>LR737386.1:9646310-9807778 GCA_902655005.2 Marronus borbonicus
CGCTGGCGAGGTTTCTGTTACACAAGGATTGCTAGGCTGAAGACAAGACAGTGAGTCATTTCCTTTGCAAATGCTGCGCTGGCGTCAATTAGATGAATCATGGTGGTTGAGGGACGGTTACACTTTGTTGCCATTAGGGCGATTATTATGGGTAACTTATGCCATGGCAGTTACTTGGTTGATGGTCTAAATACTATGTGGTCCATCTCATCCCTCATTCTCCATAACCATACTTTAACGTTATCGCGAAGCGTTCTATATCTTTCTTAATGTTTATGCAAAAAAATATCTGAATTACAATAATCTCTTTTCTATATTCTAATAACTAACTCAGATGTGTCACAGGAAATTAACCCCCAACCCGATTAACTAATACTAACATTATTATTATGATTAATAATTAATAATAATAATGTTAGTATGAGTTGAAAGTTGTCCACGATACTATATAATATTTTTACGCGTATTTAATTAGCGAATCTAGCGATTCTTGTTTTGCTTAAAAAGAATATCTCTGCTAGCAATTCTTTTTTCCAGAGCAAATAGAGCCGCTAATTACTTTATTATGCTGGGTTAATTAATAAAGCTGAAAATTTTCCTTAAATATTTTATATTCATTTAACGAGCTCCTCAAACAGACGTTTCCCTCTTCATCAATGTAAATTTTTTCCTTTAGTTTTTAAGTGTTATTAATGTGTTTCCGCGCGGCCGTGCTAAAAACATCATTTATTTCTCCTTGTGAAGGTCATGATTCTTAAACAAATCTGACGTGTATTCCTGTGGCGTCGCTCTTAATCGTTGGCGTTTCATCAGGGTTAGGTTCAGTCGATCTGGATCCTTTTTCCCGACTCTAAACTAAATTGAAGCAATTTTTGAAATAATTAATTGAAGTAATTTAAAAATATCTCCGTCTTTAGTCATCAACATGGAGCTTTGAAACGCATATGTGGGATGTACGAAGATATAATCTTTTTCGTTCAGGAATAAAAATTCGTATGATTCGCATTAGGTCTCTATACCAGTTTAAATTATTGATCACGAGTTAAATACTTACCATATATGTGTAGCAATCCCCGTTTCATTGCTGCTAAAATGTAACTTAGCCATTAGAAACTCTAAATAGGTCAAATTGAATAGCTGAATATTTGTATAATTTAAACCATCCCCCAAAGTTCTACAATGTATGTACTACGACGTTCTGAGCGACTAAACTCACAATACTTATTCCTAACTAGCGCGAGATGTGCGCTATCGATTGCCAAACCTGACGTGGCTAATTTTACGGAAATTTTGTTACGTAATCGTCATGCAACATATAATTTAGAATTTTTCAAAATTGATATAATAAGACATATATGCAATTTTAGGAATTCTCTTTAATTAAATTAAATAACATAAATTAAATTGACGGAAGAAAAGCCAACCTGAATCTTTGACGGTGCGTGAACGCCGTATGGTGGATACATCACACACTGAAACCCCCCAAACTTTTGAACAATCAAAACTTTCTTCTTGACAATGACAACTGGATTGATGTAAGATGTTCTTGACCTATGCATTTAGAAATGATAACTGGTGTACATTGAAAAGGGCACTTAAGTGGTAAGAAGACGAAATAGATTGTAAGAGAGGATTATTTTAAACCAAATCGACGAAAATAGAAAGATTCATTATTGATTGTATTTTATGTATTCTGGTAAACTGAAAGCGTGGACAGCACGAATTGCTCCTACATCCACTACCAAAAGACGAGGTACCCTCAAGTACCCATCCCATTGATTATGTTGGACCAATAAAGCCAACAAACGAAAACTACAAACATATTTTTGTAGTAGTAGATGCTTTTACTAAGTGTACGTGGTTATATCCTACTAAATCGACAAGTGATTAGGCCATCAAAAAGAACTTTGCGCAACCCTGTTTGCATCATATCCGGTGCGGCTTTCACGGCAGAAGGATTTATTACTTACTGTAAAGACGAAGACATAAGGCATCATTTTATAATAAAATTCTAACGGACAGGGTGAACGAGTAAATGCAACCATAATTCCAGTACTCATCAAATAAACTAGGTGAGAGTGAAAAGATGGGGTAATAACGGTGTGTAAGACGTAAAGTGCAAGATGATAAAGTGTAAGACGTATAATGTGTAAAAAACGTAGAGCGCCAGATTTGAGGTAAAAGACATATGATAGAAGATGAAACAACTGGTGTATTTTTTGTTTCATAATTTACTTTATATTTTTATTTTAATAATTTTTTTTTAATTTAATTTTTCTTTCAAAATATTATTATTTTCAATTATGGCTTCTTTATTTAATAGAGTTTACATTATTCTTAAATACAGTAGTCATTTAAATTATAGGCTACCATTTAAAGCAATAAAGCTATTTTGGTTCACTACAATATTTTTAGTAATTGTTTTGAAAATTAATCTAATTATTTCCATAATTAATGACGACCTAGTGTTGTACCAAATGATCCTAGCCTAACATAGCATCATATTTTAGAATTAAACTGGAGCTCGTTAGTGCCTGGTTTAATTTACATTTTTGAGGCATTAAATACAGATTTAAGAAATTTTTGCTTATTTGGCTCCAGAAGTAGAGCGTTTAACAGAATTATTTCGGCACTAGTATCCACCAATTCTTCTATTGTTATATTACCGAAGATTGTCTAGTGATCACTTTCGGACCTACCGACCGTGAAAACTTAAACTAATTTTCATCAAAATTTGAATTTGACATCTGGAGCTTTCCTTCTAAGTGATAAATTACCTACACTTTCCGATGCATAACACGAAGAAATTATTCATACCATACCTCTTATCCGTCACTTGATTTGATCTTATTACAAATTGCGTTTAGAACAATCTAAAATACATCCAAAAAAGAAAAAAAAACTGACTTTTAAGGTTACTATCTCGCTCCTCAATATGCAAAATTTTCCGTTCCAATTCTTTTAGGCGGACGTCGGCGATTTCACCTTAAAAAAAAATTCACGACGCACGTAAAAAGATTTCGATAAAAGAGTAAAAAAAGTTTAAAACCATCGCAAAATTTTCAGTTACATCAGTCACTTCATTTACGAGCTCACATTCAGTTACGAGCTGCGAATTAAGCTGCATTAATTATTCATTCCTGCTGTCTTGAAATTTAAATTTTAAATTGACAACCTAAGAAGATATTCCCTAGTTGTCTCGGCATCACCTTCGTTGAATGTAATGAATACTTACTCAATTACATAGAATCTACACTTGATTGCAGAAGACGGCTTGTTTAATATTCGATGTCGATTTACCAAATTTTAATAGAACGCATTTTAAATTTCACAGGATTGAAATTATTTTATCAACTTTTCTTCTCGTGGCTGTAATTTTAATCTTATTACTTGGGATCAAAATTAACGTTATGTAATTGATCGATAAATAGGCAGATTTTTATACATTTTTAATACAGGTAAAAGGCACACGGTAAATGCACAAATAGCAAGTATAAAACTGAAAAATTTCATGCACATACAGGGAATGTCAACATTCTGGAATTGCATCTATTGTGTAAATGGTAGGAGGCTAAATTGTTCTTATTACATAATGAACCTGTTAGTATTGTTTAGTTACTATTACGACAGCAAAAAAAAAAATAACATTTCCCTGTTTTTAACTGGTGATTAGACTAGCTAGCACAAACTTAAGGATAACACAGACATTCCGGAGTGCAACACTTAATGCGGCAAGGAAAGGAATTTCGAGCGATTACTGTACAAGAACAGATAAATAGACGACTATTAATTATTGCAATAAAAATTACAAAAGTTTGTCCATTCACTTCAATTGCGTTACATATTAATGGTTTTGTTAGATTTCTTGTTTTGTTTTTAAATTGATGCAGGTATGTGTATGTTTGAAGATAATTATTAAGTTTCTCTACTCTATCAATAAAATGAATGTTTCCATCAGCATCAAATATTGACTTCAGTTTATCAGATTTTCTCAGTTGTGGACATTGTTAGTCAAGGTAGGGCTGTACTGTAGCTGCAACCGACTCCTGATTACATTTTAAAAAGTGATGAATATGTTCGAATTTGTTACCAAGAATAAAGCTAATGTTTTATTACAGCGTTAATATTCTTTATCTTTAATATCGCTGTTACCTAATTCTATATACACTTCAACGTGTCGTCATTTTATCAAGCCTCGCAATGGCTTCTCTTCAATAATAAAAGTAATAATAATAATACAGTTTATTCGCATACAAAACAAACAAAGACCAAACTTACATTATATCGATTCTTAAATATTAATTTGTGTGGGTAGAGTGTTAAAAGTCACTATATTGTGTTATTTGCGATTTGTACAATCATTTCGAGTTTAAACTTTGCTACCAAATCTATTATTTGACAATTTGCCGAAGTTTACTAACTGTTGAACTCTGAATTTGCTTTTTTGCTTTCTTTATGGTTGCTCTTTTGTGCTTCTAGGCAATTTAAAAGTTTCTGTCAAATTTCTTTGAGCATTCTAGTAGAGCCTTACCAAAATTTTGATGCTTCTGAAATGGTACTTGTAATATCGCGGACCCCAGAACGTCGTTCTCATGGATTTCATAGTTGTCTTCCTCCTTATTTATTATTCTTCTTTTCGCTATTGTTATTGAAGTTTTAAATTACGGGTTATATATTTTAGTTAATTGACAGGTTCTGTTTAAAAAGCTCCTGACGCCCTTATTGAATTTTTCCTTTGTGATCTTTGATGGCCCAGGCTTTCTCTCACGGGAACTTCTACCACACCCTGCCCTGATCTCTGTTCTAATCCGACGCACTAGTAACGTAATTAGTTATATAGCTATAATGCACAATTTCTTTCACGTTCTTCTAATACATAAATTATACCTATTATCTAACTTCTCTTTACCTTTGTTCCTTACCTTTACCAGCGAACATATCTTTCATTATCTTGACAGACGTGAAGTAGTTACAAGTTAGAAATCAATAAGTAGAGAGAAGTACAGCAACCTATTAAATTGAAATCATTTGAAATGCAAAAATAGTATCAACCGTATTGAATATATCAATTTGATGCTAGGGATAAAGGAAATAGCTAAAATGAAAGTTTGCTAATAGTATACATGGAATGTTACGTACTCCGTACCAATAAGATGTACGTAGCGCCTATTTGCATCAGAACAAGTAGTTCCGCAAAACTTAAATGTAGTTTTAATGCGGTGGAATTTGCAATTCAAGATTTTACCAGCAAACTAAACTCACGATTCAAAGCAATTACATGCAAAGTAGGAGACAATGTGCACAACCGACTTTTCTATTTATGAAGTTTAGTGCTATCTACATAATGTTAATAGAATAGAAACTACCATTTAACGAGACTGGAACACTGTCCATAGTTTCAGTACTTTAGGTGCTTACAATTTCAATACTTTTTCTTAAGCCCATTTGCTATTTTTTTGATAGGTTGCGATTTTTAATACACTTAGAAACTTTTATTTTTAGAAGAAAAGTATTTCTTTCTAAAATCAAATATTTTTTTTATTGGAAAAAAACTATTGAATCAAATTATTTTACAAGAATTCGAATACAAATTTCTCATTACAAACGAAGTTGAAACGAGCGCGCATTTGAGACGTCATCGGACCGCGGTAATCAACCACTTTGTTATCTGACTTTGGTAGAAGTGTATTTACATTGTAGAAGTGTTTGTTAAAAACTAATTTAATTTGAAATGTATGACGCCTTAGATTTGACTAAGCAGTAATTTGACATTCACTTGGCTCGTATTGCTGAAAGCAATGTTTGAAACATGATGAGAGAGCTAATTTCATTTTATATTTGTTAAAGGAACAAACGAAATTGAGCAATCCCCTTTGATATTTGCCGTTAAAGGAAAGCGGCATGTTGGCGGGCGGATTAAGTAATATCGATCGTTGGTTTGTTAAATTAAGTGGTAAAATTTGAATTTCAATGCTTTTCGAAATCCTTCGTCCCTCAAATAAGTGAAATTTGAATTAGCACTCTGAGAAAATCATTTATATTTACTTATAAATAATCCATGTAACTTCTGAAGCAAATAAAATTTCGAGCAACTTCCTTAATTTTTTATTTCAACAAACACCTATCAATACTCAGAGATTTATTGAAACATTTCACTATCACCCCCACTACAAATCTCTACTAACATTAGTCCAACATTTCGATAGCTAAACAGCAGTAAAAATGAGAAAATTAACTACAAATATGAAATGAAAAATTAATTAATTTCACTTAATAGAAATCATTTAATAAATAATAATTGCAATTGAATAAGCATGATTTTACTGCATGTTTCAGTAAAGTATTTGTAATAATAATAATTCTTGCGTCTACATTTCCAACGGTTTTCGTCAACGAGGAACATCGGCCGGCCATGACGTAGAGTGTCTTAGCATTCGCTAAATTTGAAATAAGGAAAACCACGGAAAACCTTACTCTTGACGCCCTCACTCCAAAACACAGCTTTTATAAGAATTACAAAACAGTAATACTATATCAAGAAGAGTGGAAGAAGACCTACCCATTAAAGCCGAATCTATTTGGTACATTCAGACGGCTCAAAGACAGAGACTGAAGAGACTGCGCTGATGTGCATTGAAGAATTAGATAAGCAAGAAATTCTGTTAAAACAACAGTAGGCCTGCTTATAGAACATTATATACTCAAGAAACATATGAGCAGCCTAAAGCTAAGAGAGGAGACATTATATAAATTCTGTAAGGTGGTAGAGAAGATTGCCGCACTAGCAGGAATGTGCACGGAATATCAAAAAGCGAAGACCTACGTAAAGGGAAGGCTGCTAGGTTTGATAAAAAGGGCAAATAGATCTGAAAAGGTCGCAGTAGGATAGTCAGGGACCACGTCAAGTACTCATCTAATCTACTCTAGTGAAAACTGCGGAAAACCTTATTCTGAGAATTGCGAGCCTGAAGAGGTTCGAACCTGGTAGCTACCCAGAGATTGATAGCCAAGCGAGATAGACCCTGTGCTAGCAGACCCGATGTATGCGTCATGTTGTTTGTTAGGAAGGTTTCCTTTGCAAGGCCATGCGATATCGTTGCTCATAGTAGAGAGAAGTTTATCAAAATATGCCAGATTACATGAGTGCAGTTAAGCTTCCTGTTATACAATGTTAGAAAAGGTATTTGGGGCCTGATGTATGGATGAGACACTCCTACATTGTGATATTAAAATCAATTTAGTATTGAGGAAATAAATTGAAATGAAAAGCCAATAAGATTGAATTTATAATTTATTTATTACAAATAACATTAACACCATATAATTATCATATTCTCTTAAAACCTATCATGGAGGGGTACAGTGGCTAAACGACGTTCGCTGGGCTCATAGGGAAGGTCGTTGCCGCCATTCCCTCGATATTTATTAACAAATTAAGGCTTTCTGATGCGATAAAGTATTTACATCTTTAATAATTTAACCGTATATTATTCTTACATGTGTATTTGGTATTATATATAGTATAATATGTATTATATATGTACACAAACAACGTTGATTTTAAAGAAAATATCTGGATAATTTTATTACATAAACGAATAGGAAACATTCTTACGGAATCATTTTAAGAGTCCATACCTATTGATTTATTGAACTATTAACATGTATGTAATATTTACATTAACTATAAACTATGATAATGTAATAGTACATATTTACAACAACAGCTTACGTTAGATTATAGTGATCTTACATTAATTTACAGTGCTAATTTTCACATATGCAGAGTGATGTATATGTACATATAAAATCCGTCATTATACGTGCACATTGTTTACAGCTATTTACATCATTAGGAACCAGAAATATATATTTTTTTACTTATCTCATAGTTTACCTTAATTAATATTACATGTTGATATATGTGTATTTTCGATATAGTTTACACAGTTAGGGAAAATTAGTATGAAATTTTGTGTTATACCAATTTTATTTAATATAGTGGGTATCTTACATATTAATTGTATGCATTGTTTATGTTCTCGTTTAGAATTTAAAATAATCTTCTAGTGATATATACGATTAGGTTATAATAATTCGACTGATTGTACATCACATTATTAAATGGAATGAATGATATCTTAGTACACAACATAAATTACTGTTCTCATCTAAATTTCGCTATATAATCTAGTAACGATATTATCAATTATTGCGTAATTTTTGATGTCGCAGACATTCGCTCCCCCGTAAACAGAGAATGTCTTCTTGATTCTTCTATTATAGTTTTGAATATCCATCATTTCTAACGTAGTTTCACTATTTAGCAAAAATAATGAACTTGGTCAGTACGGTAAAGATTCTATCTAAC
Organism: Marronus borbonicus; assembly: GCA_902655005.2. Lineage (NCBI taxonomy): Eukaryota > Metazoa > Arthropoda > Insecta > Coleoptera > Scarabaeidae > Marronus > Marronus borbonicus. The sequence continues at coordinate 9,654,682 of LR737386.1, forward strand.
CCCTTTTTCCCTTTCTTAATGTAAATAAAATGTAGGTACTTTTGTTTATTTAATTCTGAATGTGATTATGTGTTATAGTCAATATCAGTCAAAAATACATAATATGCAATTCATATGCATAGGATGGGTTTTGTAAATCTTATTGCGGTTAGTCTATTGCTTAGAGGAAACATTTGAATAAATAAATACCGAATTTTGGTTTTATATAATGCTTTATTTTCTTCGTATCTGACTAACCGAATCCAGTATGTATGCTACAATGGTTGTGCATCTCAATTGTTTCACGCTACCACAAGGTTCAAATTTAGGTCCCTTAACGTTTCTACTATTTATAAATGTCGTACGCAACAGATCAAATGTAATAAGTGTAGCTTGCCGATTCACTAACCACAGAAGAGGATTGTATTTACTTACGGAGTCAAATAAATGTGATTGCAAGATGGTACACAACAAATTATCTGCACTTGAATACTGCCAAGTGCAAACTTGTAACATATACTAGGAAAGCGAATCGTGTAATCTTTAATAATTACTTTATAAACGGCGGAAATATTTCTAGAGTTTCAACAATTAAGGATTTGGGTATTTAGTCGATACAACCCTTACACAGGGCCGGTGCTACTAAAATCCAGAGGTTATGAACACCAACTACTGATGCAAAAAGTCGATGTTCTTTCACTCGAGGCGTGACGACAATTACACCTTATAAAATTTCCTTACAACTTACCACACAATAAAATTGACTTCCCACGTTTGTTGGCTCAACTTCCACTTTTTGTTCTATTGTCCTCAACTAGGCAGTCTCCTACCTTTTACCCGTTCGCTCGCCCAAATGCATCACTGAATTCCTCAGTGGTTTCAATGTGTCGAGCATTTAATGCATTGCGACATTGATTCGATTATACATACTTCTCCGCATACTTTCTTTAATAGCTGTCTCGTCGACGTTATGTACCACTACGGGTTTCGTTTACGCACTACATTCTTTCCATTCCCTCTCCTTCGACTTTGTTGATTTTTTTTAACTACCTGTTTTTTTTTACTTTCGTCCTTTAGAAAGACTTTGCAACATTTATTGAATTTATAAAATTATATTTGTTTCAACCATCACCTAAATTGATCACTAATTATGAATTTAATTAATTAAAATTTTAAATTTATAGGATTTATTCGAGTTTATTAGCCCAAATAATGCGTTTTGTAACTATTTACTGCAGTTCTTCAATTGACAGTCCTAACTGCATATCCCTTTTCCAAAGTGTTGGCTCGAAACTGCACCCTATTTCAATCCAAATGTTTCTTTCCTCAAATCTTTCTTAGTGTTTGATAATTGTGATATTGGAGGATCCCAATTAACTTAGTTTGTTCATTTTAAAACTTTATCCTCGAAATAGTTCCATGTCTATTTGAAATTTTTTGGAATTTTAAAAGGTTCTCGTTTTGTCGAAACTTGTCTATCCCATCTAGTCCGTTTTTCTTTAATGCAAATCTTATCTTATCTTAAATCACAGCTTATTTTTTAAATAAAATCAAGTAATAACTTTTTTCATTATCTTTCATCCACTAAAAATGCCTTTCCCTTTCATGGAGATGTTGCATGTCGAGACTTTGAAGTACGGTAACTCGCAGTGGTTATCGTGGTTGCCATTGTATTTTAATTACTGCATTTGAGTAGTATTACAATAATTGTGTGCAAGACAAGGAAAAAAAATTGGTCTAGGGCAAAATATAGGGAAGAGCCACAAAATGTAATTTTCTAACGTGGGTAAATGAAAATAAATGAACCTTTGAATAAATATCAATAGTTATTGGACGTCTATTACAAGTTAAAATGAAGTAAATTCCGATGTTCAAGGTAAAATCATATTATGTGGTGATTGTGTATGTATTAAGCTACTAGTGCTTCCTCTATTAGTAACTCTTTACTTATAGCAATAAGATTTACAGGAATTTACTAAGAGTCATTAATTATATATCAAATATACCCGTGAGTGATAATTTTATATTCACAGCACCTGCATTTCGATTTTTTCTCCACTACCAAAGTTTCTCTTGTGTAACACTAAGCATTTGCTGGGCTTTGATTGGGGCCCGCGAACGCGGGCAGGTCGTTTTTGGAAAGATGATGAGGGAGAGACGATTTTGGGATGGTCTAAGCGGCGGGATGTTTGGTCCTCGGATCAGTCACACTGAAAGGTTACGTTTCTAGGTCCGGATGCTACAGCCGTAGTAGCTACAGTAGCGGCTAGTCTAGCAGCTATAGGATGACTCTCCGTTGACAAAACATCCCTCTGCCGCCATCATTGAAAATGGCGTATACCGAAGTTTCGATTCCTTCGGCGAGCATAGTTTTTGCCGAAGAGGATTTTCTTAAAAGCGTGCCTAAATTCTGGACTGAATATAGTATAAATAACAGGGTTTAAAGTCGAATTAAAATAGCCTAACCATAGAAACACTGAGACAATATAAGGAGTAAAGAGTTCTTTATATATCGGCATTAGTACTGCCATAATGAAGAAAGGTAACCAGCATGCTACGAAAGCCCCTGTTATTATTGCCAACGTTTTTGCGGCTTTTCGTTCTCTTTTTGAATCGGCGGAGTATTTTGTTTTTCGTTTGACAGGGTGCTGAGGTTGATAGCAACTCACACCGCCGTCGGTCGTAGTCGGAGGGTCTGGTTCTAAGCCGTTAGGATATGAAGTTTTTTCAGGGCTAGTGTTATTGGAAGAAACTGTTGTAAACGCAGTTGTTGTTTCTGATATTGTCGGCAACGGTCTACCAATTATGGTGACGACAGCAGCTGCAATTCCACCCGTCCCACTGGCCACCGCCAGTCCACCAGCTATACCTCCTGCTGCAGGATTTTTACTTACGGGAGAGGCAGTACTTGTTGTAACTTGTCGCCTGCGAATGCGTTTCCTAGCCGTTTGGAATATTCTCCAGTAGAGGATCAAGATGACAAGAAGTGGTAAGTAAAAGGAAGATGACGTTGCGAAAATTTGATAACCTATATCTTGGCTGACGATACATTTTCGGTCTTCGATTCTATGGTTCCATCCTGGATCTTTCCAGCCCAACAAAGGTGCTATACATACTAAGAAGGATACACACCATACAATAAGGATCATGATTCCTATTCGTTTGGCGGTCCGTTGATGGATGTAGTCTATATTCGTTACCGCCCAATATCTGAAACAAAGAAAACCCAAGTTAAAGCTTTCGACAGAACAGATGTCTACTTCGACAAGCAGAAACTAGTAATAATGTTATAAATTGTAGCAAAATGTTACTAAAAAAAATAGGGGGTTAAGGAAATCAAGTATATCTTCTTGTAATTTTGCAATGCCATAGCAGCAACTACTAAACAAATCATCTTTATTACTAATTTCGTTAAAGTTAATAATTAAATTTATAATAAACATTCAGAGTAGGCTTTACTTGTTCAAACAATGACCACCAGAGAAACAATTATATTTTTATTAGGGTAGCAATTTAATAGGCTACCTAAGCTTACTGCCTGTCATAATTACATGTGTGGTTAGGTTCAGAATCACCAAAAGCCGTCTGTTGGATCGAGGAGTTTTAATAATAAGAGGATGAGGTTTTTCATCAGTTTTTTGTAGCAGGATGTATAAAAGGGTTATGTAATGGCAAATAATACTTATTTTTATATCGTCACGACAACTTGTTAATAATTACCGTACTTGCATAGTTGGCCTAACCAAAAAATATTACCACCTTCCTCAATTCACTCAATTAAAATTCCTTTTATAAGTAAGCATATACTAGTAAAATGCTGCTCTTCATTACCACACGATATAATTGAAATATGCTGCATTTGGTTTTATCTCATCGCACCTTTTTTAAAGTTGTTAATACTCTGCAAACAGTAAGTTATGGATTTCGAACAAACAGAAGAAAACGTGAACGTTGTTAGAAGAATACTAACACTAAATATTGCTTAAGTCATTATATGCCTGGTATCTGCTAAAAGCATTCTCTTCGGTGAGGTCCCGAAAAGGATATAAAACGGTCTTATATATCCCCTATTCAGTACTATTCATGTGCCGTGAAAATATATTCACGTAAAGCCCTCTTTGCCCAAGTTTTGCTATTATTAAAACATTTTATTGTAGCAAAGAAATAGAAAAAGGAAACGAGCAGCTATTAACCTTTACATTGAAACTTCAAGCGTGCCCTACTTCTACATCGCTTGACTAAAATTCAATGCATACTTATGAAAACTTTAACATAACAAAAACTTATAGTATACCCTGTGCAATTCTAATTCGTTTCAATTGGAGTTTGATATTTGCTGTGCATATTTTACTCCAATATTTTATCGATTTTCAATTTACGAAGCAGATATAGACATCTTTATTGCCACGGGTAGAATAACATTAATAATATGAATGTGGTAAGGATCCTTATTTTTATTTTTCTACCTACCTTAATTACTTACAAATCAAGGCAAGCACAAGGAAAATATACGCACAACATCGCAAAAAGGGCACAATTGGTGGCAATAAAGTGCAGACGATAAAGAAGATTTTACATTGGGAAAACAGCCTTCCAATTTTACGTCATTCAAAACTGGAAATAGACATCTACAGAAAGGAAATAAACACTAACAGATACATTACACCGTGGATAACACAAAATGATAGGATATCCTAATTAGTTGTCGGGAGCGTGTATCATCGGTATGTTTATAACCGATCCTGTGAAATCGTGTTATATTGTTGTGCACGTGGCAAATGTTTACAAGGATGTACAATGAGGCTAACGTTAAGTAAAGTAGGACAACAACATCAGTCTTTAGAAACCCTCTGTAGAAGCTGACAATATGATCGACGAAACGTGAAGAATAAATTCTGACACGGCAACATACAGTAGACACCGGCTATGAAAGCCTACATTTAATTGATGTTCTATACTTATTTGCAGTAATTTAGTAGTTATTCCAATATTTTATTAAATATTGTACAAAGTATGACAAAAATTGACTCTTCTTCAACAGTCTATTGGCCAGAGCAGTAAGTATGGAGAAGTTGTTTTGCACGATGCTACGCAAAAAATACTTATTGGTTGCGCGCAAATAATTACTATATACGTCCATATATCTCAAATAATAAATTCAGTCTTGTTTGTAAAATAAACCGACTTTGTCAAACTGTAAGCTTGAAAGCTTCCCTTTATATTTCGAGTTGTAAAATGTATGTCCTGCAATTTAGAATTACGAGTTGTTGAATTAAGCTTGTCCGAAACATTTTCTAGGAAGCGATATCACCTTATCACATCCCTATCACATCAATAAAATAAAATAAATTATAATATTATCGTTTTAAATTCCCTTTTGGGGATGGCATTTTCGCAATAGGAGGTAGGAGGATTTAAGAGGCTCCTCTAACATTTGGCATTCTATACAAAATTAAATTTTAATATTACACAGCATGAATAATTTTTAAAGGAAGCATAAATTTCGTACAAATACACGCCCAAGTGAACATAATTCGACCTCTATTTCACAGAAATAAATTCAAAATTCCCGCATCAAAATTCTTATAAATAATGTACGAAGTATTTTAAGTATTTCAAGTGGGCGAAACATTGCTCTTTTATGTTAGGTATTATTCTTCGAAGAGGTATTATTTCTTACGAAATTCGGGATAAAATATCCAGCATTTACGTATTCTGGTTGCAATTTCTGAAGTCAGCGGGTGGTCTGAAACAAAGGTAAAGATGTATTCAAATGGGCTTGATATTCTTGGCGAGTTGTTTTATTTACATAACTTGTATTAAATTGTACAGTTGGCGTTTCAAAATACACTTACTTGTAATTTTATATATACATTCGTTGGTAGCGGCCTCCCTTACGTACCAATGTTATTAAATGCTGTTTTCGTTTTAAGAAACAGTTTTATATAGTAGACGTTGGTGTAAGTGTTCAGATTCCTTTATTTTTCAATGAAATTTAATTTAGTTTTTATAGTGTTCGGGCGGGTATATGAAAACTCTATGTGCAATAATAAAAAGATTTTACTCACATCTAGACTGAGCAAATGTTTCATATGTTCACCATATGATGACAACACTTTAGAATACTTTTATCTACACTTCGTTCCAAATATACCACGAGTGGCAGAAGTAGAACGGAACTGGTACAAAAGTTTGATGTATAAAAAATATAAAAATGCATTGGGAAGGGGACTAGCTGTATGTACCTTCTACGACGAATTTAAAATCGTTTTTTGGGAAAGCTTTGTTAAGAAATAAGTGATGCCAGTCAAAGCATCAAATGCACTTAGTTTGTGAGACAATGTTGAAACGTTTCACAATCTGTTCTACGTGGATGTGGAAAGGAAGTAATGTGGCGTTAAATTTATTTTGACAACATTTGCCAATACGTTTAACAAAGCTTCCTATGTAAAATTTCGAAAAGACGAAGTATTTAACCGTTTCACCGGAATTGCTCTTTATAATTATAAAATGCCAGGGACAGGAAAAGGCGAACCCGAGGTTACACAAGTGACCAAAGAATCCGAGAAAGAGGACGGACCAGCTCAGTTCTGCTACAAGCCAACCGAGTAGATATCGGCTTAACGACATTATGTATAGCGATAATTATTTGATAAAACTTAAGAATTATTTAACAACGAACGGTTCCTATTGTACACTTCTTCGAGGATTAGATTACTGCAACTTCAACTTCGCATGCATACACCGTACACGGTTTGGATTACAAAGTTTATACAGGAACTTAAGATATGCAGAACACGTACTGTAATTCACAAGTATGCATATGTCTGCGTACGCAGGTTTACGCGAAAGTTTCGATTTACATTTCTTGAGAAATTATCCTCAGTTAATTAAGTCGAACCGAGGGTCTCGGAAAGATGTAATACCCCAATTAATTTCGAAGGCGAATTTGATAATAATGAATCTACGTCGGATGTTTTAATTAAATTTTGTAAGAGGAGTATTCCCTAAACATACACATACGCATATATCACATTTAATTGTACAATAACAATCCATCGGAGGGAGGCTTTGAAGACAACACGTACGATCTCGTCCTTAACATATTCACGGCGCAAATTTCCACATGTTTTACATTGTAGTTTGATGATTCGTTTAAATGCTTGGCAGTAGTTCCAACTCGAGGATTAACAATAACAAAATCTCAATGTCAGCGCATATCAAATACATACAAAGTTCTGACTCTGTGAGTGTATAGTTAATACATAGATACGTGTGTATGTAGCCATGTGTAAGAGGGATCAATAGATAAGTAATTAAAGAAAGAAATGAATTTTATTAGGGAATTCAGTAAATAAAACTCAATGAAGTTGCATAAAAACATTCTGCTGGCTAAGATGATATGCCTTGCTTTTTGAAACAAGTGTTACACTTACTTCTTGGATCTGTTGGAATATCTAATCAATCGATGTTTGGCCGAACGTAAGTTTCCTAGCAAGTTAAAAAGCAATAAAACTATTCCGGTCCATAAGAAGGGTGATACATTAGATCCCCGAAAATATAGACCGATATCTCTGCTATTAACATTTGCCACAGTATTCGAAAAAATAATTACGTTTCATTTTGCATTACAAACAACTTTCTTTCATAAGCATTTTGTCTAAAATAATCACAACTCTTCCCTGGTAAACAGCACATAAGTATCGGCAACCTCCGCACCATACAAGTTTAATTTATTATGTACTAATATAATAATTAATCCGGGACGGCCGTTTCAAGGACACGAATTTCTTTGGAAAGCAGGATTTTTAATAAAGAAAAACTTTTCGTCATAAAAGTAATATTAACGTTATTTTTCCTGTTATCAAGTTCATCCGGGGACAGATTGTACAACCAAAAAAATTCTAATTTGGATCTCGTGTGTAGTACAACAAACTTTTTTTGCATTTGTTTCATTCAAATCAATACGTGTTCTGGATTCTGTTTGTACGGATACACATTTTCCAAGGCCATATTTTCTAGAAAATACATTTTTGATTCTGTTTGCGTCCATAGAATTTAGTGTACATAGGCGCAGATGGAGTGCCGCCATATGTATGTATTATGAGAAATCCCAAACACAATAGAGCGGATACGATCAAATTAGTCGGGATAGATTTATAGGTATGGATAGATAGGTTTAAATGGATATTTTGCTGAAGATCAACTTATCGGATTCGGATCGGCCGTTGCGTCGATTGTTTGCCGATGCCTATTTGCATTTCATAAACGTCGCACGGTTCTAGGCTTTCATAATAGCCATTAGGCCTGCCCATACAACGCCGCCTATTAATATTTACTATAGAGGTGTTTCGAAGGGCTCGCATGATATAGGAGAAGGGGAATAGATAAATACAGGCTTAGTATCTCTATAAATCGTAGCTATTTTTCTATTTTGGATATATGTATGGTCCAATGTGTATACATTTTTATTTATAAATACAAAGCGAGGAATTGTACAAGTGTATACGGTAAAAGAGTTTTTAACACCTTTTACAAAATCAAATGTGGTTGGCGAACTGTGAAAAACAACGTTGCTTTGAAAGTCCTGTGAAAAGGAAAGAGACACTTGTTCATCATAACATCGTTTTTTTTTAACAACGCTACCATTGTTGATTTAAGTTTAACAATGTTTGTCTCTTAAGATGCTCAACTTTTTTTATTAAATGGTTGGCTATATAGTCACAAATTTTTTTCCAGAATTTTGTATGTACACTGCCGTTCAGAGAAGTTCGGTCGGTTGGTAAAAGACATGAAAAGGTTACTGAAACAAACGAAACTAAAAACAAAATGCAATTTTATTGTATGTACAGATAAAAAAGACAAAAATAAATAAATAAAAAGTTATTCTGGCCTAATATAACATACTGAACATTATATTTTTTCTTCATCGAAAAAACCTCCTTTGCTGTTAATCACCGCTCGAACTATTCTAGGCATTTACTCGATAAGTTTTGTTAAAATGAATTGTGGAATATTAATCCATTCATGTTGCAGAATATTCCGTAAATGTTCTTGTGAAGTTGGGCATATTTTTCGGATCCTCCTGTCCAGTTCATCCCACAACAACTCTATCGGGTTCAAATCTGGGCTTCGTGGGGGCCATGTCATTACTTTCAGGCTGTGCTGTTCTTCTTGCTCCTTTAGATAGTTCTTACACACTAACGCAGTGTGTTTTGGGTCGTTGTCATGCATGAATGTAAAGTTACGGCCTATTCTACACAATCCTGATGGCACTGCATGATTCTGGAGCATTGCAAAATAATGTTCCTTCCTCATTACACCCTGCACTCTGCATAAATCTTCCGTCCCAGCAAAGGGGAAACATCCCCACATTAACACAGAACTACGCCCTTGCTTCACTGTAGGCACAATGCAGTTCGGGATCACTTTTCGATTTTAGATCTTCGGACATAAACTCGTCGATTTTGTCCAAAAACCTCAAACTTTGACTCGTCACTCCAAAGCACGTGTTTCCAATCATCTAACGACCAATCTAGATGAGAACGGGCCCACTGTAGCCGTTTTGCTCTGTTGCCCCGACGTAATAAGGGTTTTCGAATGGCAATGCGTCCATGAAGGTCCGCTTGTTGAAGTCGACGTTTTACCGTACTCGCCGAAACTTTTTCTCCACGGCCGCGATTGACTTGGGCTGCTATTTGTGGCGCTGTTAATTTTCCATTGCGTTTGCTTAATAATACAATTCTCAAATCTTCAGCTTTTGTTGTTTTTCTAGATGCTCCAGGACGAACACGATTTTCTATAGTTCCAGTTGTCTGATATCGCTTTATGATGTCATTTACTGTTGAACTTCTCATATTTATTTTTTCAGCAATTTGCAGTCCCGAATATCCTTCTTCAAACAGCGTAATAATGCGTGAACGTTTTTCTACACTGGTACGCCTGCCACGTGCCATTTTGAAGTAAATCTTCTTAAAGTTTCGCGCAAAAACGACAGATGCACACCAACACACGTTTAACAGTAAAATGAAGCAAATTTATATCTTTATGCCTGTGAGAAATAAACAAAAATGATACTGCGGTATATTTCTTAAATGTATTGTTCGTTAATAATTCCCAAACGACCCGTTTCAAAAGATCGGTACTTTCGAGAATTTCTTGGAATGATAATAAAAGGAGATTTATTGTGGTTGTCGCAATATTTCTACTTTACATAATAATTTATGGTTTTAATCCCTTAGAAAAGAGTGTATGCTTAATATTTTTCTAATTTTATGTATTAATAATTGTATACAGTGTGATATAATAGATTTTTATCGTATGACCGAACTTCACTGAACGGCAGTGTACTTCCAGCAGTTACTTATATTATTAAGCAGATCGGCGTACGTTGCTTTACATATTTGTACAAGTTTTGAATTTATAACTTCATTGAATGCGAGTACATTTTATCTTGCACAAACATTCCATTCAATTAAAATGCATGAGTGTTTTAAATAATACGAGTAAACCGCTGAATATTTGCTTTCCATGTTATATTTACTTTACGAAGGGCTAATTACCATTAAATTTAAAATAAGTTAATTGGATGTGATTTGCTCTTCATTAGCGTTGTAGGTAGATTCATGTATATAAAGTTGGCAACATTTGTAGAAAACATTCCAAATATTTTCACTAATAATGAGATTTATACGTACAATTAATTGAATGTGAGAGGTAAATACGAGATATGTATTAATAACACTGAGCTTTCAAGTTACACACTTATTAATACACAAAGGATACCGCAGCAAATGTTGAATTAATAGTATGTTTAATGTTACATTCCGTATGGAGGATCCTTTAGCTTCGTAACGATCTAAAGCCTTAGCTATCTCATTTCTATAACTACGTGAATTCGCTGCGGAATTTGCGTAATAGAGGCATGTACAAGGTGATGAATATGGAGAGAAAAATGTTGTAATTTAATTTATATTTATATGTTCAGCTCTCCTGATACTCAAACGATTAAACCATATCGGCCGATCGAAATAGACTGTCTGAAAATTATCAACATCCCCAAGTTAATAGCTTAATATTTACTTTCATTTACAAGTGTGAAGTTAGTAACAATAGAAAAGAAAACTAGGAATAAAAATTAAAATTTTTATTTCCATTTATATGTACCAATAACTTTGAAGTAAAGGAGGTTGCTTGTGGAAAATCTTTTGCTTTTAAATTAAATTACTTTGACACGATTGTTTCCCTTGCAAATTCACTAGGATCATAGTGTTTGCATTTTCATACTTTTATATATTTCAAACATGCTTACACTATTTACTTCTGTGCGATATATACACTTTTAATGAAGCGGCATTTTTTACGTTGAGCTCTGTATTACTGTGGATCTCGCTCGATATTGCACGATAAAGGCAAGATTACTTAATCTAGAAATATAGGGTCGGCGACGGTATTTGTAGTAGCGAGATTTCGACGAGTCCCTTTTAGCAACTTTGGCCTCAATAAACTGAAACAGTAACACCGATTCTTGACTGGAATGCTCTGAATACTTTGTTTCCTTTTTTTACTTTTTCATTTCGCTGTTGGCAACTGAAAAGTTTGTAATAACGCTTTAATGGCACCGCAGAGAAGCAAGACCAAGAACATTTTTGCATTTTAATTACATCTAGCGAACTTAGTTGAAAGAAGTAAGTACAGACGATTCCCTTTCTTTGCATTAGGTTTGGCGGGAAATAGACCAAGGGACCTTATTTCAAGCCCGATGCTTATAGCAGACGCATATTGCAGTCCAGCGTAATAGATACTGTTCGTTTGATTACAAGTTATATTAGATAGTCTTGCAATAGCGATGTTCGTAATTTCTTTTTTTATGAAGTAGATTATACAGAGTGGCTCTAAAATGAGTTTAGGTATAGCAATTCTAACGATGCACTAAACCTACAAAGGAGAAAGTCTACATATTTGGATGTGATTACGGCAAGTGACGCCATTTTAAGTAAAGAGAATAGAGTGGGTTGGGGATAGTAACAAAATAATCTCCATTTCGTTTAGACCGATACTTTTAAATATAGATTCTTGGATTTACCCACTTTCAAAATGTCTAGTACAAAAGTTAGCAAATTTAGTAACTCGTTACAAGATTAGATAACCGTAGCAGATACAGTTACCCTTTCCCCTGTGATATCAGATAAGATTATTTGTGAATACATTACTTTTACCAAAATATGGGGAATCCTCTATTCCTTTTTAGAACATTTTTTCCTAAATAACTTTGAGAACCACATGGAAAAATTTTTGAACCTCTCATAATGGGGGATATATGTGGATGGCGTTTTAGCAGTTTTTCTAAAGGATGTTGATGTTGACGGTTTCCTTTATTTGATTAACTATCAATATGCTTCTAGAAAGCTTACTGAGAACTTAAAAATAATCTGTTTCTTTATAGAACAAGCACACATGGGGAACATCTACTTTTCTCCTGGCACTTTCTCTAGATATAAAGAAACAGTTCGGTACTTTTTACTTTATTGGTATTTAAACGTCCCACTCATAAAAAATATAGAGGATGTTCCGTTTAAAAATTAATATAGCATGGATCAAGCATGGTAACAATTTTGATGACCATCTTGTAGACGCTAGTTGATATAAAAACATTTTCGACGTATATATACCATTACCGGTGCAACGGGTAAGACGTTCAGGACATCAACCGTTAAAGAAGGGTTGGAATTTAACAAAAATTCCTATTATCTCAATTGCCTCAAAAACTAAGTCAGATGAGTTTAGGGAATATGGAGAGACATTTAAAGATATAACAATATAAAAGGTATCCTGGTTATAGGATGAGAAAACTGAACACCCTGTAAAGTTGAATGTAATTTTTATTGTTATGCAGAACTTATCTCAGAATATTTTCTTTCCATAAATTGCCCAGAAAAAGAATCATCCTCAGCTCACGCAATGGGTGGACACGCTATGTACATACGTGCTTTAAATCTTAGTTAATAGCAGGATATTTTTATCTTATTCAAGCCATCTTTATATTTAATTTCCGAAACAAATTGCTTAAAATCTGCTAAGGGTGCTAGCGTAAAACGCAACCGGTCGTAACCATAGTAGCTATAACCGCAGCTTAAAAAGCTTTCGAGAGTGGTTTTCCCGTACCGACCTGCTACCTCCATATTTCACTTTTCACGGTCGCCTAATCTACACACGATTTACATCATAAACAGTGTCTTTTATAGTTTCGCCGGAGGGAAGTCTTTTAGCCACTCTACATGGAACATTACTAATCAGCGCTAACATCAAAGTTGCTCCCTTAATCAGGGAACACAGGCCGGAGCCGCATTCAGTTGGCCAACCGTAAAACGTATAAATAGACTCTGCGGTCTTTTAAACTAGGAACATCGCGCGAACAAATTGTTTTGTTAACACGTACCTCTTTGCTGACGGCTGATGTTAAAATGTCGCAGTAAGTAAATTCACAAATTTCGTTCTATAACCCCGAATGACGCACTCAGTAATGCGTTAGGAATTATATGGTGCTCCATTTAGTATAGAAAGAAGGACATATCAGATGTGATGTATGTATTTCTATTTTGTTTCTTGTTTACTTAAATAGACAATAAATCTAGAAGCTAAACTTTGCCTTTGCTGATACGGCATAAGAACAGCAAGACGTGGACAAAAAACAAAGCGTTGCGGGTGTATTTTTCGATCTATTAAAGACATTCGATGTTGTCAATCATTCGGTGCTGATTAGTAAGCTGGAGGCATGGAGTATCTAAGGATACGCTAATCTCTTATGTAAGCGGTGGAACTGCTTTACCAATTTTGAGCGATTGAAAATAAGTTATTGCGCACGTATCTCTAGTTTAAAATGTTAAAACTAACTTGGCTGTTCTCCTGATAATTATTTGTACATTCTATGGAACGTGTTTATGTAGTCTCATACCGTATGATTTCCAACAGCGTACTTGCAGTTAAACGTACTTCACGATTTCCATTCGACTATGCAAACGCTAGTAGGTAAAGTGCACAATCGACTTCCCGTAAAATTCACGTCGCTTTGATATGTATTGGTCGATATGCCCGCTGTCAATAATCTCGTTCAAAGCAACCTTTACATTCTTCTGCCTGCATTGTAACTAACTCATGTGTGTATAATAGTGTTATACTAATGTTTAATGTAGCTAAACGTTTAGTAATAACACTATGGATTGTCTACCAACTTTAGAATAGAGCGCATACGATTTCGGCATTTAGTTTCTATGAAACAAATTCTATTTGCAACCTTTGATTTATAATATTGATGCGATGTTTAGTATAAATAAAGATACTTGCTGCTTGATTTTATACTTTCATCAAAGATGCAGCGCCTTCGCACTGGAGCATCGTAGCTTGCTATAGGAATTTTTTAATAAGCAAGGCGGAATAATATTGTAATTTTCTCACATAGTGATACACATAAGAAATTGGAGAGGCGGATATTAATATCAACATTATGTGCATGTCTGGAATGTAATAATGTTATGGGCTCGTACGTTAGCATGTAAATTTTCATATCTATGGTATTAGACTAAATCGTGTTTGTAGTGATGGCTCTTGTTCCTCGCAGAGAATTCTTTTAAGCAATATTGCATATACGTATATTGAAGTTATTGATCGATTTACTTTGGAGGGTATCATGTACACTAATATATTTTTTAAACGGAAAAAAATGTAATATAGGCGAAAGTATTTACGAGCCTTAACAGCATAAGGTTCGCATGATACTAATTTTGATGAATATTTACAGTGCGTACCTTTCAAGTGTTAACTTGTTATATGCAAAGGACTAGATGTACTGCGATATAAAGAAATACATTTGCAACAAAAGGAACTTTTTTTTTCTCAGGAAATGGAAACGGTATAAGCAAAGTAAAAGGTGTATAGATTATGCTGATAATTTAATGTTCGGACGATCACTAGTTGCACATTTTCCTCTTCTAGCCTACTGCATGTTCTACGGCTGTCGTGAGAAGAATGAATATCGTCCCCTGGGGTCGAGTTTTTGTAAGTAGAGTATACGTCGGGGAAACAAAGTGGTCGGTCAGCACACGCGTGGCTGAACACAAGCGATCCACCGGGTTGCTGCAGATATTCGATTTTGCATTTTCGAATACAAGCTGAAAATCGGCCACCAGATTTTATTTAGCTATACCAAACTTCTCTCCCATGAATCCTACTATTGTTGTAAAAAGATCTCAGAAGCTATCCAAATCTACAAATATCTCAACAATCTCAATAGAGACGATGGTTTCCTGCAACATTCCCAATGGAAATCTCTCCTATCCGAATTCTCTAATTACAACCTATCTCAGCACCTCCGATTTGGTACATCCCGCCCCTCCATCCAACCTTACACAGAAAAAAAATTCTTGCGAGAAATTAACGCAATTGTAGCATTCTTGCTTGCCAATCACCAGACAAATAGGGACGGGAACAATTTGTAAGTTGTTAGTGTACAAGATCGTACTAACTCAAATGTCACAAAATTTTGTCAAATGTGGTTATAATTTATGCGCTATTTTAAAACAACCTTAACATACCGTTTTTACACAATCTTGTTAACATCTTCTTACTGATGAATGTTCTCACATTAAACTTTCTGTAGTATTTCTTATTGCAACGTGCATGAAAATGTGAGGCAATTTATGTGTATTGAAGAAGCAGTCTTGTAAGAAATTGTATAGTTCGTGTGCTGAAAATATGCGCTACTGGTAATACTCCTACAGAATAGTTTTGTTCGTGGTAATATAAATTGTATTAGTAACCCAATGTGTAATGCTTAGGTAAGTGAAACTGACACCGTCTATAACAGGAGCAAAGTGTAGTAAGTATGCGCTATAGATGTATGACGCATACAATTGCGACCACTGGTTTAGTACATTATTAGATTCAATGAAATGCGAGAAAAGCAATTGTATTCCTCACACTTCGTTGAATATAATGTACCGTGCTGTTCATACCTTTGTCATGTCCTTTTACTAACTGAACATAGGATTAAACATAAAACATCTTGTGTACTTTTATAGTAAGACCTAGTACAGTAAAACCAAAAACTCATCAGAGCACAGAAAAGAGTATGTTTAGAATATAGTGAAATAATAGGCAGCTCAGTTATGCAGTTACACTTACCATGTATCCAAAATTCTAAATTTGTTAGTTTTACAAGTAGTAACTGCAGCTGAAGTGCTGTCAAAATGCAAATGTTGCATTTATTTTTTTACATACATATTTACTTGGTAGAGTACACGTTAAATAATAATAAAAAAATAAAATTCATTATTAAAAAGTAGAAATCTATTATTTTTTTTTAAATAAAAAATTAACCCTTGTTCATTGACACGGAATATCTTAGTTATTAGGTATTACATATATATAAAGAAACATGAATATTCATATATTTGAACACTACACATGTTTATAGTTAATTATGGAAGTAATGCATGTATGAACATCTGGATTAACTAAATATGCGTAACAACGAATTAAACGAAAACAGTATATAAAATGAGAATATTAACCTGTTTAAATATTTGGAATATAAACTTAACCAAACGCTAACTTTTAGTTAACTAAACAGAAACTTTAGTACATTAAGAAGTATACACATTTATATAAAGGAATGAGCTAGTCAACTTTAAATTCCAAAGTAACTCGTCTTTTCATTTTTGATATTCTTCCAGCCCAAGATTTCTTATTACTCAAATTTAAATCAAAATTGAGCCAATCAAACTATAGTATCATGGATCTGGATGAAGTTAATCGGTGATAAGTTGTGATGACTGGTTTTATATTTTTGTATTATCCATATACTAAAAAAATAACAACGGATAATTTTAAGCATCTACGATAAAACCACGACAAAAAAAAATGTTTATTACGTCTAAATTTAGGGAATCATATTCCTTCATTTCTATTATCAACTATTCATTATAACAAAAATTGGATGTGGCGTTGGATGCTTAAATTTCTAAAGTCTGATCGATTAGATGTGTTGCGGAAGAATTTCTAACGTTTAATAGCCTGTAAATCTTTGATTTGCTATATTTTCTGCGGTACACCGTCATGGTTTCACCATAAAGCTTAAATTTTACAACTCGTATTCTTATTGAATGTTTCTAAACGTTTAAGCGATACTTTCTTACAGTGACCCCGATATAGAAGCGTAAAAAAACCCCATAAAATTTTACGATCGCCTTCATGAACGTCTTACCCAGTATAACACAGTTACACACTTGTATAGTTCTATGAGAAAATCATTTACCTGGGCGAGCTTTTCAGTATAAATAATATTCCACTTCAAACGCGGTCTAGATACGTAGATAAAACCAAAAGAGAAAGGAAATGGAAGTTTCCAATATTATATCTCTTCTGAGTAATCGATACATGTACATATGTTGCTGTCTACATGGAGCTATTTAGGATAATGGCGTCGCATCAGTTTCGCAACCTATGCCAGAAAGCACCCTCGTTATTCGCAAATGGAATTTCTTTTGCTTCGCTTCAGCAACTGGAAAAAATGAATAGAAAAAATCCCGGGACATTTCGGGGGATTTTAATGCATAACATTTATTTTTTGAAATAAAAGATGTGTGTAACGGCATGATGCGAGTGTTTCTTAGTGTTCGTATCGCACACTAAGGTTTGGTTGGTTACATATGATGACAAACACCCCTGATGACTTCTTATTTGACACTTTCCGCCAGGCCATTTTTTCAAGTTTGGAAAAACAGAAGACGCAAAGTATCGAATCTGGTGAATATGGTAGATGGTAGTCATCAATTCATACTGTAGCTCGACTAGTTTTATTGTCACAATTGCCGATGAATGAGCATTATCATGGTGGCAGAGAATTCTTTTGACTGCTAGGTGGAGCCTTCTTTTTCTTTTGTTCAGTGTTGCAAAGTGTTGATGTTTTACTTTGCAAAAATTCTCAAATTGTATCAATTACTTCGAAAGTTGACAAAAGATGATCCCGAACCCGAAAACTTTGGGAACATGTAGACCACATTCGTGCATTATACAATTCTTTTTTTTGCGAATATTCACTCTGACTTTTACGAATTTAGTTTGGATTTTGAGAGTTTTTGATATACGCGAAAAGAAAACACGAATCTTCTTTCCTTTGGTTTCACTTTATTTAATTACATAAATTTTATGTCGTGTCTATCGTTAAATACACATGCTTGGTTGCTTACCGCGACGAAACGTAGCTAACTCAACAGAAAGTATACGATTTTTCAATATACAAAATCATTAATTACTGTATTAACCTAACTTTCACCTCATGACAATAGATAACAGTTCCATTTTTGAAAAGCAAACAAAATCCATCGCTTATATTTCACAGTAAACATCTGCTAACCTGTAAATAATCGCTTGTATTTATTTTTACGATTGCAGGTGTGAAAATTTAAGCCCAGCGAAATCCGTCGGTTCAAAATTTTCACAGCAGTGCGGAAGGCATCTATACGCTTTAGTAAAAATACGAGTAATAAACGTAAAAAGGGGATTCGTATGAATCATTCCGAGCCGCGTCGCCGCTCCGATATGCACGTACTGAAACCCACGATTTAAGCGAAAGGAAAGATTACAGACGTAGAAAAAAGCAACGATCGCGTCTGGATGGGAAAATCCGACGAAACCATAAACATTTCTAACTCTTTTTAACGGGTCACTGATTTTTACACACATATACGCGCTGCTACAGGCCGAATGAGCAAAAAGAAACACGCATAAAGAAGAGCCTAGCGGTCCTTGGCAGCAAGTCAGACGGTAAAAAGAAAATCAAACCGCAGTAGCGGATACGAAACGCGTCAGAGTTGGAATACGAAGTGTTCGGTAATACTCGTGGTGATCAACGGGGAAAAAAGGGAAAAGGAAGAATTTCAAGTTCGACGCTTAGCCTACCGCTCCAATTCTCTCTTTCGATGCGCTATTATTTTAGCTTCCTTACGTAGTTTATTTATTTTGGGAAGACAGAAAAACAAATGAATACGCGGTTGGACGGATTCAAAAGTACCTTTGCCACGATGGGAGTGTGATTGGGATAGTAATGGAACCAGAATTGAATTGTTTTTTTTCCTATTGTCCCTGATTATTTTATTCTTCCTCTCTATTCATTCTTTCGTTGTATTAAATGTGTTGGTGGAAACTTAATAAATGGTGTTACTTCGATAACGGAATGCATTCCCTCCCACAAAAAATGTGTAAGTTAGGAAGAAAAACACAATGCGTTCCATAGTTTAAGTATAGACATTAGAACTGTGTAAATATTACCATTGTTCTTGATAACTGTATAACAATTTAGAATAGTGCAAAAGCATGTCTAATATTATTAAGCTATAACAGAGCGAGTGGTGAATCTATGATAGTCGTATATTATAGTTCTATACCTTTGTATAAAGGTGGACCGAGATATATTTTTCTATGACTTTCATTAGTTTAAAAATCTTAACTCGTGCTATCATTTGTTTTTAATTTTTTATCAACAATTAGACAGAGAGACGCATGTTTTAACCCAACTTGTATTTCTGGGGCATGTGATATATTTGGTTATCCCATCTTGAATATAAAGTTCTTTGGCGTATAATATGTCTATTAATTTGACTTTGAGTGCGTATACAATTCATGTAAATTCAGGGGTATCAACAATTGCCTTTCTGGCAATTTAAATAAAGAAATTAAAAAGAATGAAGTCTTACGAAAGACAAAGAAGGCCCTCACTTTAATATGCTCCCTGTCTGCTTGAACGCGCCGCATACATAAACTTCAGGTCCTTCACAACAAAGTGTCTAATTCGCTACTTGTCGATCACATGTATATACAGAAATATAAAGATACTCTGCGAAGTCCGACTGTTTACAATTTTATATTTCCAAAAAGTTGGGACGCTAGCGCATGTGTACATTGCGCATTTAAAAAATAAATACCAACATTTACAAAAAATTATCAGAACGCCAACAACATAGGTTGCTTCTGCGTAATATATTTATAGACATTCAGACATTACCTTATTATACTGTGCATTGAAAAAATAGTAGCAGATGTTTGATAATCAATAATAATACAGTACTACAAGGCTAGTGATAGAGCAGATTTACAAGTTCTTTTTAAAGATAAACTGCCACTTTCTAACTAGATGCTAAAATAATTTTGAAGAAGCTCAATGTTAACTCCGAATTAGAAGAAAAACATCCTTATTCTAGTACCTCTGCTTCAAGTGGTAATAATAATCGCAACTCCGTAGTTATGTTGTGCCGGCATTCGTTCTGGCATGAATATTGGCCAACCCTCTTTCATTTATAACGACGATAGAATGGGTGCCCGTTACCTAAATAACAGCCAATTTAGCACAATAAACGTAGTACTTCCATGCGGTGCTTTAAATTCAACCGCTCGGACTATACTGTAAATCGTGAAATTGAATGCGACGGCTGGCGCTCGAAGCAAATTGGGGAGTTCTGGCATTCAAAGTAGCGTTCATTGCTACGGCGCTGGTCAGCTGAACACAGAAACCCAATAATAATAATGAATTGATAAGCACTTTGGTAAGTGGTTTGACTTTAATTGAATCTATCAGAATAGAAGCGTATGTTGAATTTTAAATAGGACTTTTTACACGTCCGTGAGTAATCGACATGTTTCATCTGGCGTAGATTAATTGCAATGCATTCGAAACTTAGGAATATAGTAAATAAGGAATCTTCGCTTTGTTTTGTTTTTTATTTCAGCTGTTTTATAAAAGCATTGAAGCAATGAAGTACTTGAATCTACTTCTTTATTTACTTTTTGTCTTCCCAGACTGAAGTGTAGAGTATTATTGGAGGTGGTTACTGACCTATCCCACTGCGCACTTGTTTATCTAGTTCTACACGCCAGCACCGTCGGCTTTGAATACTGTGGCGTTTTAAATTAGGTTTAGTGACTTAGCTATTTTTGATTTAATTCCATAAATTTCAGTGCCGACTCTCTGTCCTTGAGCCGTCTGTGTATCAGGTAGATTCACTAATAATGGGCGAGTCTTTTTTCCATTCTTCTCTATCTGTTATTACCAGATATTATAGTTCTTGTCAAGACTTGTCTTTGGGGCTTATGGTATCACTTTGTAATAGACCCACTTTGGGTTCCTTTAACAGTTTCTGATGATCTGCTCTATACGATCTCATTATGGAAGGTTGACTATTCGTTAGTCTGCAACTTATTAACCTACTCTCACCTTGTAATGTGTTATGAGGAGGAAAATTTGAGAACATTTTGAAATTTATGACTACCACACTACCACTACCACTACCACACATAATCAATATTTTGATGACCCTTATATACAGCAATAGTGTCATTTTTCCATAAAACTTTCCATCTGCTTAAAACAATAATAGATAAGTTGATGGTTTCATCGATGTGCGCGTTCCATTTGACCGAACTATACTACCGTGTATTTCGATTCTTTGATCAATGGGGTCTTCCCAGCATAATTGATTTTAACCGATGAATTGTTGTGTTTCTTTGTGAAAACCATAATTTGTGCTCTTGACCACTGACTGTAGGTCTTTGGTGTTTCTACCATTTTACGTTCTTTCTCGGCAGTGATTGTACACAATAACATTGGGATACATAGAACCCGGTGTTTTTTATAAGCTTTTGGCGTATATTGAATTAAGATTTTAACCAAAGTGTGATGTAATATTTGTTCTTTTTTTGATTGTGTCTACAGTTGAAACTGATAAGTTGGAACTGATATGTCCGATCTATAATAAAGAATCGTATAATCTTTGAATGTATAAAGATTATTTGGAAAATATGGAAATATGTAAATAAACTTGACTTGTAATTAAATTTATCGCCACTAAAACAAACTGAAAGGAGAAAACACGAAGGTAACGTTTTCAATTTGGGCAATAAAGTCATAAAACAAACAAGAATGTTACATCGTCTTTTCATTTTATACCTTAATTGAATAAGAAAAGATTTCCACTTTTGGTTTTTGAAATCCGTATAAAATGTAAAATTTTATGGTTTCCCATGTTCAAATCATTTAGATTTGATTTTGACGTCAGCCGCGCTGTAATTTAAGGTTATTTAATTTCTCTTCACTGTTTTATTTCCTCGCTCGTTCGTCGCAATTTCTATGCTAATGCACACAATTTTTTCAGTGCTGGTAGTCGGGCAACATCTGTTCCTAAATTACCTTATTCGAAAAAGCAAATTCCGACCGGCGAACGCAAAATTTAGAACCGGAGTAAATTAAAAATCCGTCTGGCGGGCAGCGTAGTTAAACAAATCACAACCAGCGCCTAACTATATATCGTTGTAACGCTACAAAATAGCCTAACGCTGAACTGCATGTATGTAAATTCGAGTACTTCGCATTTTTGTATCACGGATAAGTGCAAACGTTCAATGTAATGATACTATTTTTTGTAACAAGAAATGTAACGAGCAAAATTGCTGTAATTAATTTTGGCGGAGGCGCCGGACTAATTAGAAATATGACGATTGTAACGCAAATTGCATTGCAACTGACTCTTGACACTAATATTTTCTTATTAACAAAGTTCTAATGCGCGCTCTTATAATACTTGGCATACATTCATTAAACAGTTGCAATTAATCAATATGTTTCTTTGTTTGGTTCTATTTAAATTACATTATCTTGTTTACCTGTCTAAAGCGATAGCAACTAAATGGAGTATGGAAGCAGTACAGCAAAGAACGTCGCTAGACGTCCACATATCACAGAGCTCTGGCCCCAGCATCCACTCGTTGCTGACTTCGTAAACTGCACCCAGGGGCATCACTAAGCATGCAACCAGCAAATCCGCCACGGCCAATGAAAGAATAAGATAATTCGCTACGTTTTGCAGGTTCCTTTCTAGCAATATGGCGGCTATCACAAAAACGTTACCTGTAATGAGAGAAGAAGCGGTATCAGCTTATTCTTATTTGTTACAACTTATGCAAATTTACGGATGTTGCGAAAAACTATGCATAAAACAATAGAACTTTACTACTTATGAATAGTTACATAGAAAAGTATCCTTTAAAGATTATTTCAACAACGTTGCAGGATGATTTTTATGTTGGAAGTTCCCGTAATTGAAAGAAACTGTGCACTCGAGTATTTTTTCATTAAAATGTTATAAGTAATTTTAGCACAATATGGTTTGTTTCAAAAATGGCGATATTTCACAAAAGGTAGTTCAAGTTCTAATACTTGAGTAAGAGAATATGCTTGAATGCACTGTACAACATTAAATAAACTTATCCAACAAAAATTAGAGGTCTTGATATTCGATATTATACAAACGTAAACAACTGTAGGAGAGCGAAACGAATTCATCGAATTATTATACCGTTTCTGCCTTTCTTTTTAAAAATGTATTGGATAGAAAGAACATGGCGTGGAATAGAATAGTGGCATTGTATCAAGAGCCGATACGATCACATATTGGGCAATTATATAGTCTTACTACTTACCCAACAAACTCTGGGCGAATCACTGCAAATAATCAAGAGCGTTAGCAACTTTAATAGGAAAAAAAGACTGGAGACCAAGCAACACATGAAGGTTAGCAATACATAATGGCAAACCAGGAAGGAAACAGCCCGCAGTGGACGCAACTCGGTGTTGGCTACAGTTCACCAGACTGGAACTCATCGGGTTTTACGTAGAGAGGCACGGTAAGATATAAAACCAGAACCTGAAGACAAGACTTTGTAAAACTAAAAAAAAAGATGTTGAGAGTATAAAGATACTACTTCTGCGGAACAGTTGCGGAAACCTAAATCAAATTAGCCCACTTTTATTTCGCGCATCTACATTTTGCATAAAATCGAAAAGATTCTATAATTTTGGGCGATATCCCCGCCACAGTGCCTCTTGCATTGCTCACTGCTTACTCGATCTAGATTTCACTCACATTGGAAACAATAGAAAATGAATCCAATTTATATACAATGTGTCCATTGTATGTTTCGGAGTTAATTGCTGTTATAAATGCAATGCAAATTAAGCCGAATTGGAAACGTAGAAGCCACTGCATGGCGGTGCAATAAGTTGTCTAATTTAAGGGATTGTTCGTGTATCTCAATTCAGAACAGAGATACTACGGTACTTACTATATGCCTACGGAGTTGTACTACTGCCGGATCTACAGACAGAGAGAGACGACGACACGGTCTAGAAATTAATTACGATCTATAAACACGCTAATATAGTCCCTTTGTTCCTTGTTCGTTTCAAAATTATCTCATGTAGCGTTTCAATTCGCCTATTAAGACAAACGGAGACAAAAGGAAAAGGTATACAATAGGAAAGAGAACTATGCCCCGGTGACGGAGAATTGTATGCAGTTATTGCTTATAATTCGGACAGGAAGTAGTGGATATTCACAGTTCCAAATAACTGAAATATTTCATTTTTTTATTCTCTTTTATCATATCCCTTTATTCTGGCCATTAAGTGTTGCCTAAGGCTAGGTAGTGATGGATTATCAGGAAGAAGAATCACTATGCATTCTCTTCTTCTCTCTCAATACCCTGTTATTTAGTAATTCTTCGGATATCTACCTATTGATTTCTCTGTCTACAATCTTCAGGTGTAGTTTTCCGCTTAGAAAGCGGCGATCTTCATCGTTCGCGGTCACGATTATTTTAGGTGAACCTTCTGATAAAATACTTCAATTCCTTGGTTGGTTTTCGAAAGTTGTTTTCATCGCTACTAGTGTATCGACGATATGCAGCGTTTATAGTAGACAAGAGCAGAGCTTGCGGTGCCTTTCACCATGTATTACATTGTCGCCCGGATCGTGGTAGCTAGTGCTTCTTCTTCTACAGTCGCAGTCGCCATATCCTTATGCGCCCGTGTCACTTAGGTATTAGTTTTTTGGCTACAAGCACGTTTTCTATATTAGGGCGCTAAACGACCGCGCCAGCACTGTGGTGGTTGCAGCGTAAATCCACATCGTTACTTTGCGAGAGAGAGCAAATGCCAAATGCCTCCAAGCCAAACTGAGCGGTACATTCCTAAATCAATAGTGAAGGTGATCTCGCCTTGCTTATTTTTCTTTTCCTTGTAAATATGACCATCTCCATCTTGCTTTAGATTGACGGATAATGCGTGGTTCTTGTACCATGATTCAACATCTTTTAATGCCATTTTGGTACACTAAGCGATAGATCAGGGTTTGCATGATTAGATTCCACAGTTATGGTGAAACTTCTCTTTCTTGTGGGCAGTCCTTAGTGACCACCCCTCGGATGCTCTCGGGCGTTAGGCTGACAGTGAGAGCTCGTTTAGACACCTAGATGTATTTTTCCTATTACATATATTTTCTTTCACAAGATACAATTTCTTATATTTTTTGTAAATGACATAAAAAATGTCTACATCAAGTATCCTTGTAGCTGTGTTTATAGTAGACTACAAAAGCAGATGTCCAGCAATTGTACACGGTGTTCTTCTATTTCTCCATGCCTTTTGTATTTCTTTGAATTATCAAGGTAACATGGTAAACGCGTATTGCTGGATATACGTCCATCTATTTCCCGATTTACATAGCCTGAGGTGCACACTAACAAACGTCAGAGAGATTACAACGCATAACCTCCTTTTTTTCGGGAGTGCTTTTTCTTTCATATCTCCGCAACATCAGCACCGACGAAATCCAGAAACGACGCAAATCCGGCAAATCCTTTGTGTGGAAGGAGCTCGTACGTGAATTCAATTTCGGCTTTGAATGCAGCGTCCGCACCAGTGGGCTAAGCGACAGTTTTCGGAACTCGCAGGGGGACTGACACGCATCACGTACTCTCCGATTCTTGCCTTTTTTAGTTTTTTTTGTAGAAAGATGCTACGTGATAGGTGCATGTGTCCGGAAAAGATATGAACTAATACAGAGGGAAGTTGCCGCCTCCGTTCTCTGTAAATTTAACGAGGGGCCTTTGAATTTTCTTCCGCTAACATATGGGGGAAGACGTGGCCAGTGTCAAATAGAGAAGCTGTATTTAGACATTTAGACATTTAGGCATTTAGACAGACTTTTCTTGAAAACTGATTAAAAAACTTGTAGTAACACAAATCGGTTTACGTAGATTCTTTTTAATAAAAAAATCTAAAGATATTATCACAAATCCTTTACAAATGGATTTCATAAAATAACATAAATCCCCAAAAAGCTTTAATCAATCACGATCAAGTAAGAGTTTTCTCGATTTTCTATATTTATACACTAAACCCGTGCAACTAGAAAATAATGAAAACCGTGAGTGACTAAGGCTGAATAAACATGGATTAACCGTAAACTTTTTTCGATTTCAATTAGTTCATAATTTGTCATAGCTTGGGATTGATTTAAATTAGAACTAACAACGGAGTGACAGGAAAAAATATTGGTGTAGTGAATGAAATACCGGAAAGTTGGCGTTGACAGTAAACATTCGTCTAATCCAAAATAAACATGACGGCATACGGGAATGAGGTGAGATTGGTCGAAGCACTGGGAGCGATATTATCCGTATCGTTCATCAGTTACATTTTGTTCGATTTCGTTTAACGGCAAGCCACCGAAGCAGACAGCCAGTAGCGTTACTACTAGATACAAAACCTGCGTTGTGGGAACACCTGAGGGTCATCTGAAGTACAACTGTCTGTACAGTAAATAGACGCAATCGAATAAACGCACTGGAGTAACACACATCGTATTTATTCCAGCAAATGCCATATTGATTTATGTATTTTAACACCAAATGAAGCTCAATATATAAATAAATATAAATTTAGTTGTCCCGTCACACAACTGACTTACTGGTTGTTAATTCCTTCTACATTAACTTCAGTACTGGCTGAATTATAGAGTTGGTTTGAGATGTTGACAAGGATATTACTGTAGATCGTAAATCGCCTATACGAGTGTAGATGATATAACTACTTCTAAGCTCAAACAACATTTTACTATTTTAGTACGATATCTCCAACATTGGTATACAATAACACCAACGATGTTTATCTGTACATAACCATTTACATTAAACACCTGATAGAACACTATCCTTTGCTGTCCTCAATGTTTGGAGAATGATGAAAGTAATTCCAATTTGGAGAGTGCCGGAAGTAACCCACGTAGCGGCGGGTATAAAGCACAAGACACATTAGCATTCTATAGTCCTATACTCTCGACAAAAAATATTATTTATAAGCATCTGCGTTTGTCGCCTACACACCCTAAAACTAAAACATGCGGAAAATACGGAAAATTGACAAAAGGACCTGTACTAAATGCAATCTACTGGAACAAGCCTAAATGCAACAAAGGCACCACCACATTTACAAAAAAGTGAAAAATATCACCTTGACTTTGTTAGAAGTCGTCTAGTTCGGTTTCGCGAAATTACTGTAAGGATCCCGTTCCATGCTCGCATGCCGCGCCACTAGCCGTTAGTTAAATGGAAGGACGGGACGGCGAAAATATTTTCTACCAACGAGACTATTTTATGTAAGAAAATGAAAGAAAGGAATCGTCTTCGCGTCCGCTAAATTAAACCCATTTATCATTTTCGTGAGTGCCCCGTGTGAAGGAGAACGAAATAATAAATGAACAGGACAAGAAATAATAGAGAGAATTTCTTCCTTTCGGCGCTTTTCGGTATACAGCCGAACGTGTTATATTCGGTATATACCAACTTCTGATGCAACAACAAGACGAATAAACGAATATTTTATTTCTTTTTCATGATTGTTAACGAAAAAAAAGGCGATGTAGGTTCGTTAATTTTGCTGGTGTTATATACGAGAGAAGTCCGCCTGCGTAACGTGGATCATTATGGATATTGCGAAGAAAGTACAATGTCAGCATTTCTCACTTGAAATAAGAGCGTACATATAATTCTGAAACATTTTGTTAGGTAGCCTAAGAGTGGGTCCTCGTATTAGATGACAACAAATTTCTACGTGACTTCTGAAAATAAAGATGTCAGTTGTATTTATGGTTACATTTTATACCACATGTGTTCTTCAATTTTGAACAAAATAGATGATTTCAGAATAGACATAGAAAATTGTAGAAAATCTTCCAATTTTAAGCAACATTAGAAATTTGTGAGATTTGTGTAACTGTTACATAGAAAAGGAAGGTTATATTGATTAATTACATAAAAAAAGACAAGTCAAATTATATATTATAATATATAATTTGACTTATAATATATAATAAGTATTATTCAGGGTGTAGTACGCAAGAAGTTCTTTGTCGCTGTATCGTTATTTTTGAGAATTAGACCTTTAGTACCAGCAATTTCAAAAATTGTACATAAATTTAAAAGCGCTGCATGCGGGCCTACAACATGATTGAACATTAATGAGGAAGAGAACGTTAGAAAGTTCATGTTTGCAGTGCTGTTTTCATCAAGACAAATTCTGGAGAAAGTTAGCATTATGGAGCAGACGGTTAGGAAAATTTTGAAAAAGCACGATTATCCATGCCTTTTCAAAACTTTTAACTGTTTCTGGCTTCTTCTCATCTTACACACAACGGATTGACGTTTGGTTCCGGGTTCATAGGAATAAATCCATGATTTGACAACACTCACTATACTATAAACGTATTTTGAGCTTACGTTATTGAACCGATTCAAACTTCTTTGACACCAATTAATGCAAGCCACCTTTGTTAAAAGATCTGGAGTTCAATGAAAAGCTATTTTTCGCAAGTCCAGAATTTTTTTAGGTTTTTAAAGCGCTTAAAGATATCTTAATCGCGCGATGTTTCTTAGTCACTGCTGTATTGGGTGGTCCTGTCCTAAGATTGTCGTAAACTAACGTATGCCAAAGTTACCTACCAAGTAGACAAACAATAGGTTATCTATGCTTTCGTATAAAGCTGAAAAAGTTAATCACAGTTGGTAAAGTTGACAGTGAAGTTTTCTTCCCAACACTTTCCCTCCATGTTATGGACAAGAACAGGCATAATAAACTATTGTGTAAAAAACGCTTTGAGAAGATCCATTTATGCGCTTTCTACAGCTTTATGTCATGTTACAAAAGCTTCAATTAATTTCATGAAAACAAGAGAGCGAATTATAAAGTTGTTTGATTATTTCTACAACCGTTTGGAATAAAACATTTCAAATTTAATAAACAACTTCGAGGTTGACGGTGAAAGAAGAGTGTTCCTTTTGAAGTATTCTAACCAAAACATAAATACTTTATGCATTTCCGGATACCCCATTTCCATAATAATAAGTGTTCTTAAACAATGAGCGTTCAAATAGCTTGTGTAAATGATTAAAGTTTAGAGTGTAATTTTCCTAAATTACACACTAACTTTCTAGCTATTTTACTAACATGTCAACATTTTCATTACTTGTATATGGTCATTATGAGATATATCTATCGTAGTAAAGTAATTTTCTCCGCGAGACAATCTCAACATTTTTCCGAGCATCACTGCAAGGGAGACTTACGCTATTAACCTACATGAAATTACTCCGCATACATTCCTCGAGCTTGCATAAATTAATTCAAAATTCCGAAACGAAAATGCCGGAGAGTTGGCTTTTTTAATTAAAGCATGGAATGAAAATACATCTGTGTATCCTGAATAATTTAGTGAAGCGATGTTTAGCATCCACGCCTTAAATATAAATTGTGTATGGATGTGGACGTTGTTACCAGCTCTTTAAATTGTTGTAAAGCATTGATCATCGGATGAATACGAAAATATATACTAGCGTTTTATCCAGACATATGTAAACAAATTGATTAATTGATTTCCCGGCTGCAGGTCAGACTTGTTTTAATTAAATGCCCTTAGTTTGGTAAGGTCAGTAGATTTTGAGCGTAATTAAAAACACATTTGCAAAATATTTATATGCTATAATGCGTACAGATTGTTTGGTAGGTTATTATTTGTACAGAGTATCTCAAAGACTCACCACATTGTTCTAAAGGATAGCAGAACTTAGTAAATAAAAACCTGCTTTAAAGGAAGTATTTGTTTGGCTGTTTGGCTGCAAAGCTTTTACGTTATAGATCCGGTATGAGCAATGCACAAAATGCTGCTGTATCCTATTTATTGTTCCGTTGGTGTTCCGTTGTAGCTGCTATTTATGTGTTGTGATATTTAGGCGTACCATTACTTCATTTCCGCCATAAGCTGTGTTTCCAAGTCAATTATGTCTAAATCAGGCAGTACACGGAAAAATCCTTCCTTAATTCATTTTACTTTACTTCCGAAAGCGAACTATTACGTTTTTCGGCTTTAATTCAGTTATATTGAGTTGAATATTTAGACGAGACAATGCTAAGAAGGAAGTTTCTTTAGTTCTCAGGAATCTGGAAGATTTCCAAGAAAACATCCTTTTCAATAACGGCGCTGGACTGCTTTTCTTGTTTCATTGTTTGATATTTAATGCATTTTTATTTAAAATAATTGAATTATGAACTTCCCGCACTTAACATAGTTGATTATATACAAATCTTGCAATAAATTCCCGATTATTGATTTTTGCGCTCATAATTCACAACAATAACTTAATAACACCATATTATATCTACCTTTTAAAACGCATTCTGGTTATATAGAGGTTCGGGGTCGAGATTAGGCATCGAAATATGCCGTAATTACTAACACACAACCGCGATAATTTATTTGCTACGATACGCGCACATATCGTAAATCAACGATATGCCTACTTCTAGCGCAGAATTAGATATCGTGCTCCCGAATTTTAATCGAATTTTGGCTCGTTGGAGGGATCCGGATAAAATTGAAAATACTTTTGTAATTGGAAGTACTGAAAATTGCTGCAATGCTACGAAATTCACCTCCGTAGATTGCTTGTAATAGCTGCTTTCATAAATTTTATTGCAGCAACCGGGGAGAAAAAGGTGGAGAATTTTAAATATTTGATCTTTTTACGGACTGAAAGTGTAATTGGGAACTATTGTATGGAGGTAAACAATTAAATTCAAACAAGCTATTTAAAAGGAAAGTCATTACGAAGTAAGGTTTTCGCCAGCACAGGGAAACTATATTAGTATATATATAAAATACTGCACTAGTAATATAGCAGTTATTGTCGCGGGTGATTTCAATGTTGATTGTTCATCTAACGACAATAAATATATCACTTTTATTGGTGTTCTGGAAAATTTTGGTCTACGCTAGACAGTTTTTGATGTCACTAGAGTTACAACCAATTCTAGCGCAATAATCTGACAATAAAAGCCGCACTACATGACAAATTTTAAACAATATACAAAACAAACCTTACCTAACTCAAACTAGGAGTCAATTGGAAATTAAGATTAACGATTCTAACATTACTTCTCCGGTAAACACAGCAGAGGCCTTTATTCAGCACTTCTCCCAGGCTCCACATAAGACATCGCTAGCCATTCCTAGAATGTCTGTCTCTACTACCCACATAAATGACAACATTTACACAATTTGCTTACATCCCTTCTCTGAAAGTGAAATGCTCGCAATCTTTGGTAATATTAAAAATAAATCTACCTCGGGTCCTGATGGTGTTCCCGCTCGCATTATAAGAGGGTTCAAGCATGAATTGGTTACACCAATAACACATCTAATTAACATCCCGTTTGAAACAAGTTCTTTCCCTAAGTCTTTCAAAGTTGCCTCAATTAAACCTATTTTTAAAAAAGGAGATCCGAACTCTTTGAGTCAAATTACAGGCCGATTACGCCATTTTCTTCTTTCACTAAGTTGTTTGAGTACGCAATGCTCAACAGAATGAACAGTTTCATTAATAAACATAATTTGATTTTCCAATCCCAACATGGGTTTAGAACTAATAAATCCACCACAACAGCGTTGCTAGGTGCTCATCAAAATATCCTGCAAAATATCGAACGCAAATTATATCCAGTAGGCATAATCTGCGATTTGACAAAAGCTTTCGATTGCGTAAAACAATCTATTACTCGATAAATTTAGTGGTGAGTGGATCAATTCCTACTTTTCAGGAAGAATGCAATCCGTAGAAGTATCAATAGAAAGCTGCAATACTAGACAAACAATTAGATCTTTTTCATGCCGAGTAATATTGGAGCGGCGCAAGGATCGATCCTTGCTCCCACCTTGTTTTCACTTTTTATAAACGGCATTGTTAGTTTCATTTGCGATTACCATCTAGTATGTTATGCAGATGATGTAACTCTATTTTCTGCGAGCGACGAGGAAAGAACAGAATTTGAGGCTCGTAACATGTTAAGTAGGATGAACCAATGGTGCTGTGTTAACGCCTTGTCTTTGAACATAGAAAAAATACCCACACTTTTATTAATCACGTGTAAGTGTTAAGTAGGTGTGGATAAGTTGCGAAAGAAAGTGATGTTCCACATATTTGAGACGTTTCTACCCAGTGCGTTCAATTTCGTCGTACATTTTGCTAAGAAATTCTTCTTTTTTTCTTTCTGTTTTTTGTTTATTTGTTCCATTGTTGTTATTCTGTGTTGTTTGTTATTTTTCTTTAAAATAGTAATTAGTGAACTATTAACAAAAGAAATGGAAAATCTAAATCCTAGGAAAACTAGCCTTTCATCCACCAAATCAAGCGTGACACAAGCACATTTATGTAAGACGAGTTTTCTAAAATTTTAAAAATAGTAACATGACGAGGTATTACCTTTTCTTAGTACTTTTATTCCTTTTCGCTTCTTAATACTCTCATTTCCATCTTTAGATACATTTATGGTCTTTATTGGATTGATTATGATCAACAAAACTGTTATAATTTATAAATTACAAATTCTATTCGTTACAATAGCATTTTCGGTGAGCCCAAATAAAGACGCTACAGGTAAAAGAGGAGAATCAGCTTTTTCCGTCTTTTTGTTAATTTCGAACGTCATCTATCACAGGTCCATTTTTTCTTGGGGCTGATAACAAACACAAAATTTAGCAACACTGCCAAATTTAAACCTATCGTCTGCAAGGAATTTCGACTAAAATTTATCCACCAACTTAAGATTTACCTTTTCCAGTTTATGAATGTGAAAAGAGGGAAAAATAATTATATTCTGCAGAAAACAATAAATTTGTTATTGAAACATAACGTTCACTTTATCACGTTAATTTTGGAAAAAAGGTCTCTATCACCAAGAAAATTGAGTTAAACGTTATCAGAAAACGCTTATTATGAAACTTGCATCAATTGCACTTATTTCTCTGTACATACGTGCTTCGTTTCATGAGCGTCTGAGTAAGGGAGCAACTAAGCAAACATTTTATGCAACTCAGGAGAGCAATTAGTACTCCCTCTTTGCAAGCAAGATACATCGATGCAGAGGACTAAATTTGTCCTTTAAACCACGACGACCAGTTACGTTTAGTTTAATGTAACATATTAGAAAACTGTGTTAAAGCAAGTGTAAGCTTCATTATTTCCCTCTATTTTAGGAAAAGTAGCTTACGCGTTATCAACATATAAATAGCATTTTCCTACCTCCTTTTATTGTAACCAACCAAAAATATCAACATTATTACGTGAATATATACAAACCAATGGACGGGAGTTTCATTTCACAGGAATTTAATAAACGGCAGACGTCAGATTTCCCTGTAATTTTGCGCTTTCTATCATAAATCCGACGAAGCCTACGTCCTAAATCATTACTTTCTTAATCTCATTATCTGTGCAAGAATGGAGTTCATTGTCGCAGCGGCATTATTTCGAATAACTATACTAGGGATATAAATTGAGAATTATTTTTGTTTTTAATCGCACCGGTTCATTATAAAAATAATCGGAGTTGGTGTATTGAAATGAAAGGAAGGGAGAAAGAGAGCCCTAGTTATTTTCGCTTTTGTTTAGGCCAAAAATGTTAAGCGAAGATGCTAAGGGAAATTTTCGGAAATTGTTTTGTTTTAGAAGCAAAAAAGATTAACTGGAGAAGATTTTACTTTATAAGGTATCTCGTCTTGGTTGTATAAGAAAGTTGTAGATTTCAGAAACACGAGACTGCGATAATTCAATAATCTTACGTCGTATATTTTTTGTTAAAGCTTTTCTGTACACAAGTTTTGTGTCATAAATTATGGTGTTAAAAATACAACGTGGAAGGCCAACATCTGGAGGGGCCAAGCTAGTCTTAATCCTTTTTGATTTCCCCAACAACTTACGTATGCAGCTTCAGGCCCCCTTTCCTTTCTTCTGTCGTTTTATTAGTTAAATCTATCTCCAGCAAACGATAGTTCCTAAGGAACATCTAAATAACTCGCATTCGCTCTCCAAATGATATTAGCGGCTTTGGTACTTTAAACAAAATGTTAAATAAACGCTTACATTGTGAGCTTTAAATTATTTTAATATCTAACGAAAGAATAACTCATCGAAATCTCGGGCTTCCTGGCTGTGTCAACTAGTTATTTTACGTGTGGCAAATGAAACTTATTTTGAAACCATATATAAGCTTCATTATAAAAATAAATCAAGTAAAACAAGGAATAACAAACACGAAATAAAATTAGGCAACCTTTAAAAGATCCTAACTGTACCCAGCTCTCCTACGTCTAGTTTATTAAAAAAGGAAAGTGGTTAGACTTTTCTTTTGGAAACTGCGATCTAAATCCTTACAATTAACTTAGTATTGTGAACGTGTGCTTTCTTTTTTTAACTCGGCGTTAGATTTTATAATTGGATTTCTGTTTACTTTTGGCCAAATATTGAATTTTTGGTACCTATGCACCGATGTTCTTCTAAACTGGATCCGATTTATAACCAAATACTTCTTCTTCTTTAAGTGTTGGTAGAATAAGTCCCATAATAATGTAAAAAAGTTTAAGATTATATCTGGTAATTCTGGTAATTTTGAAAGTTCTTATTGTCGAGAAACTTGTTTTTATTCCTCTCGACTATTTTCATCCATAGTTCATTCATTCAATTCAGCCACTCTTGATAAGTCTTGATGAGAGAATCCATTAAAATGCTTTCCGTTTTCACGGTGACGATGACGTTGAAATGTTATTATTTCTTTGCAATGAAAAACCTGTTCCTAACAGTGTTTTCTTTTTTCTAAAATAATCTTACTTTGGAGTTAAACTATGTTTAATACGTTTGATAATTGTTTATTTATGCAACTTGAATTGTGTTATTAAAAATTCACGTATGTTAATAAAGTTGAGTAACTAAATCATTGTTAGCAAGAAGGTGTTTGTTGAAGAAGAATTGGAGTGTAGTGAGTTATTTATGTATTCATATTTTGAGTATTTACACAACATTACAAAACGAAATATTGGTGTTTGCAACATCAGTCCTATTGAGCAGATATTTGCGCTGTACCTGCAGATCTTCGCAAACGCGAACTTATTGAATCCCCATACATGCATTTTAATCATTGCATAATCCTATTCACAGTAACCACTATTTTAATGTTAATAATTACCTCACCGACTGAAGTTGTATGTTATAATTTTAATAAAAATAATAACACGAAAAGCTTTCGATATACATAGTTGTTCAACCCGGCCATTAATTTCCAACAACTTCCAAACAATGAATAGATAAAATATAGTTATTTTATTAAAATTTCGCTGATAGACATATTTCACCTATCAAAGATGTCTTCTCGCATAGCGTTATGCACATGAATTCACAAAATAGAAACGCAGGCAGAAATTGTATACATATTTACCAGCCCTGTTCCATAATATTAATAAATTAATCAGCAACCTATTTTCATAGTTTAATTAATTCATTCGCTACGTCATGTTTATTAGGTAGGACGCCCATGAATATGTGTGCATTTGAATAGAATAGTCATTTCCTGAAAACTTAAATGAATTTGTGCCGTTATGAATGTTAAAGATATCATATATCAAAATTGTATTATTTTGTGTAAATAAACTGCGTATGTTAAGAGTACATATGCCACTTATATTGGTTTTTCTATTCTCGCATTATAGACGATACTACCCAATATTTTTTTTTGTTAAGTACATAGTTATTAAACAAGATTTGGTGGGTCAACCGGTATGTAATAATTATTGTTCATGTCTTTACATTTCCCAACAGCTTTCGTCAATTATAGGATCGACCGGCCATTTGTTATTACGTCTACGCTCGTGGAGATGTTCACTTTTAGTAGTCGCCAAATCTGGAGTAGGGAAAACTACGGAAAACCTTATTCTGGCGCTATATTCCTGTGTAAACGGCGAGTAAGAAAAACGCCGCGTTCTTTTGAACAGTCAAACCTGGCTTAAACTCGTTTTGAACACTACAACACCCGAATTTGCTTTTAGCGTACACCTAGAAAAATACGTCTTCGTTCTACAGCAATTTGTACTAAACAGACAGATGCGATGGTGCTGGCCCTACCTTGTTTAAATATTTACTTGACTCTTTTAATATATTAGCCACTCAGCTTCTGAGGTCGTGTGGTTCTCAAATAACCAGTAGTCATGCGCCAAAGAATAAAAGAATTGTTTTCAAAAATAGCGATACTTTATTACAAAAATGATAAATATGAATGATAGTAATTGAATAAACTGAATATTAATTTTATTAAAGTTTACAATAAAAAAAATATAGGATTTAACCGATTTAGACGGGTGCGGTCCTTTGGCAAGAACTGAACAGCGTTTTCTCGCTTTCATGGTGGTGGTGGCTCGCGGCTCTCCTGGTGATGGTGCACTGTATGCACCTTTGTAACTCACCGATACCACTATTTGAGCTGTGGTTAACGCCCTAGCTTCGTGGGATACCTAGCGTACCTTGATACGTTACCGCTATGTGCAACATCACCTAATTTCTTTTATGCTTCGTTCGTGGTTCCTTTGGCCACGACGAAACGAGAAATGTATCTTCTTCTGTGAGGTAAAGGGGATTAATTACACTTTACTGGTCTTTTTTGCAGTTGTGGTTTGTTAGAGCCAACCGCCGATACTTGGACGCTGGTCACACGTCCGTTCGTCATGATCCCTCGGAGAAGACTTTTTTTATCTTAGTTTATAACGCTCGGTGGTGACATAATGTTTGTCAATCTCCCGCGTTTGAATATGAAGAAAAGATGCACTGCATACAGGGGCGAACTAAAAAGTAATACACATTGAAAATAAATATGTTCAATAAAATAAATAACTGAAGTATAAATTAAAATAATGCGTTAAATGAGCGTCGCCTTACACAGATTGTTACAACGTCCTTTCCAAATTCCAATAAACTAAAATTTCCTTTCTTTAAAGTAATATCCTATGCGAATTCTGAAAATATGGACATTTTCTACAGGATTTCACAAGATAGTGCAAATTAGCAACATTTTTGTAGGAAAACATTGTGCAATGTTGCAGTGTATATCTTCCAGGATTGGGTAAAATGCTGTAAAAATTCGGAGGAAATTTGGAAAAAAGTCAATGCGTATTTATATATTTTTATTATAATATAATTATGTTATTAATTAAAGGACTATGTTACTGCACTTTTATGCTTGCAAATAGTTACTTCTTAAAAATGCGTCTATTGGAAAATGTCACAAAGGTCAAGAAGTCAAGAAGTTATCCGATAATGGATATAGTGACTAAAATTTAACATTCGCTAAAATTGTAAATGTGGGACGTGTAAGGCGAAGGCGTTGAACTTCTAAGTGGCATTGACGCCTAACCCTTTCAGATGACGCCATTGTCTAACAGAAGGATACTTAACACGATTTCGTAATTAACTATGCATTTGAACTACGCCGCAGTAAGACACTACAGGGAGGCACGGTTCAAGTTCCTAATTAGAATTAATATATGGTTTGCGATAACACGACCTTCGGTAGTTGAGTATTTGTGTATACATTCAACGCACCTGTTACGATTATACGATATTATGTCACGACGCTTATGTGTCAACGTGTGTTGCTGTAATGTCTTTGAAGAAAACTTCATTAATGCGAATGAGCTATTTTAACGCAGAAAAGTTAGTAGTGTAAATGTATAGTAACTAATTATATGTCTCTTGCGTTGAAGAAGTAATACATGTTTTGCAATTTCAGAAGCGCTGCTGCTTTGTTTATAAATTACATTACTTAGAAGATCTATTAAATATAAGTATTTTCCTCTTCAGCAAAATTATTGGGTTAAATACTTATATACAGGAGTTTTTTCCGATGTCTAGTATTGGGATCTCAGAAACCAGCGAAGGTAGAGGAACGATCCATTTGGTAAAGGATTACAGTTTTACAAGCTCAATTAAATGAGCTTTTTTCCCCCAAAATCGATATTAAGGTTGCTACAGCCACCAAACGAAATAAAAAAGTAGAACTTATTCAATTGAGTTCGTAAAACTGCAAGTCTTTGCCTATTTGATCGACTCTATGGAGAGTCGATAGCTCTATCAGATCTCGAGATCCCCAAGCTAAACAATGAAAAAATATAAACAAATCTGCGCCCGCAGCACTTGCCCAGCTTCCCACGTATTTATTTTTATTTGGATGTTGGATGGCTGGTCTCATGAATCCGAAGAATGGAAAGCGTACCTAGGACAACACTGTTGTAACTCATGGTTAACAGCATCGAACTCTTAATTCATTTAATCTTTTTGAAATGATGTATGAAGTATGTTCACCGCATTGCTCCTGTTACATCAGTACTGACCGGGATGAAGACGATATTCAATTTATCGTAGATAACTGTAAGTTGTTGCCATTAGGTCGCTCCATTTCCGTCGCTTAGGCATAATATTCCAATAACGTACATAAGCTTTTTGCTCTTATCTATTTCTATAAGGTGCTGTGACTTGTACAGTTGCGCTGGATAGGAAGTTCCAGAACAATTTGCATCTGATTTATCGCCACTAATTTCGTCTCTCTGTTACTATTGCATGAATGGAAATGTTATAAATTTTCTTATTTATTTATATATGTTCTCGTCTTCTCAATGCAGAAGAACGACTTCTTTAAACATTATTTCGGAATAATAGAAAAGTAAGTACACTCGCAGAAAGCCATGAACATCAGGCGATTTAGAAAATTTAAAAGTGATACTTCAAAACTTTAATAATCCTTTGCTCTGCTCGCGAAAACTTATATGCCCGTTTCGAGGAATATCCGCTGAACTTTACGACCTTGTTGTTTTCTTATAACGCGAACTGGTCGAGAGAGAGAGGAAGAAAAATATGTCGAATCGCGCTAGATACCCTAGTGCCGGAGCTCACTCGGTCAACACATCGGATAAATCACTTCCTTCCAAAAGCCTCGTTATTTCCTCCGTTTTTGCATACTTCCAGTGTTTGTTTTCGAAAGTAAAAAAGATCATCGCAATGAGAATGGAGATGGAGTTAGCTTTTTAGAAACGAATGATATTGAATTACCTGTGCGAAAGATTTAAATCAGTTCTTGCCATTGAACCGATAAATTGATTTTTACTTCGTCGGTACTAATGATTCTAGTTATTTACTTAACCAGCTTGTTGGAGTCTATTTGATAGAAAACTGGCTCTTTTATTTGGAATTAAAGACATAGCTTTTCGGTTTACTTATTTTTTCTTACCATAGGGTGTTTGTATTTTAGTTAATGTCTTCAACAGTACTAAAGGATAAGTGCAAATCATCTAAGTTTTCCTTTTCGAAAGATTCCACCAAGATACCAACCTAAAATTTATGATCATTTCATTCAATCTTGTCTCTGATATTGACGCCTTGGCCAATATAGATTGTGCGAAAAACGCCGCATTTAATACAGCTCCTCATTATTCTTCATTAGCACCTCCACACTACTTGAATAACACGTACCCCAATAGATGGTTGCGAAAGAATGGTCCTGTAAGGTGGCTGTCTATTCGTGTTGTTCCATGCACTGTAGATCGAGATATGTTTTCACGATAATGCTTGGCCTCTCTTCAATATTATTTCTCAAATACATACCAGACAAAAAAGTGTTGTTCCAAAACTTTCGTTCCAGCCGTTATACTTATTTATAAGTTTGGCAGAAAATGATTTCTCTTTAGAAAGGAGTATTGTTAGAGAAGTACTACCAACATTCCAATTTAAATTTAACTTACATAAATGAATAAATGAGAAGTTCCCTTTAAAAATTATTTCAGATATAATTGTTAAAAATAATCGATTTGCTTGAAGTTTTTTCACAACAATATGACTTCCGCTCTGCACCAAATTAATATCATTAGTTTCGTAGACTTATATATTGTTGGCAATAAAATCCATTTAGCAACTTTTAATTAGTTTCAGAGTGGAGCAAAACGAAGCCATCAATTTCGTTGCCCCTCTACGCTCCTTCAATGCAAAAATTTAAATATTAATATTGCTGCTCGCGTAGGATGGACGAAAAGTTTATTATCGAGTTTCGTACATTTATTAACGAATTTGGCAAGAATGGCAGTGTTAAATTTCTCTTCGTTCCTCTTGTTGCGCTCCTTCCCGTTGTCCATTGCCCTTTGGATTCAGAAGCGTCTTGAACCGCCTCACCGCACCAGGCGGAGAAAGTTACGACGGATGGAATTATTCTTGGTTCGTTTAAAAAGAGGAATTACCCACAGCTCAAGTATATGGGGGAAGAGGAATTATAGAAAGCGGTATTACCAAATTACTTTTTCTCTTGTATATACCTGCCTTCAGAGGCAGTTTCTCTTGTTCTCTAGTTCCTTTAGGAAGGGTCGCTTGTGGAAGTCTACGGATTACAACCTCTGACTCGAATGGATGTTCATTATTTAATTCTCATTTGTGTGGGATGAATGAAATCTGGGGGGGGAAGAAGAAAGGAAGAGATAAAGGTTTTGGAACGAAAATAGAAGAAAGGTGCAATTGTTTCAGGAAATACGAACTCGGTTAAAGCCTTTTATTGGAAGCAGTACATTTACTTTCAATTATATTTAATTTATCTCTAAAGCCAGAATTGAAGTTCCAACAAACGTTTCACCTTAATTCATACTTTTTTACTTTTTACTTTTTAATTCATACTGGTTTTTCTGACGTATTAATTTTTTTGAAAATTTTAATCCCTAATTTAAGGATCCGAAATTAATATCTCCCGTCTTCCGGGCAGACAAAATCCTCTAGTGTAGTAGTTAGCACGTCTGTCCGGAGAACGGGAGTTGTTAGGTACGATTCCTGATCGGGATTGAAACTTTTCGAAAATTTAATTACACCAGAGAAGCTAAGACAAATCACATTTCCTTTGAAATCATAGCATTTTGACGAAGCACAAAAGATTACACTTTTTTAAACTTGTAGGCAAATAAACAATGACGTTTAAATACGAAAAACAAGGTGTTCGTTAAGAAATGTATAATGAAATAGATATGTTGGAAACATTAGTTAGACCTTAGTTTTTAACAAGCAATAATTTTGTTGTTATGGGATCAAAGTTTGAAAACATTTTTCATTTGACAACTAAATGTAACCTTTCAAGTTCATAAAAAACGTATGTGTGATTACTATATCATTGGTATGGAAATGAAGCAATTAAAAATCTTCTACATTCAGAACAGCTTCTACAATTAAAGCCGCGATCAAAGCATTTCAAATGACTTTATTACTGGTTCGCCACTTCAAAGAGAATCTGTTTTGAAGTATTTAATAGGACGTGCCAATGAATTCAAAAGCATCACAGATGTTAATAAAGAAATTTTGCATAATAACATTATCTTTATATATGCACGTATGTATACAAGGAAAGCGGAGATTGGAATTCAAAAAACAAAAAATCACGCCACACCATAAAGTTAAGCTGTTGTTAATTTCTTTAGTAACATACATACAATCAGAGAAAATAATAATAAAATATCAAACGTGGAAAATGGAAGAAAATCTGAGAAGCGGCGGCCATTTTTTATATGATGACGCCTATCATTCGTTAATTGATTAACACTCTTTTCTTGTTATGGTTCGAAATCAATACGTCACTGTCGTAAAACGGAATGAAATAGAGCATTCTTCACGGACAATACCATTTATAAGATTGGCGCGAAATGTCGTGCCTCATAATACTCTTAATTTATGGCATTTTATAGCGCGGCATTGTGCGTTTTCACGTCCACAATACGGATAATTTATGGATTTCGCCTTTTATAACGGCAATACTAAAATGATAGGAATGATGGAAGTATCGCAAGTTCTCTCTTTGCTTTGACTGTTATTAGCATTTATGTGTATTTATCTTCTTTATTTGATTATTGAGTGTAACCTATAAGTAAATGGAATTAGTCCATTTCATCGTTGTATTCCTTTATTGATTACCTATGAAATCCTGTGGAGTACCTTTTTTTAGTGGCCCTCAACAATATTAGAGACCAACAGTTGTATGTGGGGGTTATGGAATTAGTTTTGACAACAAAACTTGCTTTCTTCAAACATTCACTATTTAACCGTAAATCTGGAAGACCCAAAACTGCTAGTTATGACGAAAAAGTTTTACATGTTCTGCTAATCGTATAATCTCTCTCGAGAGCACCTTAAGAAATTGATATTAGCACAACATCAGCCTGTCAAATTTTAAAGAAACGTCGTTACTAGCCTCACAAAATCTATCTAATCTAGGAGCTCTCCGAAGACGAAAAGTGAAATTTTGGGACATAATGATGACACGGTTTCTGATGGAGCAACATCCGAATTAAACGCTTCTGGAAATCGTATTAATATAAGGCATTGAGTAGATCAAAATTAGAAACTTTAGGACGTTTTGCCGGAATATTTTGATTGCAATTTGTTAAGGAACCAAGTGGTATCGGCTATTCAAGGTATTGTTGGAGAAGCTTTCGTTTCAGCAGGATGGGGCTGCGGTTTATTTTTCTCCGAAAGCTCGAAGTATTATCGATGACGTTTTTACTGATCGATGGATTGGTGGAAGGGACACAATAGAATGCCCACCGAGATCACCGAACTTAGTCCCATTAAACTTCTTTTACTGGGGCTATTTGAAAATAAAGGTCTGTAAAAAAATTTTGAGGAATTGCCAGAAAAAATTGTGAACGCTTCCCTCGTGTTCCCATTCCGGTATTCAGCTGTGAGAAAGTGAGTTATTTGAAAGAAATAAATATTCACTTGCTTGTGTATAAACAAGGCGCTTGCTTATGTTTATTAATATTTCATTAAACTAACAATTTCTTTTTCTTCGTGTACTGGTTATTTTTTCTTTAGAGTGCACACACTGTATTGCTATTTGTTTTCATAGAAGGTGTATTTGTGTATTCACCATTTTATTGTTTCGACTATAATCAAGATCGCGCTTGCCATTCAGTTTTTGCATCCCATTAATCATAGGAATAGTATTTTTCGCGATTGCAACTAACATAAGCAGTCATTGTTCAATTGGACACGAAGGTAACTTTTCGTCTAAGCTACTTTGTTTATTAACAAGTTCAGTTAACCGCAAATTAGTGTAATTACAGGACAACATGGCTGTAACACCAAGTTTTGAACGAAAGTCATTTCAAAAGCAGATCCGTGCATATGCGTGTGTATTAACAAGTGTAACATTTCCAGCCATACCGACTAACTTAATTGACATCTTGCAAAGTTGTCGCGGTGGAGGTAAACATAGCATGTAAAACAGCTACATCTCAGAATTTGTCAGCCACTGATATTCATCTCACGAAGTATCTTTATCGCCTAAGCTCATCTGTTAATTATATGACTCCCTTAATGTGTTATAGTTTATTTACATATATGGGTTATATGATACACAAACGTATGCAGATGTATGTTCTAGGTTAAGTAAATGGTAATTAATATGCATTAAACACGTAACATTCCGTGATATGTGATATATAAAGGCAATGGCCTTGTTAGCTTTAGCAGATACAAATACTTCTACACTGTAGAATATCTACACGAATTAGATGTGATAGTAGAGGTAGTTGTAATTTACTTTTAAATTTTAGGCGTGTGTACACAATCCCTTCTATATGAGGAAAGAGAAATCA
The DNA here is from genome assembly GCA_902655005.2 of Marronus borbonicus. Lineage (NCBI taxonomy): Eukaryota > Metazoa > Arthropoda > Insecta > Coleoptera > Scarabaeidae > Marronus > Marronus borbonicus. Next base: position 9,698,589 of record LR737386.1, read on the forward strand.
TTGATATCTTTTCCATTACTAATGGTTAGATTTGGCACTTTCAGAAGGTGTAATAAGTATACAGGGTTGGGATAAAGTATGGAATCACGATATTTTTAAAACGAAAACGAAGGTATTGATGCTTCTAATTTCGACTTTGTTGTTGTTTCGATTGAACCGAAAGGACCCTCAACTTTTTAACAATTCAAATGGGACACTTGTATATTTCTACCGATTATATACCTACTACCAAGTAGATATTGCAGAAAAGCACGTTATTACAAAAAGGATCTTGCAAAGAAGAGACTGTTATGATGTATCCTATTCGTGCGTTGTTTTTCCTTTCCCATTTTATAAGATACGGAAGAAGCGATAGAAGGCGTTACTACAATCCGGTAATAGACGCTCAAATTGACTTCCGATCATGCATACGCCACCATGCCTATCCACTGAGGAAACGTTGCCCATAGAGACCGACAACGGTGAAACAAAGGTTCAAGCACTAAACTCTACGTGATCTTTATCGACATCCTAATAATAATGGTGTAGAGAGCGTAGAGCAAGGAAAAACGAAGCGAAAGCCACGTCGTGTTCATTTCACATTCAGCTTTTTTCATGTTCATCGATTCGCTGGTTTCAATTTACACATCAGCCAGCGTAGCATCGCCTTTCCGTAACCGATATAGTCGCGTTAGTAAAACACGACCCTGGAGAACTTTCTGTGCTTTCTCGACGCGGCATCGCGCATTTCGCTGTTCAGCAAATATTTATACAAAATCTCGAGCCGGAGCAACGTCACCAATAACAAATACGTATTAAATATATATATATATATATATATATGGTATATATATATATATGGTATATATATATATATACAGATAGGTTTGTGTACACAAAATTGGCAGAACTACATAACATACATATAGAAGCAAACAAGAGAATAGATCTTGATTAAACTTTAGCAAATTTGTCGAATCCAATTTCTGGATGAAATTTCTGTGTTAGTGCTGGTTTCATAAATACAAGTTAATTTCCTAATTCGTCATACCTATAACATTTCAAATGCTATGGCACGACGGCTATAAGAGTCATTGATTTAAATAGGTTTTGATACAAAAGTAATCGATTCGTATAACTACAATAAAACGTGTTAGGGAAAGATACGGTCAACATACAGAAGTGAACTAAAAGGCAGTATGCACTTAAAGTAAATATATTCAGAAAAATAAATAACTGAAACCAATTCTGTTATATGAAAGTAAATAAGTATTAATTAAAATAACATTTTAAATTGGGAATCTCGTTAGATTTTTTTATTTAGAATCTTGCCGAAAATTCAAAGCCAAAATACTGTGCAAGGTGTTCGCTTTAAGGAAAACGATTTTTTAACACAAAAATGTCATACCAACTTAATGCAATATTACGCGGGTCTCGAAAATTCAGAACATCTATATTAGGTACGCTCCATAACAAGAAGAAAACTGTTTTGAAGAATGTACATTAATCACATACATACAAATTAAACAAGTTTTGCTTCTAGAACATTCTTTTTATTAGTTGGAGGGACAATTTCATTGATTATGCAATAATCATACAAGAATGCAATTTAGACATGAAATAGCGAGAAGAATGTAGGAACCTATCTAATTAATAGGCATGTGGACAGTTTCTTTGGATTATTATTAATAAGTCTGCTGTTCTCTCTTATATCATTCTTACTTTCACTTCTCTCTATATTATTACTGAGATGGGTTCGGGCGCTAAAAATGGCTTGCCGTTCTTTAATATAGCGAGAGCGAAAGCGGCAAATGATAAGACTACCGTGCTTATAACTCCGCTATACCTTTTTTTTCATTCGTTGCCGGAATAAGGGTTCTCTTCTTTGTAGTACTTATAAACATCGGAGAAGTAAGCAATCACTGACCTAACTAATTATGATTTCGTACATTTTTCATCGAATTCTCTCTTCTAGAAGGATATTACTGCAATTCCGCCTGGTAGTCTCCTTGAGATTCGAGCTATTATTAACCGTAAAACATTGCGGCTTTTCGTACCGCCGAAAAAACCTCTAAAATTTACCCATATCACGAAAACACATCGACGCTTTCACTCTACGTTTAACAACAGTACAAAGGAAAGAGTTTAAAGCTTTTAGGGATATGTGAACTAAATGCACCTTTTATCTCAAAATGTAAATGGAGATTTCTCGGAATGAAATATATTGTTTCAGTTACTTTGCTGCAAAGATGAGACAAAATACTTTGCGAGATACTTGTCTTCACTTCTCATTTAAACATGTATTAGAGTTGCGCAAAAAAGTGTTTTTTTTTTTTACGTATGATGATCGCACTACGGGATATATAAGCTTTGTAAAGTGTTCAATGGTTCTATTATATTACACTGGACCCACTTCTCCTTGATGGGCTCGAACGTACAGCTCTTAACTTTACCGCAGTCTGGAGCACATCATCTTACCACAATCCGTTGTTGTTAGTTTATATGTTATAGTTTCCAGTATTTAAATACTACGTATCTTGCGTTGTTATTGGGTTATGAGAAATATGAAATTATCGTTGTCATCTAACCTCGCATATTTGCTTTCTTACGAATTTGCGCAGAAACCGATGAACATAGAATATTGCAGCGAAATCCAGTTAAATTTAAAAGATGTGCGTTTAAATCATGCAATGATAACACCCTCTTATGAATTACCCATTATCCTCCACCTCGTTTTGTTTTTTCAAATTGTATCCACCATGTTTTTCGTAAGAATTTGCAATATAGCATCTATACTTTTACACACGTTTTCCACTAACCATTAATAAAGTTCTCCATTTATTGGCCCCTAAAATTATTATGTCATGTTATCCGCGTTACTCCGACTGATTCTCTACCTAATATCACTACTTCCCCCTCGGCTTATATCACTATTCTACGAGAGAAATATCTTTTGGCGCCACCTAGTGCCAAGAGATACCACGCTGTCCCCTTACCAGCCAGTTGATCTGATACAAATTACACACACAATGCGTTTAAAAAATGGGATTTTTTGAATGATACATCGAAGCAGGTGAATGAAAAAATGTCAATTCTTAGAGAGAACAATTAAAGATTATGAATTTCAAGATATTGTACACTAAGCTCTATGCTATGAAACTTCTAACTTCCTGACTTGACTTTTTTTTTGAAAAAGCAAGTCGAAAATTCAAAAATTGTACAAGTTTGAAATTTTTGGAAAATTTTCGGAAAATAATTTAATAGGGAACTGGATACACGATACACACAAAGATGAAGACACTTTTACGTAGAAAACGGTGCTACACAACAGGTGTAAATAATCAAATACGTACTTTAACACAAAAGGGTCAGAAAACCGTTAAAGGTATTGTGCAACCTTTGTAATCTACAACACACAGTTGCACAATTTTTTCAGTTTTTTAAGCAGTGATAACTCATGTGTTTTTGCTTTCAACTCATCCCGTTATTGCTTTCTTATTTTTTAACATGCAAGCAAAATAACGCAATTCCTAATAAAATTAGAATCCAGGGTAATTACCAGTTATCAAAATACAAGTAAGTTTACCAAAACTCCACTAAACACCAAAACTACAAAAAATTAAACCTTGTAAGCGCTTTCCTTTGTTCAGGAATTACAATGCATATATAATTTTATTCTTTTGAAAATCTATTTTGGGACGACACAACAGTATTAGTCAAGGTTGTTGCATGGACTTTTTGTTTACTAACCTTCCATGCAATTAATTTTGCGTTTTAATAAAATATATACGCATAATGAGTTAACTTCTACCAACCACAGCCGATAATTTATTTTCCCTTATCCTGCTGTAGCATCAGGATACAATATAAGTTATATTGACATCCATTGTTGCCGTCTTAAGTTAATAATGAAAGTCAACGTCATCTCATATTATATTGTACATATAACTTTATAACTTTGAAATTAATAATGTAAGCTTTGGTCTATTCGGTTTTCAGATTAGCTCCAGCTAATTGACTAAATTTTGTCACTGGTGGGCGGTAGACAGATTTATTCTGACGTAACACGTATCTGTATATTAGTTAGGTGCCTAAATTAACTACAAGCACGTTTCGAGATCGTTGATCTTGACACTCCTGAAAGCCGTGGGAAATTTTGTAAACTCTCGGTGTGTTATTGTTTACCGACGTTAAGGAAGAGGATGAGGTAGCAAAATTTACCAGGGCATAAATGTTATTTGATTTACTACCGCAATGAGTGCTAGACGTGAGCGTTGAACGGCTTTCTTGTGGAAATTTACTACTTTCTAAAACAAATGTGCAAACGATGTAGACATGCTATTTAGGCAACAAGCGCCCTACAATTACATTTAATGACTATATATACCGATGAAGCGTTTGTTGCGTAAAAGTATAACATTGCAATTTACATATTTTTCTTTCATCTTCTCAACATCTATCACCTGAAGGACCAATCTCAGCAGTTGAACGTCAGGAAATCAAGCTGATTTCCAACCTATAGATACTAACTTGGGATACTGGATTTTTATTGTTTACATATGTTTGATGCCATTGAGACATGCATGGGGCTGTCGAAAGAAATATTTGCTCATAGGCCCCAACATATTAAAAAATATCAAAATATAATGAAATGTTATTATAAAAACGGCGTATTATTAAAATTACTGTCGGATTATAAAAATTATTATCAGAATTAAGAAATTATAATCTCACTCAAGAAAATAAAAGATGAGAAAAAGAGAAGCTTGAAGGTTCAATTTCCACTTTACACTGATCGACCAAACTAAACTGATATCAAACAACGATTGGCGACGGGAATTGGTTTTCGAAGTGCGTGGGTTGATTATGTATACATACAAATATATGATTAAGCAATGGCGCCATCGATATTTCATTCTCTAAAAATACTCGGGAGGAAAGATGTAATTATTCGCCTGACATTCGTAGAGGGTATTTCATAGAGAACGGATTATATGAGCCATAACAAATAAAGGAAATGTAAACATTTTCATAACCAGAATTTGTGGTCAGATTTACAAGATAGGATCCTTGTAATATTCCACAAAAAGTTAAAAAGAAGGGCATTCACAACCTTGAAGTTTTACATATTCCAAATTTTCGTATTTTCGCAATTTTCTAAGTTGTACTACAGAACTATAATGTAAATATATATATATATATATATATATATATATATAATTTGGTTTTGGCATTTTTTAACCTACACTACGTGATATCACTTCCGGTTTGAACGGAAATTGCAACAAATCCATGTGCAGCTTAAATTAAAATTCAAATTTTGACGTGTATTGTTTTTCGTATGAGTATAAATTTACGTTACGCAGGAGTTGGCTCTTAATCACTTTTATCTGAAATTACAGAATAAAGAAACTACCTTCCATTCAGGCATTAGATGGACATGCTGCAGCATTCAATAAAACTGGAGAACGGTTATATTCCTTTATTTTCAATTCTTTTTTAGAAGAAATGAGAATAAAGAGAAAAAGAATTTTAAAAAGAAAAAATCCATCATTAACGCCTCAAAATTTTAAACTTTTAGGGTTTCCTTTATCTATATTTCGCATTTTTTCTTTCGAATCGGCCAGCGTTTCACGGTACCGGAACAAAAAAGAAAAGAAAAAAGGGAAGCAACGTACGTCTTCCGCAAAAAAACGCGAAGATATTTAAATTTCGACATAATTTATTCGCATTTTCCCAAAACATCTCTTATCGCTCGAATAACAACAACACCGTGGGCGCAGCGCCACACTAGCGCACCGGAGAAAATGTAAATTTTAAAATAAATTTTCGCGAACATTAAATCAACCATTTGATTTCCGCACATTCGTGTTTTATTTTGCAGCAACTTTTTTGTGTTAATTTCACTACGTTAGTTAAGTTAGTCGATAAAATGAGAGGTCTATACAAATAATCACGCTTTTTCCGCGGTCACATAGCGAATGCAACGCTTCGGGCGCATTTTTATTTAATTGAAACCGATTTTAATTAGAAGAGAGAAAATAGATGGAAACGCGTTTAATTTTTTTTTGCCGTTCTGGATATCTTTGTTTGAGTCAAAATTGCTTTCGAAGTATCCATGAATTAATAAATTACATAAGACCAACTTTTTAACTGACATTTAATGCGTTTTTTTAAACGGGCCGACATAATAAAAATCGCACTTTGGACTATGTTTTAAGCACCAAATTCACTAATTAAACTAGTTTTGAAAAGATTATCGTAGCGCTCATTTGCTTTTGCTAGCATTTCTTAATTTTCAACCAAGCATTATTACGATAAACTTTCTATTTGAAAATATCAATTATTCTTAAAATAAATTAATTTACATAAGTGAGTTTAAATTACCGATTTGATTCCTGGCTATAATATTCTGCTAGAGTTTGCCGTCTAGCGTGGAATGAAACTACTAAATTAGCAAATTAAAGACCGAAAAAGCTTAGACGAGGTATATTCTCGCCTCCTCGGGATTATTGTTTGTCGGAGACATGCTTATCAAATAAAATCCCTGACACAGAAAGAGACAATTAAAATGAGGCGAATGGGTGAAGTTTATATGAATTAATTTGAATAATAAATCAACTACTTATAAATATATGTTATAAACTGAAGAAGTATCAGTGATTATTTTACTGTTAAGTACTATTCAGCCAATGAGAAATAACTGTAAAATTAAAATAATTGGTTATTTACAGAAATTAATCAATATGATTTTTAATGTTAGACGTAACGCTTGCACTTAGCAGATCCAATTTTTATTATATTCCTTTTAGTATATTAGTTATAATAATTATAGTATGTACTTATTATTTATTATCTCATAATAATAACGCGATGTCGTTTTTGCTTGTTTATGATTTCATAACGGCTCGTCCCTTTTGTAAACATCTGGACTAAAATAGCTAGACCAATGAGCTGTTTTAATTATTTATATATATAATAATTACTTCGTTCTGGGTTAACCTTCTGGAATTAGGTAACCGATAATGTAGATATCCTATTTGCACGTGCCTACATATTAGTACAGGATCCTTCGAAATTCTTAAAAAAAAAAACGAATGTCATTGGCAACGTGTGCGTGAGTTTCTTAAAAATTAAAATCTTTTTTTCAAAATAAAATTTTTCTTTCTTTGCGTTCACTTTATATCGAAGTGTAATCTTCAAAGAACCGAGTTCTTTTCAGGGGCTTCGCTTTTAATAACTTTTCTTTTTCAAGCAATTTCCAATGTGCTGCAACCCCAGCAGAGTTCACAATGTTTCCTTTCAATTAATTCTTCTATTGCAGCATCCAAATGGAGTTTTCCTTTATAAAGACTTCCATTTTCTTACGTATAAAGTTTGATTTAATACGTTTTGCGGAAATTCTTTTAATTTGAAAATAAAAATTAATTCCAAGAATGTGGAAACGTTGACATTGTAGATGTTTCCTTTTTCTATTATTCGTTAACTTACTTAAAAAAAAAGTGCGCATATTGTATCTATCCAGCTAGCGATATTTACGGTAAAACCTAAAAATAACTTTTGTAGGAATCGATATTTAATTATTTGTAAATGTAAGCTAACTATAGACGGCAAAAATTCTCATAAAAAGTAATCATGAATGGATTTTAGCAATTCAAACATCCAGAAAATATTTATATATTACTTATACTATCTGCATACGGCAAAATGGATTTAACGAAGACCATTCCAAATTGGGATGTTGATCATTACCACTTCGTCGCATTGTAGGTCAATCATCAACAGCTATGGCAATTAGTATGAATAGAATATTGTGCTAATTTCTAATATGCACAACAATGGGGTGAGGTATGTGTCATGCAGAGTTGTAGATGGAGCAACCTCCACAGGACGTTGGTTACAGCAGGGCACGAGCAGGATTTTACCTCATGCTGCTTAGTTCAACAAATATATAATAAAAACAACTGTTCATTAATGAGAAAAGGTTGTTAAATCTGTACGCAGTTAAAGAAGTGGAACTGTAGAGTATGTTCAAAGGAATAAAGAATTGTAATAAATAAATGTCAAGAAGAATGTATGTTTAATAATCAAGTTTGCTCCTATGTACACGGTTTTCCATGCAATCCGTTCATTAAAAGTTCTCGCGGTTAGCACTAAAAATTTGTAGCAGGCGATAATCGCCTCCGCTCTGCTATAAGAAATTATTTTTAGACTCGTATTACTTCCGGTTATACCGAGAGTCATAATCAACTTTTGAATATTTTTAATGGAATGACGCATTTTTTACTGCTTTTTAGGTTCCATGAATTGTTACGGAATGATTCGTAAGTTTCCTAATTATAAAATCAACTGGTTCTTTTCATTTTTATGTTTCCTTTTTCTTTTACAGCGTGCTTTTGGATTAGATTATTAGAAATACAATTAAATGAATTTATCTTATATTCATGCTGGAGACAATGAACTTAATACTTTCCAGTAATAATGCAATATCTAATTTATCACAGTCAGCAACGGAAAAATAAATTTAAAGCAGTTCGGGGTGTGTAAATAATGCGTTTAAATGCGCAAACTTGGAAGAGAACTAAACTAAAATATTTTATATAAATTTCATATATCGATCGATATACATGTGTATCTAACGAACAAGCAACACAAGACGGAAAACAGACTGAAAAATATATAATAGTTATATGCAAGATGGAAGACTAAAAATTGAAAGAGACAAATGTTCGAAATGTCTTCCACTCTCCACTCTCCACTTAAATTAACTATGTTTGCAGTTTGTCTATGCGCTCTGTGAATCTTCGATTTCCTGATTTTCCGATATTGATGAAGAAAATACACAAAATAAACACACATCATCAAAGCGAAGGGATGTGAGGAAGTGTTAATGAAAGCCGGTTACTGAAACTAAGTAAACGAATACTGTTTTCAATTAAACAACATTTGATAAATTGACTTAACTAAATCAAGAATCGGAATGTTCCAAAAATAGAAATAATTGAAAATATGAATCTCAGCAAGCTAGTAACACCGCTAGATAAAATTTCAGATGCGTATTAACGATGAGTTAAAAAAATAATTTCGATGGGCAAGAAATCTTTATTTTATTATAAGTAACTTATTTGCATTAGCATTCACTTGCAATAAAATTCCAATTTTCCAATCTATAACAGACGAATGTGTGTCTCACATCCAGGAATTACATGACCATTTTTAGGTTCTCACCCGAACAATTTTTTTGTTGTTTGTTGGTGTTTTTAGACTTTTAACAGATCCACAATCTCAATCTGCTATAAGTGTTTTAAAATTAATAACACTTAAGTAGAAACGTAATTCAAGAAATCAAATACAGATCTTACAGATTTGTAGTAAAATCTAACAATGTAAAAATAAATAATTTATTAATACGAGACACACTCTTTGTGATATAGGCTTTCTGTTTTTGTCTTAAGTGTAGCCACTCAGAGATCTACATTTCATACTAACTATTATTTGTAGACTCTTTGTAATGGACCGCCAACAAAACAAAAACCACAATCTTACGAGGACGCCAACAACTGCTTATGAAAAGCAAATAAAGCAAGAATTAAACTTTGTTGACGAAAACTTTCCTTTAACGAGAATTGACGAAGATAGCCTCTGCAAAGCAAAAACTGAAACTTTATGTAAACTTGTCCGATAATTCCACATAACAAGATGAAATACAACGTCAAAAACAACGAAACACGTTGGGATTTACTTTTTTGAGGTTTGTCGTCTAATGCCAAACAAACGGATTCTAAGTTAAACGTCGCGACGTCACAAGCCTTCCTGCAACATCTGGTCGCAAAAATGTTAATTCGGTTATCGAAATTCTCCTTCTAACTTCCAGCCGCTTCCACTTTTATACCGGTGAAAATTTAATTTTCGGGGTTGCCCTACGTATCTGTACATGCGCATTTATAACATAGCAACTATCAGCAGTTACAGTAATTATCCAGGTTTAATTATACTGATGCTTCAATGAAGGTTTGTAAAATACGCCGATGGTGTCACTTACAGTCGCGTTATCAACTACATAAGTGCAGCACCTCTGGAAAATGGAAATTTACTGACAACAATTAGTCAGAATTGGGCCACGAATTACTCTGTTGTTAAGACTTACCAAATAGAACGAATGGTATTGTTTTGTACTGTTGAGATCAGCGGATCTTAGTTCCATCCGCCCCGAGTAAATCGTAGTTTTTAATTAACATTATTTCTTTGATTTCATTATCTTCAATATTTGCAATTGAAATTGAGAGTATCGATTTACAGATAAAATTTGTTAGTCTTATCCTTCCAAGTTGTGTATAGAAACTTCAGACAATCACTCCATCCCATAAAATTTTCCAGTCTCTGGAGAGCTCTTTGGGCAATATGCGACCTACCGTGTATATTTTCGATCTAATTGCTCACAGTACAGTTTGGCGGAGTTTAACATCCAACCTCCTGGTACCAAATTCAATGTGAACAATGCCTTAATAATTTCAGCAAGCACACAGCATTATGTTTGCTTTAAAGCTTTTGCGCTTGACCTGTTTCTGTAAATTTGATTTGTGCGGATTAAGAACTGAGATTCAGCTTTCGTCACACGTTATAGTTCGTCGATAGAAATGAGTGGTCTCAATCCTCTTGGTCAGCGATGGGTCTTCTAGAACGTTGTTTCCCTCTGTTTAATCATTCCAGATTTTTCTAAACCAGTGTGCTAGCAGTATTAACAGCGTTTCTGTTTAATGTGATGTAATGTAATGACTAGTTCTTAATTTTCCGTGCGCTTCACGAAATTTGCAGAATTAGAAACTAGAGGGACTCGTGTTTTGTCGACTCTCGAGGAAACCAGCAGGCAACACAAACCCATTCTCATGAAACTAATAAACACGAGTCTGTATAGTCTCCACTAATTTCGTAAAGTGGCGACTTTAGTAATTTGCTAAATTTTTTTTTATGTTTCACATTTTGGGTCCACAAAAGGCTCGCAATGTATCAATAAAATCTGAAGGTAGCACACTTAGAACAATGATGTTTAATATAGCATTAATTTTATTTTTATTTTGGCAATTTTTTAAACTCATACTTTACCAGGCCAACAAACGGAAAAAGCTTATGCTCTATCCTCTTATGTTTTGCCCAGAAGATATGTAAAGTATCCCCTACGTTTGGTTACTTGATGCTTTCAATGAAACCTTTGATAGTAGAAATTAAATTAAATTAAATAATTAAAATAAAAATTAAAAAAGCTGAGAAACTTTGAAGCAACGGGATATAGCAGCGTCTGGTTTGAGATAATTAAAAAATAATATCACGTTGATGTGTCGCTCGGTATACCTCAAGATAATGTCTATATTATTTTTAATCCTCCTACTGATATAACCGTGTATGCCTTTAGTACAGCAATTCTCGTAACTATTTGCTACAATGAGAATTTCTCGTCAATACTTGGTAGTGATAAAGTAATTCAACAATTGTTGTTTCTTCTGCATGAAAAGAAAACATTGCAATATTATAATACAAATAAATTAATAAAACCAAATGGTCCACTAACCTGTAACAAAAACCGCAACCGTAGCCATTTCAAATTACACTCACGTTTTTCAGGAGGGAAAAAAGCCAGCTTTATTAAATTCATAACACACAAACAACAGGAAACCTCAGAAAACAATCTCGCGTATATATTTTTTTCCCCTTTCCCGTTTTGGTTTCCTTTATCGCATTATCAAAGGGCTATTTTCTCCCAAAACAGAAGAAAGAAACATAGAAAAATAGAGAAGCATCTGCCGACGTATCGCATAATTGATCGATGTTGAGATGCGGATTCCTTACGCGTGCTATATTATTGGAGCCGACGAAGTTTGATACATAAGAATCGGAGAATTGAATTGGATTTTATTCCAGGCTTTTCATCTATTAGATGGATCGATGTCTAACTGTCAATTCGTTACCTATAAATTATAGCTTCCTATTTCCTTCGGAACGAAGTTTAAGTGACCAGGAGTCAAGGAATAGAGGGTGTATTGAGTTAACTAATCGTAAGCGGTGATTTGTTGTATAGCACATAAATAGTGAAGAAATGTTGTCAGCTTTGATTTACTTATTTATGCATAACTCACTGTGTTATTATGGCCTATCTTTATTTCATTTCCATTTCATTGTTTTTATTTATTTGTTACTAATTGTAAGTAGGATAATTATTTAATATTTATTGGTACTTGATTGTGCTATGCTGCTATGTATTGCAAGAAAAAAATTTTCTTCTAGACAATTACTAGGAAAAGCTAAAGAAAATGCTTTTGTAGTTTAAAAGCGACCAAGAAAATGGTCTTTTTGCTCACTAAGATTTTCACTTTAATGATATTCAAATTACCCTTAATTTCGTTCTTAATTATACCTGGGAGATAAGAAAATCGATGTCGTCATCCTATAGTTTGCGGCATTTGGCGCGCTCATCTGAAAGTTTCATGTTTTCATTACACTGACTACGGTAATTAGGTGACAGTAAGTGTCCCTTAAGTTTTGAACCGCGTCACTCGGTAGTTTCAATTTCTTCAATTTCAGACACCCGTATTTTAGTGCTGCAACCAGCAGAGATACGTTGTACATCTAATCCGTCTTGTTCTATTCTTTTCGACCTCCGTTGCACAGACTCAGATGTGGTAAAATTTAATTATCTAACTGGTGTAAGTTACTTTGTCTCGTAATAGTAGAACTTGTACTATCGAATTATTTCTTCCTTCTCGGATAAATTCGTTACAGTGTCGTTTATAATAATACCGTTAGGTTTGTATTTCAACATTTTGCATGGCGCAAAACAAGGAGAGAAAAAAAATACACTACCCACGAACATGTTTCTATCTATCCGGTGTCACCAGCGTGATTCCGAGAGTAATTTAACTCTACCTTGTATCTTTGCGCACGCCATCTCGTAGTATCCAGTTCAAGAACTACTCGAGGGATGCGTTGGCGAACAGTGTCTGGCTTCTGTCGCTGCTTTTTAAACAGCAAGCGTGCGTTTCTTGGCACTGGAGGGCGCCAAGAAATGTCTGGCTCGTCGTTTGGAATGTTGCGGCATTAACTGTGAGATAAACAGCAGTACAAGATGGAGTAAACTCTCGGAACCACGTTGACGACGACGGGCAGGCAGAAACATATCTGTACGTAGTGTGTTTTTTCTCTTCTTGCAATGCTTTTGTCGTAAATGATTCCATCAATATTTTTTGGTTACTGAATTATGATCTGGAAAACTAACATTGCATTTTAGCAAGATCAATTAATTAATCCAATATATTAGTGGAGCTGCCGGTTTTTCTCTAAAGATCTGAAGTGTAGTCTGCGTACTAACCTTACTAAAGGTGGATGTTTGAAAGCTTTAAAATTGTCTTAAAAATCTTAACACAACGTATTTTAACATTAATAAGAAAACATTTCAGCATGCTTTTGGAACAGCAATGGGGTCACCCATTTCCTTCTTAATACCTTTTATTGACTGCTTTTTTAAAACCACGCACTCTGAAAGATTAATTTCACGAATTAAATATAAAACCAGCCTTGCTAATAACTTAGTAGATAGTTGTTATGCCTTTTCAGAACAACTAAATTTGCACTAAAAATTAATTAAATCAAAGAAATGTAAATAAAAATAAGTATCCAAATTCATTCATTAACAAGCACATAAAGCAGAAAATGTTATGAAATCAAAAAATTAGAGAACAGAAATACTAATGAATATCAAAATCAAGAAATACCTCAAGATCACCTTAACTTAACTTAACAAAAGTTATCAAAAGCGATACAAAAGTACTTAAACTTTTAAACAGTTTAAATGTGGTACAAAAAACATTAAAAAACAGCAATAAATTTCTAAGTTCCATCAAATAGAGGATCAAATATATGGGCAAAACATGTGATTCATAATATTGATTTGCGAAGGTACATACATAGAACAAACACAATGATATTAACGCAGCACCATCATAATTTGGGTCACTGCTTTAACTTCAATAACGTTAAAATAATAGAAACAAAAAACAATTATCACAAAAAAGCTATTAAATAAATGTTCTACATTAAAAATTAACCGCAGGGAAGACATTAGTGCCTTAAGCACGCATTTGTTTCATACTTTTTTAGTTTTGCATTTGACACGACTTTTCAAAAAAAATTAATTAAAACACATGTCAAAGCAAATTAAGTATAAAAAGAAGCAGAAGAAACAGAAATCACTGTATTTTAAGGGGATAATGAAGGAAGGGAAAAAGGAAGAGGAAAAAATTACGAATAGTACAGTGCAATGGCAGGACGAAATTAGCAGGTATTCCTGCAATAGTTAATAAAGTAAAACTATAAAAAAAAAGAAATTTGGATTGGTTTAGTAAAATTATTATTGTTCTTGAAAATGTTGACGAAGATGTACGACGAAACGTAGCATAAAGAAATAAATTAAAGAAAAAGAAGCTTTTTATTTTCCTTATTTGAAGGCCTACAAACCCAAAGGAAAAAACACTGTAACCTGATAGAAGAACCTTTGGGCGTAAATTGCATATACTTATCGACAAAAGCAAAACGAATATTTACTGAAGGAATATGTATATAATATGAATAGGCAAACCATTCGCAATCTGATCCATTTTACTAGAATTTATTTTGTGTTTTTATTTCAAGTTGTTTTCGCTTTATGATGAAGAGCTTCAAAGCGAACAAAGGAGAAACAAAACATATCGTTCGGCTTTGTTTGCTAATAATTGCTTTAATGGAAAGACAAAATTTTTACCGCCAGCTCCAAAGAACGAACGATATTACTTTTTACGAGTAACAATAAAAATAAATATAAAATATTATGTGTAATATAGGTTTTTATCTTGGTCGAATGAAAACATCAGAATCGCGCTCCTAAAAGGTAAGCACGTATGAATATACGTTACCCTTACGACACAAAACACTTTGTGAAACTGCTCTTACGTGCAACATAATTCATGTGGACATTCATGAATATGAAGTAAATTACATTACGCTCCATATATTTGAGATAAGATAGGTTTGACTTTCCCTTAACCGTGCCACAAACTATATCATATACGTACCGCGTCTTTTATCCTCACTCTTTCCAAAACATGGAGATAACAATTTACTTCGTAACTGCGGCATCTAATTTTCCTATATATCAGCAGCGGGTGCATTTAAAGATTTACACTTGCGAGCACCGTAGGACATAACGCTTATGGACTTAGAAGGATGGCTACATTAATACCGACATGAATGGGTGAACATATGTAAAAGGCCGAACTTCCAACCTCGGACTGCTAACAATTAACGGGTCCCGCTTTTCCTTAATTGATGTAAATTATTCGCATGGACTTGACCCATTGAAATAAACGTGCACGCACTAAACTTGGGACGTTCAGGGTATTCCGCTGGTAATTTATTATTCAAATGTGGGAATTTATATTTTCCTTCGCCGAGAATTAAGCGCTTAACCGCCGCTTCCACTTCCTTCGAGTGTGAAAACTTTCGCCAATAGTTAAAATGCTTTTAGCAAAACTATGTTACAGTTATGCGAAGGAGAGAATTCATTCACATACGTTATGGTTAAAGCAAAACACAGAGCGGAGCTAACTTTTATTCACGAGAGGAAAAGTTTAGCAGTTCTGATTGTATTCCTAATGTACTCAAATTCACGAATGGTTACAATACCTTTATCGTAATTTAACTTATAATTTATTTATGTTTAGTGCTTTATGTTAAAACGTCTCTGAGAAGAGCGTCACTCTGACAGTTGTCAGCAAAGCTCAAAGCTCACGTGACTGAATAGGGTTACTTGTAGCACCAATTATATCAATTCTAACAGCGATATCTTTAACGTTGTCTTTATTTGGCATACATGCATCTACTCTTGCCTTATTGTTTATGCAACAAATAGCAGAGTATTGAGAATGCTTGCTGTCAGCAGAACACAAAACTTGTCTGGATTGTGTGTAGAAGCGAACAAGTTTTTCTTCTGATATTTGTTCATATTTGGCACTTTTGGACATTTGAAACTTTTAAACATTTTTTGATTTCTAATAGTGCACAGACAAATTAGAAACGCACCAACTTTAAAATCAAAGAAATAAAAAAGTTCCCATGTTGTGTAGACCTTCTGGCAGACACTGTATAGAAATAGATTGTTGTATTGTATTACTAACAATAATACTAGTTGTGTCTCATATCATATTTAACCGTTTCTTGTAAATTATGAAGTGTCTAAACCAAATTCCGCGTATAAATTTCACCGACATCCGCGTACGTAATTACTAATCGGGGAAAATTCGTCATAGACGCCACATCGCTTATACGCTGTAGAGAATGATAGATGCGCTACCTAGACTACATTTCGATAAATGAGATGGAAATGAGTTAGGACGACAGTTGCAACTTGCACAACAATCAATCGAGCGTAAACTTTAGGAGAATCGAGGGAGCTTTACTGGAAGTTATCAGATTGCAGTAGCCAGTTGGTGGTTATGGGGTGAAACGAGCAGAGACTGTCTATAAACGTTTTAGATGATATGCAATATTACCTACTCGTAATTACCTATCTACCCTACCTCATTCGTTATATAATGTTTACTATAAAGCGAATAAGAAGCAAGATATTGGCTAATTTTATAACAAATGTTGCACTGCTGAATGAATCGTAATAATATCAAGTGATAATGAAGGAATTGACATTCTGCGAAACTATCAAGTTAAATTATTATGAAGCATCTTTGTGTTAATTTGTGTAACGTTTCGGTATCAGTATTTAATGTTTTCTCGTTCAGTTTCATCCCGAGTATATAGAAATTATAGACTGGGGAAATTTATGAACGATCTAACAATAAGGGAAGCTATTTTGCCGTTTATTGCATTTTTTTGCAATTTACTGTTGCTTACATCTGATGAACCAAATCAGCAAATCTGCAGCTAAAATTAGTTCTGCTCCCATTTGCTCATTTGTCTCACTGTGGATCTTTCTGTTAGGTATGGCTAACTATTACAGAAATTACGTAAAAGAAGAATAATCTGAAAATGATGCAATGCTAAAATATCCGATGTAGAATGTAGAAAGAAAACGACGAGAAATACTCTAATTTAAAATAGATCATTA
This sequence comes from Marronus borbonicus, assembly GCA_902655005.2. Lineage (NCBI taxonomy): Eukaryota > Metazoa > Arthropoda > Insecta > Coleoptera > Scarabaeidae > Marronus > Marronus borbonicus. The sequence continues at coordinate 9,715,711 of LR737386.1, forward strand.
AAAACTTTTCGTGCCAATAACAAATTTTAAATTCTTAAACATACTTTGCTGAAATGTGACCTTCAATTAATGATGGTAGCGGGCGATTTTTAAATTTGTTTGTCTCGCAACTCTCATTTATCTAATTTAGCCACTTCTAGCGACTACAAACAGATAGATTAAACTTTTACGGTTACTCTCGAAAAATTTTAATTATATTGACTCTAAAATTTGTTCCGGCGTCATTCCCTCAAATCTTATTAAACCATTCATTCTATCGTCACGTTCCGTTCGAAAAACTTACTTGTTTTTGCGACATGTAGATGGAATTAATTAATGCGAGTAACTAAGCCAATTTTCGAGATGCCTTACTCGACGACTGTGCCGATGAAAATGAAAATTGTCTCACGACCCGGACTCTCCCTCTTGCGAAGTTTTATTCATTACATCAAACTACTAACTCCTACCATTACGTTAATGCGCATTCGGAAACTGAAACTTTAACCAACTACGCACCTGGGACTCGCATCATCAAATTCTTTTAATTCACGTTGATCCCCAACAGAATACTTCAAGTGAGGCAAGAAAAATATACATTGTTGCTTTTTTATATTTGCTTACTTACGTTGTCATATTCTTCCGTAATTCTTGAACTTCATACATTCGTAACTTTGCACAAAAAACAAAGTCCATTTTCAATTCCGTCGAGCAGGTATTCTACAAAGTGTACACGTCCACGATTTGATTGATATATCATTCAAAGATCATAAACAAGTTGAATAGAAGTGGTCAAAGTACCGGTCCTTGTGTTACTCCTAGAGAGAGAGACGGGGTCTTATACTACATTTTCCATTTTAACAGTCATTGAACTATCACACATTTAGGATTCAAACCATTTGTAAATTGACCCTCAAATGCCCAATCTACATAACTTTTCAACCACGTTTCACATTGATGTCTGACTGTATTAAAGGCACATGTAGGGTCAAAAGGCAAACCAGTTACAAAACACCTTTTATCCATTGCTTGATACAACTCATTAGTGCCAATATTAACTGCCGTTCCTACTATGAGGTTCCTCGTTATTCAGCTTTCAGATTCTCTACTGTGAGACTTGACCACGCCACATCCAAGCACCACATAAACGTGTCTAACAGGAATCCTTTATCAGCATTCGAAATCTCCTCAATCCTCCTTCGTCAACATCTAATGAACTAGAAATAGTGATGTATATATGATTAAATGATTTGGTAAATTGATTCCAAATCATGTATACTGCAGGCGAAAGATCAACTTCAAAATAAAAACCGATAGTTTACATGCCACACCCTGTGTATTCTTTAAAAGCTAAAATGTATTTTTTTTGATTTCTTCGTTTTTTTTACTATTACTTCTACGTATTTGATTTTTTGCGCTGGTTCTAGTCTATTCCGAATAATGTCATTACTGATCTGAATCATTCGAACATAAATATTTATTTTTGAATTTCTCCAGTAAGGCCATTTGAATTTCAAATCACGTCCAAATTTAGCGATCTAACATATTACACACGTACAAACGTCCTAAAACGGAAAAGTGTATTTGCACTCACTCACATTTATGAATCTGAAATGGCATATTTCGCGCTTGGGGAAAAGAAACGAAAGAAGTACGGAATACTATAAATAACGTGTGCTAAAGTGAAAGAGTCACACAACAAACACACTTTTCACAGCTTGCCGCCCTTGTACCAGTTTTTACTGTCCATTATTCTGGAGTGATAAATTATGGAAGCTGACATGCATGCAGTGTAACTAGAGATTGATGGACTCTCTTACATGTAATAAAACATAATATATGTTTGTAGTGAATGGATGCGATGAAAAAAAATTCCAGCGATCCATTTAGGGTGCCATGTAAACTATTATGGGAAACTCCGATAACCAGAGAGAATACAAAACACATAGAATGGATTTGGTCTCAAACAATACGCTACTGCTAAAGAAAATCTCCGTACATGTAGAGTAAAATCAATATACCGGACAACATTAAATTGTCATTTATTCGGGGTATTTCGTGTAATGTTGTAAATACCGGAGAAATCCTTCTCCAAACGAATAAATTCATTTTTACTACCGGTAGATTTGGAAGTGTCCGTTAGACACTTTGGGCAAATAATAAAATAAATAGTAAAAAAAAGAAAACATTTCTCGAAAATTAAATTAATGGAAGAAACACTACTTTCAAACATTGATATTTCGCAGAGTCTCTACGATGTCACTTAATGAAAGGGTGAGCGAGCGACTTATTACTTAAATAACATTTAAAAAGAAAGCAAAAAGCGAATTTTAAAGCAACTTCATTTTGACATAGCTCTTCTTAACTGTTGATTCAAAATTTTAAGTTAGGGAAGTTAGGAAAAAAGGACCCAACATTTTTCTTCTAAATTCTTTTATCCCAAATTAAGCGACCGGCGTCGTGTTTAATTAGGTCAAGAATTAATAAACTAGACTAGGTCAGCAAATAATAATGCAACTGGGCACATTTCAAGTGTACATAAGACCATAACAGAACTTGTTATATTAATTATAATTAAATTGTAAAAGAAATGTCACAAACAGGTTAAAAAACTATTGTACAATAACTTCTTTGTAAAATTAAGTCAAAAGAATTTGTGACAAAATTGTTGGGCCTTTTTGATGCTGCTTCGTGCGTCAAAATAGCAAAATCGATTCCTGTTTCGAACTTATCGTTCACTCTGTATATACTGGAAGATACTTTACGGAGTGTATTACATTATCTGAAAGTTTTGATCTCCTACCATTTACAGAATAGGCAATTCCACAATTCCGGAAGGTTGCGTGTCCTGGATATCAGCAAATTAAATATCCATGTGAAACGTTAGACTTCTTATATCTATAAATTTCTTCACGAATAAGAAGTTATAACTAACTCCACGACACGTATTACATTTTCTTACAGCATAAACCCATCCTATAGTATATGGAAGCAATTCGTTCTAATATACGTCCTCCATTAATGTCTATGTCATATAACCTTCCTGGTTATCAACTCTTGATTCTGTAGGCAAGGGAATCCCTTTGCGTACAAAGGTTTACCGAAAAAAGGTGTAAAAGGGACGAGAAAAATTACAGATTTTTGTTTACTGCGCCTCAAAAAGTAAGTCCTAATTTAATTTACGTCGCGCTTTATATGTTCAGAACGAGGCATCATCCTCAAATGAAAAATGGAAAACTGTCAGACTGTAAACGGACATCTTTTGTTACAAATGCGTTTTAAATTTATTTAAAAGCGTAAAAGAGGATTTGGAAAGTCAACGCAGACATGAAATAATTACCACTTAAATAAAATAATGTCGTGCAATCCGCGCGTTGGTGAAAGCGATTATTAATTATTTCGTTGTTCTATTTGCGCGATTTAATTTTTTAACATTTTCTTTTAAACTTTTCAATATATAGCATTTGTTTCTGATCAAAGCTCCGAAAAGCAATTTCCACGCGTGCTTAAATGGATGGAATTTAACGATTCAATTACTATAGTCAATATACGTTTCAGTCAATAAATCAATATCAGCCGCCTTTACTGATTACCGAAAACAACGTTTGCGTATTGCATATTTGAATAGGTTCGGTGATCCATGGTAAATTGTGCGAACATTTCAATTCGGGACAATTTAATAAAATCCCAAAAATAACACCTTCAAAATTTAGAGATGAATTATTGATCCGTACGGCTGTGTCATTTAATCAATTTAATAATCACATAGATGACCTAAAACGCTGTTCGAACATTTTAATTACGAAAGGAGAACGTGCCATCTGTGTCTGCTTAACAAATCGTAAAAGATCTTTAGGGACCAATTCAAAAGAATATAATAGTGAAGACAGGGTATGTCATTCGTGACGATTGAATAAGCCGCTAAGCTTAATATTTGGATTATTTCTTGCGTATAATTGAGGTAATTCAAATTTAGTTGTAACTTTCGCATTATCTCCCTGATTTTTTTTTTCCTTTTTAGTTTTTTATTACTTGAATGACTGCAGTAAATTCTGGACTTGTATATTCGCAACTTTCTGAACTGTACTCATCACGAATGACTACAAAAATCATCGACAAACTTTTAGAGATGGTATAAAACTGTGCAAGAAATCCACTGGTAAACAAGCTGATAGAACTATATATATTTTTCACTGAAAAGCGGTACAAAGGGCATTTTGTTATTTAAATAATATATTTTATTAATTCAAGTCATCACTATTGCGATTAAATAAAGGAATGAGGAGACGCTAAAGAATTTGAGTTTGGATTTTCATCCAGGCAGCACGTGCTTGGTTATGTTCTCATTTTGAAAGTGCTTATCGTGAATTCTACTAGTAATTCGAAATTACTATAATTTTGGTGTACACACGTTAGGCATTTTCGAGATTGCACCAATGTATTCGTATATTTACTTTTTCACTACTTCTGCTTGAAACACTGAGAATGCTTACTTTTACTGCGTGTAAATTGACAATGATTATGATGATATTATGATTACGATTAAATGTACGACGAACATTTCTCTCTGTCGCAATGTGTTGACTGGAATGGCGAATACTGTCGTGGCTGCAATTGCAAGTATGCAGAGCTAACAATATTAACATTCCATTTGTGTATACGTCTCGAAAATTTGGGATGCCTCTATAAAATTGACATTATTCGTGGAAATTCTGCCACGATATTAGTATATAATTCAAACATATGGAATACTAATAAAATCATGTTCACTGGCGCGTCATTTATCGTTTTGTTCAAACACGTCGCATTGTAACCATTAAGTTAATCAAAGCATGCAAAATTAAATGATTATTAATGCATTAATACTATACAACGGGATCTGGAAATATACATCTATGAATATGCGCTATTGCAATTCTCAACAAAATCAATACGCATATGCTAATATACAAAAAAAATAATTTGTTCGGACGGAGCAGACGTTAATTTAGTGGTGTGTAGAAAACGAATAAAACTTTCAAATTCCTTTTATGTAACAGCTTGTTTCAAATACAATGCTACTAGGAGAGCTTATGATTTATTCCCTTTAATACAAAAGGAACCAACCAAGATGTTAGCTGTTTCTACATCTAGCGTTCCATGACGAAGTACTTTTGAAAAAAGTATTTTGTCTACCGGTTCAATTGTCTAAAATAGGTTAAATTGACTTTGTATCTCTAAAAATAGAAAAATAGTTGAAGATTATTGCTGCTATTATTATTATTTTTTTTTAATGCCTGACCTACGACAAAGTAGTAATGATATAACACGAAGAGGATTTGCACTGTACTATCCACCCATTTATCTTTGCTTTATACTGTTAATAAAATTTATGTTTTCCACTCTTCAAATAACTTTTATTCGAAGATATTGTTATGTGAGGTATAAAGATATTGATAGTCCCATTTAGACAATTAGATAGTCCCATTTAGACTTATCGAAATAAAAAAATTGGAAGCTTTTATTTAAAAAAAATTGTCGATGACATCATCAAAATCAGAAGTGGCGACAATTTAAAGTTAATTCAAAGTACTTGTTTAAAAAAAAATAAAGGCAACCTGTCCCGGCATTTCTTTGAAAAACAAATTGCTTCGTATTTAATGACTCCATAATTTTGCCGCGCAGTGTATGCACGTAAATCCCGCAGTTTTATCTGAACGAAATTTGTGCCTTGAGACTAGGAATTAATTTTTTCCAATATGGGTGATCAAGAATCGACACAAAAATTTGAATAGCATTTGCCCAATTATCGAAAGATATCACGTTCAGTCGGAATTAGTTTTATAACATTTGTTCGTTTTTGTCGGTGGCCTTACGAAAAGAAACTGCCAGCGCCAGTAGCCTCCTCTCCGTCGTAGAAACTTTGCCAAGTCCTTTAGGGCAACCGTAATCATTTAGCTTGAACGAACGAAGCGATTCGAAGCAAAATTCTGACTGAAATTTTTAATTGAGCAAGAAATAGGAATTATTTCGTGAGGCGATCTGCCCGAAGGAGCCTTGTAATGCTCTCTCTCTTTTTCGCTTTTGCTGGTGTGAGTGTACGTTCTCTGGAGGGTAGATCATTATCTGTTACGTTCGCGTTAAAAATTTTAAGCTCCATCCTTATCAGGATTTCGTGTCGCACGAAGATTTTTTCTTTTGTCATGGTTTAATTATTATTGTGTTCATTTCTGAATTCTTTTGCGTCCAGCGGAAGTTTTGTGTCGTTAATTATGTTGGTTCTAATTATTAGGAAAGTAGGTTACAGGTTTCTGTATCCATCCATCACTAGTTATTATTAATGATGATATATCATTCAAACCGACGTTGTCTTTCTTCCAGGCGCTCATTACTAATGCGCAACTTTACATATCCATCTTTTGTAGTGACGTGGAATGTCTTTCTTCCTAGTGTAAAAATAGCGAATCAAATACCTACTTCGTTATTTTATATTTGAAATACAAACAAATAGAAACAAACTAAAACACAGGCGTCCTATTGTTTTTAGTTTCTCCATCTAGAAATACACCAACATAATAGAGGCTCTACTTGTTAGATCGCTCGAAATACAGAGTTTTCTAGTTTATTAACATCGGCCACAAATGTTTGGTAAACTAACGTTTTCAGAACGCCCCATGCGAAGAAATCGCAAAGTGTCAGATTGGACGATCTAGGTGACAAAGGTATTGGACCATTCCTGCCAATCCAATAGTCAGGCAAAGTATTGTCCAAGTAAGCCTGTACAATTCGTACAGAGTGGAGACTAGCGCTGGGCATTATGACTGCATTTTGCGAATCGGTAGAAGTAAATGAATGTGAAATCGAATTCGCATTCGAATCTTTCCCTTACCGAATTCTCTATCATTTCATTCAGATTTACATACATATGTATGTACTTGAACAAGCGATTGAATAGGAGCCTTGTATGTGAACTTATCGCATAATAATTATAACTTTTTTATAAAAAAAGGCAGGGGTATGCTAGTGGAGATTTGCCTCATCGTGCACCGAAATCATATTTTGCGGAGATTTAGAGGTACGTCATCCAAGAATTCTGTAAGCTGTTGTCACAGAAAATCTCAATGATGTCCTGAATTTATGCGACCCAGCAAACAAAAAATAATGGAAAGTTGTAAAAAACTAGATTTTGACGTAACCTTACCATTCGTTCACTCAGCAAACCACCCCGAATATTCCGCCACATTTAATTTTGTAATGTCAATGATTATTAGTGCTAAGAACAAATGTTCTAAATTATAATTTACTCAAGTTGATTTGTAACTCAAGTAATTGTTGGCTGGTCATTTTGTAATTATATTCTCTCAATTGTTTTTTATGTTTTGTTTTCCTGTATCCCTTCCCGTAGGTTTCCTAATGGCGCCAAAATAAATAAAACCTTATAAAATTAGAACCACGACCCTTGTCTCTACCGAAAACGAGCAGCCCCCCAAAAAAGCGCGTTACAATACTATTAAACAGGAATGCAGATAGTGAACCAAATCATATCGTGCAGCAAAGCACGATAAGATGTTTACCTCAACGAAGTTACATTGTTTAACTTAAGACGTCATTAATTTAAACAAAAAATTGTTGGATTACGTTTGGTAAGACGACTGGAGTATGCCAAAAACGCTTAATATATTTCCCGGTGCCTTTTTTCAACTTTTGCAATGGATGCTCTATTCATATCTACATATTCTGCTTTCATACAATCCCACAAGGAAAAGGCCATTACCCAAATTTAATTGCTTCTGGTACTCAAACGGAAAGCCATTTTTAGCAATTATACAAAACTCTAATTAAATGACTTCAAGCCGCTTCATAACTTGCGGATTTATTAGACAAAACGTACGTTGATCCGAATTATCTTTAAGTTGTTAGTGGGGAGACAGCTAAATAATTTCGCATTACTGGAACAAATGTCTAGGCTAAATTAAAACTTAATGCAATTATACGGGGGTATTTGTTCTGGAAAACCATTTAAATCCCCCGAGCATTGTCTAATTCTAATTGTTTTGTAAGATTCTGACTTTTATGGACAATTCCAAATATTACAATAATTTTTTTATTCAAAGTCCGATTAAATCGATTGCTACTCCCAGAACTTTGAAGAGTAACAATTCTTCTTATGTGAAAACAGAAACAAAAGGAACAAACTTAACATATACAAGTGCGTGAAATGGAGAATTGAATCCAAGTTGTTAACACTGCTACCTTGCAGCGCCATAAGCAAACAATTTTTTGATATGTCAATCATAACTTCAAGCGTGATTGCATAGTAGGAAAATTATTACTGGTTCTGGCGGAATCGTGGCCAACTGCGAAACGCTGATAGAGGAAATCGATACTTCAGAAACAACTATTTGTTCGCAAACAAGCTTATAGAAACGGCTTCTGAACTAATATTTATTGATACCCAACTCTCCGTATCGTATAGCACTTACCGTATTTACTGTATATTAAATATTGATGTGATGAAATCGATTGCACATGTAATATGGATTAGAAACTATATCCTATAGGTTTTCTGCTATATCTGTTTTCATTTATACTCGCAACATGTCGATTTACTTGAATTTACAATACACATTCTACTGTTTATTGAAGCCAAAGTACCATTAAATTGCAATGAAATTTTTACGGTACATTATTTGGCGAACAATGCGGCAAGTTAACTTGTCCCAAACTTCGTCAAATTTGACTTATCTGCTCAAAGGAAGAAATTCTTGAGAAAAGACAATTGAACCATTTAAATAATAAAATAAACAGAAAAGCATTTATAAGAATAATACAATAAAAAAAAGGATAAATTGATACATAGTGAATAGGATAGGTTCAAAAACAAACAACCATGTAAGGTCTTAACAATATGTAACACAATATACAACATTAATAATTTCCAGGAAGGGATTAATTCCTCAGATCTTTTTTATACATTTGTTCAGGAATGCAATTTCTTTCTTTCGCTTACAGTTTAACACTAACACTTTCTTCAAGTAACCATTCCATGTCTAAAACTTGACAGGCCGTTTACATTTGTGGAAAGAGCTGACCATTATGACTATAAATGTAATGAGCTTTGGTATAGCCACACATCGATGTAGGCGCCCTGACCTGATATGGGTGAGTTTTACTGTGGATTATAGCATTTCGTTTCACTGCTTCTGCTCGTGTTAAGTTTAAGTATGAAAACAATATCACTGCGTTTTAAAGCACGTTTATTGGTTCAAGACTTATAATTGTAGTTTCACTGCAAACTCAGTCCGTCGATTTAAAAAAGAATAGAACGCGACAAAATTGAAATGGGTAATAGAACGTCCTATGAATACGAAAGTTGTTCTCCAAACGGAAACAGTATTGTCAAGTAGACGAAATAAGCATTAATAAATAGTAAATTTCCGACGTACTTGACCTCATAATGTAATTTCGTATTGTCTTCCTTATAGTATTATGCTTATACACGTTGCAGTCTACTCATCATTCATTATAATACCGTACGTGATATATGTATGTAAAATATGCATCAACATCACCTAGCGAGTAAATGGGTGAGACGGGTTTAATAACTAATTCACTGCATTTCTGTTACCTAACGTATGCAGCTGCTTCAGAACTGACGTAAAAGTTGTATGGGTGAAACTAGGACAGTACCCTGGGGAGCTGTAGAACGTTTGTATAGAAGCTGGTGAGAATTGTAGAAAAACATACTCGAGTGAATTAGATATCGCCAATGTTCGCTACTTTATGTTTTTTGGAATCCAGCACGATCTGCTTTCGGGTGCATATTAAATTAAACACGTTTCAGTTCGTCATGAAATACTTAAGTATCCGTGAACGAAAGAGGTGGACTATATTATTTCTATCTGCTTGCTCCCGTTGTAAGGATCTAAAATGAAAGAGGACGGATGTACCTTAACGAAGATTATTGCGCGAAGCTAATATTACTATTCCCTTTCCAGTACCTACTTAAATAACTAAAATAAAACATCCACGTTTTAAAAAGACCATCTTGCAGAAACATGTTTGTAGTAGAGAATGCTGGCAACCATTTTTTGTGGAGGATTAGACTATTAGCTGCTGCCGATTCGACGTGGGAACAGTTCGCCTAGGACCAGTTCATCGTTGACCCGATCTACCGTCGCCATACAAAACAGTGGATTAACAGATATTACAGCAAAATTCAGATGTTAGTAATAATAAATAAATTACAATAGTTGAGTGTAGGCTTTCACAACCTACAAATGTCTTTCGGGTGATGTCGTGTAGTTAATATTTTACTTGACGTTTCGCTGATCATGCTGTCAGCTTCTTCAGAAGATTTCTAAAGACTGGTGTTGTTGTCTCTTGCTCCTCGCTATATATATCATTTCTGTTCCGCTTTGCTGATCCATAACCGTTCCGTTCCGCTGAATCGCGTCGTTCGTTGCATGACGACTCCGTAGTGCTAACTTCGAAATATGTATTTATTTTGCACGTCTGAAATAATTGGCTCTAATAAACTCCTTCGTCCATGTTATAGTAGTGGCAAAGCGTGTAACTAATGTTAGGGATCAACGCAAAATAATACGTTTATGATAATTCTTTTAAGTGTGCATTTTTTAAACTATAAATTAAAAACGTGTAATTAACCTAAATTTGTTTCTCCCTCTTTTTTATCGAATTTTTATTTTTTTAATTAGTTGAGCTTATTTACTTAATAAGTTCCTACATTGGTGTTGTATTTCAAGAATTCTAATCGTAATTCAAAGTTTGAGCCACGTTTATTGTTCAGAAGTTGCTGATTTCTAGAAAGGAAGCACGTTTATTTGATGGAACTTACATCAGGTTAGTTTTCGTTACATTTTCTAATCTCATTTAAAATTTAATTTATCTCTTCTAATAACATTTTAACCGAACCAGCCCTAATTACAATCTAACCAACTTAGAAAAATCATGAATTTCTAAATTTGCATTTAACTTTTTTCCCAGTATTATTAACAATTCTTATGGTTCAAACTATACAAGGCTTAAGGCTTTGAAAGTATTGGCTATTCAAAAAGCAAAGGCACGTCGCAGAAATCTCAAATTATCTCAAAAACTAAGCTAGGTAGATGTAGTGTGTGTTGAAGAAGGTTGAGATGAACTGAAAGGGTGTTTTGCTTAAAAAACGAAATCGTGAGCAGGGGAAACCAAACACCTTGTATATTTACATGTTATTTTATGTAATGGAGAGTTTGTCTTCGAGGAATATATCTTTTAAAACTTATTCTCTAAGTTACATATGGTATGAACTATCTTCCACCCACATACAAGGTGGACACGTTCTATCTCTACGTAGTTTTCCGATGGTTCACGTCTGCAAAAATCTTCATATCTTGTAAATAATAAACTATCATTTAAACCGATGGTAAGCGAGTGTTCAAGGGCTATTGGTAGAGAGATTTGAAAGATCGGTAGATTTTGTAAATACAAAAAAAAAGTATGTTTAAACAAGCTTCCTTCCTATATAATCGGTACAATTTAAGGGTACAAAAGCTATAGTACATTTCAAATACGGTGTCTCTCAATGTTTTCCATATCATCATTGACTTTTTCACATGATTATCCAAAATATTACAGTTCGTCGCAATTATGTGCATTTCCCATTCTTCCAGTTTATTTCATCCCATATAGGATTAATATCCGGGAAAATTAACACTGCGTGAAGTGCATTACACGTATTTCCGGTGTCGGGAATTTAATTTCATCCAAACGACCACCAGTTTTACGCTAAGCCCAACTGTATGCCTGGCAGCGCGAAAATTTGTTGCATTTAAAGTCGCGCATATTCCACTGAAATGCTAACAGGGTGAAATAGAAATTATGAATATTAAATACTATTCCGAACATGAAATAAAAATCTTTGCAAAAACATAAGTGAGTATTTTTGCAATATGTTACTATCACACCGTAACGCCGGCGAATGTATGCTTAAAGAATTCTACAAACTCAAAATCGCTAATACAATTACTTCGTTTCATTAGAGCTATAGAAAGATTAGCGGTTTATGACCAATCTGCTATTGTTAATACTTAATTTTCGTTCAGAGTTCCACACCATCTTCCTATCCCTTACTTGTTGACTGCCGACTAACAATTTATAAGAAAAAGTTCAGTCGGTAAGTTCTAGCTTTGGAAGATAATAGTCCGTCTATTGTTAACGAAAGAAGAAGGATCTTTTCGTTTTCTTTTTCCTCTAAATCGACTTTTACCGTTATTTGAGAGATGGGAAATAATTGTCAGAAGAAGAGTTTTAGAATCCTTTGTGTTGGCCAGACTATAATAACTAGCTTTTTTTCTCCTATTTATTTGCGGGCCGCAGGATCCCATTCCATCTTTAAAGTAGAAACCATCTTTAGCTCGACCTCGAGGGCCTCTCGACTCTCAACTCTTAACATCGAGCAGAGCGATGAACGGATGCCAAGGGATTTGTTTGACAGAGTAATGTGTATATTTTGCAAACTTGATTTTCTTTCTTTTACCTCGATAAACGCTTGTTCGTTAATTTAGTTTTTGCGAACTTCATTGTAAAAATTGATTGCAAATTCTTCCTATTCATCAATCTTTTCCTGTGTAATTTTGGGTTTTCTTTTTTCGAAAATCTTTTTCTGTATAAAGCGTTAATATTATTTTAAAAGGTATGTTAGCCTCAGAGGCCATAAGACAAAATTTCGCTATTACGTTAAATATATTAAGTACAAAGGATACCTGCTATACGGTTCCTAATAATGCGTTGGACAAATGACTGTAATGCATAAATAGAAATAAATTGAAGGATGCAGCTTTCTTAGAATCACTGTTACACGGTGCGGATGTTGCCTACTTAATTTATCTAATTTTTAATAAAGGCTAAAATTGATTTAAATCGTAACAATAAAAATGCAAATTTGTCAAATAGTTTTTGATTTAAAAACGCAATAAAAACAAAAAACTTAACTGTAACTCGTTGGAACTGTACATGATTAAACTCCTTTCTTTATACATAAAGTTTACTCCCAGCTAATCACTGGTAAATAGGCATCATTCAGACGCTGCTCTCAGTAATTCTAGGTAAAACTCACCATTTAAATTTCCATAGGGAAGAAACGATTCAATAATATAACCCACACCAGATTCTTGCAGTGTTTTAGAAGGAAATACTGCCATTACATAGCGACCATTTTCAGCCTACAACTATGTCTGCTAACTAAACCATTTAGTAAAAATGTACATTCGTTAGAAAAGTGGATATTACACAATAAGTCTGGGCTGTCGATAAGTTGTTGAATTATTAATTCATAAAATTGCTGACGACGGTAAGAGAAGTCTTCACACATTACTTTAATTTCGGAATACACCTCGTGAAACCCTCATTGCACTGAATATTTATGATATCGCTGATTTCCTAATGCTGCTTGTCCTGAAACCACAACTACCTCTTTCATAACATCGTTGTTAACCGCTTATTGCGGTGTCGTTTTTTATTGGTAACTGACCCTTTGGAAAATGTTTGAATCAATTCATTTTCATACTTATGTGCTACTTTCTTCTGGGATGAGCAGCGTTAAAAGTCTAGTCATTGTAGAAAAATGTTAGTAACAATTAAAGTTACAAAACTATTCAACATACAAGCTTAAAAAATCGCTATACAACTATTTTGAGAAGAGTACGTTTTGTTTCAGCAACAAATACATGACATTCTTGTTTTTTTCGAGTAGATTTAATATAGCTTTGAAAATGATCTGTTCCATCAAATGATTGACTTGAATCTCCAAGTGTTAGGCATTTAGGCATGCTCAACCGATGATAGAATGAGAATGAGGATCCCATACATCCTCGATAAGGTGGTCCCGGATTAATTAATTTATTAAACTTGTGTGGTGCGAAATGTGCCGATACTTTGTGGTATTTGCTATTACTACGACACAGTCCTTGTTATCAGGATCGATCATTGTTTCTTTGTATTTCAAAAAAAAATAGAAGACCTTACTTTTGGGATTATCGTCGTAGCACAACAACCTAGATCCTCTACAGAACTACAAGCACTATCATCCTGAAGAATAGATCGTATAGTACGAAAATTATTCTTTTCTCTTATAATTGGAATTTTGTTGCAACAAATAAATTTGCTGCATATTTTTAGAATTAAATTTTTTATGTAACAAATACGAAAATGTGTCGAATATGCGATCTTAGACCTTAAACCACCTTTACGATTTATCAGATTAGATTAACCACAATTAGAGATTCATAAATCTCATTGATTACCACTTTCTTAATCGCTATAAAATCGCTGGAGAAGATCGGTTTAAAAAGAATTTACGAGTCGAGATTGGTATTCTGGTTTCAAAATACTTGCATTTAAAATAATTTATTTTGCCATAGATATCTATTACATTACCTTAGTATTAGCGCCATAATTTAGTACAGAATAAAGGTTACAAATCTTAGGGCGGTATTTTCAATTCTGATAGCAATTTTATGTAAATCTAGAGAGTATGGTATGTACGTAATCACACTTTTCACGCTATATCAAACGCCTGCAGTTTTATTTTGAAATATGCCAAATTGTATCACACACTGGGGAGTTCAATGTACAACAAAGGCCACCCGAAAGGTGTATAATGTTACCTTTATTAATTAAAAACAACCCCTCTATATTGAATTTCAAATTTTGGCAATGATTAACAGAGAAATATAGTAATGTGAATGGAAACGCATAAAAAGTGAAAATTGTAAAATTTGAAATATTACTCTAAACCTATATATCGGATTTATTCACTAAAGACACCTCTGAGATGGAAATTCCCAGACAGTATTAACTATAAACTATGAGAAACTAATCGCACCTTTGCATATTGCGATAGGTCATCAACTAATCTATGAGAACATGCGCACATAGTTCGTCGGAAATTGTTTATTGTCAGGCAAGTAGGACAATGCCATACCACATTGACATAGCAATCAAGCTGCTTGCATGTGTAGCGAACGTCTGAGGTATAGAAACGACGGTGGTTGCTCGAACCCTTTTTTTTATTAATCGTGATTGATTTATAGCGACTATCATAATTACGACGTGGCGATCTAAAATTTGATAAATAGATTTCGGATGAAAGCCTGTTAGTTCTCAGCAGTCGATACGAGCGACATTCTCTATACAGGGAGATGCATAAGGTTCTGCAGACAGAAGGACGCATGTTTGTCTGTTTTGGGACTGTTTAAAAATTTAATTAGCTTCAGCAAAGTATTTTCTTGCGGTAAATTTTTTATTTATAAACATTGCACTTCGATAACTGGTAATACTGAACTTGCGTCACAGGGGAAGCGTTAAACACAGTGTCATTATTCTACTTTACTTCTACAGGTATCTCTCAAACTAATATTGATTAAAAGTGTTCCTGTCATGCTGTTCAGTTAGATAAAAGTAACTATATTGGATCTTATGAAAATAAGCCAGCATGCGCACGTTCCAAAACAACAACAGCTAGGAACAACCGTCTACTAGAGAGACTTTTCCTACGGAATTGGAAAAAAAATTGTACGCAACAACAGCATTCAAACTTAATGTTATCATTATGATAATACTAATTTTAAAGGATAAATGTTGGTTTTGGTAAATAGGATACATCCATAGTTCCATTATCAGCTTTTATTATCATTGGAAGTACCATTGCACATTGTAGACTTAACAAGGCGTTCCTACTCTTAAGCCCCTGCAGCATTTACTGTGGAGGTGCACGTCATCACAAGGCGTTTAGGAAATGTTGACTTGACCGCTCTCGTATAGGTCTACAACACGTATGAATCCAACTTCGCGACTTTTCGGACAATGCTTTGGCGACAACAGTGCTTTGTCGACAACATTGGATTCTTATACAGCTGCGACAGCCATAGCAGGTACTAAGGCATAGATTTAACGTCATTTTAGAAGTATACATGAGAATTGTTAATCCGACGTTCTATCTTCATGTGAAACCTATATCATTTAGTTTCACATGAAGTTTGCGCATAAAAAGGGAACGAAAACTGTCATTCACATTTCACAAACATCAATTTAGGGAAAGGATTATAGATGATCGCACCGCTCATGGCGTCGAACCAGACGACGACAATGATGATAATAGCGGAAAAGGATTATAGAAAGGTCGGATTTTCGGAAATTGTTTCTGGTACATCGATAATGCGCATTAAATTATCTGCCGTAGGAAGATCCGTCCCTGGTCGATTTTCCTATATCTGGCGGGTTTAGCGATGGATTTGTGCTCTCGCACCGGACGACGCCCAACCGGATGTGAAAACGTTATAAGGGACGTTATCCGGTGGGTCGGGTCGCCCTAACGATGATAACTTATACATTTCGGCTTTCCTATCATTTCAACGTTCAAGTACGGATTGACTGCTGAATGTATCCTACGAATCGTGGTTTCGGTAATTATGACAGCTCTTTTGTCATTCGACCTTCGCCCATTAAAAGGCTACTATCTACCAGTTGCTACATCGATAAAGCGAAAATTATAGCGACGGCATGTGGTTCAATGCAAATAATTAGTAAGATGTGCAAATTTGAATTAAAGGATTTCCGAAACAATCTCTAAAAAGTTATGTTATGCTGATGTTAAAGGGCAAAGATATTGAACGGCTAGATAGAATAGATATAACAGGTGGGGAGCGTACAGCCTTATCTGCAATTTACAATTTGCATCGAAAAATATATTTATTAACGATGGTAGCTAAACTAAAAATTTATTAGCATAAGTTTATGCACGCAGCACTGTCTTCCAATATTACAGCGAATTGTTGACAGGTTTCAACTAGAGAATGTTGAAGTTATCACTAGCACCACAATCGCAACCTCACCATTCACCATACAATTTTTTGCGGGCCGATGCGATGCGTGTTCAGTAATTAATTATTCAGTCCAGCTACTGCCGCATATTTAATACGATTATTTAATGGTTCGAATAAGGCGTTAATCGCCTATCAGAAAAAGAAAATTGAGTATAGATAGTGGAACATATACTCTACAGCGAGTGTTAAATTGTTCTTTTTCGAGCTGGAACCAATTCAAATTAATTGCAAGTAATAAACAAATGCAAAAATGGCATTCATTTACTTTGTTACTAACCACTTTGTTTATTGTAAGTGTTTAAAATTTACATTAAATACAAAAACATATAATATAGAGAATTAAAAAAAATATTTCAGAAAACTCGAGCGTTTGCCACCACTGCCGAAGATCAGTGTCGTATCATGATAAAAAGATTTTCCACTCCTGGTATATGTGGTCGAGAAACCATCATAGCTTTTTGTAAAGAAGTGCTTCTCTTATAAATATCTAATCAGCATTCAAACGTAAAAAGAAAAATGTGAACGCTTGTCGGGCATTGTAAGCTTTCTTTAATATTAATAAATAATAACTAAGTTATTTAATGTTTCATGGTTTAGGTATATTAAGGAAGTGTTGTTAGTATGCAGCCACTCCCATTTTCTAAACTGTTCGTATGTAACATAATCGGATAGCTTTGAAATGTAACTCCGCCATTTGGTACCGCAAGATTCCTTATTGTTATATAAGAATTAAAATAATAGCCATTCATTTTTTTGCCGGTTCTCCAGTTAGGTT
The DNA here is from genome assembly GCA_902655005.2 of Marronus borbonicus. NCBI lineage: Eukaryota > Metazoa > Arthropoda > Insecta > Coleoptera > Scarabaeidae > Marronus > Marronus borbonicus. The sequence continues at coordinate 9,733,324 of LR737386.1, forward strand.
AATAGTCCATAAAAGTCAACTGTTGTTACCTACCACAAGATGAGAGCTGTTCATATTTTAAGAACGTTTCAGCAAATACCTTATGTCAGCGGCTCTCCTCCTATAAAAAATTAAAATTTATGCAGACAACCGAACATTTGTTTGTGTAATGTCAAAAGTCCATGTTATATAAAAAAAATCGTTGAAACACTTCAACGTGGCCACTTTCTGCGTGAAGAATGTTAAAAATTGAGCACAAGCAGGAAGCATACACATTACCTTAATTGTTCGGCTAATAGGATTTTTTTTCCCTGAATTTACAACGACAGTTTACACACTAGCGCCAACCCTTTTCGTTATATTACCCGGACCTAAAAAGCCACTCGTTTGCTTTGAATCCTTTTTAACGTGTTAACTGAACGAGATCCTTATTTAATTTGTGAAGCGTGATATTATTTTCATTTAAAAATGTGCTGCGTTCTACAGGAATATCCGTACGGCAAGGAACAACATCGTTTTATATTTATGTATGTACTGTGCGTTTTCATCTAGATACGACAAGGGCGGCCTTTTGGTTAACTCAATAAAGCATTTTTTCACCTTTCTATATCACAGCCAGAAAAGTATGCAAACTACTGTATATTACTATTTTTGTATCCAAACATGTCATCAAATGTAGATTTCATTTATTCGATTCATAGGAAGTTACATTTTATGTGAGTAATAGGCTGAATTGCCCAGCCTCCATTTCTTAGCTCTTTCCTTACCTTTTTCTTGAACAAATGGAAGAACACGTTTCCCAGAAGAAACTTACTGAAAAAGGGGCTCCATTTTGCCACCGCGCTAGTTAGGTATTAGAACTAGAAGGTACTGTAATGCAACCTGGATCCTTGAAATGCCAACAGGTAGTCAACTTATGAAAGCAGTATGATTACTGAAGGGATGCACACATTCTGCGGCATTGGAAGGTTTTAGCCATCTAATTCTGATTTTTTTATCTGTTTAACCAGGAAGGCTTTCGAGGTGTAAATCGTCGATTGTTATGAAACTTTGTCAGTTTGTAGACCCCATCGGATGTTGCATCACGGCCCCATCCATTGCAGCGAAGAAATATATCTAGGGGCACTGAAGATTGCTTCAGAAACGTACTAAATCTGCTCGATCTCTATCCCATCCGAGATGAACAGTTTGGTTCCCGGAAAGGATTATCGATTGATCTTCAACTGTTTCGTTTATCTGAAACTATAAAAGGGTCTCTCGATCGGAGTGAGGTCCTCGGGGCGGTATTTGTTTATATTTCTAGGGCTTTTGACAAGTTCTGATATATGGAAATCCTCAACAAAGCGATCGAGTCTGGATCTGGGGTTGACATAACGATATTGGGTGTATCATATCTATCTCGGAGGTCTTCTGTCTCTCCTCCTGGCGCCTATCATCGATGATCTTTGGCCGCCGTCGTAATTTTCTAATTTGAATATTATATTCAGATTAGAAAATAACTGAATAGCAGCACCACTTTTGAATTTTTCTTTGCCCCATTTTAAATACTCGATATTATTCAAATCAAAATATATTAAATACATACTTCACAATAAAACAATATTATTGCGGCCTTGTCTTTCTTATTTATATTCAACTTACCATATATACCTGTATCGGTATATGAACGAGAAAAAAGGAAATCAAGTGCTCCATAATATAATCTGTGAGCAGTGAAGGTAATTTAGCACAATTCTTCCAACATTGTATTACAGCTTCGTATTTAACCTTTAATTTATTAAATTATCATTTTTTCCTTTAAAATGTCACGTAAGCTGTTCCGATTAGATACCTTTTCTTACATCTTTTCAACCAAAAACGAACAATAACGGCATGCCAGTTTTCACCGCAATGAGCTTGATAATTTACGAAGGCTGATTTATTAACATAATTTAATGAGTTGCCATCTTTAAACTTTTTCTAATACACTCCTTTCCGCGATGAAAGTTGAAGCGGGGGACTTAAGCGTCAAGTCATTCTGCTTCGCTCTCAGCTCCTTCATTCGCTATCTTTCAATTCATTCCATCTACCTTTATCGTTCAAGTTTTTCTGCAAATAGATTTTCGACGGTCAGAATGGATCCATTGTGCTTGTACGGTAGTATCCAGTTACACAGCAAACATCAGAACTTCTTGTTGATGGACGTAGTAAAGACAAATAGTAAACAAACTTGTACAAGGCAGCATTTTAGTATTTAGTAATAGCGCTGTAGTAGAATGGTCTATACCGCACGACCCGACATTACAAAAGCGACGGAAGGTTTGTACACAATTGCCGTACGGTCAAAACCCCATCTTTGCCTTAACCTTTCCGAAAGAATTCCCTCGAAATAACTACAAAATATCAAGCGGAATACTCATCCACAGTAGTCAATAGTAGGTAAATACCACGAATTTTACGATTCAAGAATTGTTTTACTCGCGTAAGAGATGTAAATTGCGCTAGAATGCTTAGGATAACTACCTTGTAAATGTAAATAAGGTAACTAAAAATTAAAATGTTCTCTTTGGACAGTACGCCTAGGTAAAATAGTTTACATTTCTGTTTCATTTAGTTTTCGGGTATGTGCTACTGCGACTCCTAAAATATTTAATTTCATGTGCAATATTGCCGCTCCAAGCTCTGCAATCAGTATCACACGATTGGCAATAAAGAGAATTAAATTTACTGACAATAATTTAACAGTTTTTTATAATGTATCCGGTTGTACTAAAGACTCGCTATTTTAATGCCATTCTGTGACAACGACAGGTAAATTTATGAATTTTATTTTTTTCTTTTGGTTACGCTACCGTATATAAATTTGATCAAGCCGCGAGAATGTATTAATTATTAGAAAATATAATTCCAGGGAATAACATAATGAATGGTACCTACCGTTAAGCAACAGATATGGTATAAGGGGTGCTCTAAGTTTTTACAAAAACAATGAGAGAAAAATCTTTCTTGAGGTGATAAATTTTGCTGCCCGCGGATTTTTTATATTCGAGAACAAACGGAAGTCGTTGGGCGATAAACCAGTTGAATACGAGCAACGAAATATTAATTCGATGTTTTTCAAATAACCAATTGTTTGATGTGCTGTGTGTGAGCTGGTATTGTCACGATGGATAATGCAATGTTGTCGAATGCTTTTTTTAATTTAATGGCTTCTGGCAAACAAATTGTTGTATATAGTTTAGCATTAACTGTCTTTGATTTTCCAAAGCAATGTTTGTGACATCTCTAATACAACGAAATAAACAAGTAATCATTTTCATGGAAGTGGTGATGAACAATTTTTGTTGGATTTGGTTCATCCGGGATCACCCAAGCAGTTGATTAAGCGTCAACTCTTACAAAAATAGTAATGCCAAATCTTAAAAGTACTACCTTGTGGTCGTTTGTAAAAACTTAAGACGGCACCCTTGTAGAAGTTTTTTTTTAATTTCATTAAGAAGGGCGCCCATAGACACTATTTCTATGATTATTGCCTAGAATAATAAAATGCTGGTTGTTAAGTGTTATTATTGACAAGTTACTGCTGAGTATACACAAAAGAATCTCCTCATCGTGAGTATAATCAGAATTTATGCATTAGACGAAGTCAACATTTCCAGCCATCAAATTGTACAAGTAGCACATGCAATTGCAGAGGTAGATAACCAAGGAGCTGGAATGAAGCGCCCTTTTGGAGGTGTAATGTCTGTATTATCGCCATTTACACTTATTATTATTATTGTTATAGTCGGGCAATGGCATAATCCCTTTGGTCACAGCGGCCTTAATATTGTATTGTAATAATGCGCTTGTGTGTTAAAATAAATGGGTGTTTTTAATAAACCTTAACGGTCATTTGTTGACTGATGATGTAATCAAAGCGTGTGTTCTCCAATTCTGGAACCACTCTAGTGTAAAAGAAAAGCAACTGTTAAATATCGACGTTAGACAGGTTCAAAGAAGTACTAAACAAAATTCATATATGCAGAATAGCGCTTGGCATATACTATGTATCTACCGGCAAATTAATCTCCAGAGAAATACGGTCGCCTTGTATGCAAAGAAAATAAAACAATACTGACGGCTAAGACTGGGCTTTTGATTTGTCGATTTCGTTCGGAATTGCATCTGCGGTCGTATCTGTCGGTAGTATTTTCTCGAGCCGGATAACATATGAAATCACTAACTTCATTATTAAATCAACTGCTGAGGCGAAATCGTAATTTAACTTCATTGAAACGTAATTCGTTCAAATACTGGAAAAACGCGTCTTCATAATATTGCTACGTAAATTTCTCAATGCTGTAGGTATTCACTTATGGCTAATATTAAACTAACTGGTAATTAATTACGAACTATAAAGTACCGTTATTATTATTGATTATGTTTTATTATTAGATTTAATAAATACCGTAGGGTAATAATTATTATTTACGAAAAGATCAATTCATCGGAAGTAATGTATAAAGTATAGTTTCCTTTTAAACTCTAAATTTGTAGTAGATACTAAGTTCCTGGGGATCGCAAAGACTTAATTTCTTGAGTGAAAACACAGTCTAACTCTTGCAGTATTATAGAAACAAGATGAGATTTGTAAGTTTTGCGAATAAAATGAAATTGAAGTTCTTAGTATTAACGTGGTACCAAAAAGGATGTAGTAAATCACAAACAGAGAAACTGGAGGTCTTTAGGTAGCATGAATCCAATAATTTAGCTTATGTTCGAACACTATTAGAAAGTAAACTCCAATAAAGCAAGTAGTTTAGTTATCACTAAAGTTCGCCACTTTCCGTGCGATTCACTAAATTAGCAGAGACTAGACAGACTCGTATTTGTCTCATGAGAATGGGTCCGTATTACCCTCTGATTTCTCCGATTGTCGACAAAACACGAGTCTGTCTAGTCGCTGCTAATTTAGTGAAGCGCACGGAAAGTGGAGAACTTTATCACAATGCAATGTCTCACGAGGAACTGCATCGGTTTATATGAAAGAGAATCCATTGGAAAATTTCTGAAAACTTGGCAGTACACTAATGTTGAGATGTACTATTGAACTGAAATACTAATCTGGCACTTCCTATTATACCGGAAGTAAGAATCAACTTTGTTATTGTAAAAACAGTCTGTATATTATTACATTTTTGAATTCCTAATTTCAAGGTAAGTTTGATAATACAACTACGTTGCTACGTTACTATTTGCGTTTTCTTAATAACTTTTATACTTATATATAACATGTTTTCTGCGTTTAACATTCTGAGTGTAAATTATGGCTTCATTCACATGCTTTGTGTTGCATTCTGAGTATGTGTTATAGTACTAACATTTCAAAAATTCAATGTGAAAAGTTGCTTAGAAATTCTACGGCTGGCTGTAATGATTCACATGAAAAGAGCGAATTGAAAAACCTTTAATACCCACAACATAAAAGATAGGATAAAAAGGAAATTGAATTACTGAAACCTCAAATTATTTCTAAATGGAAATCTCGTATGTAGGGAAAACTTTAAGGCCTCCATTGAAACGTAATATTTACCTAGTTGTGCGACAATTGTGTTTTAGAAGTCTCCACATTGTAGTAAATATCCCGGCAATACTCCGGGGACAGTCGCAGGGAAAAGCGCTAGACCGAACTACGCGCATCCTGGGGAAATTAAAGTCGAAGTTATGTAGAGACGCCTTAACATCGTATATTTACATTGCAATGTTTATACATATTATATAGTTCGTCCGACACGGTCGTTAAGTTTCCAGCGTAAAAATAGAAACTATGTTGTTTAGCTGCGGTACATATTTCTACACTGAAAGCCCCATTTAGTTGAGTCAACCAAATTATAATTGTTTTAAATAAATAATTTTGTTGATTTATGTTGATTGTTCCAAACATATACATGTTTTGTTAACATAAACAAACTTATTGTTTTATTCAAATATAAAGTATAGTTAAAGCAACTATCTGTAGAAATTAAAATAACTGAACATTTTGTTGAAGTAACTAAATATATTTTTGTATCTTTGCTAGTCACCTTTAGCTACGTTTTTTAGAACGCAGGTCGAAAGTATAACCTAGTTATTAAATGATTTTTGGGAAACCTCTGAAACACGTCCATTTTATTTTTATAAAAGACGCAAAAGGAATCAATTTTATTTAATAAGTGAGGGAAAGGTGAAGATTATCAGGTTAAAAAAACCTTTGAGATTTTTTTTTATTATTTTACAACAGAATATCTCATATTATTGATTGGCGACCAAGATACATGGGATGGTCATGAATATCTTTAACACTCGATTCTTATTGACCTATTGTATTAACTCTGTATTTGACTTGTTCTTTTTCTAACCCCCTTTACCAATTTTGGTAGCTTGTGCGGATGTGTATCCAGATATCTTTTTACCTCTTCTTAGTGAATTAAATTTCATTGTTCAAGTTTTGGATACCACAATAGGAAAGAACTTTATAGTATCGCATTAGACACCAGCTACATCAACCAGGAGCAGATGCAATACGTAACAATAATAATAACAATTTACGTCCTGAGATCAAGTATGTCATATTTATAAATAATAAAATAACAACAGAGTAATAATATAATAAAATACAGTCGTTGATCGCATTAAGGAGCAAGTCCCAAGCGCAACTCACATATTTGTATGTGTTCCGTAATAAACCGTGTTTTACAATATTTCTGAGATATTCTGGTACTTCTTACTATAAAATTCAAAAGGGCGTATTTAAAACTAAGAATGTAAATTTATTTTCGCTAGAACTCTCTTTCTGAAAATAAATAGATAAAAGAAACTAAAAGTAAGTGGTTTGACCTGAGACTAAACACTGTAGATATACAAAAAGTTTCTCTATCTTTCCTACATTTCCGCCTGAACTAATTGAAGAATACGCCTCTGCACTTCCATCCATGTAGGCAGAGTACATGCAAAGCTGCTGGAAATATTCATTTATACACATAACGTCTGCACTATTCCATTCCCTGCATCATCCGGACGTATACTCATATGTATACGCTGACGTAGTGATATTGCAACAATGGTCTGCATGCATACAAATAAAGCGAGCATCTGCTGTGTAATTCGGCCACCCACTTTATGTAGAATATAGAAGAGGGTAGAAGTAATATATACTGGTCCTCTGTTAGTTTACATATTCGGAACCTTCTTTCATGTGCATAAAAGGCAAAAATAAATGCGTTTGTTAACGTTGAATGCTATAGGTTTTATTATATTTATTAATTTTCAGATATCTCTTTTTGATAGTATTAACGTAACAATTTTATGCAGTGGATTGCGGATAGCCGTTGAAAAAAAACTATGCTCAAATTTAAAATTTTAATTTTTCTCATTAAACTGTAATTAAAAGAGAGAAGTACCTTTCAAAGTGCGGGCTACAGTTGTACGCGAAACGTCGAGAGCAAACAACGAAGTAATATGGCGGAACCTGAGAGCTATTACTACCATAACATGATCGTAACGTGACAACTTGAGCCATAATCTCAGGAATTCCAAATATACATAAATTTTAAACTGGATCATATGATACTGCTGGGGCTTCTGTGTTTAATAGGTTGTTTTTAGTAAAGTATGGAAGAAATGCTGTATTTGGAGGTAGTCGCATTAACTGTTCATTACAGATTTTAGACTCGACAATCCAGAGAATATTCCTCCATCAATGTGATGTGGTCTCTTAGAAAGTTTAGACTTGCTCTGATGTATCTTGATCTTAATAATGACCCATTTCCAGGTCTTCTAGCGCAGAGACCGTTTTCTCATGGATGTTTCCTTACTATGGAACTACCAATATTGACGTTTAATTCGATAATACTACTAGACGTTATAAATGGATCAGGTCTCACAAGCTTTATAAATTGTCTATGTGCTATTCAACAATTTTCTTGCCTATTTTACCAACTAGTTTCATCTGTAATATGGTTTTGCTAAACAGCCTAGCACTTCTGATTTGATCTTCCGTACACATCTTAAAAATTAATATCCTTGCATTGTGCACTGGCTTACGTCAGGACAATACAATCATTACCTCAAAGATGTATTGCCAATCTAGCTAGAGCTACAATATTACTATTTTACCGTAATTTTAAAGAAAAGCAACGTTATTCCACCGCCTCCCACAAGTCTTCTATTGTTCGAAATTCACTACATGTAATATACACATATGTAACTGTTTTGCAATAAACGTTATTTTTACAATTGGCACTTTCGTGGCAAAAGGGATACAAGTCGAAAAAAGTTAAATGGAGTTGAGTTTTCTACGACACTTATAAAGTCATCCTACACCCTTGGAGAAGGACGACGTAAATCAAAGCGCCTTGTAAATGCCAGACATTTAAGTGCCTAAAAGGGAAACAAGTAAGCGTTGTTATTTTTAACTACTACTTCCCAAAGCTTCTCCGTTTGAACATATATCCCTTTTTCATACGCCAATTAAGTACCGTGTGACAGTCATTTACATTAAAATAAGGTGAGAAGCATTAGGCTCAATGCAACTAGATATTAACGTAATATCAACGGAATTTCTGCATAGAAAATTGTAAATACAGACACTTTACGCAGCGTTAAGGAATTTACTACAAAAGTTATATTTATGATGTTTAGAGTAAGCAAAAACTTGTATAAAGAAAATGTTTTTTCTTAAATTCAACACGGTATCTGTGTATGCTGTTACATGTGAATTTTCGTGGTAACTAAAACAGAATATTTTGATTATTTATTAATAATCTGTCATATAAAATATTATAACAACAATTGGAAGCTATAGGAACACCCTATATATTATCACATTTTTGGATTCCTGAGAAAATTTTATGCTGTATTCCATCTGGTTTCCCTATACCTATTTTCATTTGTTTCTTAGATGTCTTGATTATTTTGAGAATATTTAACGGCTACTGTGAGAAACCCTGCGTATAAAGCAATCTTTTGCACTAGACTATAGTTGCACTGTATCGCATACCATTTTGTTACTAGGAGATTTGAAGCTAGGATTTGTTGAATATTTAAAACATAAAGACACTTCCTCTTGAACAAGTACGAAGTGAGAATATACTCCGTAAGTTACTGAATTGTTAATATTGACTGAATAGTTAATATTGCCAAAGAAAATCTAGACAGTATTTTTCAATTTTTTCATACTCGGGTAGTATTCATCATGAACTTTTATTTATTAATATTTGGATATTTTTCTATTACTATATGTATGGTTGCTTCTAGGCAACAAGATTTAACATGTGAATGATGAACTATTATTGCACAAATAGCCACCTTCATTTTAAAGATTTAATTTTTTTGATATATTCACTGGCTTTTATATACTTTAACCACCTTCACTAAGAAGATTTCTTGGTGCCGAGGATATTTTAACTTATTAATATTATTAACAACGGCACTCGCTATAATTGACCACAGATATATTGTAAAATATTAGGATTTACCTTTTCGATATATTATGTGACACATATATGTAATCATCTCCTGGTCTCGAGGACATTTATAATATCACAGAAGTATTCGCCCAAAAAAAACATCATGCAGGTTAAGTCATGTAGAGGGTAATTACTTTCGATACGACTTCATCTTTTTATTAACGTAAATTTTATTTTTTCAATTCTTTTGACTTTCCAACTTCACTTTGAACTTTAAGTGTGTCAGGTGGTTCTTCAGATCATTGAGTCTAAACTGCGTATTTTTTGAAGTTTCGTTTATATCTAAAGTATGTATGTTATATTTACAATCTCTCCATGATCTGTCTCAGACCATTTGACTAGCAATTTTTTTTATTAATTAGAGTGTCCGGTGCCCAATTTAAATTAACACATAAGATAAACGCGCGGCCCTTTCTCTTCACAGACTGTGCGAAGCGGATAATAACATCAGTAAACTGTACTGGTCCTAGGATATAGGCGAATGTCAAATGTAAGTAAAATTTAGATTTGAAAAAGAAAACCTGGTCACTTTCAGGATTACCATGCAACATGCACTGCTTGACCTTTGGTTTTATAAAAACAATTTGGAAATACTCCTGATAGATTTTTACGGCTTGTGGCAAGGCTTGTGAAAACCTGACGAAAGAACTGTAAGTTCTGTAACTGTAGTAATTATTTATCTCGTTTGTAACGTATGAAGGAAATAAATCCAGAAGGATGTACCGCGAAACTTAAAGATTATTTTTTGCACAAATAGTTTTGTTGTTGCTCAAAATATTCGCCATTAAGATTTATACACTTTGTATTCGTTCGAACCAATTCTCGAAACATTTTTTCCACTCTGAAGGTGGTATCTCTAAAACATGGTTTTCGAAGGGTTCGACAGCTGAGGTGATACAAATTACTGACCATGCACTTTTTGTGTAATGTTCGAACCAAAAGAATTTTGTCCATGTTTTTCTCCTTCAAATAACCACCTGTATGACGTGGGTGACAGTCATTGCCATGATTAAGGATGATGAAACGTTATCGAGAAGATTATTTTTCCTGACTTCTGGCAAACAGATTATTGTATATCATGCAGCATTAACTGCTTTTCGATCTTCTAAGGCAATGCTTGTGACAACGAAAGAAACAGGCAACCGTTTCCTTGGAAGTACCTCGTAAGTAGACAACTTTTGTTGAATTCGGTTCATCCGGGAACACCAAAATAGTTGATTGTTGCTTGATTTCTGGCTTGCAATGTTGTTTACGGATTTTGACTTATCGATGTTTTTTGGAACAATAACCGATTTTGATAGACTTTCATGAACTTCCTCAGTGTAAACCAATTGTAAACACTCTCTGACAATGCATCATGATCAAATGCTAAAATAATCTATTTGAGGTATTGTTGTTGTGGTGTCTTTCTTAAAATCGTCAGAAATGATGAAACGAAAGTCTTCACATGAAATATACATTTTTTCACAAGATTGATTTTGTTAAACGCTCGGCCGATTTCCGTACTGTCACTGCTTCAATAATAACAAATGTCAATTTTGGGGAAAATAGTAATGTCAAATCTCAGTGATCGTTTGTAAACACACCCCCCACCAGCAATAAGAAGAGAGACTTTAAATTGTGAACTAATATTTTGAGTGTTGAAATAATACGATATCCATTTGCAAATTGAATTATTAAAGAAAATTAATGCTAATTAAATATTGTGTACTTTAATAGTTCAAATTGACTACCTTACCCTTATTGACTTAGGTGTATATTTTTTTTATGAAACTTCGTACGTCATTTATCAGATATATTTTGGTGTTTCCAATTTTACATCTACACCTACAAATTTAGTTACACAAGCAACCGGAGCGCTTTTAGACAGGACTCCCATCAAAGTCGCAAAAATATTTGTGGTAACAGAAGCAGAAACCTGAATGATCGACTCGAGATATTTGCGTAACAAATTAAGTACCGTCAAATGGTTCGGGTCTTTTAATGAATAATTCATTACGTATTTACATTTTGCGGTTTAGATTCCGGCGAGCTGCTTTCCGCTCTGATGTATATAATTAGTTTGTCTTTCCCATTTGTCTCTACACCTAATAAATTCACCAAGTCTAAGTAATTTTTCCCCTAAGTCTATACAGTGCGTACACTTCAATCAATTGAGCACTTTGAGTGTAATTATCTCAGAATTCACATAGAAGGCTTATATCCTTTGGAGGCTATAATTTTGAAAGGTACCTTGTGCACGCAACTGTGTAGCCTAGTTAAGGAAAATTGCAATATTAAAATTTTGTTGGTTGTAGGAAGTGATAGGCATATGATCCTATCCTCTATCCGTACATATATATCATTATACGTGTGTCAAGGAATGTCTTCGAATGCTGAAATACGTCGATAAATACGCCGTGTATTTTTGAATTTCTGTATCTCTTAGCATGCAGATATCTAGAATTCAAACATAAAGTGTAGTGTGTCTTTGATTGAATGTTGGAATTGGGAAAACTCTTCAAGTGTTTTTAAAACCTTTTGAAACCTTACTTACCTATTCATACTAGCATGATTTAAACAGAAAACAAACAGTTTTATTTTATTACTTTGGACAGCAGAAACTTGGGTATAAATTACATATAAGGAGGAAGTAAAGTGCTAAAAAAATCGAAGAAAATAGTATATGTAATTTTATTGTGGATTATCATTAAATGTCGCCATATTCAATAATTGTTCCAGTTTTTTATTAGCAATGCAAAACCACGTGTGCCAGGTCCTCTGATATGTAATCTAGCTACCAGAAATTATGTGTACTTCCGGAAAAACGATTGCTGTAAATATAGAGTCTCTTTTTCTTTAAACCGTAAGGACTTAGAAACCCTTAATTTTAGGACAATGCTACTTTATTATATTTAGTCCCACAATTTAACAAAGAATGCAAAAATATATAGCACGTTCCACTTAAGAAACTAAAACTTTATTATGTTACAAATTTCTATATAATTTTAATGCTCATAATCTAATCTCGCAATAATAAAAAACCATTTTGAAAAATCTTCATTCACGAAGGTACAATCTTCTAAACCAGCGGAGATGGCCGACCCTGTATATACTTTATTTACGCAAATTATTTCATTAAACAGGCATCGAAAAAATACTTTAGTCGGTGATTTATGTTGTAAAAGCTTTAAATTCCAGGAAGGAAGCAGGAAATTCGAGAGTAATTTATCAAAATTTATTTTCAAATGGGCAATTAATTATTGTGTTTACGTTTTATTTCAGTTCCGGCGTAATAATACCGCTTCACACAAATGGTCGTTTAGAGAATCCTTAACCTACTTTATTGGCGAATCGTGAAATTGTTGCGTTTTTAGGGCTTACGTATTGGATTCATCAAGTGAAGAAAGGAGAAGAATGTCGAAGTCATTTCAGGTTTTATTTTGTTGTGAACTGATGTTCGTTCTATTCCATTTGCGTTGTGAAATACCTAATTTGAGAAATCAAGTCGCTTTTTCAATAACCACATGCGAATTTAATTATTGAGTTGAATGTCGACATAAACGGTATTGAGTCGCACTATATCTTTATCCAATACGCTTTTAGCAATTTTTTTATTTGATGTCATGGACGTAAGAAGTACTTGTAGATTATGTTGTGTTAAGTACATAAGTTTTTCTTATTCATTGCTCAAATGATGCAATTCTAACGCTATTGTATTGTTGCTGTGCTTGTTTTATTTCATTTGTTGTCAGTTGCAAGAACTATTAGGTTTTAAAGTACAGTTGGCACTTTCATGCGATTAATTGCCATGATTACTAGCTAACACCATTGGCAATTTCCCAAGCATCGTATTAATGCGTACGGTTTCACTTCTCATTCGAAACAAAGGTTTACTTTTTGTTGCCATGTGCGATTAAAATCCAACTGTCGACGGAATAAGCGTCGAACCCATTTTAATAGGGTTAGTATTTTAAAAATAAACATAAAATCAGTACCAATAGTCGAACGAAATGATTCGAGACATTGCCGGTATGTTAGGCTTTTACTAGAAACGTAAAAAATCATCCTACGAAAACCATCACGTCAAATTTCCATCTTTTCACAAAATTGCCTTCTTTAAACGCACACTCTAAACGAACTACTTGGGCAATTTTTGTGCTGTTACTGCTTCAACAACAACAAATATCAAATTTTACGAAAATAGTAGTGGTAATTCTCAATAGCGCTATGCGTGTGTCCCAAGAATTAAGGACGTAGTTCGTGATATTAATTACGAAATTATTCATTCCTTTAGCTTCTGTTATTATTTCACTGACAGTTAACAGGTCAATACATTAGACTTATCGCATAAACCATTCTTCAATTATAATTCATCGCAAAACACAATATATAAAATATTGTGTTATACTCATAACTTCCAACAACGTCCAGGATATAACGACTATCGTATTGCAAAGCCTGAAACTTTAATACGGTTAGCAGCGAAATATTTCATGCTTACGGAATCCTATGGGAAAAAGTATTCCAGAAATATCTACTGTTGCTCTTATGAGTTCGGGGATTTTGAGACATACGTACATATTACATACAAAAGCTGAATAAGAAAAACTTCGGCCACCGTTTTATAGCGGTGCAGTGGCACGGTTTCGTCATAAAACCGAAACAACTATTAATGTCAATTACGTAGATGTACAAACGCAACCATGATAGTGTTGTCTTTTTTTAATTTAAAGATTTATGCTTGCGACGCCATCCGGCACAATGACAAAAAGGAAGTAGTATATCTGTATATACAGTGTTCCCAAACCTCCTGTAATTATAACATTGTGCTTATTGCGTAAATAGAAGGAAACCAACACTTTCTGATGACAGTGTGGACTATATATATTATCTTTTAAAAATATGTCTCTATATACTGAATGACCTGCAAGTAGCGAACCAGACACCTTTCATTATTTTAAATATAACACCCAGTTTAGAGATATATATAATTTCGTTCTCAATCGTCTAATTTACTTTCTTAAAAAAATCTAAAATGCAAATATACTCGTATAAATTGCATACTAGCTTCTATCTAAACATGGTAAACATACAGGGTGTTCAGAATTGAACGTCAAACTTTCCCAAATTTAAGCGCCAGAAGTGTGCTAAAACTGCACCATATAACCACGGATGATGTATCTAAGTTCATGCGATTGAGAAGAAAATCATAAATGTGTATTGGAGGTAGAGATGTGAAACCCATATTATGTTAGTTTATTTCTATTTCCATTTCGGAGAAACCAACTACTTAATAATATATAGGAAGCTCCGTTTAAAATAATAAAGTAAGTGTCTAGTTCGTTTCTTGTTGATCAGCCTGTACATACGAGAATATTTTTGAAAGATACCTCATGGCGTCTATTATATTATCTGGAATTTCTAGAAGTCTGTATACTGAAATTTTGTGGCCTTAAATTTTTGAATTATATTCTACGTAAACCGTATTATCAAGGTAGCTGTGCTTCGCCTCTTCAGAATGCCAACCGCGGTGGAATAATTAGAAAAACTCGCTCGTGATCTGGTACGATGAAATTTCCAGAGGAAGACAGTTAGATACCCTGTTTAAATATCTACGAAGCTTGTTGAAAGCGCAGACAAGAACACCTGCGAAACGGAATAGAAATGAAGAGAGGAATAAAGAGTCACCGCTTGGGTGCTTCATAGAGAATTAATGAAATATCCAGGTTGCAAAGATAATGTAATTTTAAAACCCTGAAAACGTAACTGGTTGAATAAAGAATGCGGGAATTCTCTCAGACGATATCGAGGACGCGATATTTCACAAATGAATAAACAGTGGAATTTTATATTTCTCTTATTTTCAGAAATTCCTTTATAGAACTTACGATTTACCATCCAATGGTAGCAGTAGATACCAGTAAAACATATATCCGCACGAATAAACAACTTGGTTTGTGAACATTTCAATAAAAAACGATCAGTATGAATTTCATAGTACACGGTTCGATAGTTGAAATTTTAATAAACCTTCCATCCACTCATTTCGTGAACATTTGCAGTTTTTCTATTTATTTGAACAAAGTGTAAAATGAAATCTAAGTAAGAGTATTATTTCATTTATCAAAGAATTAAAACTAAATAAAATAAATGTTACACTACACTCGACCCAAAAAATGCAAACAATAATAAAGGAGTTTGGGTATATGAAAGCGCACACCATACTCCCACGGTTTTCTCAAATCTTACGTAACCACGGATCAACGTTAATAATTGTGTCATTTTCAAAATTGATCAAATTAGTTAATTTGGTATTCACAGTAACTAGAAGCCTTAAGAAATTAATTCAAAAAGTTGTTTCATAAACCTAGAATGACACATTTTAGGTAAAGGGCAATGTTAATAAAAACAATAATAATAGTAAGGACTGTGGCGTAGTATGGTAAACAACACATAAGTATCGGCAACCTCCGCACCACACAAGTTTAATTTATTATATAGTAATATAATAATTGTCCGGGACGGCGGAGGTTGCCGATACTTATGTGTTGTTTAATAAAAACAATTTTAGAAAAGGATTTCTTTCAGATTCTGGAAAGATTCGTTTTCCTCCTTATCTTTTGCCTACAATTGCAGTGTCGACAGATTTGGATTCTCAACTCGTCTCTTCGTGTGTTTTCTCTTTTTTTGTGCTATTTCGATTATTCTGTTTTCATTCTCTTTTTGACCACCAACTTCTTTCTTACCGTGCCTCTTTACATCCGCTAGCTCTTTTGTTATTTTCTTTGGTGTCATTCATTGTACATGACTAAACCATTTTAGCTATTTCCATTATTCGACTAATTAACTCTTCATTAATTGATCTGATTTTTTCGACTCTGTATCCTTCTCTTCTTCAGTTCATTGGCAAGGATTTGGATAGCCATCTTATAGACGTTAGTTGTTTTCAATATGTCTTTCAAACATGTTTCGGTGTGTTGCAGAAAAATCAAAGGAATATAAATCATTTATTCTTTAGAATTTTGAATGTGAAGCAAATTTTTCTGTTATTTATTAGTTATTTATAATAATAGTTCCAGCTTTTTATTGTTTTTATTGGGCGAACGATATACTTCGAATTGAATTTTATTTTCTTATTTTAGAATCCAGTTTTTATTTGAAATTTTTATTTTCTCGCTCTGTGTCTTTACTTCAAACACTTAATTTTCTTTTGTAGGCAGTAGGACTTTTTACCAGAATATAGTTATTTATTTTATAATCAAATTTGAGGTACTACGTCAATTATAAAAAGTAAATATTTTCTTAGACCTCGAGCTGAAAGAAAGCATAACGATACTCCCGCTGCTATTAACTAGTCGCGACAGACTTGCAGTTGAACTTATGAACTGAAGAATATGGAGCCAGAAGCACTGCCATTACGATCCTACAACTATGTGCACGGTTAGTACAGTGCGTTAAGCCTCAAAAATATTTGGTTTCCATCCGTGTATGTATGTAGATTAATAATTAGAAGTTACACATATTAAACAAAAATTAAATACATAAAGTACGTATTAAATGATGTTACATAATGAAGTAATTAAATATTGTACATATCACAAAAACAATGTAATGCAAAATCCATACCAAAGCAATCAAATAAGATGCGTTTGGATACATTGGGTGACAAATTGACGCTGTCCGGTGAATACCTTGAAGCGGAGATTGTTTACTTCTTAATATATGAAAATATAAGCAAATTCTGGGTAGAAGGCGATTAACTTAAAATAAATGGAGCAGTTTTCAACACATCCAATGCAGATATCACTAACTAGTCCGCTAAATTTTTTGGAAAATGCTTTTTGTTTCTTATCTAGCTCGACTAAATTTAAACCAGGTTCGTTAACACTCTACCTAATTCTACCAGAGTTTATCCTTTTCCAGAAACCAACTTTGGCGTTGGACTTAGAGCGCTATTATATATTTTCTTATAATACCACTTTCCATTATTAAACCTCCCAAACTATTTCTAATTCCAGAATTAATTTTGTCAATCTCCTTATCATCTGTCTTTAGTAGCTTTTCCATATTCCTTTTAATATACTTCGTTAACCAATCCGAATAGCATGAAAGAAAGGAATTAGTAATTCTTTAAACGTCGGATCTATTATCGCATTAGAACGTAGAGGTAAATAATAGAGACATTTAATTATCTCTGTCAATATTTGATCGCACAAAAGCGCAAGAAAAGTTCCTTTTTGTCCTATTCTCGAAGTTCCATCGACACTTCGGGTCTCTTTATTATTTTTTCCCATTAAAAGTTCCGGGCTACAGATTAGGTGATTATCTAGTTAATTAATCTCTGGAACTTTTCCCATGTCTGTTCGTGAGTCCGTTTCTAAGGAAAATTATTTTTTTCAACCAATATGTGAAATAAATGATACTATACGTTTATCGGGTTAGGCATGGACCTGGAATGAAAGCCTAGGATTACATTTGTTATGTGATTCTCTGATACATTTAAGAGAATCAACTGTGAACTGAAGCGTTTACAAATTGTACAGTATTTCATGTTCCTGAGAGGCTTTAGCTGAAAACTAATGAAATAATTAACATGCGCTCTTCAAATTTCAACGGTACCTTTTGGTTAATAAAGTCCGAAGCAAAATTTTAACAAATCTATTACAGATGTGCATGTACCAAATACGGAAGCTGAAAGTATATTGTCAGCGGATACATCGCTGAACGGCCACAACATTTTGAAAATCCTGTAATATTCTGCTTCCCGAAGGATACACAAAGTACACCAAAATGGAATATTTGCGGCAGGCCTGCATTGTGGATGGCGTAAGAAATTCCTTTGTTTTCAACACTTCCACTCGGATTACCATTACAAAATGTATTTGCGATACGCATCGTAATGTATTTCTTAACTTGCTTTATGAATAGCCGTCAGTAAACTCTAAACTCACATCTTATCAATAAAGCCATTTTACAACAACTTGCGTGTTTTCTTTGTTATCGTAGATATAGCACATCAGTGTTTTTTTACTCAAGGACGGAGGAAGAACTTTCGTGCAGGAAAATATCAGTAGCCCGGAAAACATTTTTGTAGTAGTGACAGTGACATTCCGGTAGGTTTCCATGAGAGTTACATACATGAGTGTTTGGATTAGTCGGGAAGCGCCATGTCTAACGGTTGTTCTATTTATAAGTTTGTCTCACTTTATCATTCAATTCTAACCACTTTCCATCTCAGACATCTTATACTTGATTACCAAAGCTCGTCAAGCCGACGTCTGTGTCGCCTCTGTATGTTTGCACTTATGTTATTTCATAACTTAGCTTAGAGTGCTTTACATCCCGCCAGTGTGAGATTGGGTAGCTCCCCTTGTTCTTACAATACATCGATCTATCACCTTATCTATCTATCACCTTCAAAGTTTCATTTAAATTGGTGAGATACACTTACCTGCGTTTCTTCGTAAGTAGATATATTTTTATCACTTGCTTTTGTGCGTCATATTCACACTCCTTTGTTATTCTTTTTCTATCTAGTTCTGCCTACGAAACCTACTTGATTATGTTCAAGGCAGCATCAGGAAATTTATCATTAAATTTGCAAATCGTTGCGCGATATAAGGTATAACCAGAATCGCACTTAATTAAGTCACTTGACGCGAAATTAAATAAAAATAACAAACGATATTTAAAAATAATTTTTTTTTTAATATAAACTGATCAATACCCTCTACTTTAAAATTTTAATTTTTCCTATTAGCTACATTTATTAAAATTTACGTCGAATGGAAACATCTTGCTTCATGCTTGACTCTCGTTTCAGAAGTGAATATTTGTAGATACATACTGTGTGAGAGATTGCTGTAATATTTTAGCATCAATTTCAAATTTAACGACGTAGGACGTCTAATGCGTTTCGATGGTTCGGTTCACAGCTACATTTCCATCCCGATCGACTTGTTCCGCTGTCGACGTCAGTTCGGAAACGTGATTGAAATATGCCGCCTCGGATAAGTCCCTAACGTGGCCGCATATATATTAGAAGTTCGACAAAGCAACTCCGGTATAATGTGTATAAAATGACGAGGGTTCCATTTACCATAAACATAACTTCGTTCTGTTGACACTCGGTTTATAACTTTATCCATTAGAATACTAGAGAAGGCGAACTCAATATAATTTATATCGCCCGCTCGATGTGCTGCGCTTGTAAGTAGCACGGAGTCCCATGCTAGACAGTTATTTATTCGTTCGGGGGTGATTACGGACATCCCGCTGCGGTTTTAAACGCATGTTCCGAATTTAGTGCCAAAGGAGACGCAAAAAGCTAACCATGAACTGGATAATTATTGGACTTATTACGACAAATTTATGGGGTTTTTGGTACAGAAACATGAATGCAACGGCTTAACTATCTAGATATAGTTATTGCATACATAAAAATGTCCTTCGGTTGCAGGTTTGTTTCTAGAATTTCATGTTAACTTCCCTCAATAGTTTTTCCTTTTTTTAATACGTTTCTAATATATTTTCTATTTTAATAGTTTTCGAATCAATTTTATGTATTACGGTTTTCATCAGTAAGATTTATTTGATCTATTTTACTCTTTCATTTGAAATTAGAGCAATGAATTGCTTTATGCAGGTGGCCCAGGCAATGTAAGTAAAAAATGTGATAATACATACAATCTGAAATGATTTTAAATAGGAAACTCGAAGAAACATACCTAGATCAGATCTAACACCGTTTTGACACCGTCTAGTTGTTCCCTCGCGCCTTTTTGCACAAGTAGTTAGAATCGACGGGGTTAATTTTAAGGTGTTGCTTTAACTGTCGCGTATAAATAAGAAGAAAAATTTTCTGTTATATTTCGGGGCAAAAAGTTTGTTCGTTTCAGTGAAAAATTCTTTATTTTAATAAATTCTTATTATGATTCACAAAATTTTGCAGAAATATTCACAGCCTAATGCGTACATGCTGCACATTTAAACAAAAAAGAAAATTATGTTGCGCAATGATTGTTTAATGTATAAAAGAAAAGTTGCACAATGTACATTGGTAATGTTCCTTTTCTAATTTTTAGCTGATTATGAGAATCTCCCAAAAACGGTAGCAATTAAATTTATTAAAGATTTGTGAGACTTAGACCTTTTTTATGTTATTATTGTGTTAGGCCTTTACTGAAATCGTAAGAAAACATCCAACGAAAACGTTTCCCTAAAATATCTATTTTTTCACGGGCTGGAAATCAGAGGCATAGCCTTTATAAGAGACAAAAAATCGCCGCTCCCCCAGATTTTAATAAATTTAGCAGTGCATCGCAGACTCCTGCTTCATTGAGCTTAGTTAGTAATATGGTATGATCTAAGCTATCAAATGTCTTTGCGAAGTCAGTATAGACCACATCCACCCGACTCTGAACATCTATCACATCCGAGATGCATTGAGAAAAGCAAATGAAATTAGTGACTGTTTTCTTCTAGCATTTACAAAAGACCAGAAGGTGGAACTGTCGTCAATAATTGAAGTCTCCACTGAGACCAAATAACGAGCTAAGGTCGGTGCTTGAATGAATATACCTATTAAAGTATTTAAATTTTTATTTAGTTGTATCTGTTTCCAAGCAAGGGCAAAGGAACTTTCTAATGACGAATGAAAGACAAAATCCTCTTTGGTAAGCGCCGATTCTGAGTGCTGAACCAGGCAAGAGTAATTAGATAATATAACATCAAATCAGCACTGTTGGAAGCTAGGCGTTTTTTTGTTGATTAGCTTTTATGTTTACTACTACTACGCCGGACTTATTAGACCGACTTCCCTGATCTCCAACAGCCACCGGAATTCCGCGAACATATTTAAGATCTAAGATCTAAGATCTTTTCTCCAAGATTTTTTGAGTTCTTCCATCTGCTTCTGATATTGCTTAAACAAGTCTCAGAATACATCAGAAAATGCCTAGAAACAATAACCAAAAAATAATGCTAAGATAGCTTGGCTTCCTCATGGTATTGATGGAATAATTCACGGCAAACGCAATAAAAGGAGAGAGAGAAAAATACACTAACACACGGACATGTTTCTGCCTACCCGGCGTCATCAGCGTGGTTTCCAGAGTACTTTTCATATCTCTACCTTCTATCGCTGTTGCTTCGCAGTTAATACCACAACTTTCAAAACGACAAACTCGACATTTCTTCGCGCCCTCTAGTCCCAAAGAAACGCTTGCCTGCCGTTCAGGAAGCAGCGACATAAACCGGGTACTGTTCCCCAAACCATCCCTCGAGCAGTTCACATGACTGCCAAACACGAGATGGCGACGCTGGTAGCGCTTTGGGAAACCGCACATGTGAATATAAATGATGAAATGAAAATGAATTTGGCAGTCATGTGAACTGCTCGAGGGATGGTTTGGGGAACAGTACCCGGTTTATGTCGCTGCTTCCTGAACGGCAGGCAAGCGTTTCTTTGGCACTAGAGGGCGCCAATAAATGTCGAGTTTCTCGTTTTGAAAGTTGTGGTATTAACTGCGAGGCAACAGCGATAGAAGGTAGAGATATGAAAAGTACTCTCGAAACCATGTTGATGACGCCGGGTAGGCAGAAACATGTCCGTGTGTTAGTGTATTTTTCTCTCTCTCCTTTTATTGCGTTTGCCGTGAATTATTCCATCAATACCATGAGGAAGCTAAGCTATCTTAGCATCATTTTTTGGTTAAACAAGTCTCGCTGATAATTTGTTTCATCCTTTCTGACAGACATGTTTATATGAAGCATGGGACTCCAACTTCCGTTTATCGCGCAATATGTCCTTCACAGAGTACGGATTATTGAAAACCACACGCAGTACACGCGGCTTGCCCTCCACAGGTCTTCCGAGACGCATCAAATTAATAATAATCTCTCCATAGCCTCCATCAGGTTTAATTGCACATATGACTTGTAAAGTATCCTCTTTGTCGTGTTGATGCTCCTCCAGACCGTATATGATTAAATTATTTTCTAGTTGAACGCGTTCTTTTGAATCGTTAACAACTCCACTAGAGATTGCTGCAAACATAGATTTGATTTCTTCAAAGTTATCAGCGACTTTATCACAATTTGGACAAAAGAATCTTACTCCTTTAGTTCGCTGACGAGTTAAACGTTTGGCATCATCTAAATCCATCAAGGAGCAGCTCGCATGTATATATTGTTTTGCACCGTTCCATTCCAGGGGCAACCTGGAATCATATCTATTACAGACAGTACATGTACTTGGCGTAATGAAAGGAGAAAGACAGGGACACAATTTTCACGCCGACAATGCTCTTTGTGGCGACTTTCCAAAAGAATCAAACAATGGGATAACTGAGCAGCGGATGGGAAACAATAAGACAACAGAGGAAAAGATATATAATGCTTTTGAATAAGCTGAACTTCAAGTTATAATTTATATTTTATAAGCAGTTTAAATTTGTAAAAAGTTGTAAAGAACTTGTCACCGAATACACTTATATTTGTAGTGTAGATATTGTAAAAATGATCTATTATTTGGTACTTTGTCTTAATATATACTGCACGCAACCCAAGACCTTACCACACCCAAATATACCACAAAATAAAGCTACATTTAACTTTAAATTGTTTTTCTAATACTCAAGCTTTTGTTTTCTTTAATTCAACGTAATCGAATGCAGACGTTATTGCATCATTTATTATATTCAGTGAATAATAGCAAGCATTAGCGAGCAGCGCAAGAATTAATAAACAGTTGCAAACTTTGACAAATTTATTTTTAGTAGGCGGCTGTTCTCACGTTCCAAAGTATAACATAAAGGCCTTTAAAGTTATAAACTGCTAAGCCGGGAGAATTTATTATGTCACGGTAAATGATGATAAAGAAAGAAAAGGATAACGGTGTATGTGACAATAGATATATTATGTTTTACCTTCATTTATCTTCTGTACATAACCATTACAGCGCCTACATATACCGCCTCATTCTCTCGAACGTCGGACTCGTCGATATACTTTCTGTAGCGAAGCAAACTTTTTCAACGACGTGGAAATTGTCACATGAATATGTACCATGAATGAATTTGCATCAAGCTTGGATGAATACGAAAAAAGGAGTATTGTATATGCATGCTACGCCCGCATTACAAGATACCTCTTATGGATGCAAATGACGGCAGATTTTTGTAAATTGTCAAAGGTTGTGTCCCTAAATAAATGTAAAATAAAAAGGATATACAGTAATGTTTTAAACGAAAGAAAAAATGGATTTTGTCTAAATTAGTGAAATAATCCATGCTCAAAAATTATTTGCTACTACCTACTTAAAATATATCGTCATACCTTCGTGGCAAGGATATGATGATTACGAGCCTAAGGTTCTGCAGGCATTCCTCGTGGTTTTACAATACCGCCGAAGTGTTACATGGGATTACTCAGAAATGAACACGGGGGGATACACGGAATCTTTACTCGCTAGAGGATCGCGTCTTTTCATTATTTGAAAGTTTCTAACGCTTGGATCTCTCAGATACATTATGTGTACTCCCGAGTTAATGAAGTCGAGTAATCAAGGAAGGATATTTTCGAGGTTGGCATTGATGGCGCCTAGAATCTCAGCATTTGCCAGTCTGGAAAATATCAATTGAAGTCACAAACTAAATTGCGGTTTAGACCGTCTAGACGGCACAATTACATGTCCTCGTGTTAGTTGCTTCTTTACATTGCCTATATTATTATTTCCTATATACTTTACATGTTCAGTATACAAAGATAAGAGTCCTTCCATTCATCTGTCATCGTCAAGTTTAAAACTTAACCATACCGGTACCATATTTCAAAACTAATTGAATTAGTGTCAACTGGATTTCTTATCTATCGTTGCAAAATGAAATAAACATAAAAATTGGAGAGTAAAAAGCGATAAAGTAGCATATTCTGTACGACAGAGACCCGATAAAATCTAAAAGTAAGTTATATAAAAAAGAACAAACCATATATTCAGAACATATATCAGATTGTGACCTGATTGATGACAGAAAATTCTTATGAACATTCTTTAACAAATCTAAAGTACCGTGACCGAAATCACCGGTCCGTAATCAGAAGTACACGAAAAATGGTCCCGGAATAAATTTACATACCATAAATAATACGTTAATATTTCCTCCCAGAGAATTTCACGGTAAATATATTTTATCACGCCGGCAAAACTATTGCGAATTTTTATGGAGATGTACTGAATACATAAATATTTATGTGATATCATCAGAAAATCGAACACACTCGATTTCTGTAAAAAATGGCAATAGTTACCGGAGTATTTTGAGTTATTGCGGCTGGTATGGGACTATTTTTTCCACGTCCCTTGAGGGAATTGATATGTACTATATCTGCGTATTGAGTGGATCTAATCTTTTAAGAACTCGCCGACAACATATTTTATATATGACATTGCATAATAAATAAAAAATTTATTCTTGCCAAAATATTTTGGTATTAAAACTTTGGAGCATAATATTTAAAGTATTATTAAACTAAGGTGTATGTTTACTCCGTTCTATTGGAACTCAAAGACCAGACGATGCTCATAGTTCTACAAGTCACAAGGTTAAATAAAAATCAAGATTTAGGCTAGATGCCGCCAAAATTGATTTCAGGAGTTAAAGAACACTCTGTATAAGGCTTGCAATTCATGTGATCCGCATCTAAATTAAGACACTGTATATAGCACAATCATTGTATCGTTTAATGAAATAATATTTTTCCTACTTCTAATGAAATAACACTATAATAATAAGTTGTTTGCTACTTTTTGTTTCAAAGCGTAAAGGCCATTCTTCAAGATCATATATTTTAATCGTTTCGTTGTGACTACCATAATAGCTAATAAATTAATGCAATATAAGCATATGGGCTACGGTTTTGAGATGCAAATTCTGAAAAACAATAATGTAACAGCTAGTTGAAAGTCCAAAACAATTGCCTTTAAAGCGCCAAGCATACAGAAAACCCATCCAAGTGACTTTGACGAAGATTAATTACAAAGATTCTAGGTATCTAAATTATTGTACGCCAGTGTCTCCTTTTTCACGTTTCCCGGAGGGAATTTCTTTTTCATGGATTCCAGACGAAGAGAAAGGAATTAACATGAAAGTTAACTCCCCGTGGACGTGACGTTAAACGAATTTCTCGCCTAATAACGAGAGGAGTCCCTTGCTTCCGCTTTTTTGTTGAAATCAACTCACAAAGCGAATTGTACTCAATAAAAGCCAGTTCCCCGCGGACAATATAAATCTCTTATTTGGGTTTGAAGGATGATGGTAGTGTCTCTGAAAATAAATTTATGTAATGCGGTGGAAATAGAAAAGGAAGAAAAGCTGGTAGTGCTATATGAAAGTAATTTTCTATATTTTTTGTAGTGTGCTACTGTTATCTAGATATGGGATCGAGGGGAAGAAAATTAAAGGCTATCACTTAAATGAACACAATTCGGATCTTTGGATTTAAAAAGTAATTTCCTATTTTGTCGACTCTTAATTATGTAAAAATCTGATGATGTAATTTTTTACAGAGGAGGGAGAATGGAATCTTATTCTGCAAACTAACACCGAGAACCCCTTCCTTGCCCAATACAGTAGTTTGACTCTTCTAGGGGTTAACATAGAGAGAATGATTTCTTGAAAAGATGCTAATCTGTTCAAGATCATATTCAATTGCAACCCTTGCAAATCATCAGGAGAATATTATAAATAAATTTTGGAGTGACTGAAGCTGCCCATATTTTACAGCAGAAGGCAACTGACTAACATAAATAATCCAGCAGCACAGTGGCAGCAAGTTTATTTTGATCTTTAGCTTAGATAATGTCATTCACAACTGCAGGTATAATAAATACAAATTAGCCTATGATGTATGAACACTGATACTAGGTACCTATGTGTGGGATAAATGTAATAGTTACATCCTAAAGTATACAACATATTTGCTTAAAAGTGTTACTAAGAAGCCCTGGTCGAAAACGCAAATGCTTAACAGGAATTTGAGGCACCTAATTTCCCAACTTACTTTCAGCCCCAACCCTGAAGAATGTGTCGTCGTTGCTGGAAGTTTGGAAACAACGCCAGATGTCGCGCTTGCTTATGCGAACTTTTTGGGAGGAAAAAGTAATGAAGCCTCTCTTTTTTATATCGTAGTTTCGGATAATACAAGGATAAATTTGTATATGTATTTCATAATTTGCTTTAGATATTCGTTATTATGCTAGTACTGCGATACGACGTCATTTTCAATTTAGTCATATCAGCTGAGCTCTTATAATACAGATTGATTTTAAAGTCCAAAGGTATATTTTTTCTAGCTTTGTAGGTGTCAGCACAGCAAGTTTATTTAACTTAGCGAACTATATCTTCCTTAATATGAAGACAAGATAAAATAATCAAATAAAAATAAATGAAAGTACTTTACTCTAACAATAGATCAACAATGAAAAGTAGCGTAATCCTGAATTTTAAATTTCTCTGACGCTTATTTCTAAATCATTCGTCAAAAAGAATGATATTTTATAGTTAACAGAGTGAGTCAAAACTATGAGAAAACGCACAGAAATCGTAATATGTTTGGAACGACAAAAAATATTAATTAGCGGTTTCGGCAGATTAATCACTCATTTTTCTGAACTAATTATATTTAATTCTTCGAGCTAACAAGCATAATACCATCTTGTTTTCTTTAAAGCATAATTATTACCTCTGAACCTACCAGATATTCTCTTCGCAAAGAGGCCAAGTTTTCAAAGCTCGAGTGACATTCACTAAGGTTGCAGTAAATCGTATGCTTTATAGCAGGTGGAACCACAAGGTGAAATTAACCAAACCTGTAGATCATTATTAGAGGCTTTTCTTACTTTATTTTTCGCGCTCCTTAACAATAAGAAATTATTAAAAAATAATAGTAATGATGAAGTACTAACATACATTTTTTAGCAACTACAAAATCTTGAAAATATGTTTTAATGTTTTTATGATCACACTAACCAGTATAACCTTTCGGTTTAAGTTCTACAACAAACCGTCATTGCCCTTCCTGAATCAGCCGGCATATGCTAGGATGACTTTGTAACATCGTTAATCAAACTGGTATGACCACGTTTAAATTCAGCTTAATGACGGCTTGATATTCCACTTTTTCCATTTTAACACAAACACTAACATCAACTGACACAGACGGCTGTTAAACAATAACAGAGCGTCCAATATGGCTGAAACTTTTTAAAGTATCTTCCAATGCATGCACAATTATATAATCAAAATATTTTTTTACAAATACCGGCATCTTCATGTTGAGGCTTTAAACTTTTCAGACTACCCTGTTATTTTTTTTAGCCCGAAGGATACGTTCCTGGAGTTTAATCCTACTAACACATTATTCCATTATTACATGATAATACATACGACTATTAGAGCAATTTATAACCATCAATCGGATCATTACTGCTTCTGCTGATACATCGATTGAATA
This sequence comes from Marronus borbonicus, assembly GCA_902655005.2. NCBI lineage: Eukaryota > Metazoa > Arthropoda > Insecta > Coleoptera > Scarabaeidae > Marronus > Marronus borbonicus. The sequence continues at coordinate 9,761,265 of LR737386.1, forward strand.
ATTCATCGCAAAGCGCTTAACGTGTGCTATCATTATTTAAATCGTGCAGCTACGTACTTGCTCCACAATCGAGCCAATATATTACTGTAAAATAACACGAAATACATGCTATATCGCACCATAATAGGGTATAATATTTGCAAGAAAGTCAAAACGACGCAAGCTATACCATTAGAGCAATTAAATTAATTACGATTAACGCTATCTCGGTCGGTAATGGTACTTCTAACTTTAGACGCGGATAGAATATCGCTTTCATAAATAATTTTCATGCAAATGCATTCTGACGCTTCGAGGTGAAAGCTGCCCTGACCTAATTCAACTCATTGCCCGGCCGGTTAATTCGAAATTTTATAAATAATTAATCAACGTTTTATCAGTGTTAAGTACTATATAATTACACCGGTTTAAGTACCTCTATGAAAACAAGGCCCAACCGGTCTGTTACGAGTAAAGCCGCCATTTTAGAGGGAAGGTTCTCGCGTATCGGATGGAATTCTTTCTTTTACTGCGGTTCGTAAAAGCAACGGCAGAAGGATCCTTTAAGTAGATGGTACAGCATTAAGGAGGTTGTACTTTTCCTCCAGTTGAGTATTTTTAGCGGTGGTAATATTATTTACGCCATGTACACGGAGTACATTCCAGTTAATTCCTTGTTGTGTTTTTTCGAAAGCTCAGAAAGGTGAAATTAAAAGCTAAAACAAAAGAAGTTGTGATTAGAAGGTAACTCAAACCTTATCAAAATGATGATAGTTTTAGTAAAGTAAGTATGCACTAATTAATGAATTGAATTATTTATTGATTTGAGGGCATTCTTCACTGGATTGTAGTATAGGAAACTAATTGTAAAAATGCGTCACCCTAGGTGAAAAATCGCCCGAAGGATTTTCATTTTTTTTCTCCAAACTACAATCTTTCAATTAAACGTAAAAAAATAGTTTAAAAGATCTTTTTTGTAGATTTCCTCTTTGCATCGATAAATCATTATTTATTTATTGCAAGTTTTCAAAATTTTGACTGTTTCTCTCAATCTATTTGTTCTTTCAGTGCATCGTTTTTATTGCATTCTAGAGTATTTTTAAATATGTATCTGCTTATAATTAATTCAATTCATTTAGTTCCCTGTATTTTATAGTAACTATTTTAGTTGAATATTTCCTTTAGTTTCAAGCTTTCCGTTTCTAGACATAAACAATTTAGTTAGTGCATATTATTTAGACTATTTTGGTGCTTTTGATTATAAATACTCCAACAATATGGGAAAGTCCAATGTATTGAAGCGAAAAGTGACGAAACTATATCGTGTAAAAAGATATGATGTGCTGAGAAATTTGAAACAATGAATATGGGGAACGTTATTTCTGATTTTTAACATAATACCCACAGATACAGCTCCAATTTTGATTAAACCTTTACAGGATGTACACACAGGTTTTACATGGAATTACGCCACATTTCAGTTTCGTGAGTAATATGATTGGGCCACTAGCGTATTTTTGGAAATTTCAGCTTTTTCATGTCGCGACAGTAACTTACTGCTCATGATCGGAGATCATCATGCTAAAATTTGGTAATTTACCACAATTTGCGATCAAAGGGGCTCATAAATCTTATCATGACAAATTTTCGTCATACTTTAGCGGTTTGTATCTGCTGTCACTTTGTGAAGCCGACCCTCTGCTAATTTGTAGTCTGCCAACATGTCATGAAGTCTGTGCTAGTGGCGTTTTGACCCCTCAAATAATTACTTAGTTATCTATGTTTAAATTACATTAAAGATTTTCATTCATCAGTTTTGGCCCATTTTCAAAGGGCACCTCGCATTTGAATTTTCTTGATACCATTGACCTGTTTGACTACAAAAGCTTGTTTCAATTTTGAGACTTTGCCTTTAAGAGCAAGAAAACTTAGTATTGGTCATGTAAGAAATTTAGGGTGGTTTTGCCACTGCTGGTGTCAAAGACTAGCATTCCCATCAGGATCTCAAGTCGGAGTGTGAGCATCTAACAGGTTCGCAAGCCTAAATGTAAGTGTCTCTAACAGGTCAAGCCTAAGTTGTGTCTCTGTACGGTTCCCAAGCCATGCATGACATGATAATTATGTAAATTTTCTACACGAGTAAAAACTAAATTTCTTTACTCTTAAAGGCAAAATCTCAAAAATGAAGCAAACTTTTCTTCCACATATACATGGGTGTTGCAGACAGCATACTTGCTCAATAAGATAACTAAGGACAAAACTCCGGCACAAAATCTCTTCTCGTACGAATAATTTAGTTTTAATTACATCATACAGCGTTATTCTCTTTGTTTGTATTTAACATTATCTTTTGTTAGGTTCCTTTCTGTTTTTGGAAAATAAGGCCATATTATTATTATTATGTAACACTGTCGCATTTGGAACGTGTTTAGCGTTGATGTAGACATTTATCTGCAGCTCTGCAGCTATAAAACGAAAAGACCGAAAAGACGGTTAGCAAACATGGACCTTATTCCTCTCTGTTGGCAGTTCGTCTCGTTTTAACCAATCCAATAACGTCCTTTGTTTCATCCATGGTAGGATGAATATACATATTCCCTATGGCGTATTCGTATCACTGGCAACAATATTAAATTCTTTCATCACCTTAATGTTTAGCGAACAAGAAAACGAGTCGGTATTACCGCCACCCTGTGGAAACAGAGGAAAGAGAAATAACAAAAAAAAAGGAGGAAATGTTCGGGGGATCAACGCTCGAATCCACGAGATCTGCGGAGGGAATTGCTCGATAGAGATTAAATCACGTGACTTCAATGTTCCTGTGTGTTGTTTTAAAAACTTCGTGGGCAAATCGAACAGAATCATCGGAAAATTGAGAAGCAGCTGCTCCGAAAGAAGCGGACATCCCTTGCGAGCTCAGAAAATAATCCTCCTGCATTTTTTCGAATAACTTCACGCGAATCGAAAGCTGCACGAGGAGTTATATCACTTAGGAAACAATCGAATTTAGATATTTCCTGGAGGAAATATACTGCTACGTTAAACTTTTTAAACTTTATTGCAAACAGTGAAATATAATTTCGTATAATAGGAATGATTCGAACTCAACTGTGCAATCTTATGTTTCACTGTTGTACAGCTAGTCGACACAAAAAAGAAAATACGGTTATAAAGAAATAAACAACAGTACTTACTCCCTGAAATAATTACAATATGTAGTTGTTATGTTTCGACATTAATTTACATAAATAAGTTTAAATAATACTTGTCGACTAATATTTTATAAATGTATCCACTTTTATCTCATACTTTGATGCTCTACAGCGAAATAAAGTTTACGGACAAAATATAGAATTAGTAATAAAAATACAACTGAAATGCTTTAAAGGACCAATGTACTATTGCAAGTATATAGTAATCTCAACAAGTACACTGCCGTTCAGAGAAGTTCGGTCGGTTAGTAAAAAACATGAAAAGGTTACAGAAACAAACGAAACTAAAAACAAAATGCAATTTTATTGTATGTACAGGTAAAAAAGACAAAAATAAATAAATAAAAAATATTCTGGCCTAATATAACATACTGAACATTATATTTTTTTTTCATCGAAAAAACCTCCTTTGCTGTTAATCACCGCTCGAACTACTCTAGGCATTCTTTCGATAAGTTTTGTTAAAACTGATTGTGGAATATTAATCCATTCATGTTGCAGAATATTCCGTAAATGTTCTTGTGAAGTTGGGCATATTTTTCGGATCCTCCTGTCCAGTTCATCCCACAACAACTCTATAGGGCTCAAATCTGGGTCTCAAATATGGGGGCCATGTCATTACTTTCAGGGTGTGCTGTTCTTCTTGCTCCTTTAGATAGTTCTTATACACTAACGCAGTGTGTTTTGGGTCGTTGTCATGCATGAATATAAAGTTACGGCCTATTATACGCAATCCTGATGGCACTGCATGATTCTGGAGTATTGCAAAATAATTTTCCTTCCTCATTACACCCTGCACTCTGCATAAATCCTCCGTCCCAGCAAAGGAAAAACATCCCCACACTAACACAGAACTACGCCCTTACTTCACTGTAGGCACGATGCAGTTCGGGATCACTTTTCGGTTTTAGATCTTCGGACATAAACTCGTCGATTTTGCCCAAAAATCTCAAACTTTGACTCGTCACTCGAAAGCACGTGTTTCCAATCATCTAACGACCAATCTAGATGAGAACGGGCCCACTGTAGCCGTTTTGCTCTGTTGCCCCGACGTAATAAGGGTTTTCGAATGGCAATGCGTCCATGAAGGTCCGCTTGTTGAAGTCGACGTTTTACCGTACTCGCCGAAGCTTGTTCTTCACGGCCGTGATTGACTTCGGCTCCTATTTGTGGCGCCTTTAATTTTCTTTTGCGTTTGCTTAATAATACAATTCTCAAATCTTCAGCTTTTGTTGTTTTCTATAGTTCCAGTTGTCCGATATCGCTTTATGATGTCATTTACTGTTGAACTTCTCATATTAATTTTGTCGCCCCGAATATCCTTCTTCAAACAGCGTAATAATGCGTGAACGTTTTTCTACACTGGTACGCCTGCCACGTGCCATTTTGAAGTAAATTTTCTTAAAACTTTCGCGCAAAAACGACAGATGCACACCAACACACGTTTAACAGTAAAACGAAGCAAATTTATATCTTTACGCCTGTGATAAATAAACAAAAATGATACTGCGGTATATTTCCTAAATGTATTGTTCGTTAATAATCCCCCAACTGACCCGTTTCAAAAGATCGGTACTTCCGAGAAATTCTTGGAATGATAATAAAAGGGACTTTATTGTGGTTGTCGCAATATTTCTACTTTACATAATAATTTATGGCTTTAGTCCCTTAGAAAAGAGTGTATGCCTAATATTTTTCTAATTTTATGTATTAATAATTGTATACAGTGTGATATAATAGATTTTTATTGTATGACCGAACTTCACTGAACGGCAGTGTACACACTATAAATATTAATACACAAATTAAGATTTATTCATGCAATAGTGTAATGTGATATTAATAATTACTCGCATTTTATCAATAAAGTCGATACTATTTCTATCATTTGAGATTATTGATTATTATTATATTTATTATGTATTAGATCTCCTATTTTATTAAAGTACAATGGACTATGTTGAATTATAGAGAACATATTAGCATTACGCAGTAGCGATAGAACCTTACCTTGTTGCGAAAAGAATCTGGCAGGGCAAAAAAATCCTTCAGACTTGTAAATCCTTTTCTTTTAGTAGCTATTAGCTTACTCTCACATGGGAGCAGCACTTTCTACTATACATGAGAGCGCTGAAACCTTTGCGATACCACCAGGGCCTAGCTAGGAGCGCCACTAATCGTATTTACCACTTAAAAGCACATACCTACCTTATTTTTTGCGCGAGAGTCGAAAGCGTTTTACCGTGGTAAATACTATCGGACCTTGAGCGATATTACAAATTTATTATTCTAGTATAACCCCAATTTTTAATGGTCCATATACTTGAAATAGACTCGCACTAGAAATTTTTATCTTCTATGACAATAAACAGATGCTTCGGGATTTTACTGAAGCTTTTAATGGCAAATTTAACTTTTTCACGATGATAGTAGAGAACGTATTCTCTTGTGTGTAATAATGCAATTGTTATTGTCGCTTTTATGCATTTTTTTAATATTTGAAATTGTATCGTCTTGGGAAATATTGCTAAACTTTAAAATTTCCATACATGTTGGAATACAATCATCGCAAGACAGTTTATACTTTTTCTTTTCCACCGATTGCAGAACATAGGTCGACTATAAGAAATATACTAGACGACAGCTTAATATGTAATGGAATTTTATTAAACGATTGTATTCCTATTGATAAAACAATTGATACGAATTATATGAATGTACTTATCTAGAGAATTAGATAAAACAATTAGAAATAGAAAAATATTAAGAATCAAAGAATTTAGGCAAAGAATTTAAGCCGTATGGCCTGCGCCAGTGAAACATAAAAGGGGATTTTTACAAAAATGTGCTCTTGCCACAACCACTTATTAGGGCAATCAAACTACAAGACATTTAACCAACGGCGTAAGATGCTTAAGAACGTACAGGATAAATGTGCGTAGTACCATTACCTTCCACAAAGACACTGTAGAGTAGTGGACGGCAAAACGCGCCTATGTATTATTGATAGGTAGTGACTTTCCACTTTCAATTAATTATTAATTATTATTATTAATTGTTTCGCATATCTAACTGCGTTTGATAAAATGCCATCCTTTATAGGAGAAATATAACTCAATACGTCTGTATATGTACAGTGGCGGTCATATAAATAGCACAGGATGAATTGATAAATTTGTAAATGTTAACAAGTAATTTATTTAACTTAGCTTAACTAAAATGTAGTAGATGGCATGCAGTTTATAATAAACATACAATATTTTATAAATTTCAAGATAAATAAATTAAAAAAAATAAATATATTATTTTTTAAGCGGACATAGAAATAGCACACTTAATAACAATAACGAAATACTGTATTATTTATTTTTTTTAATTCTTTTTTGCTTTTAGGTTTAATATTTTGTTGGAAACCCTTTACAAGCCAATATTGCTGCACATCTTCTCGGCACACTTTCAACTAATTTTTGACATTTCTCTACAGGAATGTTATACCAGGCTTCTTCAATAGTATTCCATAATTCGTCTAATGTCGCTGGAGATTTAGACTTTACCATATAACAACCTCAACATCTCCCCATAGATTTTTTATGGGACTTAAATCAGGGCTTTGTGCAGGCCATTCTAACACTCGAATCTGTTTCTCCTCTAGTCACTGTTTTACGGCCCTCGCCGTATGTTTGGGATCATTGTCGTGCATTAAACTCCAGGTTACTGGAAGAAATTCATCAGCATATGGTTCCATCCCGTTTTCTAAAATGTTGCGATAAACATACTGATCCATTTTTCCTGCAATTCTGAATATAGGCCCTACACCACGCCATGACATAGAAGACCATACCATTCCGCTTCCTCCACCGTGTTTCAATGTTTTTATAGTGAACCTAGGGTTGAATCTCTGATTGATGGGTCGTCGCACATACATTTTTCCGTCAGACCCAAGTCGGTTGTATTTGCTCTCACCTGTCCAAACTACAGATTTCCAGAAGGAAAGCGGCTTTTCTTTGTGCATTTTCGCAAACACTAATCTTCTTTTACGGTTTTTATTTGACACGAGTGGCTTTCCTACTACAATACACCCATGTAAATTAAATTCCTTCAGCCGACGTCGGATTGTTCTTCTCGATATATCAATATCAAATCATTTATTAAATTCGGTTTTTATTTGTGTAGCTGTGCGAAAAGGATCTTCTTGACTTAATCGACGAATAAGGTTGTCTTGTCGTAAGGTTGTTTTACGAGGCCTAATCTTACGTTTCTTGTTTTCTAAAGTTTTTTCTGTCTGAATATGCTTTATCGCATTTTGTATTAATTTACGTGAACAATTTAATGTTCGTGATATTTCTGAAATTGATATGCCCTTCTCTTTCATGGTGCAAATTAACTCTCTTTTCTCTGGTGTGCTGTTTCCTCCCTGTTTTCCTCGTCCCATTATACTAACACCTAAATTTTTGTTATTAATAAAACGTTAATTTTAAAAGTGGTAAGTACACCACTTTTTTTGGTGCTAAAAATAACTCGAACCGTAACACTATAATAAGATTCCGCCACAGAACCGACAACTGTGCTATTTATGTGCCTGCTAGAAAAGTGAAACTAATTTTTTTTTTCATTGAATGCCGAATTATTGTTCTGGAATACGTAGCTAGGGGATGTACACGCAACCTTCTCGGGGACTCTCACACCAGTTTAATAAAAATTTAAACGGGAACAGCTTGAGCGGTTAATTCAAATGAAATTTGATGCCTATGCTATTTATGTGGCCGCCACTGAACATGGGCGGGGTCACCGAGCAAATATTGAAATTACGACAAGTTGCGAGTAAAAGGAACGGAGTTTAATCTCGTCCTTCCAACGCTCTTGCAGGACACCAGTTAATCCAAGTTATTTAGCAAAAATTGCGAAAAGTGTGCAATTACGTCGTCAAATGCGTATGAAGGTGTATACATCTTTTACACGTACATATTCCTCAAGATACGACATTTACTACCCTTGCAAACTTGACATCTGCCTGCGCACGAAATGGTTCTAACGTTAGTACAGTGTATTAAGTATTAGTTTAGTTCATTCATTTACGATGGCTTTACGATTAATGTGTATACCTACCACAGAAAAGTATCACATCATTTGTCTTGCGAAGGCGACAGGCCAGCTTGAAGTTTGCAATTAATTTCAATAAAAGTGTAGATACAGATGTAACCTGTTGTCTCAAGTTGAACAAACTTGTAGTTGAAACAGGTATAAATATTAGTACTTATACCTCATCGACATAGCTATCAAACGACTTCAGGAGCTCCATTGACCCTTTTCGAAGAGTAAGTAAACTTTTTTCTTTTCTTACACATATGTATTGTAACGTTTTAAACGAAGGAAATATTGAAAACAAAAGATTTTTCAAAATGAATTAATTAATTATACGGTCTACAGATTCAGAAGTATCTCTAAACACCCTTTTGGTAATTTAAATTAAAGTAAATATCAATTAATGAAGTTTTACCAGTAGAAACTTGGAAAAGAGAATTCGAATTATGATGTTTCAATACACGTCTATATGTTCGTATTGAAACCCTGCGTATTTTTAAATCACCAAACTTGGCTTTTATTTCACATTTATGTTGGAATTTGGGCACCAAATACTTAGAAAATAGAAACACAGCCAAACGTCTACCTGAATGGATATTTGGACTAAAAGTGATAAATTGATTAGTGTCTGTATTTGTGAAATATCCTGAAATATGTACATAAATTTTTTATAGAAGGGAAAAATGTTCGATGTAAATTTTTACTTGTTTGTTTTTTCTTCGCATTTTCTGAATAACACAAACAAGCCCTTTTAAAATTTGAGATAGAGGTGTGATGTACTTTGAAGAAAACTATAGCGTTTTGTAACAGTAAATTTTAGGGCAGAGAGATTAAATATTTTGCATACTTCTGCATCAGGTTTTTATTCAAATATTTTGCATTTTTCTCTATAAAACAAAATGCAGTAAAGTTTAAAATTGATTTTATCAGATTATGCAAAATAAAGATATGTAAACCAACATCTTTAGAATAAATATGTTGGTTACGCAGTGACCGCCATAAAGTCGGCATGAAATGGGGAAGCATTTTATTTTTAATTAATCTTGTCTGGAAACATATTTAACCCTTGTCAAATACGCCAAGTGATGTTCAGTTATATAAGGAATGGATTTTTCGAAATAATCAAGCAACATTTCAACGAACGCTTTTGTCGTACGTTAGTTTAGACTACCCGAACTTCCGCAAAATTAAAATTTTTCATTTTGTGAGATGTTTTCAAAATTGCAGGGAACGGCAACATTTGGTTAATGAATATTATATTTTACCGAGCAATTTTGAAATAAGCCTTGTTGTTGAAACTTGTTTATCCCATCTCGTTTTGTTTTCTTTTCAATTCAGATCCACAATTTACTATCTCATGAAATCCAATGGCATCCTTGATGTTGTCGAAATCCATCGGCAATGCCTTTCGTCTCCATGGCTATGATATCCAAACGTTCATGTACGATAATCTCAGAATGATTTCCATGAAACAATTGTAATTAAATGATTGTACGTGAAACATTAAACAAATTATATAATAATATGTTTCCAAGTAGAAAATGCTATAGCTGGAACAAGCCCACAATTGTATCCCTACATCACATTTAAAATAAAATTCTATTGCTCTACACTATTCTCTCTGGTAAAATAATCTATAAATTAAAATAATGATATGAAGCAATTTCTTCTCAAAACCTCTGAATTAGGACGTTCGGTTTTCGATTATAAAGACATACTGACTAGGTAAACAGGCAAAGCTTCTTATGAACTTCACTTAATCAATATGCTACACGAATGAATTCTTGTTCTTTCGTTAATCAATTACCTCGTCGCTTATAATACATTTGCCGGTATTTCACTTTCTTGTGCGGAAATAACTTTTTCTCGATAATGGAACTTGGAGTTTGAACAAGCTCTAACGTTCGGAAACGTTTACAAGTTCAGTCGGATAAGTTATATTACTGGCACTTTCTTTCCGTGACATATGTGCTATATTGATACAAGATTTCGATTCCAGGTTTAATAGAATGAGAAAACCTAAATTACGACCAAGCCAGAGAATAACTATTATGATTTTCTATTTCCTGGAATTGCTTTTCGAATGTACCAAATATACAAGTTGCAGCGGGTTCATTCCGTTTCTTGTAGTTTTGAACATTTCGCTTCTGATATTGTTGTTATAGCGTGCTAGTTCATTATACGCTCTGAAATACTCTTTGGAATTGCATTGACAGCAAAGCTTATCGTACTACAGGGCTTTTGCTGTGAAAGCATTAAAGATTGTCTTTACGAAAACTCTTGCAATAGTTGCAAGCAAGAGAGCAGCTTTTAATAGAGAATAACGATAGTAAGGACTGTGGGGTTGTATGGCAAACAACACAAAAGTATCGGCACACTCCGCATGACGCAAGTTTAATTAATTAATCCGGGATGAGTGTGAGTCTGTGAATAAGAGCTTTTCTCTCACATCATTCGGTCTACGGTTGAAAATGAGGATCGACGTATTCTCGAAACATCTGTCCCGGATTAATTAATTGATCCGGGTGGTGTGGTGCGGAGTGTGCCGGCACTTTTGTATGGTTCTCGAATAGAGAATTCAAAATCTATATGTACCAGAGAGTAATGTTTTCATTTTTCAAAGACTTTTTCACATTTTTTACTTGATTTTGACTAACGCTAATAGGTGTAGTTTCCGATTATCATTTTACTTGTACTTTGTCTTGTTTAAAATGTAAACATCTAATTGACTATAATTTAATTAATTAAATTTGACCTCAGTTGTCTTAGTGTCCCTACGCTCAACTTTATTAACAGCATTTGGTAATTTTCGCTCAACTTATGATATGCTTTCTATTGAAACATTTACTTTCCTTAAAATAAAATTTCATATAATTTAGCTTTTGTAAACCAGTTCAAAGTATTTACTTTCTTACCTGCAGTATTATACCGTGTAGTATCACCACGAAGTATCATTGTTACAACTTTGAAATGTGCACGTTCCCTAGCGAACTTCATCACTTATTAAACAGTAGAGAATTACCTGATAGCGACTATTTAAATGCTGAGAAATTATCGGTTTCACTCCTCTATAGTATTCAAGAAAGCTTCTTATCTCTTCCTACGTTATATTTCTATACTTTCCATTTAGTTCAACGGTCAAAGTCTGTTTCTTTCATTGGTGCCTTTAATTTTTCTATGCTTCTTATTACAAGTACATGCTAACGATGTAACCTCGTGATATCTTCCTCTGTCATTCACATCTCACATCGTTCAGTTAGATAATAGTATTTATCACTTGTTAGTGAGGCACTATTCGTTTTTGTTTCTTCTTCTTTTTAAGGTAAACATTATTATTGTAATATTTTTTTTATGAGGAAATAAATCGTCTAATAAAGTCTGAATCACCACCCTAGCTAGACGTTAAGGAAACAACTGCATTAAAAAAATTTCAAATCATTTCAATTATTTTAAAAATTCAGAAAATATTTAAATGCAGTAGGTATTTAGTTTCAAATCAAAATGTCATCTGTAGACTTTCGTACCAAGCATTTTGTCAACAAGTACATTGTTGCACTCAACATGTGTTTGTTGCAACCTTATATGTTCCGGTTGAGATTCCGATCTATACGTGTCAGCAATAACCGAACAAAGCGTTTTTAGTGCCATTAGTCATTTGAAATCGCGGCTGCATTCTTCCTTGTTATCTCTAGTATTATTGCGAGCTGATATTGTTAAGAATTTATTTTGAATAGACATCAATCTTGACGAAGAATACCTTCGGTCTGACAGCCGGCGAAACGCGAGCCGCTTAATCGCGTGTTTTGCGTGCGAAACGTATAAATCAACGTTAGCTAAGTGAACCTTGCAAGAACCACCTGTTTACGATAAATCATAATAAAGTTCGCGTAATAGAATTACAATTTCCGAGGATCGCCGTAATTTATGGCATTACTTCGGTAGTTTTGCCGTTATTGAGGTAGGCGGTTTTTACGCTAGGCGACGCTCTTCTCGGTAGAAGGCTAGGTGTACAACGGCGAAGTATATCACAAAATAAAGATTCGCTTCGCGAATCGTGCCCTTTAAAACATATTTTAACTCAGACTAATTATGGTCCATGGGAAGGGATTTACGAAGTTCTTGCTCGCTATTAGGACCACAATTTATGTGGGTATTCATTTTAAAGTGAGGAAAATTAAATTCGTTAAAAAAGTAATTAAGTAATCTATGATACCCTGGATACTTGGGTAGATTATACAACTTAATTGGGAAACTAGTATAGATAAACATATACACTCATGATTATATGTACATGACCCGTCTAAGAATTACGTACAGGCTTTTAAGGGTGGTAGGTGGTAGAGAGTTATGAAATAGCTAGTTTTCATTACGAGCGTGTTTCTCGACCTTACTTCAGCAATAAACAGTATTAAAATATTTCATCGTTTAGAGGCGTTCGACATATTATAAAAATTATGTGAACTAATTTACTTTAATGAAACGTAACAATTAACTAACTGTCCAGTGAATATAATAAAATCCAATAATGCTTAAGAACTATAACTGGGGTTAAAGTGTAAAGAATTAGAATATAAAATGTCACCAACAGAAAGAAATTTTGCTTTTCCGAAGATACAGATTTTCGGTTGAATTATAAAGAAAACGTTCGGAATCTTTGCAAGCCTTCAAAAAAATGGGACGTTCGGCATCCCTACAATCCCATTTTTTTACACTCCCATTTGATGTTTCTTACACAATGTGAGTGAAAAGTGTGGCCAAGTGTTACCAAGACATTCGGGACAGAAGGACGGTACGAAGGAATGTGGGATAAAAAGCGTATTACATTTGGAGTTTAGTAGTAGAGAAAGTAACTCTGTACGTCAAATAAAGTATGAACTTTAATTTAAGTTTCGAATGGCGTCAGATTAGTCAGATAGTTCTTGTTAACAGTTATTTTTTTTAATAATTGTATGTTTGTTATAAATTATGAATATGTTGTGTTCCTTCTTAAATTTTAAATACCCGGAATTCTTTTTTAATTTAATTCTTTTTTCGAATACCGAACATTTTCTAAACTGCGACATATTTGAGAAACGTGTGTAAAATATCGTTGCAAAAATTTAGATTTATGCAGTGCAATAATGTGGATGACCTTTAGGTGGTCGTATTACGTACAGCAGACGACAAGAAGCCCAGCATCGAATATCTACTATATATCATGTTACAAAGTTGGGAGCCACAAAATAATTTCAAGTAGCTGCGGTTTGTCGAGCTTCGTAAACAGAAATGATACGCAGTTTCCGTTCAAACGTAAAAACATCTAATATCCTCGATCTCGTATTACTCGATCCGTGCTTTGCAAATTTCGTCTTTAATTACCATTAATTAAAAACCAAATTTGCAAAGCATAGTAAACATCGTCGCTCATACGTTTTAAGCTTACACATCAGTTAACGAGGATTGCCAAAAAGTGAAAAAGCCGTTTGAAAATTATAAATTCGATCAATCAATCGATACTCGTGTTACTGGTCAGTTCACATTGCAATCTTAGTTCCTCTTTAATTATTTGGTAACTTAAATGTATTTCGGTTTTGCCATAGTTATCAAGGAAAGTGTGCTGCAGTACAGTGACGATTTTTCACACAAACTTATTATGGCCAGCGAAGTATTTGTAGATAAATAGAGCTACCGCTTCTTCGAGAAATTCTTGCGCAAGATGTGAAAGGTCCTTATTTCTTTGAGAATAGTGAAGACGTTGCTTCTACAATTAACGATGAGCGCTGTAGAGAGATGTTGGAGAATTTTTTGGCGCCCCAATTAGAAGAGCGTGGACTGAAGGATAAATGGTTGCAACAATACGACTCCCTACACACTTAATTTCTCGATTTGGTGATTTAGCATATGCGGCAATTTCGCCAAATCTGACAGCTGTTGACATTTTTTATAGGGCTGCCTCAAAGAAAAGGTATATGCTAAACGCCCTCGTACCATATGGCAGCTAATAGACAATATCCGTATCCGTCAAGAAGTAGCGGCTGTAATGCCAGATATCTTGACTCGAACAATGGAAAATGCTATCACAAGGACACAATCATGCATCACAGCTACGAATGGCCATTTGACCAACATTATTAGGCATAACATATAATAAACAAATAAATGTTTCTTCTCTGTTTGGGAACGACAACCGCCATGAGAATTATCTCTAGCAACACTCTCAGTGCCGTAAGTCTGAGAAAGAGCAGAGAACTGGAACAGCGCAGTATTGAAGAAACAACAATAAAACATGAAAAAGAAATAAAGTTCTTTCTGTCTCACATACGTAATGTAATTGATTTCTAAAGACGTTCGAAAATCAAGTATTCAATTCCCATAAATTGTCGATTTTGCCTATCGATACTAATTGTCTGCACACAGTCACAACCAGATACGGCAGTTCACTTATATCAGTTTATAGTCTTTTAGCTACATTAGACGTACATATTCCTTATATTGTGTCTCGAAGTCCCTATGAGCGAGAACTCCCTCACAACAACGTCAACCGTGAAATGTCCGATGTATGGGAGTCTAGAAATTCCCGAGGTAAATAAGATAAATGATGTAGAAGGGAGGACGAGGTGTCTGGACGTGTATTCAATGTTGGCACGGGCAACTGGCTGCGGTGTTAGTGATTAATTCGTTTGTATAATTCCGTCAAAGATACGACAGCAATTGTGCAAATGAACGCGAAGGAAACATGGGCCACTAGACGACTCCTCTGGAATGCAAGATTCAAATTCCACAAGGACGGGACCATATCGAAAATTCGATTGCGCGCGCGACATATGCCTACCGCCACGTTATAATTAGAAATTGATGTTTCTGTTACAAATCGACAAATACCCTAAATCAACTATCAATGGGTCAATTATGGGTATTTGTTGTTATTCCAGATAAGTTATAAGTTCCTGCATTCTTAGTACCGAAGTCATTGTTATACGATATGTAAAAAGAAACGTTGATGAATAACATTTTTTGATCATAGTTAGCATACTTTTTTTTTACTAAACCAATCCATGTACTGGTTCTGATTGCAAAAACGTTTAAACATTATCTCTTGTTTCAGGGCAATCTTATATTTGATGTTGTCTAATGTTATATTGATTAGTTACCCACGCCTACAATTACCAGCAAATCTATTATTAAAACAATTTAAATTGAACATCGCTGTAAGAATTAAAACTACATGAAATTAAAAGCTTGAATATACTCCACACAATCTAATTATTAAATTTATTGCTTGAAGAAGCATTTTACCCGGGGCCCCATGTAATTTAGTAGAACAATTAGGAAGTGCACTTTTATCGAAGTTTTACTTATACCATTCCAGTTTCGTCAAATGTATAATTACAGGTATCGGAAGGTCATCCAAATGAGCCGAAATCGTCTTCAACACCCAATAAAAGCGGTATCAATTGCGATAAGGCGCTCTATAGATGTTCGAGCTATACCTTACATAGTTCCTACAGATGCACTAAAAATAATACGATCTAGATAGCTATAAGGAAAAGGACTGGGAATAGGGACGCTCTAGTTCCATAGGGTAACTACCACTAAATTGCCCCAAAAGATAATAGTTGAATAAAGGATGTAGCGAATGTAGATAACGTCAAATAATGCATTACCCTTTTTAGTCGTAGATTCTAAAGAATTTTAGATTATCTAAACTCTGACCTGCCAGCAAATTATTTGAACTCTGTGAAAGGTCACATCAAAAAATACCTAGAAACAATAACCAAAAAATATAATGCTAAGACAGTTCAGCTTCCTCATGGTATTGGTGGAATAACTCACGGCAAACGCAACAAAAGGAGAGAGAAAAAATACACTAACATACGGACATGTTTCTGCCTACCCGCCGTCATTAGCGTGGTTTCGAGAGTATTTTTCATATCTCTACCTTCTATCGCTGTTGCCTCACAGTTAATACCACAACTTCCAAAAAGACAAACCCGGCATTCCTTGGCGCCCTCTAGTGCCAAAGAAACGCATGCCTGCCGTTCAGGAAACAGCGACAAGTTGTGGTATTAACTGTGAGGCAACAGCGATAGAAGGTAGAGATATGAAAAATACTCTCGAAACCACGCTGATGACGCCGGGTAGGCAGAAACATGTCCGTGTGTTAGTGTATTTTTTCTCTCTCCTTTTATTGCGTTTGCCGTGAATTATTCCATCAATACCATGAGGAAGCTAAGCTATCTTAGCATCATATTTTTTGGTTATGTGAATGGTGGTTACCAAACAGTGCATTCAATTATTTTTTCAATTTATACGTGTCAAACAGAATAGAAAATTGGTGAATAGTCTAGAAATTGAATTTGTCAATTGTTCGAAAAATACGTTATAAGTTGTATGTATTAGAAATCTAAATGGTAATTTACTATATTCAGGCGTAAGAGGCACGTTAATGCTCAATTCCAAATATCTATGTATTGCATTACTTGCAAATTCGTTTAGAAATGATAATTTTTTCCACTTTCCTCTTGCAAAATATCGATAATCCATATTTTCAGCTGTGCAGCGTCGTAAGTGAGAATCAAAAAGCTAATTTCGGTTAGCATTACCCATAATTCTGTTCTTTTGATCATATTTTATTAACACAAGCACCCATTAGAAGCAATAACTTCATCATTTGTGTACATAATTTTTATTGCATCACAGTTCAAATTCGATGTCAGGAAGTGAGATTTCCGCTTTTAATCGAGCAAGAACTACTGGTTTACATGATACTGAACATTCCAATCATTAGATATCACAGTTGCTGGACATTCCTAGATCATTTGCTGTGCGAGTAATACACGTGTATTAAGAATTTGGTACAGTAAAAATCAGACAGTGTAGTCGACGTCCTCGAATATCTACTGATTTGGTCGTAGAAACCGTATTGTCTCAGCTTCAGCTCTCACAACTCGCTTTCACGGTATGTTTCGTCATGTTATCTCGTCACCAACAATTCACAGACGACTCCATCATACCACGGGCTAGAAGACGTTAACGAGTTGTCACTCTATTTCCGCAACACTGCCGGCATCGTATTGCCCGCCTCTGCTAACAAAAAGCCTGACAAGACCCGATCGTCAACAGAGAGTAAGATTTCCCCGCCCAGTTTTGTGACGGAATAATGTTTAATCGCTCATTAATTCGTAAACTACAAAATATGACAGCAGAAGTTTATCACTAAATCTACCACCACCTATCCTTTACGAAACGAGTTAGATGAACGTTTTATTTTTGTGGATGACAATACCCGACCTCATCGCGCCAAAAGTGTTTATGAGACACTTGAAGCAGCGATTAAATTGGCCAGCCAACTTCCTATGAATACATGTGAGTTTTCGTTGCCAGATCAACTCACAACCATATCGATCCACGCTCCAACTATCGAACAGTTAGCAGAAGCGGCGATAAAAGAATGGAACAATATTCCTTTAAGAAGCCATTAACTGCTCGATACTCCATCGTGTCAATGCATTACCGAGGAGTAGAGTCAGTTTACAACTTGTTTGGTAACATTTTCGTGATAAAAAGGTTTTTCAATAAATACTCACTTCCTTTATTTTTTATTTTTCTCTACACAGAGAAAAATTTTAGGCCGCAAGCCTTGTATTTTTAGAATAAGGACAGTTTATACTAAGAATTACAACACGCTTGTTTAATCTAACAAAATGTGGACACTGAAAAAATGAATTTAGTAAATCGTAATCGTTGACTTCGTTTTGTCAATTTATTACAACAATGAGCTACATTTACCAAATCGAAACTTGTTTATGAGTATAATAAATACGCGTTTATTAATTTACTTTGTGAGAAGCGAAACAAACTGTAGGGACTTTTAGATTAGCCATTTACTATTCGCACGGCACAAAATGTAGCATTTTAGCATTATAGTAAACTTTATAGCTCGCTACTTCTTGTATGCCAACATCTTCAACAAGTATTGATGTATGCCTTATTAAATTACGTACTACGCAATATGTTTGCACATTAATTCTTGTTAAATAACGTAATTTTGCTAACTTACAAGCATATCCACTGTTTGTAGTGTCGAACCGATATTCGAAAGGGAAGGAAACTCCGGGAGAAGTTCGAGTCCTATTAAATCAAGTGCTCCAGAGTAAACTCAATAGAAAACTTTACGGAATTGCCTATTTATCAAGTGGTGCGCGTTCCCACTAATAAATAGTTCGATACTGACGGTTTTCTGCTGAGATCCGCATAATAGTAGCAACGACGGTGAGACAACCGGGTAAATCGAGTCTCGTATCCATCTGTGTACGCTGCGTGATTAGTTGTCTGTCATACATTTAATCCCACTTTAAAATGTCATGACGGCGAACATCTACGAATCGTTGAGAATATGTAAACCGTTCGCGCTAATCTCGTAACATATTCATCTTTTGCGAATAAAATCTGAATTGACGCAAAGTCGGCTTTTCATCTCGTAACATTGACAAAAATATGTCTGTTCGCTCATCGCCTTGCAAGAACGTTTGATCTGAGGTTAGACGTCTTTAACTCATATATGGAATAATAATAACTCGAAATTTTGTCACCTGCATCAGATATATCATTTCTGGAACGATTCAAAATCCAATTCGCTGAATTGCTCTAGCACGTCAGGATGTCCAGATATCTTAACCTCAAAGTGCCAATACACAGGTTTCGACGATATTTGAGATTTTGTTAAAAGAACAGTACGTTGAAGTTTGATTGCCCTAGTAAAATGAGAATGGTGTTATTAATCCTTGCGAATGAAAGAATGGAGTTACTATTGTCCACCGCTTCAACACCGGCATCGAATTACATGATAGGCTTTTTCATTGGTTTACCTTCATATTTGGTCCTAATTACAGAAAATCGAACTTCGTTTGAAATGTAAATTTGTTTCTTTTACAGAATAAATCGCAGAAACCAAAAAAAAATCGTATCAGGGAAGTTTCGCCGCAGTTCAACACTATAAAGATAACGATGCCTTAAATTTGCTTACATGTATAATTTTAAAATAGCAGACCAATAGGAGACCAACATTTTTTCAATGGATTTCGCAACAATGTACCAAAATCGGATAATAATTGTTACATGTTGTGTTTGTTTATTTACAAAATTGAATGAGTAAATTTGAAATTTTTACTATTTCTACCCAAATTTGCCCTATCTGTTGAATTAAGAAGCAAGAACCAGGTCGAAAATTCCGCAAGCAAATCTTCATAGGACTCTTTATAGCAACATTCTTCGCGCGCTATACGCTCCATGTGTACACTTCGAAGTCGTCGCTTTTGTAATTTTATTCTCATAAAAGCATATTTCATACGAACTTCCTTTATTATTTCGTGCCCCATCCCAAGTTTACGGCACCGCTAACGTTATAGCGGACGCCCATAAGCAATTCCATTTGATGTACGGCAAATAAACAATACATCTAAATTTAAATAACGAGGTGTAGTCTGTCTAAACGCCAGTTTCTACTCAACAAAGGCCTGAACTGATTACCTTTCAGTCCTGGTTTAAGCGACTGTTTCGAAAAACGAACATTTTATATTGAACAAAATGTTCAATGTAAAATATTGAACAAAACCATCAATATCGAACTCGTCTAGCGAGTCGAGACCCGCGTTGTTTTGAATAGTAAAACACTGACTCTTTTCAGCAACCTTCGAATACGTAAATAACGCTCATTCATCGTTGCCTTTCCAAGGTTAACGATTTCCTTTTTCGAGAAGCAGGCGATATGTAGTCGCCTTCGTGAAGTCGAGCTAAATTTAGATGATAATTTTGTTATTTCTATTATGTTTCTATTATACAATAAGCTCGGCTTGCCAAGTTTATGAAGAGTAATGAGTTATAATTACGTGAAAACGTACAATGGCATGAATAGAAGTCGATTGGAACAGCTTGATGCGAGATAAACGTATTGCTGGAAGCAAATTATAATGCCGTGCATGTCGTCTCTCTACACTATAACAAAATAATTCAATGGGATTGTCATGTAAATCTTGTAAGTGATGTTGGCTGGCATAGTTTGATTAAGGTGAGCTACCTACATGCGTAACATCAATATACTCTGTGTATAACTACTACTATGAATTTTTCCGTCCCTTAGTAGTATCGTAGGCAGTATACTACAACTTTTTGTGTGTATTAGTTTTAGTTTATCATTTGTAAAACATCCCATTGGCTTTTCTTTTTATTACGAGTGTGTCCCGGGCCAGGTAAAGGTATATTTAGTTTTTCTCTGTAAAACTAAGTAGAGGTGCTAGTGGGAAAAGAAGAAAATGAGCTTTTTCGTTTTTTTCTTTAATCTCGAGCGTCATTTGTCACTGGTACATTTTCTCTTAGGGCTTAACAAATACAAAATTAAGCAACTTTGCCAAATTGAAACGTACTCTCTATTTCCAATAATAACTTAGATGCCTATGATGAGGATCGAAAATGAATCAGCCTGTATAGCTAAGAATTTTCCTTCATTTTTTCCTATGTTCCTCGGAAGACGATGGAAAATAACTCCTTTCCTTATTTTATCACTATTAACACGGGATATATGTGTGCGTGTATGTGCGTATTTTCATCGTCTTCTGGAAAATGAAATTTCCTTCCTTTCCTAAGCTTCTTTTCTGCAACACTTCTTTTCTTCGTGGATCTTCTTTTCTATTCAAATTCTCTCCACTTTCCTTTTCTTTGGTTATAATAGAGCCGCCCAGTTCTCTCAGCACTGTTACGTCGATTACCTCTTTTTCTTTGAACAATTTATTACACTCATACAGTTTCTTGTACCTTTTTATGTTTCCTTCTGAATTATTTCCTTATAATACAAACATATGTATTGTCAACCAGAACGGATTTAATATCAATGCATCTAACACAGAAAAGAGGATTGTGGTGGAGATATTGGACGATATTACTTCCCACCAGAATATTTGTTTTATCCAACGACAATATCGTGCTTATTGGAAATTGAGGGACTGGAAAGAAGATTACGTTTTTAACGATACAAACCCTATTGATGGCCTAATAAATACATAAATTAAAATTTGGAAACGCATAAACTGATCGAAATTCTAAAGGGTCCCTTAGTATGGTAAACTCAACCTTCTTTCTTAATTTATAAATGTCCATGAGAACTGTAATGAATAATATTAATTAACTTGAGGAAACTTACTTTAAAGTTTAAGTACTTATCTGCCATAAACTGACTGTGTTTTAAA
Organism: Marronus borbonicus; assembly: GCA_902655005.2. NCBI lineage: Eukaryota > Metazoa > Arthropoda > Insecta > Coleoptera > Scarabaeidae > Marronus > Marronus borbonicus. The sequence continues at coordinate 9,782,758 of LR737386.1, forward strand.
AATGTGTGCTCTTTTTGTGCTTCATTTGGGCTAATTATTATTTTATACGCGACATTAGCAATTACAGGGACAGTGTTGTGACGAAAACCAATTTTCTTTGCCGACAAGATTTTTTTAAAATTACTCACTTCCAGCAAAACTAATTATAAGTATAAATCTTCAGCGCCGAAGAACCAGTCACTCTAGGTGGTACTAAGCCAGGGGCGAAACGAGCCAGAGGGGGAAAGATGAAAGGAATGGGACAAAGCAATGGAAACTGAGAAAACTTTAAAAGCGATTATGTCGTGATTGAAGTTTCATTAGATGAAAATGGATCACTGTTCTGTGTTTTCCTTTTTTTGCGCATCCGTTCAGCTTTCCTCTGGGTATTTTCCCTTCTACCTGTCCTTTCTTGTTCGTGTATATCATGAAATGCTTGCCCGTCACCCTGGCCTTCTAAGTTATGCCTTGAGAAAGTTTGAAGCTCCAAGCGTTATTTAACTTTTATGCGAGGCGCTACGAAACTAAAACCTTAATTGAAATGGAATTTACTGGAAATTGCAATTAGTAGTTGCCAGTATTGTCTACTGAAGTTATGGATTATTACGTCGCAAGAGAAAAGTGGTATCGAAGTTGTGTAAATGACTTTCTAACTTATGCTAAGTGAATTTGCACCCGTTTTGTTCTTACGCCGCAACTGCGTATTCAATAAAAACAGAGCATCAGCTGCAACGTCTATGCGACATGTACTGTACCATTGTATTAAGTTAATTAATTAAAAAGTTGAATCGCAGTTTCATGGGATGCAGATATCATTTTAGACATAATGTGATTACGGATAGAAGCTCCTACTATTACTGCAGGTTACGTTATAACGAACGCAAACCAATTAATAAAATTGACACTTAAACGCAGTGAAGTCAAAAAGTAAACCTGCCTAATTCATTTTTACGTTAAACAGACATTTGAAGTTATGTTACATGAAATTACCTTTTAAGTGCCGTATTCTCGCGTAGTATTCTGAGGTAATAGCGTTCACAATTATAAATGCGACACATCCCTTGTTTCATAGGAGCGGCACGCTTGAATCATTGTTGCTCTCTCTGTATTACGCATATAAAATTATATTATTTCGTTATTGGATGAAAATGAAACGGCCAGCTCTTTGAGCAGTTTCTGTGTAATTATTGTTCAATTATTGTTCAGTTTGACTTGCAACGTTTCGACAATAACTTTTGTCTTTATGAAGCTTTATGAAGCTGCAGTAATTACAAGTGCAGTAACATTTTCGGAGAATTTAAAGTATTTCATTTATTTGATTTACATATATATCATAAGATATTAAAACTCACAACCCACCGGAAAATAACGAAGAATTAGCGGTTCCTGTTTAAAGAACCGTGATTAATTTAATTTGGGAGATAAATTAAAATTAAAAATCAAGCTCTAAATTCCCGGAATGTATAAGGAAAAAGCTGCAGGAAGGAAAAGCGAATATGACTTGTTTACTTATGGCTATCGTGGGAAATTACAGTAATAATTCCGGAAACCCAGGCAAATTTTAAACAAATACCACTTTCATGTAGGATTATTTATAGAGATAACTTGGCAAAGGAATATCCAAGCTTTCGCGGGTTATTGCATGTATTTTTGCAAGCGCTGTTGCCTATATCTATGTGAGTTATGCGCGACTATACCGTAGGCGGTAGAGGACTATATCGATATTCAGTTCGTTTTCAACGAGTTCGAACATTGTCAAAAATTGTTGTTTACATTCCCGCTTTGTGCTTTTACTTCAAACATTTACGTCTTTCTTTTAGACAGTGAGATTCTTTAGGGGACTACAGTTGCTTATTTTATGAATTTCTAATCTTATATACAGATGCCAGAGCAGCAAAGATGCTTTTTTAGTTTATCATCTGACCTATGCAAATGTTCTTCGGTGTAGGTTTCTACTCATCGCTACACCTTACTGTTAGTTTGCATGACTGCCTCTTCTCTATTTTCTTCGCACTTTGCAAGAATCGTCGAAATTAGATTTTTGCGATGGAAAACGCTAGGAAACCACTTGCAAAAAAATCAAGGGTGCGACGGCAATAGATGATATTTGCGACGAATATAATACGGCTTTCTTTTCGTCGGCGCAATTTCAATATCGGAAAAAGAAAGAAGGCGACCAGTTACGGCGTACATATAAGAGTAGTACCTTTATATCGACGGTGGTCGAGCGACGAGTAGAACCCGTAATGGATCCCATTCCATATACGAGGTGATGTAAGTTTTATAGTTATTGAATTTCCGAGAAGCACACTTAGTTGGTTCCATAAGGGATATCAACTTATCGCTGGAGAAAAAGAGAAGTAGAAAAAAGGACAAACACTATTGCTGTTACGATGTGGCAACAAGCACGCTTTAGAAAATGTGTCATTGCGAGCGTCCGGACAGCATCTGGAAATAGTTTTATGCTCGCTCTCGTTGTAGATGGGAAGGTTTATCGTGTCAAGAGTGTTTCCATGCAAAAGATAGGAAGAAAATTCCGCAATGCAAAGCTTGCGGTTTCCAATTAAGCTTATTTAAAACCGATTTTTATCGGATAAATAAGATTATTTTACTATACTATACTAATATCTAAATGACGCGGAGTTTTTCTATCATTTGAGAAGCCTTTTTTATCAGTTCATTCTTTTAAATTGCTTAAAAAATATCGGCATACTCCGCAACATGCAAATAATTCGTTTAAATTCGGAGAGAATTCGTGGATTCCGCTTTGTCACATTACAACCGAATTATGCGAGTAAAAACATTTAATTTGTATCTCTTTATCCTAAAACTGAAACATGCGAAATTTTCGGAACTGAAAGAAGGAGAGCTGGCCTGTGACACAAAAACATAAACATGTGTTTTACTTCAATAAATTGATCAACATGGAGTAATTAAGAGGGCCTGCTTTCTGGTTTAACAAATTTGTATTCCTTTTCATATAAATGTCTTCGCAAACGTATAGAGGAAAATAAAAACATGATAATGATGGTTTTATCCTGAAATACGAAAGCTCATACGTACAATTCGCCACTTTCCGTGCGCTTGACAGGCGTCGGTATGGGAGTGGCTTCGCATATTAGACTATGTGATGGAGTGAGCGCGCGATACGACTTTGTTACCGATGTAAGTACAGAAGTAGAGAGATTTATTCTATCTGGAAGAATGAAATGTGCATTGGGTCTTCTGCTAGTAAACCAATATGCATAAACTTACAAAAAATAAGAATAGTTCATATTATAGCAGCGTTGTATGTATAAATAAGATCGATAATGTATGAAATCAGTGATTTTAGAGTTGTGTTGCTTGTGTAAGTTGGAGTACAAATAAGAAGAGATAAGAAGAGACAGATAAGAAACATCTACCATTTTAACCGACATACTGAAAAAACTCGATTGTATATATTAGAGATACATCACAAACTAAACATTTTATTTTTGCGCCATCGCTAATAAACGATGGCGGGAAATCTTTAATAAACTCATTCGCTTTATCTGACAATGGTCGTTTTCTTGATCCACTTATCGTCGACATTTTATTACGTAGAACGTATATGCAGCATTTCGCTACGCTCACGTGCATTCTAACCGGCTGCTAAACACATCCTGGAGGCATTACTACTCCAACAAGATCGCTGCGCATATATTACACACACACCCGAAAGACCATTCCCATACCGACGCCTGTGAAGCGCACGGAAAGTGGCGAACTTTACACATAAGAATTTAATAAATCAGATTTAGACGACTTACATGTAACATTACGTTTCCTAAATAAAATAATTCATAATAGCTTAATATTATCGCAGAGAAAATTCCAAGAGTAGAAAACTCAAGTCGTAGGTTATAGCTTATCGCAGAATAAGAAGAGAACATTTAATTCGTATATATTTTGCCTACATTTTTTTGTGACGTATATCCAAAAATTCTCACCTTCGTTTAGCTTATGGTACATCGTAGATAAATCACAATGTTTTCCATTTTTAAGGTCAGCTCGCCTCGTGCATCTATGTACCACAATACTGCCAATACCGCCATGTATATTCACACAAAATATAAGAACGACCTATTCGACTAAGATAAAATTTGCGTTTGTTCTAAAGGTGTCATCCAAGAGCGAAATATATATTATCTCAGACGGAAATATGGTACAACCTCGAAATTCGGATTAAACTTTCGCGCGTCAAATATTATATACAACGCTGAGGAAATTAAAATTTAGCTTACCTCTGTATTAAAATAGGGCCTACAATGTCGGCTAACCGAGAACGACCCTAGAAGATCACAACCGAAAGGCACACATAGGTAATGGAAAACTCATGTTTAATTCCAATTGCTTTAATATAATTTTCTACCTAAGGGCGGAACTTTAAATTTAAAGCGTGAAACGTTTTACTATACGGCGTTTCTAGGGCAGAGACGTTGTTATTGATGATGTAGACCCTCGTAAGCTTTTAGTGGGTTTTATCTACTGCTGTTAGACTCTTCAAGAGAAAATCGGTGAAATGTAGTACTGTTTCACCGTTACATTTATAATTCCTATATTAATTACGCCCACAAGAGAACCTTTCCAGGCGTCAAATTCAAAGCAAAGATGCTATTTGATTTAATTCAAATGGCATCTTTGCTTTGCTTAAAATAGTAAATTGTGCATCTACAATGAAAAGTAAAGTGATGAAATGATTTAAGATTCTGCTCGAAACCAGTCGCATAAGAAAATTTTATAAATAAAATTAATTGAAACGTACTTAGCAATCAAGATTTTTATTTTACATTTGCAAATGTTTTAAATAAAGACTGTTGATTCTTTAAATCTGCTGAGGTTGACTTCGATACACGTGACGGAGACCAGGAATAAATACTTGAGAACTAAATACTGACTCATAGCGCTTATAGAGAACGCTCTACCTTACCACTCTGAGACCAATACTCTCCTACGGAGCACTGGCTTAGCCCACGATACTAGAGTATCCACTGAAAAAGCTGGAGATATCTCAGAGTAAAACGATGCGACACCTAGTCGACGCGCCATGGTGTGTACGTACTGATGATATTAGGAAAGAATTGCAGATTTCATTTCTGAACCTTAACATCAAAAGCACTCGTTTGGTGACGTTTTAAATCTGTGATGTTAATGGGACGCGATCACCTGTACAAAAATTAACAGTGAGACGCCTCCTGAAACTTAGAAGTCAGGATAGTAGCCCTGGTCCAACCCTAGTGCAGCTTTATTTAGTGACCTTCTTGAATTCTTCTATTCCCACAATTGCATATACCAGCTAGGAAAGCATTCATGGTGAAGCGCTCACATTTTACGAATAATGCTGCCATCTGGGTTTAAATGAGATTGTAGTGAAGCTGCGTTGCTGGATAGGAGAAACGAGTTCGCAAAATGGACCAACCAGTAAACTTAATCTAAGTAAATCTAATTAATGGAACTCTGGAAAAGATGTTTCTACCAGAAAAGAGAGTCAATATTTAGAAATAAGAAACCTTGCCAAAGAACTTGAAGACTTTAAACTATTTAGCGCAATGTCTAAACGCAAACAATAAATTCTCAAGAAAAATTTGTGTTAGGTTTCACTATACTTTTTCATTTGAAAAGGTAAAAAAAAATTGCTATTGATTGTAGGGAATATCATAAAAATAATAAACCAAAGCAATCACCTAAGCATATTAGTGGTATTGGATAAAACACTGATACACCCTTACTATATATATTATATTCCTAGGACTAAACATTCTATTTCATTTAAAATCGAATCAAACAAACTAGCTTAATTCGATTTTATACTAGGACCCCAATAATGGATGTTCCAGGGTTTATCGTCATTACTCCAGAAATACGAAAGTAATAGCTTGCTTTGCAACTGTCAATTTGATCCGACCGTTCTGAGCTTCGCTTTTCGCTATTTTACATAGGACATAGCGCCGTCTGGCCGAACGAAGCTTCGAAATTACATTGTTACTCATCAACCGGCCAGAGAAAGATAGATGCGGATTGAAAAGGGTCTACATTTTATGAGTATATAGCTTTGATAGCATCAGTGGGGTCCATTTTATGTTTAATCAAAGCATAATTGAGATTTCCATTCAAAATTTTTCCAATATCTTGTATGGTTGTTTGTTATATTGTACATTTTTCTGCAGTAGACAATAGCTGTGAAAGGCTAAAGTATTTGTCATATGGTTTCAGATAAGTAAAGATGCGTTGTAATCAAAATATAATAAAATTAGGAGCACTAACAAACATACAATAATTATAAATATGCTTTTTCTTTTTTGGTCACTTCTGATAAGTAACTTGTAAGAAATTGGTATCCATTTTTTTAATTCTACAATTCCAACCTCCTCGTTATAGATTGTTTAAAATTTATTGTTATCTAATTTGCTGATTTTAAAATTGAAATTTTAAATTCCATATAGATGGCCTTCGTTCTTTATTTCTACCGAATATAGCTAACACTATAATGAAAAATCGACGAGATTAGAGTTGACATTCTTTGCTAGCCAATCGATGAATTTATTTTTTTCTTTCGAATAATATTTAATGAAAAATCCGGTCGGCAATAGATATAATCCTAGGGAATCGTAGGGAACAGTGTCACTGCTTTCTAAACGGCAGGTATGTGTTTCTTGGTACTAGAGGGCGCCAAGAAATGTCTAGCTTGTCGTTTCGAAATGTTGTAGCATCAGCTGTGAGGCAACAGCGACATAGGGTAGAGTTAAAATACTCTCGGAACCACGCTGGTGACACCGGGTAGGCAGAAACATGTCCGCGGATAGTGTATTTTTTCTCCCTTTGTGTTGCGTTTGCCGTGAATGATTCCATCAATACCATGAGGAAGCTATTTTAGCATTATTTTTTGGTTATTATTTCTAGGCATTTTCTGACATGTTCTGTTAGTACCAGAATAGTTTTTTCTTCAAAGTATTGCAGAGCATGTATTTGTAGGAATAATGTGTACGTCGAGTTAAACCATAACATGAAATGATGTCATAGCAGTTATGCATTTCTAAAGCAAATGATATAGTAAGTTACCATAAAGTTATCTGTGTCCTCCATTAATAGAAGCATGCAACTACAAGCACAATCATTTGATACATTCCACTTAGCTTTTGCATCTAAGGATGTACTTCTATGCTGTGCTTCAGTTTTTAACTAAATGACAAAGAACAAACTTTCGAGCGATGTGACATATACATATGTAGATGAACGGGCAAGTACTCTTCAGCCTTTACATTAATTTAAGCGCTTCTGAAAGAGTTATACTTGACAAACTAATATATTATTTTGGAATGCATAAAATTATTTACTGAAGAAGTTCCGAACTGTACGTGGCAATACTAAAAATGAAATTTCAAATTCGCAGAAGAAGAAGCCTCTCAAAATTAGAGTTTATTGATGTGAGACACAAAATAAAGAGAGACGAATTAAAAAGAAGCTTCGTCCGTTCCCAGCAATTACAGAACTTCTTAAACTTTTCAAATTAAAAAGTGTTTTACGGAAGAAGGTGAACGACTCAAAGAAATAAGTTAAATGTTATTCGTTTCTGCATTAAAAGTGAAACACACTTCCACCCCTGTAGATTTTCGCTTCTGGCGTAATACAAAAACTGACATTTCCAGCTTACATTTCCGATGCCGCAAAGGAAATACCTACCGCTAAAAATGCAACTACGTGGAAACAAAGAAAACGTTGTGGTGTAATGCCGGTTTTAATGTTAGTTTGTTCCTTTACTTTGTCGAAAGTTTCAAGTTATTTAGCGGGAGATTATTCTTGTTATAATATGAAAATACGGCTTTAAAGTTGTTTATGGAATTAAGAGCATTATATATTTACCGAGTTTTGTTAAACCCTCCCTTGGAAAGTAGATTTTTTGTGTATTTTAATTGATCACAAAGGAATGAAATTTCCAAGAAAATTTCCTTCATCAACTGGAACTTAGTAATTCTCACACAAAAGAAGAGTATTGTGGTTTAGTTCCAGTATGTGTTAGTAAAGTAAGAAATTTTAACATGCTACCAATTAAGAGAAACAATTTATGTCAGCAGGCAAAATTAGATAAAAGTAGGTAATGATTGTGATGAGTATGCCAAATATCAATAGCACCATCTAGCAATCATTTTTTAAAACTTAAATACGCTACCCTCGTATTAAATGGAACTGTCTTACTTATCTTGCTGCTCAAAAGGGCAAGATTGGAATTTCAGTCATGGCAGGAGCCATTCTGGAATCTCATTTGACATTTTCATTACAGTCTTGCCTAGAACTGTATCCAATTAGAAATTGCTTAACCAGTCTCTAATCTGGAATATTTTGACATCGCATAAAGGTTTGTAAGGCTTCCCGTTTTTGTCAATAAATGTAACATGACGCCCATTTAATTATTATTCCGAAGAAATGGTGTAGTATATAACCAATTTTATCTGTGTACGTACACCAATACAAGATACTCAGAATTATCTACTCGCCTTCGCTAATATTGCTATAGATAGCTTTGGACATAACCCATTAATCTCAAATACGTTGAGGAATGCTCTCTACACCTCATAACCTTTTAGTTTAGAGCACAAAAGCGCTAGTCTGTTAAAAAAATTACTGGAAAAACTCGTAAAGAAAAAACCTATTTGTACCCGATAGACTGCAATAGGCGAATAGAAAGCTGATAGTGAAAAAGTTTGACAACGTGATTCTACTTTAGGAAAATCAATTTACTTTATAATTTATTGCGAACTAATGGATGTGAAACTTTATCGAATCTGAGATTGTACCTTTCGGCCTTCTCAAAACCAATCTCCGCGTAATACATCTTTAAATTAAACGCAGATAACTTAATCACGACCGCGCCCAACAAATCCAGAACTTTTCGGCAAATTCACGAAAATGTAAGTACTTTAAGAAGATATAACATATTTATTTAGCTCCCAGCGCTTGCCCGAATTACTCCTGTCCAATTTAACTTTCCGAAACGGTTGACACGAAGAAAAAAATTAAATACACCTACAATCTTTCCTTCGAACTTTTAAATTTGTTTGCTGCTTAAGCACTATCAATCTCTCGCAAGTTTATCAATTTGAAGACCGAAAAAATTTACTTCTGGAAAATTACTGTGTATGGATTTATAAGTATTAATCATCCTAGTAGTATAGTTTTCAAATTAGAAAGATTAAAATTGCAGAATAGCAACGAAAAGTTATTAACCTTGACGACTAAACAAAACAAGAAGAATTTTGTGTTTTCTAAATTTTTATGATATCAAGAGACTCAATAGAAAATGAGTAATAGTCGTTGGTTGAAGATATGCTCATATAAAGAGAATAATATTTGATAATTATTGTATATTTTCATAAAATTCGTTTCTCAGTCATAATCAGTTACAAATTTTTGAAACTTTGGCGAGTATTTGAACAAAATAGAATCCGTGCCAAGCAAACTGAAGTCAGTTAACCAGCGTTTTCCCTATTGCTTCGGTATCCTTACATTTTCTCTTCAAACAATCAGGTTCGTCTCTGTGGCGCATCGAACAATAGCTCGAAATCATGCTGACACCACCATTACATTCCATTATTTTTACATCGTAGTTTTTTTCACCCTATTCTTCACTCTCTAAGGTTAATAGCTGATTCAAGAGAATAAAAGTCTTTTATTTTCTAAGCAAATTCGAGTGTTGCAGTACACAAAATTTACTTCAATTAGTAAGACAAGTTCTGATTATTCAAGAGTACACGGGATTTCAGTGCATGATGCGTTATCATAGAGAGTTCGCGTATCGTCAAAGTTAGTTTTTGTTCTATCAATTTAATTTTCGCGAAACTTTATTATTTGTTGTTTACTTTTATTTAGACTGCCGAAAGAGCGTCTAGGAGGCACTTCTGGACCCACCTACCCTAAAAATTAATTTATTTAATTTAGAAAACAATTTCTCCGTTGTTAAAGCGTTACATTATATTCTGATCTAGTTTTAGCTGCAATATAGTTTCCAGTATTGTACCTGAAAAACAAATTAAGCTGTGTGTCGAAATTGTTTTGTAGATGTGTTGGTATCTTTTAAATTGAAACCTGAAATTATTTTATTTTTATCCCAAAAAAACTATCGGCTGCGCGTTCTGTATAATGTACCCTAACAATACCATCAAACAATATAACGCACACTTCAATAGATATATTGATTTCACTGAAACACGGATTGATATTCGCCGATGGCATTTTCAGGCTGTGACCTATATTTAAAAGCGGGAAAGTAATATTAAATACACAAACTGTAAAATATGAGCAAAATATAACTGTGGAGTAATTATGCTTTGAGCGAGTTCAATTAGGCTAATGTAGTGTGGTTGAATGTCAACCAGTAATTTCCTTGTAATCTTGACACAATATCCAGGACAAACTTAGTTGCACGAGGCGGCATTTGCTATTCTATACAAATAGCTTCCCATTGTGTGCAATTACTACATCTATTAATTAGCATAAAAAATATGCATACACCAGCTACGCACTTTAACGTTTACGAGTAAAAGTCGTTACTTTGTTCCGAATAAGTTGGTTGGGAGCTATATTTACATATTACGAAGTAATGCATGTAAAAATTGCATAAATGAACATATAAAATAACTAACTTACCATCAGGCGCTTATATGGAAATTGATATTACAATAATATGCAACAGAAAATGAAGCAGCATCAATAAGCAAATGCAACAAAGAATAGAACCTAAACTGTCTCAAAAAGTTGGAGTTTTCGAAAAAGTCGACATTCTTTGGAAGTGCACATTGGACAGATGTGATTTTTATCGAAGTGTTTCTGTAAAAGTCATTTTTTTGTGGAACAGCCTGTATATTATTTTAGTTCTGAATTTTTGGCAACATTGTTTATTAAGTATTAAAAAATAACTTAAAATCAAGCATTTTCTCGTTATAGCGGTTTTTGAAACTAAACTGCCGTCAATAGGTAATTTGACTAGTGTGCTATAAAAGAAACAAGTAAATCGTTGGAACAATGATTGAACACGACGGCACCTAAACCTTGTAAATGCCGATGAAAAAAAAATAACTGGAATTCTAGGTTTTAGTAGTACTTTATTACATTTCGCCCCACAAAAGGACGATCCTCCGAACCGGCGTAGAATAATTCATCTGTTCTCATATATACGAACAACTGAAAATTAACCAATGTAACGCGAATTCGACCATAGGTAAAACTTTTTGATTAATGTTTTTTATGTCGGCAACGCCAGAATCTGATTAATTTTACGAACGCGTGCTAAAAAAAAATTAAACAACAACAGAAGTATGTGGTATATAAATAATAAACGAAAATGGGAAAAGGAACAAATGGCAGAACAAATGACCAAAGGATATTATTAAAGAGAAGAAAACAGCATTGAATAAATAATACACAAAAACTAGAAATCATGAGTTACTTACAAAAGAAGAATGAAGCAAGACAATCCGTTAGACGGACGAAGAAGGGAAGCTGTGAAGAATTGGTATCGACAATACAGGTGGTATATGAAACATGTAACAGTGTATTTTGGAAAACAGTACGGAGTTTAAAAGAAAATAAAAGAAAACACGGAATATAGAAAATTAAGCGATAACCTTGAATATAAAGCAGGAGTATGGAGGGACTATTACACACAAGAGATAAAATTATGAGGCACCACAACACAAAACTGTTTTATATACTTATTTGAGAAAGCAAGGATAGAGAATAGGAGAATGGGAGTCAAATGTTATTATTGCATTGTACAAGAAAGACAATAAAAAGAAATGCGAGGACAACAGAGTAATAAGCTTAGCATCAGAAGTCTTTAAAACACACACAAGGATAATAGAAACAAAGCTAGTAGAAAGCAAATTTAAAGAAGAATAAGCGTATTTTAGGAAAGGGAGGCAAATCCAGGATCACATTAATATCATAAGAAGGGTGATAAAGAAAATTAAGAAATGGGAAAAGGAAACATATCTGGTGTTCATAGACTGCCCAAAGAGAAGATGTGGGAATGTTTGCGACAATTTGAAGTGAACAGAAAGATGCTAGAGGTAATAAGGAGCGTTTAAAAAACTACCAAAGGTGATGTTAGAACAGACGGAAGGAGATCTAATAAGTTTTAAATTTATAACGTACATGGATCGAATATTAAAAGCATGCAAAAATGTAAAACACAAAATAACAATAGGATATCAAAACCTGAAACCCATGCAGCTTCAAAGTATAATCTATGGAGACAGCGTACTCATGGCAGAAAGAAAGGAAAATGTACAGAATATGATAAATCAATGGGAGAAAGCAATAAGCACCATAGAATTAGAAATAAATACTAGTGATTAACATAGAAGGAGAAGAAAATATCAAATGCACAAGAAGTCCAAGTCACTACTTTGGATTAAAGATTGGCAACATTGGAAAAACAGATGGACAAAGCGGTAAACGAAACAGCGTTAAATGGGGTCATTTTAACACATGGTAGAAATAGGGAACACGCCCCTAATGGTAAATAGGTTTTACATTAGTTTTAAGTTATTTCTTTAATAACTTGGAAGAACTGCGTAATGTTTAACGCAGCACTCCAAACCTTGCTGACATCGTGTGCGCTACTTCACTGTCAATGAATTGTTTTTTGCTGATACATTCGGGCTCGGAAATTAACTTATTATATACGAACAACTGAATCAACATAGATAAAATTTGTTGCTCCAACGAAATGCTTTTATATTACTTCCATAGTTCTACTCAAACAACACTGTTTTCTTGCAGTGGATTTGGAAAAGGAACTTTTTCTAAAGTTTCAAGGTTTATTTGCCATTGGATTGACACGCTGTCGTGCGGTGTATATTAAAATATCCTTTATTGATTCACGTATTTGGACGCATGTCTATATTTCTCGTCATTTGGAAGCGACCCGGCTTTTTGTCAACCCAGAGTCTTGGCGAATACGTAAACTAATGATTTCCGACCGTCGGGAAGCGCTCGCAAAAACACGAAAAGAAGAAGGAAAGCTGGCGAAGAGAAAAGAAAAGCGTTTCGGAAATGAAGAATGCGACCGGGATTCGAGCTTACATTCTCAGTTCAAAGCGCTAACTTTCGATTAAAATACTTTCTATAGAGTGAATTCGCAAGGACCGCACCGGTTTATTATAATGATTGTCGTTGTCGGTCCTTAAAACGCAATAGCTTAATATCGTTTTATAATGGTTTGGAAACGTAATCGGTTTTAACTTCTCCCTGCAAGTTTTGAGGTTATTTACTTAAATTGGATTTAATTCCAATTATAGAAAGTACAATATTTCATATAAAGCCCTAAAAACAAAAATAGAAAATAAAGTAACGTGTCATCTCACAAAGATCTCTTTCTGAAGTAATTAGATCATGTCCAGCAGCCTTTCCTCTCTTTCTGCTGTTCACATTATTTCGTCTTTTTGGATGGTATCGTCCTCATAATGTGCATTTATTGAGTGTGCTTTGGTCTTGAGTCCCTATTTTTGAGGTTTTTCCTTACTCTATCAAATAATTTCTTGTTCGTTCTTTTTTCATTTTTTTACCAAAATCTTCCCACGATACTTATTTGGCTTGTTTAATATTTTCTTTGAGCATTTTTCTATTCGTCTTATATATTTCCTACCTCTGCTTCTTTAATTTTACATTCTCCTTAATCTCTTTGTTCCACCAGCTAGTCTGTTTTCTGCTTCACATGCTTCCCTGACTGCCCTCAGTATTAAATGTTTAAATTGCTGCCATCCCTCTTCTATATTTTTCCTGTCCCTATGTTCCTCTGTATTTCCAATTTCACATTCGTCTTCATCCCTCTAGTTATTTACCAGTAACTTATTGCGGAAGCTTATATTCTTTTAGTGCTTGTTGTTTAAAATACACAAAATTGTACGATTTTTTAAAAGCCGTAAATGTTTCTTTGTTATATAAGCAGATATTGAGCTAATATTGCCGTGAATTAATGATTGTACCATTAGAGCATAACAGCTAACAGGGCTAAAACAGTTATATTCGTTTGAAATTTGCTACGGCCGCCACAACCATGCGCAGCTGTCTTTCGAAAGCGTAAAATAAATTGCCTTTAGCGTAAGCATTTGCATATTAGAGCAGCGGTAGGATCCAATTGAACAAAATTGGCGCGTACATCTTCTGATCATGTTCATTGAATGACTTTAAACGATAATTGCGATAAACTAAAAACAATTTTGATCAATGTCGAACTAATAATTGGAAACAAATTCCGGCGATATATTCTTACGTAGCAATGTTAAATAACTTAAAATATTATATTTCCCAAACTCATTTTGTCCTCCTCCGCATTGCAAAATTACATCGATCAGTTCTCATATGTAAATAATTAGAATGCTTATACAATCGAATAAAAATATTCAGCTGCCATTAACGGCGGTATTTATTGGTGCAAATATAGTTTATTCATAGGATGGAATTATCCGCGAGCTTGGAATGGTTCCAAATAGAACTATAGTAAATTAACGGTAGATCTAACGAATAAAATCGTTTATTTATTAAATACGGTCTGTTTATTTTACAAATCGAGTGCTAACTAATCATAAATTTCATCGGAATGGTTTTTTTTTAGTTTTCTTTTTTCGTTATTAATACACGTTGATGTAGTGACTTGAAATTTATTACAGGCTAGACGCGGTACTCATGCAAACATCATGCACACAGAATGTATATATAAAACTTCCTCTTTGCTGGTAACAACAAACTAAAGACAAATTAATCAAACGCCCAAAGTCCAGTAATTAAGGTGTTTCTGACGTGTTGCAGGAACAATATCAAGTTGGTGCAATATGCAGGGACTTCACCGAAGCGTGTGACGCTATTGGTACCATTATTTAATCTTACACAAATTAATAATTTTAATAATTAATAGTTTTGGTGTTTCTTCGATCTAGGCGTATAAATTATGTACCTTGACTATGCATCTTTTGGGTATACATATCACAAACTGGTGTGCCTTTTTCTACCTTTATTGATGACGTAACCAACGGTGTGCATTTTGTAGTGCAACAGCTGGTGTGCTAAGAAAAATGGAGAACAATTTTTACAAATAATTGCGCAAATGTATCAAAATAGAACGAAGGAATTTCGAGCGCCGACGGTAGATTAACTGGTACCTTAATAGCTGTCAATAATAAATGGTTCTCTAATGTTACAAAAATGTAAAGCTCTCTGTAGAAACAAGACCCAATAGTTTGCCAGCTTGTGGCATCTCATAGAGTTCCGAAGTACGCCCATATCCATGTTTTAAGTGTAATTTATTATAACCGGAGATAGAATCACCGGTCTTAATCTTGTTTGGAAGTTTATGGTTTATTCCTTGATTCCTATTTTAAATTTAAGAAATACATAGATAATAATGCATATTATCTCACGTTCGCTAATGACTATTCACGTTAAAACTTGCTGCTTGCAAATTAAGTTTGCAGTTTTACAACCGCCGTGATGTTATGAAGCATCCAACGGTGCAAGCAATTTTTTGATGGATCGGTCGTCCGAGTCGCCTTAAAACTTGGTGAAAGTTCCCTTAAAAGTTCATACGATGTGAGAGAATTCCGCGAAATCTTTGTCCTAAGGATAATAAATCTTAGTTTAATCTATTAGAGGACTTAGCAAATGCACTTTCTAAGTTTAGGGATGTATTTTATTCGCTTCAGGCTCGGCGTATATTTCAGTTCTCAACGCATATAGCGTCTACGATTTCTCTAACTATTCGTTCGTCTTAATGGATACCTAATGCTTTTCCATTTTCCAGCATTCCAGCTATTTATTTCCCCAAGAAAAAGAAACGACAACAAAAACTTGAAGCGACGTTCTAAGATGCATTGAATACCTAGCGTCCTAATGTTTCTAAAATAGTGGCGAGTAGAAGGGAAAAATAAAAATAATGCTGATGAAATTTTAATGAAGAAAAAAGCTTTTACTCTCCGTAAATTGGTCCAAATTTGTAGTAATTAATCGTAGAAACATATAACTTTTTTGTAGCTCAAAAACTAAGAACTGTACTGTGCTGACGGTATTCAATAACTTACATATATATCAAAATACAGCGTAAAACTTATTTGAAAAAGTTTGCAGAAGACTTTCAGCTTTAGTCAACGATCTCGCAATTATCTGCTGATAATTTGTCTTCTTTTATAGTTGCTTTTGATAAAACCGCATTGATTTACATAACAAGCAAAGTTAGAATCCATTCTGACGTGGTTATTATTATAAAATTATTAATATATATATATTAATAATTTTCAGATAGTCTGCGAAGTTTTCGTTACACGAACTACTAAAATTTTATGTGTTCAAGATAGAGATCAGGTTGCAGGACATTGTGGGAGGTATTTACTACAACAGTATTCAGAATAAAGTAAGAAAGTTGAGAAACCGATATTTCTGCGACTAAAGTTATGTAAAACCTTTACATAGAGAATTGGTTCGAAGAAAGTTAACAGTAAGGACCGATACATTACAATTTTATAGAGTATCCTGTTTCTAAAACAGCCTGTGCGTATGGTCGAATATTTTAGAGTATCGAAACAGTTTCTGTATACTGTGATATTACAACTAACATCTCAGAGGTTATCTGTCACCAGCACCACCCACACATTTCGTCTAGTGACTTCAGTTTGTCCTCCTATCCGAAATAAAGGTCCCTCTAAAGAAGAGACTCAAATGCAGAAAATGCGATGGTTTACTAGAAAATGTCTAGCGTGAGGTAAACGTTGCAACAGTTGTAATGGAAAGAATCATTATGAAGGAGAAAAGTGAAAAATATACGAAACTAGAGAAGATCAACAGAAAACAAACGCTGATAAAAAAAATAAGAAAATTAACGAGACAAAGAGTTATGATACAAGGAGTCAGACTACAGAAAAGAGAGGAAACAGAATATGATGTACGAACAGAAAATTGAAGCTCATTTATGAGAAATACAATACATTCAGAACCGATTAAGGCGAACTAAAAGTCCATAGTTTGCTATAGCCCTAAGCCCAAATTAAATAAGCCACCATTATAATCTTGAGAGAATCATTGATGAAAAACGAAATATCTTTGAAATAAATTTATTTTTTGTTAATAATATTTTGCTAACTAGCTTAGTAAAAGCACAGCTACCCAATTTTGAAAATTGCAAGACTAGAAGGCCCATTCAACTCGAAAGCAAGATATCTTTAGGGAATCATAACAAAGAGATGAGAATTAACCATAAAAGTTTATCCGTCATCTGAGAGTAACTATCGAACCACACCAACATATGTAATAAACGGATTCTATTATAGAACATTGCTTCACTACTGCTCAGAAATATCCGGTGATCCCCGAAGTTGTATAACAGCCACGTACAGAAAATGTAGGCGCTAACCCGCTATGCTGAATTCAAAGGGAGTTTCCCTAAGTGTGCCAATAATAGCAACTATCATGTTCATATCGAATGTGTTTACTGATCTACGAAATAAAAAGTTACAGTGAACATTTTCTGCTATAGGCATAATTAAATATGTATTAGAATTCAAGGTTCGGAGGGAAATAACGATCCTGCCATGTCAAATTTAGGTTGATAAGGGTTATTATTAGTAGATTAAATATTTGTAGCTTCTAAAATACTAGCATGTTATCGTTGAAAGCATTTACTCTACGTATGTATGTACAACATGTAATGTGATTCATACTTCATTATTTATCGATCTGACAACCGTAGCTGTACATATACACGTCATATGTACCTTCTGTAACACTATCTATCTACGTATCACATGTTGACACTGTCTAAATAGCGCCACATAGCTACCGCGTTCATCACGAAAAATTCACAAATCTACCGTAAACAAACGGACCACAAAGAAGGACACTACATACACGTAACTCTCGTCATTCGAAGGAACTAGGTCATCAAGCGGAAGAAAGATGTTTACCGATGCATTTCGGGATCTTAGTTGAGGCGTTCTACTGGAGCTTCTCAAAATCAATATAATCCACTTCTTTTCATTAACGCGTGCTTATGTATGCGTGCGTGTGTGAAACGTGAGCTCGAGAGGGAATAAAATAGAAGACCGTAAAAGTAACAATATGTATGTTAATAGCGGAGGAGCACGATAAGGCACTTATATTAACGTTGTTTCACCTCTGCCAGCTATCCTGAAGAGGATCTCGTCTGCATCCGAAAGGGAGGTAAAGTTCGAGCTTGCGTAGAGGGGTTCACTCGTAAATCAAGAAGTATATTTGATGTGCCAATTGATAACCAGAACTTACAAATATAAATCACAGTGTTATCGAAAACGTACGAGCATTAATTACGATAGAATAACCGAAAGTCAACCATTTGTCATAATTTCCTATAGCTACTAGAGATTAAATGAGCTCCGTGGTAACCGTTTTTCCAAAGCGCTGTGTTTAATGAGGCGACTACGGTAAAAAAGCGTTTCTGTATAAATTGTAGAGCGAAATATCGACACACAGGGTTTTCTCTGGATACCTCGTTTGTTACCATATCCAATCGCTTCAAGTGATAACGACATCTATTCAATGTAAAAAATTTTCCAAGAAAATACTCTCCCACTGCGAAGAAACGAATGGATGAAAAAAAATAATTGATGATAATTTTGTGACGTTAAACATAAGAAATAGTCCAATTTTTGTTGCTTTGTGATAGCCCAGAAATCAGCTAAGTAGTTTATTCAGTCAGCGTTTAAAAAAAGCAATTTAATGAAAAAAAAATGGAAATTCCGTGTTTTCACGATAAAGGCTCTTGGAATCATTTCACTTTTCAGCGGAGTTAATTGGTTTACAGAATTTCATTCTTCGTGCTTCTGCCAGTGATGAATTTCGTGAGGGTCGACCAAAATCGATTATTATCCCAAAACACATCGATGCAGTACGATGATTGAAGACGATCGGCGTGTAGCTTACCCAGAGTTAAAGGTATCCTGAGGCGTATCTAAAAGTGCAGTACATTCGATTTTACATCAACATTTAGGTTGCAAAAAAGATAGATTCCGCATAATTTGAACCAAGAACAAAAAAGGCTCGTATAAATTGGTGTAAGGAAGTGCTCAAAAAATTCGACGGAGGAGCTTTAAAATCTATATACAACATCGTAAGAGGCGACGAAACTTGGATGTATTCGTACGAGCCGGAAACTTAGCAAGTTTGGGTGTTCCCAAACGCATCCAACAAAAGTTGTTTTTCACGAAACATTTCCAAGAAATTGTAGTAGATATGTCGTAAACATTGCTTTGAAAAATTCCAGAGCAGTTAATGCTGCATGCTATATAACAGTTTGTTTCACACATCATCCTTCACTATGACAAGATCAGCTTTCATACACCACGTCAAACAACTTAATATATGAAGGAGAAAGACAATGAGCTAATGTCTTATTGGCCATATTCGAATGACAAACAAAAAATGCGTGACCAGTGACTTTTATCACCGCAAGAAGCTGCCGAAACCTCCAAACACCTTTAGAGATACCTTCTTCATAATAGAAGAAATATTTGCAAAAACAATAAAACGATTTGTACCAAAATATTGTTTTTTTTTCGCTGCTTTTGTAAAAAAAACTTTAGAAGAAGGCATAACTCATAGTCAGTCGATTAGTCAAATCCATAGACTAGTACAAGTTAATTACTTTCTATCAGCCGTCATACATTTTGAATTTAGTTACCTCTCACACTGCCAGACTCGACGTAAATTCTTGCCCCATCGGCGTTTTAGAATGATCGCATATGTGTAAAGGTAAGAGTACACCTAGTTAATTAGTTCGATCATGCATTTAATTATTTAATGTAAAAGGGTTAATAATGAAACACTGGTTTTCGAACAGTCCATCGTATCCTATAACGATGTGAAATTCAGCTACATATGCTCTTGTTTGCGATGCGTTTAATTTATGCCATACATGATGGTTTAATGGATGTTATGTGTCTGCATCAGTTTGATAGAGTAGCCTCTAACATCGTTACCAATGGATGAAATTGCATTCACCTTCACAAATGGATCACGTTTACACTGACAGGGGATGAAATTAAATAAAGGGTATACATTTTTGGTAGCATTTTATTTCAGTTTAATTTCCATTTTATGTAATAAAGCATCTTTTGTGTTAACTTTCGTTAAAAACTAGGCATTTCATACGTTTCTTTCACAGTTCCTCTTTATAAATTCTTCAGTGGAGCAATATCCTTTGAATAATATATAGGATTTCGTATGAAATAACCTACGTAATAAACTACAGGCAATTCGTAGTATGTTTAATAATTTAGTAAAACGGTATTGATATCAAACCGATCGATCATCACTGGTATCATTTTCTTGTTTCAGTGAAATCGTATCAATTAAGCGTAAGAATTTAATTTACCGTTACCGTGACCTACTTCGAAGGACACAATAAGTGGAAGTGGAAATTATTTATTACCAACTAACGTTTCTGTCCGAGTGTGGTAAGTTGCAATTCTAAGGGAACTTCTAAGGATTTAGTATGAATTATTGAGACGTTTTTACATGTAGATGCATCGTATATGTACAACTGCAATGCTTAGATTTGCGGAATTCGGCAATATTTCTTTTGTCATGTTACTGACATATTTGTTAACATTTAGTTGAAAGCAGTTTTGAGTGCAATGAGGTAGCTAAAAATGTTTTATATCTGTCCGAACTTACACAGTCGTCTCTGTCCGCTCCGTAAGTCACTCCCTGTATTTAGGCTTCAGTCTTCGTTCAGTCTTTAAAAAGAGTGTATGAATTTTTTGATTTCCTTTGATGCTCGTATGTTTCTATAACTCTTAGTTATTTTTTTCGCATTTCGCTGAGCAACGAGGAGCAAAATAAAAGAAATAGATGTGCAAGAAACGAAAGAGGCAAAATCTGCCTTAAAAATATTTTTGCAGTGTAGTTTCAGAGATTTGTGGAGTGAAGAAATTTAGTTCGGCGTGTGAACAAGAAGCATCGTTTACCCGGAAGTGGAGACAGGCTTAAATAAAATTATAACCACAGAGATGATAAATACCTATTTGTTAATTTGCGAGACATGTCAAAGGAAAAGATCGGTTTCTAAGCCCATTCCCTTAACAGAAATAAACAGCAGTTGTCAAATAGATCTTATAGATTTGCAATCACGAATTCGTCGTGATTTACCAGAACCATTCGACAGTATATTATGTTCCTCGAACTTAATTCTAAAACATCATGTACGTATAAGTACAGGTTAAAGAACGTTATGTAAATGAGAATCTCTATGTTTTGTTTAATTAAACATAATAATGCTTATTATTATTTTTCGTGTTCCCTCTGAACCATCACTTCCATTGAGCGTACAGAATATTTATGATTCTGGGTGCTCCCCAACCGGTGATTGCACTATGCAATGCAACAATAACAATAATTGCATTATTGTAGATTATTATACAACAATTTACAATAATTCCGTTATACTTAATTAATTTTATACAAATAATTTGCCTCGTATTACAGCGAACAAAGAAATTCTTCTAATAAATTTGGGCAGCTAAAACATTGATTATATTTTTTATTCATTACTAATGAATTGCTTGTATAAACCGTCCCAGGATTTGTTTGGTTTTTATATTGTACATTTTACATTTGCCCAAATAATTCGTTGTCTGTCCAACTGTAACATTAATTATGTTTCTTCTGACGTTTTTCCTTAAACAGTGAACTAGAATGGGGCTAATTCGAAAGAAATCCAGGGCAAATCTGTCGTTATTTAGACATTTTACAAACAGTTGGCGTTTTATATCCTCCCTGCAAGAGATACTCACTTATATAAATTTATCTCGCAAGTTAATTAAATGCCATTCGAAATTAATAGGACTGAAGGTTTTCAGAAAAGGTGCGCTGGTAATATCGGGAACAGACGCAAAGATGAAAGTTTTATTATTGAGCGAATGGTAGTAAAGCCTGAAGGTATGGGGCGGCAGATGTCGGTAATTTAAAATGAAACACAATGCTCTATATGACATTGAACTATATAGCATTATTTAAAGGACTCCGATGTCTTCAGCAAAAACGTAAACGATATCGATTCGGAACCGAATGAAGAATACAGTCTTTTCTTCTAAAAGCCTTATTATGAAAAGTAAACACGAAAGGAAAAGAAACATTAACCGGTTCATTGGTTAATGTTTCTTATATATATATAAAATTTGTTTTTTTAAAGGTTGTAATTTATTGATATTGTTATTGGAAAAAACATGAAATCAAATATTTGTTGAAAAGAGATTTGATTCGTAAGCAACTCACGTATACAGGATGAGCAATTCAACTCACGATGTTGTATACCTCGAAACAAGATGTCAAAGAAAAAAAATTGTACGGGCGTCTAAGGTTCATAAATAGCTATCGAAATGCACTAAGCTTGATGTAACAGGAGCTTAATGGGCATGACATCCACCCGCGAGACTTTCATGAGACCAGAGTCTTTTGTTGCTTTCCCCTGACAAAGTACCTAAAATGGGACTAAAAGATTAAAATAAGCACAGGCAACATACTAAAAAAACACATCAGAGCAATGTCCAGGGAAACCCTTCGTCAAGGACAAGAATACTGCTATTTTCTCAGGAGATTGGCTACTAGCCGACCTCTAAAGATCTCACTGATTGTGAGAAAAGCTAAAGATCATTTCCGTTATCTCTCTCTGAAGGATAAAGAGATCAGGCAACATGTACTATGCAAATACAACGTAACTTAATAACTTAATCTAAACCAGCTATGATACTTATGTTATTGACGAATGTCATAGAAAATCCAATATGTTTGAGATAACTAAATTTATCTTGTCAAAGGGAATTTATTTCAACCAACTGTTTGCTCTTTTTCCCGAACTAGATCACAAAAATGGACACTGTATATCTTGTTGTTATTTGTTGTAGTAGATCTTAATTATTTCCCATGAAAAACACCAAGAATAGATATGTTTTTATGTTTGTGTTTTATGCTGATCACGTATCGATAAATCTTCGTGTAATAATAAACAATCAAATTAAATTTAAAAATTTCCCGTATGTGATAATGAAATGGAGGTTTGAAATGTAATAATTGTTATGATTTTTACTTTTATTTTATTTTTATTTTTATTTTGTTTATATATTTCTAAAAGGTTCGTTAGCTTCTATTTACAGTGGCATTGCTTTTGTATTTACACGATTTTTATTCACATAAAATCAAATCCACGTGCAGCGTAAATTGAAAGACGGCTGTTGTTGGTTCAACAAAATATCTAGTTATTTTAATTATTATTGATATTGTTGATAGTTGTTTTTATATGTATTTTACGTTTGAATTAAATAATTGGTTTGTTCAAATCAACTAAATATATGTTTAGAACAATCAAACTAAGTAAAGAAAATTATTTGTTTGAAACATGCCTGTATTCAAACATGAAAGAAAAATTTAGTAGTAGACTCAACTAAAATTTGGTAGTGATCATGCACTTGTCATCCGTGAGCAAATTTATCCTAATGCTAATAAGAAAAGTCTTATTAACCAGTATTATTCAATATTAGCCTGTAACGTTTCAGGGGTCTCATGCATGACGTGAGAGGTGTATAGGGAGACCTCCGTATTTTATCGAATTAAAATAGTTTTTAATTGTCCCTTATTATGTTTAATGAAAGAGTTGGCTAAAATGTGATAAAAAATATACTGTCAAAAATCGATACTTCGCACGCGGCAAATTAAATCAGTTGTCCGCTCTGTAATGACTAACTAAAAGAAGATCTAGATTTATACGGAGTAATCGATTCTATACGGGGATATATCTGCTTTCCAGCAAATTTATTAGAGCAGTACAGTGTTATTGACACACGTACTAGATATATGTCGCACATCCGTTTGGAGAATAGATAGGTTGCAGATAATTAAATTACCACAACGTCACATTGCCGTACGTTTCGATCAAGATCGTCAACGTAGATGTACAAGAAAGGGATATAATACGGCATCAGCAACCACTTTTCATGTGTTCTCAACCTCAACAATGCGATGCTAACTTGTTGTAAATATATTGAGCAATTAATCGTATTATTCTCTTCCATCTTGTTCTACTCCGGCATAAAGGAGGCTCTAACTACCCAGATACCCTAATATCTAATAAGTCATACGCATATTTCTCAATATGGATATGACTTTATTAAAACTGGATATTATATAATAAATGTATGTTTGTAGTTAATAGCCTAACATTGTCATAGGCTTTATTACAATGTTAGTCTTATTACAACGATGCTACCTTTAAACATCTGGTATGCGCTTTTTAATATTCAAGTGGTATTGCATAGTGGTATTGCATAGTGGTATTGCATAGTGGTATTATTCGTCTAAATGTAACCCAAAATATTTATTTGTTTATTGTTTACAATTAATTACCTCGTTGCTTTAGAAGCACTTCCATTTCTCCCTAAAGTAAATATAATAATTTTCCAGAGAAAAATGTAATAAAGGACACAGGAAAATTACAATAATCGGGACTTTATATACTTCTTCTACTTACCTGTTCAAGTTTCGAGTTTTCACGCCTATATCATCTTCAGTGTAAATGTTTTAGAACGCAATTTCTTAACATATTAATTGGTGTGTAGACAAAAAGTATTCTTTGTTGACAATTACCCCGCTGGCTACATTTATAAGGGGAATTAGACAACGTAATAACAAACAACTTCTATTTTTTATTGTATAAAATCTGCTCTGGAATATGTGCTAGAGCCATTATATTTGGTAACATTACCATACCCAATTTTAGTTTGCTTTTGTACAAGTTTCATACGGTACAGCACTTTTACTTGACAGACGTAGATATAGCGATTTATGGTATATATGTCTCCCTCAAATGAACGAACGAACTTCATTTCAGACAACTGTGCGATAGAAGTGGTATCCCTTGGGGTTCAATACTTGCACCACTGCTATTCCTTTCTGGTGTGGTATGTTTCTGGGGGTTAGTATAAGCGATAACTCCTTTGTAGATAGCTACCTG
>LR737386.1:9807788-9868905 GCA_902655005.2 Marronus borbonicus
TGGTATCCTTCGAGGTTCAATACTTGCACCACTGCTATACCTTTCTGATGTGGTATGCTTCTAGGGGTTAGTATAAGCGATAACTCGTTTGTAGATAGCTACCTGTCGTATCGGTCTCAAAGAGCTAAACTAAATAAGAAGTTATCTGAAAGGGCACTACCGAATTTGGTATCCCTCAGGGTTCAATACTTGCACCACTTTTATGTTGTATTATAAAAGTGTGTAAATACTACCTTTATGTAATATTTACACATGTATCTAAAGGTTTGTGACGTTGTGTCTGCAGATGACTCACAATTGATTTATTCCTTCCCAAAACGTCGATGATGCTGTTGTAATTTAATAACGGTTCAGTCTACATGTAGGCAACATAAAATGAAACTGAATGCATCCAAAAGCGCAGCTATGTTTTTAGGTAAAAAGAATGCTGCTGCGCATTTCTTTGGTTCTCTCTCGTTTTGCCCACCTAGCACCAGTTTTTAGACCGTATGTTAATACTTGTGATCGCAATCGTATTCAGCGGGTACAAAACAGTTGTCCGAGACATCCACAAATTCCAGCATATAAGCAATATAACTTAAGGAGATAGGCTGCCTCGACATGAGGGGGCCGCACACAGTACGTCTGTTCTATAAAATAATTAAATACGAAACTCCGGCATACTTCTAGCACAATATCTCGCTTCGTATGAATGTCTACCATATTTCTTTTCTTGTGTCATTTATAAGGCCCATAATGCAATGACGTGTAAGTTTCGTACAAATTCCTTTCGTTTTTTTAAAAGTGCTGTGAGATCCCATTTGTTGCTCTGGCAGCGCGACGATCAGCCTCTTGTATTTTAGCGCAATAGTGGTGCGTGTGTATACCAGACAATCGTCTAATGTCTAATAGATTCTACTATTGTCTTGTGCGATCACGGAATGTTGTTTTTATTATTTTTGTTTTATTTTATTTGCTTCAGTTATCGTATACAATTTTGTTATTCAAGGTATGAGTGGAAGAACAAGGGATAGTGTACATTATTCATTTGAACTCCGCCTTGTGATTTCCCATACTTTAGTTTATTTATTTTATTATATTTCGGTATACATGTTTTGTTATATTCTTGGTTTGTATTTGTATTTCGTATTATATTCCATTTTGTTTTTTTTTTCTTGGGAAATAGGCATATTATTATTATTAATACCCGGACTCTGGTAATTATAATCGTACGCGGTGTACAAATCGGGTAAATTTGACTAAAAATCACATACCTGTATAAGCCCCAAATGATAATAATCAACGCTGAAAATTGCTCAATAATACTTAAATAGCGCATGAAAGAACGGTTGAGAGAAATTTATCTTCTATTCCTTGCTCGCTCTTAATTCTAAAACGGTTCTGCACCGTTCAAAAGCGTAAACTTCAAGATTAAGGTAGAGGAAAATAGGTGCGCAGACTACGATGGTGTCTTGAAGCATCTGAGTTTGTAATCGACGTAGCACTATTTCAATCTGGAAAAGACGCAGGATCAAAGGAAGTATTCATGGCATGAAATATCTGCCAGTACAAGTGCTTCCGGTGCTGCAAAGATTAAACTCGACCAATCCGACTGGGTATTATATACATTTATTATCGCTTCCAATACGAGCGGATACAAATGAGATAGCGTCTATACACCAGACGCTATCTCATTTGTAGATTAACGTAATTGCAGCCGGCTTGGGTCAAAACAGAAAGAAGAAAAAAGAAACAGTATCTGGAATGAATTTGGAATAGATATTCATGCATATACTGGGTGTTTCAGATATTAGCCCGATACTAAACAAATTACCTTGACCTTGTGCGAATGCATAACTAGTTTGACCTATATTTCAAATGGGTTAAAGCTTGTCTGCTTCTAATTCATCCTCGTCAGTCTCTTTTTGTGAACATTACGGAATCCATTAATCATTTCTCCTCTATCGACTTATTTAGTAAAATAAATAAATTTGTCTCTTATGTCAGCAGCATCGGTGCGGTTATTTATATTTCCCGAATTTCTCAGTATCTTACCTATTTTGGTAGTTTATTGGGAATTTTAACTGTTTAAATGTAAAACGACATATTACAACAATGGCTAGGTGAAACCGCTTTGGAATCTCACCAGGGTCAAGTGAATGATTTTTCTAGTGGGCCTGGAGCAATTTCAAGTCGCAATTCGCATATTGCAAAATAATTAACTCAGATTCACCCTTTATAACGATGGTACCCTTATGGTAACCCTTTATAGTACCGTCGGATGCTACACACACCATTTACACAATAAAATATTTCCGATACTGTGACAAGCTTTAAAGCTTATATACCCTGTAGAGCTGTCACTACACACAGATGGCTTTATTAAACCATCCGCCATCAACAGAATCTTTATAGAAAATCTAAAAAAAATCTCAACGTTGGCAGAAAATCATGATTGCTCAAACAACATTCTATAAATATGATAAATCCCGCTCTCGTAATAATTTAATGTTGTAAGCCAGCACAATGCTATAAGATAGTTTATATTGGGTTCGAACTGATTATCGTTATTTATGCTTTTTACTTATTCTAGCTGTTGTCTCTCCAAAATATTCCTCTAGGCATAAAACTTTAATGTGGCGAT
Organism: Marronus borbonicus; assembly: GCA_902655005.2. NCBI lineage: Eukaryota > Metazoa > Arthropoda > Insecta > Coleoptera > Scarabaeidae > Marronus > Marronus borbonicus. Next base: position 9,810,412 of record LR737386.1, read on the forward strand.
AGCAACATTTTACTCTTTACTGCAATGCTAGACCTGTCTATGAAGATTTAAAACCTACATTTCCCAATAAATGAATTAGAAACGAATCTGGATGAACCCTAGCTTAGCTACCATTTACTTCCTTTTTTATTTCATTCTTTTTCGTGTTTATACTACCCAGTTATCGTTTGGTAAATAAAATTTGTAAGGCTTAACACAATGACGGCCATACATACATGAAAAGAATACATAGAGCTTTGTCCAGTCATACTTTCCACCCGTTTTCAGTTATAGGCTAGAAAATGTGATAAATATAGCATCAACTTTTGTTTAGCAATAACGCCTGTCATACAGCGTGTTATTTACATTCCACAAAAACATCCCAGCTATTAATGGATAAATAAGTCTAATTGCTTTCATCATTTCTAGAATTAGTAGGTCGTGAGGTAAGTAATGAATGATGTCCAAACTATTTATGGATGTCAAAATATGATAAGGTCACCTCGAATTCACACATTTGCGATAAATGGTAGTATTTACAAAAACTGCAAGAAACGAGTTTCTGATTGCTTTTTTATTATTCCTGGAAAATGGAGTAAATATATTTCTTCAGTTACTACAAACAAATAAAAAGGTAGTGTACATAATGTACATACATATACAGTGGCCGGTTTATGTTTTGTTTCCACCTTGCAACGACTAAATGTCGATGCTATCTTCCGCATGGCAAGGCCAAATACTTAGGTTCAGCGAATAAAAGCACAGAACCGTATTTATTGGGAATACTCGTCAGAAACTAAAATAGGAGTAATGAAATCTACCTGCGAATCTTACAATAACCCAAGCGCAGGGCTACGAGTGGTAGAAAGTACAGATACATCGTCTCAATGGGAGACAAAACATAGAAATGTCACTGTACATTCAAACTGTTTGAAAGATTCGAAAGTGCACGGTTAAAAATTGCTCGGAGTGAAACGGGACAGTGTTACAATTTCCCCCTAATAATGTGAATATAGTAGTTTAATATTCCAAACGGTGAAAACTTTCATCCCAAGTAATCCATGTTGGGTCTACGTGAGTAATCTGGACCTTCGTTTTTCCATTTTCCTCACTTTCATCCTAGTTTATTGCAATGGAGTTAACATCGCAAAGGCTACAATTTTGTATCTACAGCGGTTAATATTTTATACTTTTAAATCACAACGGGTGGAATATTTTAACAATGAACCGGGTAAGTTTCAGTCCACAAAGATATGAAATCGAAAGGGGGAAAAATGTTCTAACTCCAAAACAGAGGAATCTTTTACCGAAGCAGAGTAATTTTTTACCGCAAGGATTAACATTGGTTAATCCGTTTTCTCGGAAACGGGCGCGGAAATCTCTTATTTAAACTGGAACATCTTTCGTATTATATTCTTTGAAGCAGCTTCCCCAGTGGCCAGCATATACTTTACCTCCTTCTGAAAGTTCTAACAGTTCTGACGGGCCCACTTTAAATGTAAAAATGTGTACTTTCCTCTTAGCTATTTAAATTATCTGATAACTATTCCATCCATGCGAAGCAAAAAACAGTATGGCCTTTATGTGCTTTCTTCGATAGATTGGCAACATGTTAAATCTCTCAATATATTTCATTAATTCAAGGAAATATAGATTAAAACTAAGAAAGTCATGTACTTAGACAAGCATTTTAACTTATTTTGGTATGTAATTTGTACATGAAAAGTTTATTTTTTTTCAAACTAAAGAAATTTGGTATTTATACAGACTATTTCGTTCCCTTGCTCGTATGACCATTACTATCATCAAAATCCATCGATTGCAGTGAAACGTGAGTTGAAGGAAGTTTATTCGATGATAATCATGACCACATATGGTATTATTACGAAGAACGAATTGTAGTAGTTTAGTGCCATTTGACTCTTTACATCTTTTTCTTAGTTTTTGTTTAGTTGTCTTTTGAAGCATATTAGGCAATATGGAGAAAAATATTTCCTCGACTAACCTCTCCTGTAGGGTTTGTGTTGGCTAATGTAGATGCCAATGATTCTTTTGACATTTTTTGTTGTCCGTTAATAAATTATTCTTTACATCAAAGAAACTCTTTTTTTGACTAAATAAATATTTCAAAAGATATGTTACAAGAAAGTGGCACTATTGAAAAGAGAAATTGCAGGCTTCTTTGATTAAAAGAAATTTTTCTATCGGTGGATGAAGAGCAATAAGCAGAGGTTGCTATTTAAAACATTTCCACGTTATGTTATATTTCGGAAACATTTTTACCGCGCATAAGTGCATAGTGAACAAAAATTTTAAGCCAATACCTCATAAAAGGTATTCACATTTAAATTGAAATTTCCGCCTGCCACATTGGGAGTGCTCCGTTTAACGTGGAAAGCTTCGTATTCATTGCCGATTTAATCAAAAACATCACGAAGTTGAAAATACAAAAATTCACTATATCAACCAAGTTACACCGTAATATAATAATTCTATGGGACAGAAAATTAATTTTTTTGTAGAAAACAATGTAGTAACAATAGGATAACCGTTCTAGCGTTTTCAGTAAATGCTTTAGCTGAAACTGAACAAACCAAGCCGAATTGATGAATTAATTTTCTTGCTTGTACGTGGATACTTTTCTTTACTTCTTTAACATTATGGCAGCAAGAGAAACTAGCTTTGTGAAGCATTCAAAAGGAAAATCTGTCAAATATTCTGTCACTTACCGATGACGGTAGCCAATATAAGAAGTCCTAAAATTACAGCTGTTCCTACCATAGTGAGCAATTCGAACGTGTCTTCAACCACCCTACCTCCGGTACTATTACTTTGGTTGGCGAGATCGAATAGTTCCCAGCTGCCGTTGAGGATGCTATCGAAATAAGTCGTCGAGTTCGTTTGTCCGAACAGAGCGTTGCCACTACCGCGCACACTGTTCTCGATCTTATACCACACGGAATTTTCCTCGTCCGTGGACGCGGCGGACACGTTATTCATTACCGCAACTAAACCGGATACCATCGCCTTATTGTTGAAGATAGGCGATCCGCTCCTGCTGTACTTACTCGATGCGGTCGCGTAGGAACGAAACTCTCTCGACTGAATAGCCGCCAAAGGACGCCATAAGTGGTGACGGCCGGCGTGATTCGTCGTCGTCGTCATTTTGACTGCGGTCGACATGGTCCCGAAATCATTTCATACTACGATGAGAAGAAGATGATGGATGTTCTTGTCTTAAAGGCGGAATGATGACGCTTTTATTGTTGTTCTTTCTTTACATTTCGAAGTTTCTTCATTATCTGAAAGAAAAATGGTCAAAATTAAAAAGGTTGTGCATGTCGCCAACCATAGAAAGCAGTTCTGCGAAAATTTAATGCGTAAGCTAGACAGAAACGGGAGCCCTTGATGCTATTCTTATTTATAAAAGAAACATCCTTTAAAAAGAAATTAATTTTATTCCATAAGTGGTATGTCCGCATTTGAGTTGCGATAATCTCACGAGCATTAAAAAATTATGTTTTGGAGTAGTAAGTCACATGTCTTATTTGAAGAAATAAAGAAGAGTTACGAATTTCAATAAAATATCAATAACTTTTTTGTTTCCGTTTTGATAAAAATACTGCTAGTTATCCAAACCGATGCTCTAATGACAGTATAATATACAAACTTCGCTAACTTTCGGCGTTTTGCCAAAATCTTTAATAACGTCATCGTTGACAAATTAGAATCTACTAAATTATGGCGAATGTCCTGCTATATGGCAATATGCCAATTGAAATTTCTTGAATAAGGCCAAATAGAGTACAAGCAGTGTTTTTCTTAAGGACAAAATAGAAGGTCGGTACGTTGCAGTAGAATGCATGATATTGTTTAGGTATATCGTTTTATTTCTTTCAACGGCGACGTGTCCGATCCCACGAATTGATTAGGTATCCCTATGCAATACGAAGAAAAAAATATTTTCAATTCATGTTCCGCTAGAAACTATAAAACCTACCATGTACTTGTAGTACACATACAAATATGCGTACTAGAGATGCGAATAGGTCGAACCGGGACGGCTCGGCGGAGCGGGTTTTTTTTTAAATGGGATGGGCGGTCCATCAAGCCCGCCCAGCCCGCACGGATACAAACATTAATAAAATAATTATAACAAGCAGAAGAAAACAAATAAGTTTCACTTTAAAATGAGTACAGTAAAAGAACAAATAAGCTACAAATCAAGGACCCTTCCATTGTTGTTGCACACATCTTTCCCTGCATTTGTCTGCTCCTCTATTAGACACTCCTAGGCGTCGCGTAAACCAACGCGGTGACACCTACGGGAGTGTAGCGCTCACAAATGAGTAAACCCATACGAACACATACAGCAAAGTCATTTAATTAGATTCTACGAACGATCGCAATATGCGCAATTGTCTCATAACATCGCAGCTAGATTCCAAAGTACTACTAGTTCTTTGAAGAATGGACAGATTTGTACATTTATTAGATTTTGGATTTTTGATGTAGTTCCTACTTTGTTCCTTAAGAAAAGAATGTGATTTAATGTAAAGGTTAGATGTTTACTTAAGACTTTAATATTGTTATTCAATTAGTCTGATTTTCTATTTTGTGACCATTTGAAATGATAAAGCTTACCTACAAATTATTCGTCTGGTCGTCGTAGTCGTGGTGTATAAGTACGTACTGCGTACCTTTGTCCCATAGTGTGGAGCAAAAGTTGGCAAAGAGGTGATTTGGAAAAAATGCGATTTCCTGCTAACAGTCAAGACCCTAATATACAAGCTTCATACAGAATATTGGGAAACTTGATGGACAATTTTTCTGACTATCGAAAAAAATACAAAATTGGGTACTTGTGCTCCTTCTTACTCTCATATGCTATCTTAAAAAGACAAATAGTCCATGGAATGAACAGAAAATGGACTTGGTGGGGCAATAAGTGGCGAAGTCGGTTGGCCAACGTGACAGACCAAGTCGGGCTGAACTAATAAGGTTTCGTGCCGGGTCTACAAAGAACTAAAAATGCCCACCTCTGATGTGTTAATTAATAACATACGTTAAATTGAGTAGGAAGTATGCTTAATTATATTAATTACTACAAACTATCTATTTGTGAAACTAATACTCATTTCATGTGTAATTCAATTGTAATTGCCTCTACAGCTTACATGCATGAGTTATATACATGCACATATGCATAATAATTAATGCCATTTACATATGGCAATAAATCGCCAATTGTAATGTTCACCTATAATTAGATTGTGTTCTAGAAGCCAGCTCTGTGTTAAATACTAATAGAATAACTAATAATTCTTAACACCAGAAAAATTTCTTGCGCTTCTCACGTCAAATACGTAAACTACAAATTGATTTGAAACAAGTACCGTAAACAACACATTACTTCAGTAATTTTCAGTTGTAAACAAAGCAATCGTAGATTTTGACGTATATTGATCATGACAAATTATTCGGTTTCAAGCACCTACAAGTCTAAAAGATCGCTATTAAATCTCGTGCAGTGTTTTATAACGACCAAGTGAAAATCCAAACAACAATTATAAAATGTTTATGTTACAAATTACTTTCTATAATTTCGATCGTTTCTTCTACACAATATACGTTGCACATGAAAAAAATATCAACTTCATAAATTCATCGTATTTTTTCTAGAAACGTGCAGCACCTGTTAAAACAAAAGGAAGGTGGCATGGTTGGCAAATCAAAGAAACGAAGCACATTAATATCAAAGAAATACGTTACAAATATACAATCCTTCAATTCGACATATTTTTATTCTTGTCTATAGGCAGGTTTACACTTTGATTGATTCTAAAGTGCGCGTTTTATTAAACGATGAAGTAGCACTTAACAGCGTATGTGATGCAGTTGCATATTTTATTTATTATTTAAATCAGATTGTGCTGAGAGATGGAAGGTGTTTAATTTCAAAAAGATATTTTTGCTTCAATCAAATGGATGGATTAATTACTTACGTACAGTAAAAGATATATTACGTATAAATTGTAGCAGAGTACACACACATAGTTTATATTATAGGAAACAAACACCTAATTGTAAATTACATACATAAATGCACGGGTCTTCATCGATATCATATATACATATCAAAATGTATAAACAAATGACATATATAAAAACAAGTCATGCATAATACAAGTACACGGATGTACAGGCTATCGCTTACTTGATCTATTTCAATTGCAGTGGATTTTATTTATACATTTCTGCGAATAATAGCAATTCATTAATCCTACGGAAGAAGTCGATTTGGTATTAAATATTTAATAAAAGCAATAACGAATTCTTACGAGCTACAACATTGTAGCACAAAATAATACATATATTCGTTAAAATTAAATATAAAATCCGGAAGACTTGGATATTGGAAGAGCTAGTATTGCATCAACCGCTTTTAAATTTTTTTTTTTAAACAGCGATTGTTACGGTTGGGGGCAATGTTCTACAACTCTTCTATCTATTTCAGTGCCTGGCGAGTGTGAAGGCACTAATTCCCTTGTTCTTCCATCTCCAAACAAGCACAAAACGCTCTCCCCCCTGTTTTATACTTAATTGTCAGCATGACACATTCAGGTATAGTCCTTTCACCCAACCGTCTATGGCGTCTACTACTACCAAAGATTTGACTGATAATTTCATTAACTGAATTTTTATGGTTTTTTCACAATTCGGTAATTCACCGGTACCGCCATGAAACGTCATTTCCGTTTAGATAGTATTTTTATTCTAAAATCGTCTTGTGTGCTGGTTACTCTTGTCCACCCAGAATGCTTTCTTGGTACAGTTGCAGCAATTGTGTCTCCAAAACGTTATCATCAACATCACTTTGATACTATTGATAGTAGTCAAGAACTACTACTGTAGCGATGCTTTTATTGACAGAAAAGATATTAATAGCTGAATCAGATTTCAACTTCGTAAGGGTTATTTTTTCACCTTTGGAAGTGTTGCATGCAGGAGGTTTAACCGATTTCGATGGTCAACTTAAAGGAATTGTCAGCTTGTGTGGATGTGATTCTGTCGAAGAATCGTCAGGACTTAAAATCTGTGTGAGTCCGAGATGAAGTGAGAGAGGGTGAAAAATAATGAGGGCCGCAGTGGTGGCGATGCAATGTTTAAGTTTTAGGAAGTTCGGGTAAAATTTTGAAAAGACAAAACATCAAAATGATCAAATCCCTTTCAAAAGTTTCAGAAATTCTTCCGCCTCCTAAAGACAAATTTCTTCTCTTAACGGGTAAATATGTTTATCGGATCCCTTGTTCGTGCGAGTTAGTATATGTCGTCGAAGCAGGTTCTGTGACACTGGCCACTAGATATTATTCAATACCACTTCACTACTTACAAAATTATTTTCAGCTAGCTATTTAGCTTTGACTCAAATTTGCCATTTATCATATTTTTGCTATGAGTACAATAAGATGTAATCATATAAAAAGCTAAAACTGCTGTGTGTATGCAGCTTTCTCCTAACGTAGCTTCAACGAGAATGAAAAGATATCTTTGTAGAGAGAATAATACATAATCCTTCCATTGAATTTTTATAACGTTATCAAATAAAAGGCTAGAAGGAGTAGAACATAAACTAATTAAAGCGTAAAAAATGATTTGCTCGAATTAATACATCCGGTAAATTATAGACGTGTATGTATGTATGCATGAGTAATTAATATTTCGAATACCATTAAGTACACAAAAAAGACGCTGAAAGAACATTTTACACAAAATTAACAAATGGTCGCAGTCAAAAAATATCTTTTTCTATTTTGCATATGAAAAATATACTTTATCTAACCACGTTATGAAGCGTCAAATTTTAAATGGATTTTTAACGTTTTAGAACATCACATTTTTCATAACTGTCTGTTTCATCTCTTTACTAGTGACGTAATGAATGTTTACGTAACAAAAGCCTTTATTAAAAAATTCACCACTAACTATTCTTTATGCAGTATCCATAGCGACACCCAAATAAAGCGATGTAATTGAATTTATTTGCGTGGCTGTAAGCGTTGTTACATTAGGAACCGCACATTTTTTTTTATTTCAAAGTGGTGTTGGATAAAATTTTGTACTTAACGCATTATAAAGAGACTAATTTTATTTGTAATTTGCAGAATTCGCACACGTTACGATAATAACTGTTTCCACACGTAAACCCATATCGTGTTGCATACCGTTACAGATATTTGGAACGAATCACGGGAATTTGTTGCTCCAGGGAAATTATGAAAAGAAACAAAATTTTGTTGAGTTATTATTACAAATATCTACTTGATGTATTTAGCTAGAACGAAAATATTTGTGCAACTTTGATTTTCTTTCTAGCATACACGCTTCATTCGTCTGCATCCATCTTAAGCCTTTTTTAATTGGTCAACTTATTATGGATTAATCTATATTCGGATTAAATTATAACTGGTTTAATTTACATTTTACCAATTTATAATTTACTTGCTACTCGACAACCCCAATTGGTATCTGATCAGCTGTATTTACTATGTATCAATTCATAAGAGGACTATATCCACCTGTATTGATTCGCACTCTCCCAGTACATACTACATACCGTTCAAACACAACTAATCCGGTAGTTTCCAACAAAACCACCCTTATTAACCTAAAGATTAGTTGAAACCTGAGCCGCTCCAAGTATTTCGAGGTATCTCAATAACATCTCCTGAGATAAGCCGGACCTCCCACATTGGGGGCCAAAAATCTATAATATGCAACTTTTCAATGAGTGAAGCCCAAATAGTTGCACGATAGATTAGATTTATAGCGCTCTTTAACCGATAACGCTGTACACTTGCCACCTACCTTAAGAAAGATTTTGGGAAAAACGAAATATTAACTCTCCAACAGTGGAAAATAATTTCTACATTATTTTGTGTACAGCAAGTACATAAATGTTCATCTTTTATCGCACGCTTCACGTGATTTACTTAGTAAGAAATTCCCAATTATTACATTAAAAATCTTCTATCTGTTATATGTACTTTTAAATACAAATAAAATATAATTGCAATGATAGATACACTTTATTCGATGTCAACGTTAGTCAAACTTTCACATCGCAGGAGCTTAAATGTGATCAATATCTGTCAGAGAATACATAATAAAAATAAATCGTTGAAGTTATAGAGACGCAAAATAGAAACTTGTTTCATAAGGCATTTTATCTCACTTGTCCGTTGGATAAAATGACCTCTAATGAATCTTGTTCTGTAATATTCCACCCCCTAGTCGGATGTTCGGCCGATCCTCGCAGACAAACATAGACACGCGAAAAAATAAAAAAAAACATCAAAGAAGCACATTTATTAACCCCCGAATGAACGTAAACGTTCACTCGTTTACGTTATATGACATGCTCATAGTAGAGACGTATAGCTATACAAATCGTTTACATTCCGAACGATTTGCCTAAGTATCGAGAATTGACAGAGATTTCCGTTCGATGTGATAATTTAGGAAATGATTTGGGTGGTTTCGGTATCTTCCTTAGACCTCCCGCTCTTTTAGGCCCGTTTTTCCCGAATCGAAGTAGCAACAGCATCTTACCTAAAGGAAATCGTCTACTGAAATGGCGTCTTACGAAATAAAATCCGTCCTCGATTCTGTTTGGTTCTCATATTATGATCTCAAGAACACGAAAAGATAGTCACATCAGTATCACCCTTACCGCAATAGCTAAGCTGCCGTCTTCATCAGCTGTGCTAAAGCTACACCCTTTCACACAACGGTGAACTGATGGTTATGCTTAACAACAACAAGTAAAGGCTGGTGTTTAATCATACTAAATCTGAATTCATTAAAATGTGTTCATAACTCATTTGTACATCGCCAAACAATCGTATGAGTTGCATTAAAATTCAAAGTCTCATACATGTAAAACTGTTGAAACGTTATTGTTGATAAGTTGAGAAGAAATAATATATAAAATCCTCATATTTTGTGGATTTATATGCAAGATAACTTTTCTCACTTCCTCATCTGTTACAATTAATAATTTACAGGCATTGAGGTACCAAAGAGTAGTAAGCGGGAATTGTTTTCCCTTCCTGGATTTGCGCGAACCTCATAAAACCATCTCGAATAAACATAAAGGCAGTTGTTATGATTTCGGGGCTCGTAAAATACGAGTGTAGTTTACGATTAGTTCTGTGGAATACCATTTCCTAAATATGTAGAAGTATCTGCGGAAGCCGGAGACATCAATCTAGAGAACTCAAAATCGCGTCGGATGTTTATGGAACCTCTTCCGTTTGAGTTCACCCGAGGCGAGCATATTTAATTTACCGGCGTAAGAGAACAAGGTATTCGTTAACGTGAATACTTGATATTTTTCATATTTACAGGATCAGGCGAGGAAAATTTCTTGTGAAATAGCTTGGTTACAAAGCAAATGAAGTAGAAAGCAGATTAAATGCCGAACATTCCGCGCCGCTTACGGAAAATTGCGCGCCATTGTTGGATCGCCATTGCCATCTGCGCTTACCTAATACCAAATAAAAATTGTGTACAAAAATAAAAATATATAGCACAATTGCAAACAAACAGTTGGATTACTTCACTGAATTCTTGTTGAAAACTTAAAATATATGTCCAAATTATACGGCAACGAACGATAACCTCTGTATCTGGGTAAATTTCTGGTCTTAACTTCTTTCATTTGGAGCCTAGGTACAGTTCCTACATAAAGGTATACAATGTACACTTCATTTCGCATCCTCGGAAGAATACCGGAATATAAATATAATATAAATGTCTAATTTTCTCAGAGTATTCACTTATAATCCGTTGGAGATACTACACCAGCAAGAGCAAGTGTTGTATTAGATCGTCAATATACACTGAAGGTATCAAGGCAATAAACTAGAAGGTCCTAGAAGTCCTTAAAAAGTTTGAGTGGTAAAATGACGTTATAATTCATTTATTCAAATTAGGAAATTAGAGAAATTCTACAAAAAAATCAATGTAAATATTTCATTTTAATAAATTTAATTTATTAAATGTCTGTATATTACTTTGTGGTTCCCGATTTAAAAAGTTGCTTTTTATATTCATGGTTAATATTATCATTGCGAATATTGTCTACGTCCATATTTATTCCTCGATCTTATGTAATATGACGCAGCAATTTACTCTTTCACGCAGTATACCTCGAAATCTTGCAATTGGCACACCAATACATCTTACGTGCTAAAATATGAGCTCTATTGTAATCTTCTGGACTCCCTGGTTCTGCATTTGGTACAAAAAGCCATGGCTGTTCTCCGTCTCCTCTATGATATTTTCTTTCTAAATCATGCATTGAACCCGGGTGATTAGCACTACTAAAATCCCTAAATTAAATCTGATATTAATAACACGTTCATGGAATAAAAAAAATTTCTGCTTTTGTGTTGACGTTCTGCCAAGGAGCTACAATAGTTGAAGACTTACTATCTTATAAGCCTATACAAGGAAAAGAAACTGCTGTGAAAATTTGAAGTATTGTGTGTTATTTGCTTTTTTAACAAAAAACAGCCTTAATAAAAGAAAAATCAAAATTAAATTCAAGTTGCCGTAACTGCATTGAAATCGTTAAGCTAACCAATATTGTTGTTCAGGAGCAAAAACCTCAATAATGCAAGATTTGTTGATTTAAACTTCTTTATGTGTATTCGACAATGTCGCTTTGTTTGTCTGTGCCGTATACACGTACACTTATTCACTTCAAGGATTTCACGGACGTTACACATTTCCGCTGGTTATGAACGTTAGCAAAGCTTTCTAACTCGCGTAATAGTTTAAGTAATTGAAAATCAGAAGGTGCTAGTTAAGTTTTCACCTTCCTGGAAATGGAACTAATTCTTCTCTCAACTTTCCACTACGTTAAACGCATAATGCACGCTAATATATTAAAAACCCGTATCCAGCTACTACATCATCTGGTAATTACAAAGCCGAGCTTTCTCGGCCTATGCGCTCCCGTCTTTGTACGCGCCGGAGCCAAAAAACACATAGCTGACTTTAATTTATGCCTCGACGTAATGTTGCATAAGTATATACATGGTCGGGTCGGGCGTAGCGATGGTAAAGTCTGAGAGGCACCTGAGAGAAAAGCTGAGTAATTTGTGCCTCTTTTGACGGTATTCGGAAACGCCGTATTATTTACGGGAGCACTTCGAGAAAGTTAGGCTTTAATTTCAAACGATGATGGCAGCAATAAAACGTAACTAGGCAAGAAACTACAGGCATTTCATCTTTTCATTATAGAATCTGGTGAAAAGAACGTAAGAACACAAAAAATCATTCTATAATTCTGGAAATATATTTATTGTATTACATATAAATCTTTAAGGGAAATAAAGGCGCTATTATTATTATTAATTTAATAAATTGAACATTGTTTTGTGAAAACCGTATGATTCTATTTATAACAATTTCAAATTGCAATTTCTTTTCTTTGGCTTACGTTTTAAAACGTGTATGTATAGATTCTGTACAACTAGTTTCTTAAAATAAATATCATGAAAATAATCCGATCCTTCGTATCATTAATTTGCTGATAAAGACCCACGATCTAACAACTTTGTAGAGATCTCCTTCTCATTAGGTGTTTAATTACGCAAGGCAATTTCGCTGGAACTACTCGAAACGCTTTAATTCGTTTTAAACTTTTAAATTTCCTTCGACTTCTCAAAACGAAATCCCGCAAATTATTTCGCAAGAATTGAACATCGGTTGTAGATTGGTAATTAACGTTTCCACGTGTTTGCGTTGCTAGTACCGTTTACAGCACCGTCTTCTGACAAATTTGTACTGTTATTTCATCTGTAAGCACTGCGAATTGTTATATGTGTTCTTTGTGACGATGTTCCATAAGCAAAGCACTTCAAATTATGTTCTACAAGATAAATATATCTGTTAAAGTCCCCGGGATATTTACAAAAATTAAAGAATCTTGTAAATTTCCACATGCGACTGTACTCCAAAACGGGGTGACTCGGCTGCTAAAATAGTAAAATAGTATAGTTCTAGGACACAAGTCAATAAAAAGAAATCACGAACCCATAGCTGCGTTATATACTATTATTTACAAACGCTTCATTTTGGTTCTAACACGTCCTTTTCGAAAAGTGAAAATATAACAGAAAAAAGTAGATGATGATGATGGAAAGGAAAATCCTAGTCATTTAAAATTTATAACTCGAGTTGTATGGAAAAACGTCAGTTGTTAGACAGAAAAACGCCCGCGTATACGTACATAAGAATTTCTGAAAACTTTTGACTTGTTCGTTACTGAACGGAGATATTTTACGCCAAACAATTTTTTGAGCTAATGATCAGTACTTCTTTTCTTATTTTTGGTTTGGTTGGCCACCGTTTTAATTTTTCTCTGCGTACATGAATTAATCAAAGGATGTCGCATACTTTTTCGCCGCGGCACAGCACGCGTCCCGTACAATTAAAACAATGCAAAATGAATAGACGCGCCGTACCGGAATGGCCGCCGGTCGTCCATTCATTTGCATTGTTTCAATCCTTTTTGATAAGACGCTATGCCTTGATGAGTAAGTGTGCGACAACCTTTATTGTATAATAAAAACGGATTCGTACGTTCTCAACTAAAAATCGTCTAACTTTAGTAATCGGGCGTCTAATTTCGTGGAGATTGATATATTACGGTATTTAATAGTGGTACCCCGTTATCTGCTAGGCAGCGTCTAGGGAATGTTCCGAGACGTAAAAGAACTAGCAATTCTGCAAGTTCGTATAAAGTTTAATTACATAATTAGTATTCTGTAATCATAGATCTTCAATCGTTTCAAGTCAAGTTCAGAGTAGACGTGTCTACTTGACAATTATACAGTTATACCCACTGCTAATTTTTCGTAGCCTGGTTTCCATTCATTATTGCATAAATTATATGTTACTTATTGTTTCGGAGGGACTAACCTGCGGCTGGAAAATTCTCCACTTCAACGGGCGAGGTAATGACGCCGGCAGGACTATACCGAAATCAAGTTCCGGAAAATTAAATTAATTAATGCATTAACCCCAGGATACGCAAGTTCTGACTCATTCCGTTAATCGCCTTTAGGGTTCCTGCATGCCGTTGTAGAGGCCGACTAAAAAAGTTATTATAGCGACTTTCGTTTAAAGCTTATTAATAAAGCAATTGCTTTCTTATTGATTTTAAATTCGCGATACAGCAACTAAACGCTTCACCATTCAATCACCGATCGTCTGTATAAATTTATTTCCATTCCCGATGTTTTCCAGCTATTTATGTCCATTTTCTACTCGGTTAACTAAAGCTTTAATCACACCATTCAACATCGGTTACGTAATCCCGGGTGGTGCAATTTATTGGTCTAAGACGTAATTCTACGCTAAAGTATTCGTATTTACCAGCGCGTCGAATACTAGGTAAACTTGAATCAATGCATTTGTGGTGAAAACCTTTCATTGTTCTCCACGATTTAGTTTGTTAGTTTTATTTGGCTAGAAACCATAAGCAATTTTTCAGTGTCGCTGTTAAATAATGAACAGTATCCATAAAAGACATAACTTGGTTGTATGTTCTTCATTATCCTTGGGTGCAACCCCTGGATGACTTCTGCGACACCCAAAATATGTTCGGTTATAAAGCGTAATTGCATTTGTTACACGTGGCAACAGGTTACAATTGAATCAAATTTAAACAATTGAAAACAATTATATAATCCTGCGACCAAAGAAAATCATAACTACCGTTAATATCCGTCATGGGTAAACAGTCTAACAGCTTTTATTGTGCTTGGAACAATGTTTCTCCATTTATATTCTTAAGTGCTGTTAAACCGCAACCTGGTTAAAAGGTGTAATTCTCTAATCGGTCTAATATTCAATTTTAGCGATATGCAATTAGAACATGAAATCTTTACCCGTTCTATCAAATTTTTGAAGCACAATTTGGATGTTTTGTGCAGTTGTTTTAGAATATCTTTAGGTCCTTATTATTGCCTTTTTGTTGGAATATAATGTCGATAGATCAGAAGATCTTGCAGGCTACATTGTAAGACTATTGCCAATCCAAGAATTTGGAAATTCTTGATTGAAATATTCAGTAACATCTATGAAAATGTATTATGGCACATTATCGTTCTAAAATACCATTCCGCGTCTAACTGTTAATGACATATCATCCAAATAATCTGCAAATTCAGTTTGCAAGAAATTTAAATATTTTTGATATATTAAGGTACCTTCATAAAATTATGGACTCAAAATATGACGTTATTTCAAAATCACATATACTTTGGTGTATGTTGTATTTAATTCCAATGCAGCTTCTGTAATTGAATTTGTAAGGTAAATATTGAGTAGATAGGTTGCAAGGCTTCTAGCATACTTCAAGGTTGCTCGCCCGCAACTTCATGCAAGACCATTCCCGATTTCAGAGAGCAAAGCATGAAGTTGTGGAACATTAGCGTCCTTGAAGTGCTCTAGAAGGTCTGTAGTCTACCTACTGTATTGAAGTATGCTAACACATGAACTTCCAAATTATCATTTATTTGATGAGGTTCGCGTATTCTCGATACGGATTCAATTCGAAGCAATTTATTTTCTAATTTAAAAAAATGGAAATAGTTTGGATGAAAGCGATGCGGGTATTATTGTCAATATAAGTGCAGGGATTGTCTTGAATTATTATTTTATAAATAATAACGTTTTGTCATATTTGCCTTATCATTAATTGAGTAATCTCCCATTATTGATACAAATTAATAATGTATTTAGGCCAGACAAACCGTTAAGAATTTCATTCTTCATTCTTCTCTTAGAATTTGGGATCCTTTAACATTCTCGCATCAGATCTTCTAATATATGGATATTGCTTTTGTTAATGGTATTTCTTACAGTTTGTATTAGTTCTTTAACTGCTAACATCGATGATTTCCTTCAGTTCTCCGATGTAATTGAATTTTTGAAATCTTAGAAGAATTAAAGAAAATAAATTACGAATGGTAGCCATTATTACATCTTTCATCTTACGTTACTGCATTCAAATTTTAAATGTCTTGAAACACATTTTACTAGCTACAATTTTATTCAAAGGTAGAACATAATAGTATTTAAATTCAATGATCGGGAACAATCAATCATTTAAAAATTCATGCTGCTACACCCGAACTTGAATTTTTTAAAATTTAGTAGTAGTTTGTACAATACCTTGGCCAGTTTGATTACATTTAGATTTTTTTCAATAAACGCTACAAAATCCTATTTCTCTTTTGAGGTGCCATATTGTGTTTTACTTAAGGACGAATTTGTTGTAAAAAAACAGTGAAAAGCTACACGTGTGATACTAGTGAATATTTCTTCTTCATAGTATCAAAATTAAAATAATTTAATTTTCTGACAAGGTGAACCTGCGAATTATTTTATTAACTAACATATAAATTCGATAAATACAAAAGTAATATGAACGGATCGAGATACGAAAGCAACCAAACACATGTTTCACCATTCGTGAAAAATCCAATAATTTTGTTGCAAAACTGAATATAAGATTACGTTGATGAGTTGCAATATTTTGCCAAACTCTATCTTCTTTGGATTTTACGTATATAATTGATAGCTTTATCGGAGCGTAACTCAAAGTTTATTAAAAATTCCTAAAACAAAATAAGTTGAATTATGTTTTCATAGATTACGTAAATTGCTATTACTAACATGTCTTGATGAAATATATGTTATCGGATATACAAAAGCGATTTCAAATATTTCCATTTTACATAAATACCAGCACTTGAAATTATCCGGCACTGACGGAAATAAATTTTCATTATTGCTGTCATTTTATTCGCCAAATAAAAACTACGCAACACTGGAAAAATACAATTTTATAATTTATTGCATAGTAAGTAAATTTAGTTTTACATTACGTATTCTGCCCCGGTAATAAATATGAACGAAGTTAATTACATTTTGATGCTAAAAAATATATTTTTAGTCCACCGCCTTTTTTGTAGCAACATTGATTTATTTGCATTATTTTTACGCAGAGTTCATACATATTCCTTTTAACCTCTTAACTTCATTGCTAGACGTTTTACTTTAACAAAGATGCGCTCCGAAAATTTCTCTAACTAAATGATGGTTGATTTCGTGGTACCAGTGGTTTACATAAACAACGACATACATTTCATCACTCCAGCCCTTCATTAGCGTAACAAGTAATACAGTAAAGGTGTTCTTGAGCGAGATAAGATATTCAATTTCGTGAGTAATTTAATAAATTTCCTCTAAATTAGAAAAGTTTACTTAAACCTTTTTCTCCGTTTTTTAATATTGTAGAAACTTAATAATATACATATGTCATGTCGTGAATTGCCCAACTAGCTTAGTCATATCGTAATAAATCTTTGAACACTATTTGCCAGCATGAACGACTCGAATAATGGGCTGCTGAGCACGAAATTGGTCGCAACATGTAATTGAATAAAAGAGTTTGTTGAGAGCAGGGACCTACTTTTATAGAGCGAAATATTAAGAATAAAGGAAACCCTATTTTCTTCAAATCACCACAGACCTTGTCGGTTTAACAAACTATTTGCTTCCTAACGTTGTACACGCCCATAGTACTTCTTTTCCAACTTGTATAATAATAATAATAATAATTACCATTATTATTATTCTAAACACATGCAGAAGTAATAACATATACATTAGAAAAACGTCCACTTATATTATAAAAAGAATTACTTAATTTCAATGTACATTTTCAAGTCTATTCTTTTACAATTGTAGACAGACACAAATATTCACAAAACTTGTATAAAAGATAATCTGTTGGAATTCGGAAAGTTGTAAGTCGCTCTACGTAGCACAAGAATTAACTTATTAAACACAATTTAAACTTTAGAGTTTTTAAATATTGTACGTAGTCCTGTCATGACTTTTAGCTAATTAAAATAGTTTCTGTAAGATGGTGACATATTAATCTTCAGAATGTAGTTTAGAATAGTTCATCCTCTTTTGTCTAACAAAAATATCTAAAATTGAAAACAAATTTTCAAATACAGCTATTCCATACCTTACATAAGAATGTAACTCTTTGCCATAACATTCAAATATAGATCACTCTCAGCTTTGTAGCGAAATCTGAAATAATCGTTCGATGTTTTCATTAAAGCCATGCGAGAGTTTAAAAAATGATCCCCTAAGTCACTAATGGTCACGAAAACAATGGTTTCCTTGCTGTGCGTGTGATAATTTAACATGATTTTACTTGAATTGTATGAAAATTTTGGAAATAATTGATTGTTCCAAATTAATTGATTAAATTTAAGGAATCGGGAGTGTCCCATGAACACGCTTTCAACAATTTAAGTTCAATTGGAAAGCGATTTATTTATCATTATCGTTTTAAACGAATATATAAAATTCAAACAAGAACTAGAGCTGTTCTAATGTTCTAATACATAGACATTAATGTTAGTATGTTCTTTTCTGGAACTTGGCTTTTTCTAGCCACCGCTCGTGATCAGAAATATAAACAGAACTCTTATAATAAACACTTTGAAATTGGAAGTACGACCAAAAAACGAGCTACTTCGATGACTATTCGACTCTCTTCTTTCTTTAATCTCGATTGTTTTTGATCTCAGCAAATTTTGATAATTTTATTTTTCAAAAAATACAGTGATGACGAAACGCAAACGGAAACTCTTATTTTTAGAGATAGCATAATGCAGTGATGCAGGGACGCATCTGAAGCACTGATTCTATGACGTTTTGCACCACCTACAACTGTACAATATTAAATTTTACTGACAAACAACACGATTATTTGACGACCGATACAATTACATTAAATCGGAAGGTTTAGGTGTGACCGTCGTTGACTGAACTTAATGTAATCTCCTAACTCCGCCGCTACCTAGATAGTAGGAGACAAAAGGAGTTGAAGCTGCTCATAGCCGCCAGAGGTTTCTTGACGTTGAACGAGTGGACATACTGAACTCACTATGCGTAGCGCTAATGATAGTTAAACTCGGAAGCGGAAGGTTAAACAGCTGCAAAGAAATGCTCTAAAAACCGAAATTTATCATTTGCTAAAATGGCAAAATCTGAAATGCTCTTCACTTATGGATTGTTTCCTTGTCTAGGTGTGAAATAAACTATTTTAGAACTGTATGTTAGGTGTTAAAATCAAAATGTGTTGATTTTATTAAGGCTGCAACCAACATATTCGAATAAGTGTGCGAATGTAATCCGATAGCAATTGTATGCACGATGTAATCAACATATTCAAAGCGAATCATATAAAACAGATTACCCGGAAAGGGAATAACGGTATTAAATATACAGCAAGTTATGAAGGTAATAATTGAATGCAAAGCCAAATATTCAGTTCAACCTCAATTAATAAAATCGAAATTGTGTACATTTAATTAGAATAAATAATTCTGTAACGATAATAATATATTTCAAACAGCTGCCGGTTTCCACCTAGTTATGTAGCCGGTACATTAATTATGAGCGATGAATAACTTCAGTCACGCCAATTCAACCGCGTGCAAACACTTGAAATTAATACTACTCGATCTTGATTAGGTAATAACGATGTGGCTATACTGAAGCCCCGAGTAGTACGATTACAAGGCCTCGTATCGCCGCCAATGTCAGCATATTTTAGAATACTAGTAGTTCTTTTTTATCCTTACCTTTTCTTCGTAATAAATGCAAGAAACTTTTATAATGACACCTTGAATAAATAAGGTACCCTTTAAGTAATGTCCTCAACATTACTCGTAAAAAAAATATATATATATATATATATAAAATATAGTAATATAATTAGGCATCTTTAGAAAGATACAAATTTCAGTTATGTTGGTCGTTGCGTCAGTCGATGTTATTGTTTTTTTTAAAAACTTGCATTAAAAAAAATACGCCTACGCAAATTGAAGTCGAGATAACCTATTTCCAGAAACTTTGCACCATCATTTAGCAGAGTGAAATTTTGGACAAAATAGTCATTGGTTGACTACAAACATTCGGAGCGGGAAAAACTAGCAATAACATCGGAAAAGTTCGCCAAATAGCGCTTCACGAGCGTCGGATTGGTTAGCTGGACAGTAGAAGTCGAGCATCTCGAAAGAACGTGTTTGTCACACTGAAGCTTGGGCATGAAAAATTTAATCGCATGTTGCAAAAAGGTATTCGAACATCTTTAAAATATGTCGCTCTTTTAGCGTCGACTAATAACTTCAGATAAAACTTAAATGCTTTAGGCATGAAGCCTAGTGAGTCGAAGCAGTGGATTACGAAGGGAGAATCGGCTCCGAAAGAGGGAAGACTCTTTTATCGGCCGGAAAAGTGATGGCCACAGTCTTTTGGTAGTGTTATGGATTTGCATTAGTCGCAGTAGCCTTGAAAAAGGAGAAACAATAATGTAGGCATACTACACATTATTACTTAACAAGCTGAAGGGAGAAATTGCGGAAAAATTTGCGTGCTCCAGGTTTAGGGAGAGTCTCCACACGACCCGTTCCTCTAAAACGTTTCAAAGTTTTGGTGACAACAGTTTGAGTAATTGGTTTGGTATTCTTCATTGGAAAGGATACACACTTCTTGTTGTTACTGTTGTTATAATTGGGTGAAGCGTCAGGTTACAGAATACACCTCGCATTTCTAGACATCGATTACTAAATCAACAGTTAAGCCTACTAGAATTGTTATTCTCCCAGTTTAGGTTAAAATGGGCATCTTGTAATATTAAATAATATTATAAGATGGCAATAAATTAATGATAACATTTATAAACGCTCTTGCACCAATTAAAACATTTTATTATCTTTATTTTCTTTGATATTTTCTAATTTTGAAGTTTTCATACAGGTTCTAACAAGATAAAATAGCTTTATTAAACAACTTAAAAATACTGTGCTATGCTACTTAAAATAAAATCGTGATGTCATTCGTCAAGACTACAAACATCTTCTCTTGCATAAGCCAAAACAATTCTAGGATTTACCAAACATAACGTACTTTAGCGGATATGGACCCATTATTCCATACACATTAAAAACACTGTGTATTAGTATCCATTGAAGAATCAAATTTGGAATGAAACCATGCAGTCTTTAATAAGTGTTCATACAATCTCCTTCTTCGAGCTGGTATTCCTTATCACTTACTCTTTCTTGCAACTTAACGTAGCCTAACGAAACATCGTTTAGATTTCATAAAAAGGCGGGGCAACTGTGCGATTACCAAGGAAAGTTATTGGAACCTGTAAGTCAATGCGACGAGAGTTGAGCTTTCAGCAAATAAATCCTGGAAGTTCTCGCGAGCAGGAAGTTTGTCGTTTGCGAGCTGCCTAAGCGTGAAATAGTGCTTTCAGTAATTAGTTCCTCGCGGTAGCCATCCATTTCAGGCGAAAATGGAATAGTTTTGATGAAGTTTAATCTTGCACAGACATTTTTTTTGCAAATATAAAAAATATAGAAATAAAGTGTCTTATTCCAAGTGAGAAAAACGCTTATTTCATCCAAATTGAATGTTGCTTACATTATATTTTTCGAAATCAAAATTAGAATAGAAGAGATCGATAATAAATACAAGAGAAGGAGCAAATAATCCAATTGGACAGGACAAGAAGCAAATTGCATTAAAGTACTAAAATGTAATTGAATCTTCTATAATTATCAGAAATATTTCATTTTGATGAATGGACTGATTGCACTGCTTTATTTCAAAGAGATTAAGTTAGTTCACTTAGTGAGGAACTGAAATAGGTCAGTGCAGATACTTATCACATATGATAGAATGCCCATCATTGCCTCCGTTTGTGAATATCGTAGTGCAGTTCTATTCTATCCGTTTCCCGGAAACTTCCCATTTCATTAAATTAATTTAGACGTAGTACATATAGTTCCTTTAGACGATAACAGTCATTACTACCAAACGCTAGCTTCCGAATACTCGCTTTACTAACCTTCCAAATCGTTTGTTGCTCAGCTTTCTGAATTACAGTTAGATTAATTCCTAATACATTAATACAGCATCATTACATGTTGGTGATGATATCTTGAGAACAAGTGATAACAATAAGGCCGCTCTCCTGGTACTACTCGGATATGCTAAACTATGAGTCTTCATTCATTCGGTTCAAGTCTTTCCTTGCTCAGAGACTTCAGTGCGTAGCCTTGAACGGGAATACTTCCTCTTCTTTACGGCTTCACTCAGTGGTGGCACAAAGATCCATTATGAGACATTTGTTCTCAATCTTCACCAGTAATATCTTCACAAATATTACCTCAAGTTACTATCAGTATGCCGACGACACTCCGCTATACGTTTACTCCACTCCGCTGAAAACTGTTCAGCAATTTAACGAAGACTTTGACAATTTCACAATTTCAAGTACCCAACACTTCTTAGAGGTAAACCCAGGAAAATCGACTCTCCAGTTTTTTGCCAAAGAAAAAACGAAAACGTTTTCTCTTATTTATAAATGTCTCTAATTATATATCTCTTGTATCGTGTCTTCTTTCGAAAAGAATTATCTTCTTTTTTTTGCACAAATTTCGCTTCAGCTCTTAAAATTTGTATTTATTTTATTTTGTATAACCTTGTTAAAAAGATTAAACATTCACGATACGAATAGAATTAATTATTCAAATTCATTTTGCAGAAGAAGCTAAGAAAAAATGTAACGCTGTATAATATGCGCATGTATTTCACTAACGGGTCTCGTTATTTTTTATAGCGTGTCCACTCGTCCTATCCTGAATTAACCATTTATTTTTAAAAAGCAACGTTCCCAAGAGAAACATGATAGCCAGCGTTGTTTGACCAAATAATGCGTACAAAATATAGCATACCGTGGTAACTTGAAGCGAGTGTCTGCGGAAGAATGAACATGATAGCAAATGAAATGTATTCCCGTAGGCATTTAATACAATGTTGTTTGAATTCTGCAGTAATTGTTCGCTTGAAATTTAAATTAAGGTATATACTATTATCTTTGTTGAGTCAATTTTGTGCAGTTACGTTCGCGGAAGCAGTTGTTATGTACATATACCATGACCACCTAGTGCGTGGATAGTAGACTATTTATTCCCTCAGTCAATTAAAAAAACAGCTACACTATATAAAATTATATTTCAAGTATAAAGGATGTTCAGTATAGTATAAGTCTAACTTCTTTAAATGGAACAACCCGTATATTACTAATTTGTCTATGTATATCTACCTTAATTTTTGAGGTAACTGAGTTAATTTGTGATTTTTACGAAATCTCATTATTTCTTTAAAGGCTGATATTTTAAATGCATTAGGACGATTCTTGGAGTATTGCATCGAAACAGTTTTTCTATCAACTAACATCATAAAATAGTTATCGAAATCGTAGCCATGTATGATTCATGTTATTTCAATTTTTTTTAAATAATCATCCTGTACATTTTTGTAGAAGCTGTTAGGGAAGCTGTTGCAGAATTTTTCTTTACCTAAAATGTGTTAAGTTAAATATGGAGCTATGCAAATAAGTTGCTCGTTTCAAAACGTACACAGCATTGTGGCGTACTCGCAGTACTCTACGTGGACTACGGCGACACTGTTCCGCTGATGGTATTCATTAAAACAATTCCAATATCTACTCCAAGCAATCAATATTGCCTTACGTACGTACAAATTTAAAGCATCGCCCACCTTTTCAGCAATAAAAAATATAATAAGGACATTCTGAAAGTTGTTTAAAAGATGTGCAATTTAGCTTAATAGAAATGTTTATGAAAAATCTTTCTGGATTTTTTCAGAAAATGTGTAACGCGGACATTATATTTAAATCAGTTAGCAATTTACAAATGGGTTTGAGGGTATAGATGTAGAGATTAAGGGGGCCATGCAAAGAATCCACAATATACGAGGTGTTCTGTTTGAAATATGGAAGTTGTTATCAACTTCCGCTTCTACCAAGACTTCTAGGAAATTGAAAATATTTTTTAAATATTTAAATTTTTAAATGCTTGTCCATAACATCGCCTACTAAAATTTTAAAAGCAAATCGTCTATAGTATGTTATACTTGAGCAATTTGGAAATTATTACTGCGACACTGTAGCATTCCTAACAACTTTTTAAACTGCATAGCAAGTTGAATAAGTAGAAGTATTAATCACAGTTCTTTTATTCTAAGGAAGGAATAAAGGTAGATCATGTTAGTTATATATGATGACAAAAAGGTAAAACTAACTCTTCTAGAGCTGCTGACGTCAATTTCATATCTAACTTCTGCTTACTTTCCTTTTCAGCGAGGTATAGTTTTATACGGCATCTTATAAGTTTAGGAAGACACCTTTATTGTTACTTCCTTTTTTTATGACGCCATAATCTCCAACATTATGACATTTATATCTGGTCCCGCGTCCTAAAGCAACCTCTAGAAAGAGACCTAGCTTTAATAAAACCTAGACCATCTGATTACGATTCCAGTTAATAGCGTGACCATACTCCGATCATTATTATTATCTAGTATCATTATTGTTCCCCCGTTTTTTTACTACCGCCATGCAATTTTTATCGTTATCACTTTTGCTAATACGTGTGTTTGTTATAATTACTTTACGCGTGCGATCTGGACCATTGAAAACCCTGCTTAATCATACTGTGGCCTTTGCGTGCAGATATTGATTATATTGTTCTCTCTCCGACGGTGACGGCTCGGAGAACCGATTAATTTGGGCAAAATACAATTGGCCAATGATGATTGAGCATTTTGTTCATGCGTAGATTTTTGATGTTCAATTGCATACATCGCTCGATTCGTCCGATTCACCCTTGCTCCTACATTACGTAAATTAATGCAATTAAACCTTGTACGCACGTGTACGGCACGTATACATTCATTTGGGACAGTTGTACCGGCTGATGGTATGAAATTGGATGTTTCGAGCTATGTCTGTCCCCTAGATTCCCATATTTAGGTATTCCATTATATCGTTTGCACGAACTTTAATGTAACCGTTTAATAAAATTGGCAATTGTAATATAGTGTATTAGAAAAGAAGTTTCATAAGAAGGCATTTCGTTGCAATCTATCAGAACTAAACGTCCAAAATCAAATGGATAAATGCGACAAAATGCTTTTTAAAACGAGCTTTCAATACCTACTGGTTCTTCTGTTTTGCACTTCTATGTCTTGAAAATGTATTGTATTGACCAACATTGCATTGAATAAAGGTGTGCCACACTGACGTTGTTTAAATTCCAAAAATACTACAAGAAATAGGCGATATTGAATGTAATACAACAAAGTGCATGGCCACCTGGACATTCTACTACTTCTTGTTGGTAAATCGCGTGAAGTGTATGAAAAGAGTGAACATTTCTATACTTGCTGTGCACAGAGTAATATTAAAATAGAATCCGGAAACATTTTATTTGCATTTCTTTAAATACGAAACAAAACAGAAGTTTTCTACTTTACGGTTTATGTTCTCCATCTTATGTCCATGTCTTAATATTTACAAGAATGTAGAAATAATTTAAATCATCGCGCATGTTAGAAAAACTTTATAATGTCCCTTTTTCTAACATTCCTGAACATCTTATTTTTTCGGAGATTTTATTTGCTTATAAAACCTGAACCACTTTTAAGTACATAGAACGAGATTCTGCTCAATGAAGCATTACGGGAATAGAATAGATATTAGGAAGCTAGGAAGTCGAAACGTATATAGATGAAGAAACCACGTTATACCGGCACGAAGTAATAGTATACTCCTACTACATATATGTTCCTACTGCATTCATACTCTTACCACATACATACTCTTATTACGTACATATATATTCTCTGTTGTTGCCTCTTTACACTTCAAATTCGCGATGTAAATGTGAATCATGAATGGAGTTAAACCTTTAATCAACAAGAGATCTGATGTTTGTACTTCCTTAATTCACTTCGGATGGAATAGTTACATTTCCTGTTAGACATACCTCTCACTTGAAATGGTTGTTTCAACATATTAAAAATAATATTTCAACATATTCTGATCAGAAATAAAGCTTCTATCTACATATCTATATCATTTTCGGTAGCTTAGCTTATTCCTCTATTTTCGGTCTATCTTCCGTAGTCTGCCGTAAGAATTTATCCAGCAAAATAATTATAGCACGAACAAGCACATATAGCATTTAGTGCTACTTTGCGGTACATGGTATTGTATCTGTTTATAAGCAATTTAAATAAATTGCTATGTTTGATATTTTTTGTTGGCCTAATAAAAGATATCAAGCGCTGTTCTCTAATCATAGTGACTAATTGTTCAATGTGACGCTTTTTATCTAGCTTTGTATAGTTTCTACCTTGAATTATTAGGCATTTACAAAAATGATACCGGGTATACACTGCTTATCGAAAGCTGTCAAAAATTGCGTCGGGTTACGTTGTGTGACTAATGTTCGGAAGTTATCCCACGTACATCCGTTCCATCTCCCGGGTGTACGATCGGTAAATGGAAATTTTTGAGTATTATAATTTTCTTCACTCTCCATTACAAATACTGAAAATATGGATAATATATTATTGTTGTGGAATTCATGTAGGTTTAAGTACCCGAGATAATATTTCTTTAAAACTCGCATCGTACATAGTCAAAAAAATAAAACGCGGCATTTCGTTTATTTGTTTTTGATTAAAAGACAAAAGTTATTATTAACCGATTTATTGTTTAAATCTTACCTCTCTCAATGGAATTATCACGTGTGTTAGATTAGACTTAAATACCAATATCGCTGTCATGGTTCTTGTTCCAAACATAATAAAGAATTCTTATTCGTCGAGCTGAAATGTACACATTAAAAATGAACTGTTCTTTCATTCCACTCGCATTTAAATCTTGATAAATTGAGTGATAAATGCCTTTTATCTCATGGAGGAAGATATTTAGCATTCCATCGTGGCCAGATAAGCCGCAGTGAAGAATATAGCAAATTACGTGGTATTGGACCATAACTCGTATTGTTCGACGTACAAAAGTGTGCTAGGTACCCCACAACACAAGGATGTTAACCATAGCCCATATAGTGGTTCAAGTGAGTTATAAATATGAAATAAATTTGATCACTATTGTCAAGAAAACCGCGAGCTAGGGCTATCACTATCACGAAGATGCCGTCCCTTTTCCGCCAGCGAGACGTTGCATATTCACTATCTTTGTAACAAAACATGTTGTAATTTTTTCAATTCTTTTACTTCTTGGTGCTTGAGAACCACACGCCCTTAAAAGCTGAACAGCTAAATTATTTGAAAGAGCGAGATATGCTTTAGGACCTCACTGAATATTTGTATCCGGCGTCATAGCTTTCCACCCAATCTGAGCGGAGCTTAAATTAAATTAAAAGGAGACAACAAAAACGTACCTAACAATGCACTACAAGAGCATGCATATGTATATACGATGAACATACCAACGGATTTTCCGAAAGCGGAATCACAACAAGATTGTTTCACATCAGTTACTCCAATATTAAATACACTTATATGCTCTTAGAGATCCAATATAAGGTACCTCTCGTATTTCAATTTGCAATCCAACTATCTCCCAAGCGAACAGCGGCAAGTCATCGAATGACATCCGCTTTCTGGATGATACAAGTTCACTTCAGTAAGAAAGAAAGGTAGTTCTCGAATTTATTTTTCTTCTTCTGTACCCACTTATTTATCGTAACCTAGTCGGTTGTTTGCCGTTTTTCGTTTGAAATTACAAAGATTCAACGGTAGCTGCGGGCTTGTATTTACATAATTGGATAGTGGGGCTGCGCCGATGAACTGCTTTCTATTTTTGATGTGTGCAAATATTTATAAAATCGCGCGTATTGATTATTAATTCTGTCGCCCTACAATTGCCTATGTTTCCATAGCAAAATCAATAACATTTACAAAAATTACATGTGCATAAAATTAATAATTAAGATATAGCTTGACGTTAAAATATAACTTGACGTAATACATAAGCAAAAAAAACGATAAATTGAAAATGTATATTTAATATTAATGATGATATTAAACTAACTACATTAAAAAAAAAAACTAGGAGAATTTTTGCATAGCATGAGTTGTATAATTTAGAAAATTAAGCCCGCATCTTTCGAATTACGTAATATGGGTGTATGTAAGTCGAAAACGCTATAAACTTGCGATTTATTACAAGAAATGATGGAAAAAGTGTCATATGGGAAGGAAAGGCGGTTGGCCACAGCTAGTACAGTAACTCAACATGTAGACCACACCAGAGCCGAAACTAGCTGAGGGGAAAGCGATTTCCCACGGTAAACTAGCATGTGAACCATACCAGTGGCGAAAATTAACTGCGAGGGTACAAGGGGAGCAACTCGCTTTTATATTAGTAATGAGCGGAGCCTGTCGCTGGTTGGTTTAGGTGATGATCAGCCGTTACAGATGACGGACTTCCATTTGTCTTCGAGGGAATAACCTGTATCTCTACTGACAATCTTAGCACGTAATTTTCCAATTTGTATTACAAGCTAATGAAGTAACACTGAATAATATGTGGTGGCCAGTGTCTAGCGATAGCCGAATTCAGACAGAGTTTTGACAGAAGAGGGGAATATAGCACTTACAATAGGCCTTGAACCTTGGGAAGGCCATGCAACCGGCGTGGTTTGGATTCGTCTGTTCTTTTACTTAACTTACTTCTACTCAAAGAAAATTTAGAAATCTATAAAAGTAAGAAAAAAACGAGAGATTCTGGAACTTTATAAAAAGTAATATTTTTTCCGCAACCATAAACAAATTTTTGTGATCATTTATGATCCTCTGCTCCAGAAAGTGTTCGCTCGTTTTGATTGATCAAAGGATTAGATAGGTTGCATCATCTACAATACTGAATCTTTTCCGAAATTTACGATTTCACCAGGGGCGTAATCCAAATTCTGTACAAAAGGAAATTATTAACTATATAGCGGGGCAAGCGAAAGAAAAATTACTCTCAAAACAACATTCATCGTGTATTTTTAATTTGAAATATGAAAAAGAGGTACTTAGATTGATTGATTATCAGCGAAATTGCTTGGTACTGTGCAATAGAAGTCTGTCGTTTACATTTAACAATGTAAAAGCTATTCCGATCGGTTTATAATGTTTCCCTTTCTCAAGCCGTTACCCCAACAATAATCAATATAAACATATGTATGTGCGTGACAAGCACTGAAATCCCGAAATCGTGTACTTGTAATAGATAAATTGGAAATCGTCTACATACATAGTACATCAAACCATTGATATGATTAATAACGGAAGTTCATACAAGTTTTTTGAGTAGATAATATGTAGTTAGCTTGTAATGCAGTAAATAGTTAAACAAATAAATAGTTTGTTACAGTTACACGTTCAACGAAACGGTAAAAATGCTAGTTATCTATAACGATTAGATTTTTATAAAATTGTTTCTAATTGTTAAATTTTTTTAATTATAAATGGCATCTCGAAAAAAAGCAACATTTTTGAGCTCCGCGATTAAGATATCGATAAAAAGGAACTTGTACTACTCCTCGAATGTGGCTGTCGTCTACAGAAAAGTATAAATACCGTTACCAAATAACCTCATCTAGATACAAGGATACACTCGCGTGGCAACAAGATGCCTGATGACTTTGCTAGGAAGTAAACTATGTGCACTTCTCTGCATTCAGAAGCTTTATTTAGCATACCTTTTCACACTGTAAAACGTATGTTACACACTGGGCCAAACAAACAGTTCTTTAAACCTTAGATAACTCCACGAGTCTCATACAAGAACATCTATATTGCCCAGTCGACACAGGAAATCTCCACAAAGCTTACCAGCCATGCTCGATTGAGGAAACACCTGTACGAAACGGGACTCGCTCAGGGGAAGGAGTGCTGTCCGTGCCTGGAAGAGGAGGAAACAGTTGTGTATATCTTTTGCCACTATCCCGCCGTGTGTAGAATCAGATTTTCTTTGTTTTCTGAGGAACTTCTGAAATTGGCCAGAATGATAGGTCGGCGATCTTTAGAATTACTTTGTTGGTCAACAAGAGGTATTGCTGGTTGATGCAAGGTAAGCCACCCATGTAGCTGATTATGTGTTCTGTAATAGAAGATTCAAGCGAACTTAGCGCAACAAATACTGATTAGCAGCTGAAGATATAAGAAAATTTGCGGGAACTAGCTCTATTTGGAAAATGGTAGATTCAGAGTTTCTGATATATAACCTGTGAAACCAGCATCGAAAAGAAATAATCGCCCGTAATCTCTAACTACATTTGGACATACACCTCAAAATTATAAAACTTAGTAATGATCTTCAAATATTGTTATATATAGAAAGGCGAACATGCCACGAACTTGTTTATAGATGATAATTCTAATTAAAAGCTAATTGTAAATAGATTTATTGATTGGGCGGAACTAAACTAAAGCAAACTTTTTTATATGCTTTTCTTGTATCATGCCGATCACATCGCATATTACTTTGGGAACTAGTCGAAACAATCGAGAAAAAGTAAATCGAAATAACGATTACTTTTTACTCACCATTTTGTATACGGCTTTGTCTAATAATAAAGGTCGACGTTATTCTGCACTGACGTTAAAGCGAAGTACCTGATGGAACAAAAAAAAACAAATCCTCGTTAAATCGGTTTTCATCTGATGCAATATTCCTGGTATGCTACGTTACTGCATTACGATGAATAATATTTATAAGTATAGAACGCGGTACACGTATTGCTCTAGAATTCATCATCAAAAGTCATAAATCTTTGCTTTACCACATATTGTTAAATAAAAGAAAATCGTTCGGGATTGGTTCGAAAACAGCAGCTTTATTTATACTAACATCGTAGGAAAGCAATTGTCAATAAAGAGTAAATCAAATAATTCAATGAAAACACAAGCCGGTCACAAACTAGCGTGTGGATGATGTTTCGTCCATTCATCCATTGTTATCTGCTTGAAATATTTTAACGAAAACCTTAGGTTGTGCTCATTAAAAGTTACGATGATCAAGAAAAATGCTTTTGCTGAATTTGGACGGCACTTGGACTTGAGCATAGAGACGGTATCTAGCGATTCAGGATTTGCTAGATACGTAATAAATAATGTCAATACAAGTAGTCAATGATCTAGGCTATCGCATTACCTTTAAATTTTTAACAAAGAGAAGAAACCGGATGCCGGATGTAGCGTAGGCTGTTGTATGCTACGCTATTTATCGAAATCGTATACATCGAAAGGGTACTTCCAAATTAAACTGTAATTAAACATATTCAATGTACACGGGGTACCACAATTGTTGTCCCTTCTTTATACTGCAGAGTTGTCGACGATAAACAACAGAGTCATGGGGATACTGGTCCAATCTTAGCATAATCATCTTGATATTTTTTTAAATTAGATTAGCTAACGGAAAATACATTATCTTGAATTAACCTATATCAAAAGCTTACACAGCAGAAATGCATCAAAATACAAACTCCAATGACTACATTTAAGATTTAAAGGAGTATTCGGGAGAATCTTTAAATTTTCGTTAAAAACAACATACTTCTCCGCAAACGTACACAATCTGATAAAATCACCCAGAAGGCAATGACCCACGAAGCTTCAGCCCCAGATTATACAGATGCGAACCTCTCTGGCGGCGCTTTTGAAGTTTGTGGTTCAAATTTTATGGGCTTGAACTAAAGACACCATGTTGTGCTACGTGGAATTCAAATTTATAATATACATATGCGGTATATATTTATTATTTTGATTCAAGAATATTTGATAATTTGTCCAGTAAACCTCAATTGAGGTAAGATTTCTACTTTTTTCCCTCACACCTTCTTGCATCCATTATATAAATTAGGACTCAACTGGGACAGCACCTTCACGAAACTTAAATATTAGGGTAATTGGTTCTTGATATATCTATTGTTTCAAATGATAACATCCAATACGTATGGCACAACATTTTAACCATAATTCCCTTAAATAACTTATATAACTCAATAAAAATGTTTAAACGTGTACACAAATATACAAGATATGCTTGTCCACTTTCCGTTATAATTAAACTTTCAAAGCTAATTTACCAGATGATACCTAAATAAAACGTAACATTCCAAACATGCGTCAGTATAAAAGTATAATAAACAGATTATCTAAAATAAATATTTCGCTCCGATTCCTAAATATTTTAACAATTAATTATGAAGGCAGACGATTTCCTTTATAAAACATGAAAAGATATAAGAATCTACTTCTCTGACAGGCGAGACATAAACGGATGTTAGGAACAAAACAAAATGGATATTTAAAGAACTTGGAAATTCATTAAAGTATAAAAATATCTAATTGACATTGCTGACAATAGATGCAGTTCTACATCGTCTACGCTACGCTGAATTTCCGCTTGATTAAATTATAGGATATTTTATAAATTTATACGAGTAGCTATTGCATTCCAATTCGCTGCTTCACAGACAGTTGCTTTGTTTCGGTACATCTTGAAAATTTATCGGAAGTGTTATTGTTTCGGACATTTTGTCGAGAAGGTATTTAAGGAGATGGAGAAACATTCGTATCCCAACATAAATCATCGGATAATAAATCACAGATGATAAATTACAGTCCACTGTGCCAGTAGTTCCATTTCACATGGACGGGATTAGATTTGACCGAAAAGAAAAGAAATTATTCTTTCTGTATGCCTTAGAGCGCCATATTGGTTGTCCACTCCATCTTATTTTCCTCTCATTTCTGCTACGTTAATATCATATGTATATATACATTATAACACAATAATCGTTTTAAGGGAAATCTTATTTATATCTTCGTAGCTACACAATTTATTGGTAAATACAACAAATGCGCACGTATTCTTTGGAAATGCGGCATTAAGAAGTCAATATTTTATTCGCTATCTTGAAGGTCAAAAGTATAAAAGGATATTCGTACTTTAAAAAGAGTTAAGTACACTTCAGCATTGCTTTACAGTTATTATGTTAATTGGAGTATTCAATTGTAAGTTACGTGCGATACTAACTTCGATCTAGTTTGAAACTCCTTGAGTCCCTAAACGCCTAGATATGGTAAAGAGCGCTGGCCCAGAAGTGCACAAATACGACAGACAAGTCGGTTGAACTTCTCAATTACCTCTCAAGCACTCTGCAGTCTGGATACCATAATACACCTTAGCTAAATACATATGTGGAAATAGTAATATGGTGAAATACATAGCCGGGACTTTCTATTAGAGAAACATGTACAAGTGTATTGAATGTACTTGTAATTTCATTCGCCCTCAATGTAGCTTTAACTGACGAGGTGTCCAAAATAGATTTTAAGAACTTCCATCTACATTTGTTTTGCTTGACTATCACAAGAATCATTTTCATTGAGACTTGAGAAGGCTTGTAAATAACTGCAGGGCGTACAAGGAAATGGAAGAAATTTTAATATATAGTGGCAAAAAAGTCTGGAAACGGCGAAATATCTCAAGGATATATAAGCGAAAAATTTTGTGTAGTGCTAAAAGAATTCAAGTTACATTAATTGTAATTTTCTCGACCTTGGAAAAGGATTAGTTTTATAATTTCTTCTGAAATCAGAAATCAGTAACACACGTTCACTTCTGATGGAAATGTAAAAAAAGACTCAAGCAAAGCAATAACCATTCCAAATCAAAAATCCAATCAAAATCTAATGTGGAGTCGATAATAAATAAGAAAGTTAATAGTGGCCAGAAAAAATTGAAACGTCACATAAAAATTTCAAGTACACCATTAAATAAAAGATCAAAAGCGGCCTCGAGAATATGCTTTTAGTGTTTTTCTGTAAGGCCAAATAATTGTGCTAGAGGTAAAAGAAGTAAATGTTATTTGTTATAGGTCCATTTTCTCATCGACTTTATAAGAAAGACAAAATTTAACAACTTTGCCAAACTTAAACCTACCTTCTATCTTCAATAAACGAGCTCCTCATGGCGAGGGTCAAAAATGAATCAGACTGTCCAGCGTGATTAATTGCTACTGCGCACAAAACAATTAAATTGAAATAATTAAGATAGTTTTATCTTAGTCATATTTCAAATGTCTTAGATATCAAAGTGGCGCCATCCAAATCGCTACAAAGCCTGCAGCCACTGCCACTGTATAGTTTTTATTTGAAAACCTTTTCGCTAAGCTTCTCAGGACACGCTGCATTAGAGTTTCTCCATCGTGTGACAAAAACAGTGTTCGCGTCGCTTCATTTTACAATATTTTTACATGCAATTAAATCGTAGATACCCATCACTTACATATTTCCAAGTAATGAACACCATAACGTGTAGAACATTTTAACATTTAGATTGTTTCCGCTTAACGTACCTCGATACCGAAACATACAGCCCCCTGTTTCCAAATGATATTCAAAACATTAACGATTACCGAGGAAACACTAGGCGGAATCCAGTTTTTAACGGAGATTAGGCAACAATCCAAGACTTCCGCAATTGATTGCGCAATTCCAACAAGAAGCAAATCCGACCGGGCATGGGTACGCCGCCCCAGATAACGGATAATCATCCCTTTCAAGAAGAGCCGGTTGCCGGCAAAAACCATTTTAAAGCGAGTGATTCTTATTCTTGCTTCTTCTAACTGAGAGAAGAACGGCGGAAGGATGACAGGGATTGCGAAATTTAAAAGTGCGCCTACTACACGCTGGAGTTGCTACTCCTCCTTGCTCGTCTACAATCCGACGGAAAAGGCCACAATAAAAACGATCGCTTCGTTCTTTTTATATCGGTTCCGTGCGATCTAAATTCGTAGTTTTATTTGCAAGAGATAATTGTCGGTCGTGCTTTGAACCTAATTAAAACGTTTCGCAGGGGGAACTTCGGCTTTACAGTTTATTATTACGGTCGTTTTGTTGGACTATCCTCCATTTCCGGTTGGGTAAGCATATTGTAGCTGGCAAAGGTAATATTGACACAATTACGTGCATTGGTTAATTATTTCGATCTCAAATATTGGAGTCCGAATAAAAGTAAACTCACAACGCGCAACACTGTAGGATAGATTGAACGTGACGTAATCATGTTCTATCATTGCAACAATTTTTAAGATCGAATGTACATTGATAAAAAGAAGAAGAAATAAATATTAACAAAAGAGATTATTAGTTTTTTTTTCAAGTTCTCTTTATGATATATTTTTGTATCAAGTAGTTAAACACTCAGGCTAATCTTTTAAATTTGATTTATTGCTGGTGCTTGTTTAGTTAACGTATTGTTAAAATAATGCTTAAAGTACGCAGAGATGCTAGATTTGTTAGTTAGTGGAAATATTGGATTCAGGTGAGCTGGAATATGCGTCAGACAAACAGCAACAGAACATAGCTTATGTACTTCGTTGCTACCAGTTCACCGTACATGAGCAGAGGAGAATTGGAAAAAGATTAGAAAAGAGTACGGAACACAAAAAAAGACTACTGCCACCGCTTTGCACTAAAGCTAATATTTTCGATAACTACATATACATACTAAAGGAAGTATTAAATAGTTAGTATTGTTAATATTTTACCGTTAAGGAATAGATACATTTGTGTATCACCTGCATAGCAGCGGTAATTACAGTGCTTAAGACAGGTTTGCAACTTGGATGTGTACAAAGTGAATAAAAGTGGCCCCAAGATGAACCCTTGTGGAACACCATTTTGCGTGTTTGAAATTTTGATAAGAGTATAACTTTTTTTATTCATGTTACATGCATGTCGTATAAGTTAGTTGGTACAACTCTCTTATTTGCTTTGTAATAATGCTTTTTTTTATTTTAAAACATCGGATCGTCTTTATTTGTAAATTAGACACATACCTCCGCAGTTTGTATATTCCTTAATCTAATTTTAAACAAAAGCAACGAAATGCAAGCGGCTAGTACATGTGTTAAATTAACGCAGAATAAAAAATGTACACGAGTCTCCTGTTTACTACTGCCCTCTTCTATTTATTTATTTATAGTAGTGAATATCAAAAATGAAGATTCTTTGAAGCAACTAGTTTGATATAGGACCATTTACACATGCATTCCGGAGCACATGAAGGTCCTTCAAATACTTCATAGTAGCGTTTGGAGTCAAACGCCAGCATAAGCTTTTGAAAGTAAAATGTTCAACTTCCAGAAGTTGAAGAGGGCGTATATGGAACTCAAACACTTCACAAACGTACACATTCTATAATCCCCTTTCATTATTCCAGAAAATATACCCCGTGGAACCTTAAAACGCTCACTGCACGTAAAATCGCATATATTTCAGTGTCGAACCGAAGTTTAATTTCGGAAACACGCCCCGAAAAGCTTGATGAAAGCAATAAAAACGTAGAAAAGCGCCGGGCGACCGCCAAATAATCCCGCAAAACCGGACGAATGGAATGGTCCGAAATAAAAGTGAGTTGATTCAAAAGCGTTCGATCCGTCGAGTTCAGCGGATTTCACGGCTGACCAGTTGCGTCACGGTTATTTCATGAAATTTTATGTATGTGATACACATAAATTAGGTTTTTCTACACGAGAATGCACTTGGGCGTTCTTCGCTACCTCTACGTCCTGTTCTCAGATAGAATCGAAAATTCGCCCTTTCAGATAAATTTCATTAGATTTAAAACTTCAAAGGTTAAGTTCTCTCTTTAAAGTAGACATATTCTATAATATACGGCCGAAGGATACAGTGTTATACGACTGAATAGGTTCAAACGGTGAGATTAAACGGATCCTGTTCTCTTTACGAACGCTATTGAATGCGTTGAACGTTCGCCAAGTAACTATTCATTTAAATCTAGTCGGTTAAATTGGAAATAACGACAAATTTCGATCACATCACTGTGACCCAATTATTTGAAGTGGAACTGAAGGAGCTTTAAGAAGGCAACGAGTGCCGATAATAAATACGTTTGTAGGTGGAAAGCACTCCATTGCTTTATAAAACAGCAGAATTAATTCGTTGCAAATTTCAACTGACCACCTGGATAATTGCAGTTTCGAACTGTATGCCAACTGTACGTAATATTAGTGAGGTACGCACATTCCCTAGTAGTCTCGCGATGTATTAAAAAGTGGCTGTTGCCGAAGCGCTCATCGCTGAACATTCGTTATTATGCTGAATATTCAATATTTTGCATATAAGTGACACAACTGTAAAGACATTCAGCACACTACTATACGTTCAATATGTACAAGCAATAACCAAGCGGTTTACTAACACAGGCAACTAGTTAAGTTAGAAATCGCTACATATTCCGTCTTCCCATTCTGGCTAAGAGCACATTTCCAGCAGCTTCCGAATACTCTACGTGCGTCTTACTATATATCTAGCTTGCTGTGTTTATACGTGAAAATCTAATGCGTCACCCCGGAAAACCAGAATATATTAGACACGTTACGATCACCGAGTAAACGCTATTTACGAAGATTTGGCTCAGAAAGTGTTTGTCATAAACATAACAACTCTGAAAGCCAAGATAATTAATATACAACAACTAACATACACACACGCATGTTATTTCTGCAAGGGTTCACTGGAATAAAATTGTAAAGCTAAATTTAGATTAGATTGGAGTAGCGGTTGGTTTCTGGAATATGCTAAGCGAAGTGATAAAATTTACTTAATCAAAAAGTATCAGTTTGTCATAATGCAAAAAAGGGAGTCATAGGAAGAAATATAGATGCAACTCGTCAATAGCAACTCTATTCTGCATCCCAAGTATTTTCTAGTTAATGCAATACCCACCAATTTTCAATAAACGAAAAATCATTCAAAGTAAATGACTAGATACGCTCTTTCTGAAAACTTGAAATTTGAAAGCTTTTATAAAATTAACTTTTGTGAATCTGTATTATCTGTAAGTATGCTGAAATACCTCAAAGCGCGTAAGTGTACATATAGATAGAGATAAACATGGACAAATATCAGTATTCCCGTATGCCTGTCATTGGCACCAAACGTACACGAGTAGGAAGTGCACAAGAGCGCTGTAACGTTGATGTACCTACTTCTCAAAGAAACTTCACAACAACTCGTGAGGACTACAATCAATCAATGATACGCCTTTAACTATCGAAATCACAAATAAAATTACAGGGCTACTTACAAAACTAGACGAGCTCCCTTTCTTTTCGCTGAATCTGTTATTAATTTAAATAAAATGAAATTTACACATTTTTTCATTAGAACTGTTAAAAGCAATTTCCATGATTTTAAACAAAGTTATGAATAATTATTGTGAGAAGGATTATTTTTTTACGCCAGCACATAAATTCTCAGACATAAATATGGTTGGACGCACATTACATCCTTTAATCTAGTCTTGAATAATTTCCTTTAGGTCGGCGAGATTTACAGTTTCGGAAACGACTACTCCACCCGTTTCCAACAACTTTTCTAGTCCTCCACCAAATTGTCCAGAGTCGCAATTTTTTACGCTGACCACTAAATTTCTCCCAGAAGAAGTTATAAATTATATAAGCACTATAGATTAAACGTACGCGTACGTAAGGTTTTCTGCGAGGTCGCGGGGGGTATAAATTTCGATTCTTTAATAAATGAATACCTCGAGGACCACTTCGCCGGCCAGTAATCCAGCCTCGAACGCCTCCTTGGATCCCACTTCGCATGAGATAAATGAGGCGATATCTTTTTTATGTTCGGAGAACATTCATCACTGAAATTAACCCATGGAAAATTTCATTTTTATAAGAAAGTCGTTTTGTTCCGCTTTGTTGGAGCCGTGTATCATCTAGATGTTTGTTCGTATACCTTATGGGGCAAACAAATGTTTGGAGAAAATTAAAAAGGGGCCCCTAACTTAATCAGATAAGATGTGTTAGAAGATAAAGTTGAAATGACGACATATTTTTACGGATCTGCTGTGTTATGAATGCCAGGATAATTCAATAGTAAGGAAAAATCTTTCTCTGCCATGTTTTTCCTTGTTCACTTATGCAGCATATAATAAATCCCTGATTAGTTGGAATTTGTTTTCTTCGCGGCCTAACGGAATACTGTTTTTATACACAGTGCCATTCATGGCGGGCGCCTTTCTATGAAAGTTATAAGACATTGGTTTATAATTTTTACCAAGTAACATAATGAATAGGTTAACTTCTTGAAAATACGCTTCACGTTAACTTAGAGAAAACAAAACGTGCGTTAGTATAGTTAATATGTATTGGCAAAATTATGAACTTTCCAAAACAAACTGAATTTACACAGATATGATTAAAAGTAAAAAATATTGTTACTTAAGTGCAAATTTATCAAATTTTTCAACAACAATCAAATTTCTCTAAGTTGGCTCTTGTTAAGGGCTTAACATTTTATTTTTTGTTTTATTTTATTTTATAAATCTAACCATTTTTATTTATTTGAAACTAATATTTTGTTTGTGTCTACTTTATGATAAATTGAATGTTTTGCCTTGCATAAATTTATATATTTCATATTTAGCATCACTTAAACTTTAACGTGTACGCATTCAATGTAAAAATACGTATAATTTCTTATAAAGTTCGCAAATATTTAAAATTCGTCAATGTTCTAATAAAAAATATCTTTAATACTCATTTATTATAGCTGTTTGATGAAGCTCCTGCTAATGCATGTATCAGATCGAGCGCCAGGTGAGAAATGTCCGCCCGTTACCGCCGGTAACGTACACTTACGTACAGGTTATCGAAACTTCGTCGGAAGTCGAACGTACGAACTACCATGACTGCCTGCCTTCTCTCATTCGCTTGTG
The DNA here is from genome assembly GCA_902655005.2 of Marronus borbonicus. NCBI lineage: Eukaryota > Metazoa > Arthropoda > Insecta > Coleoptera > Scarabaeidae > Marronus > Marronus borbonicus. The sequence continues at coordinate 9,850,235 of LR737386.1, forward strand.
AGTCACGCAGCGTTCAGACCCGCACTATCGTTGGTTTCTGATTTTTCCGCTTATACATGACGACAGCAGCTCGGAGCAAGATACTAGAGGTGGTGTATCAAATAAGTACACGAAATAACGCGAGCGTCTGGGTAGCCGTGAGTTGTATAGCATCTTTTTGCGGTAGTGATCGGCTATTTGCTGCTGTCGCCCAACCAGACGCTCATGCTCCGGTAGGATTTTGTGGCGGCCCTAGCGTTAGACATTGAATGTCCCGATACATTTGAATGCGTACACAAAGAGGGAACCGAATTATGAAATCCATATAGTATGCTATTTATGTATTTGAATTTATATATATATATATATATATATATATATATATATATATATAAGGGAATCATTTCATAAATATATTTTGTATATCTGCGTACTGTGTTTAATTTGAGATCAACTGATTAAGCGAGTAAACACATAAGAATTACATATAAGCAATTGGTCCTTTCGCCTCACAAGAAAAATACACCGAAGCAGACGACTAGCGGCATTGTTCTTCAAACTAGGAGAACGTAACAGCTCTTTTCAACTCATGATAGGCCGGCATTCGAAGAACTTATATAAAACACACTCTGCCTATCAAATTGATCAAGACTGCCATGAAACAGAAAATGGATAGTAATTCACCTTATCATAATTTTAAACCGAGATGTTTTCGTTACGTCTCACAGGGGGTCATCGTAAATAAAAATTTTTAATTTAAAATAAGTTATTGCGAAAATTAACAAATGCTATCGAAACCAGATGAATAAATAGACGCTAAGACAAACGAGGACTTTAGCACTAGATATTATGGAAAGTAGACATGTTAAAAATAAGTTGTACTCAAAAGTAATTTATTTTATAAATTAGCGTTTAAAAACATATTATAAACTTTCATCTTAATCATCCCGGTTATCGGAAGGAAAACAGTGTTTCTATACGTGGAACGCTTAAATAAAGAGGGCGCGGTTTGTTATGTAAATGATAAGAATAAATATTTTCTTTAATCTCGAACTGGAATAAAGTACAGCGATACCCGTCACAGTTGAACTTATGGAGTTATTGCAATAAGCGTATGTACACTGCATTAGTCTCCGAAGATATTTGGTTTGAATTCATGTATGTTCGGCTATACCCGCTAGCATCATCACTAAGTATTATCATTGCATATCTACAATTTTTAAATATGCACGTTTCCTAGCGAACGTAACGACTCATTAAGTAGCCGCATACAATTTGGGAAAATATTATTAAGGCCAAATTATTCTTTATGTAATAATGATAACGTAGTATGGTAAACAACATATAGGTAATTATATAATAATTAATTATATAACAATTAATCCGGGACGGCCGTTTCGAGGACACGAATGGTGCTCATCATCAACCGGTGACCGAAAATCCCCGACCAAGTTAAGTCACGGGAAAAAAAATCATCCGGTACATATATATTTATATATTTTTTTTGTCTCCCTAGAAAATATAGTTATAAGCGTACGTACTTCTACATTCAGGATGCGAATTTCAGGAAACCTAATACAAATAGATAATATTAAAAACAAAAGTAGAAGCGTGAAAACAATTACTTTTTATGCTTTCAAATTTTCCACGTAGTTAGATTTAAAACTCAACATGAAACTACTACAAAGTTTCACCTGTTTACAACTTTAGTTCATGCACCTGAAGCTTGATTAAAAAGGCGTCACCAGCACTGCACATCTTTTATTTCTACTTTTACGAGTTTATCTCAAGGCAAAATTACAAAAAGAAGTTTTAGTTGGTGTACTTTTAACTGCAGCTTAAAGAAGAGTTCACATTGACAGTACTGAGTACTTCTATAAGAACATAAACTTGCGACGAGATAATCCTTCCCCATCTAATCCTTTGGCTATAGATACCTTATACTTTGCAATTCTTTAATGAAAGAAATTTCAGGTTACGAAATATAATTTTTCTACCTGCAAATATTTAAATATTCGCAGATAGAAATATTTTTTCGTAAAATGCTATTGTTGAGATAACTTTTATCCGATGTTTTGTATTGCTATTGTTGTTCTGGTGCTTGCATCAGTTTAACTTAAGTTTTAAAATTATGTTTTGTATTGCAAAAAACAAGGTTTACGAAAAATTCGCGTTCTTTCAAATAATCGAACTTGAAATAACCTTGGATTTGACACAAATTTGGAACATTACAAAACCTGAAATTACTTTAAAAAGGTACCACACGGCAAAATATGTCCGGTCTCAAAGGTGACTTGAGCTAAAAAAAGCTTGCTTATCTTGGCGTCTGGTCGTTCATTTGTTACCCATCGCCCTTGCTAAATATAAGACCCGCTCAACTACAATACACATTTCATATTGACGATATTTTATATTTATTAAATTTAATTTTCAATTAACCAATTCCTTATCTTTAACAGTATCACATTACGCTCTGTAGTATGCTACTCGAGTTCGCGATCTAGTGATTAACAAGCTGACATCTGCGATTATCGGCAACCGTAAAATACGGACGTTTCCTACCGGACTTGATGGCTTATTACAAAGTGATATTTAACAATGGTTTCAGAACGTCCTTAGCAATTACATTACGAAAGCCATGCTATTTGCTAACGCAAATTCGAAGGCAAAGCCGATTAAGTAATTTAACTGGAGTAAGGAAATACACCTTCTTGATTACATGGTCGCCATTGCACGCCAAATTATATTTTAAAACTTACTTTGGCTAAGTAATACTGGCGGTTTTCTGGATGACCTTACACCTACAAAAGCAGATTTCCATTAATAAGAAAGAATATAGGTTTCCTTTGAAAGGAGTAAAGAGAAAGTTACTTTAGTTCCGAAAAATAAAAAAACAGCAAATGATTCTCTTTAAAACGTACGCAAAAACAGAAAAATAGATCTCGAAAGAAAAAAACCAACCACAGCTAGATTATCTAGGAAGTTCGCAAATCTATATATAACTTTCGCTATTTCCCTTATAATATCTTCCTTAAAACATCCCGAAATCGTAAATTGTTCCTAATATTGTTTCGTCTCTATAAACATTCTACCCCATCTAATCCAACCCTTGGTAAATTACCAGTCCTCGTTTTTTTCTTCTCGTCGTCTTTCTTCGTCAAATTCGATTTTTCATTGCTGCGGAAAAGGCATCACGGGTTTACTAGAATTAAACGACAAAATAAAACCCTCGACCCGGACGGATTAAAAATAAACGGAGCGAATTCGGCTTATTACATGACTGATTATAACTGACAGATTTATTTACACATGTAAAAGTAAGTAAAGCGATTTTACGTCTACGCTAAGTATAAGTTCAATAAATCGTGAAAATTGTTCCAGAAATCAGTAGTCGATGCACGTACGCATTACATAGATGTGTCAGAATAGTAGGTATATTATTTGAAAAATATGCTCGGCTTGAAGTTGCCGCATCTTCTATACATATTACCAATTCGGTTCCGAAGAATAGACGGGATTATGTTTTACAAGGATTATTTTATATGCGTTTGTCGAAATATACATGGCGCATAATCAAAGGATTACAGCTCCTAGATCTATTTTTGGATTCTCTAGTAAGCCATAATTAATTTGGAAATAGGTTTTCAGAGTTTGTAAAGTAGCATTCACATAGGCTAACGCGAAACTGTACACACATCGAATTTCGGCATTTATACAGTATTTGTATTTGTAAACTTTCTTAACAGCACCAGGACAACGGGAATGAGGATGGAACAAATAATGAGGACAGCAGCTGATTACAAAAATAAAAGACTGAAATTCCATGAAAGATTTTCATTATTCTAGCCTAGGTTCGGATAGATGCCACCCTGGCTGTGCCGTTGGAGTATGAAGTTGGATGATTCGCCAAAGTTTCCACTGATGATCGTTAATAGTCACAATAGGCTTTTTTAATGACCAATACCGTTCAGTATGAACGAAAATGTATTACTTTTCTTCGTAAAGAATAATAAATAGTAAGCAATTGGCGTGGTACTACGTAAATCATGCTCTTTTATTACATATTTAATACTTTTGGTTAAATATTGCGGGTTATTGTTATGTACATATCACCAACAAAGCCAACAATCTAAGCCCTTAGTATAACAACATTATGTTTTTCACTACAATTTAATTTATTTCACAAATTAGCGCCATCTGAGACTCCAATACAATACACCTTGTAATTGCATATCTAAAAAATAAGTTGTATCTATTCATAATGCAATAAAAGCAAGAAAAGGAAGCAAGTCAATGTCCGTAAGGATTACTAGGAAGTAGCGCAAATAAATACGTAATATAAACATTTCTCCCTTCGCCCTCGCTTTCCGATTTTTAGGAAAACATTGCGAACATACATTTGGTATTTAGTTTACCAAACGCCGCCCCGCACCAATTATTCGTTCTAAAGGTGTTAATTAGTAACACCTCGACGTCGACGTATTGCAAATTCCTGGTCGACGGCAAATTGAACAATGAAATATGGTGATGTGTTTTCGTGAAAACGCTTGACGTTCGAATAATGGACATCATTAAAGCTACCGACTAAGCATTGCACTCCAACCCATATTTCCCATCGAAATACTTTCAAATTAAAGTAGGGTGTACTGTCAGTGGTGCGTCAGCTCCGATTCGACAAATGACAAAGGCACAAAGTAACAGTGGAAAAATGTAAACAAGAGGATTAGATCGGAAATCCAAAATTCACGTTACAAAGGCTTGATAAAAATTACGCTCTATGAGTATTTCAGTTTGTGCGGCGTACGTCATAATGGGTGTTAAAGTATCCTTTATCGTTACGTTATTACTTTCCTGCGTTTATTTATTTAATTGAAAATGAAAATTCGCCAATTATTCGAGATAATTTCCTTTTCGGTTTCCTTCATAACAAACATAAGTAATAATAATAATAAGAGATTTATTTCACATTCGGACAATACAAAAATTAGAGTATTAAATAACATAACTCAAATCAAAAGACAGCATTCATACGGACAGCAACCAACAAGTACTGCCCCTACTCTACTACCTAATCTTTAGTAATCAGAAAGAAATATTTTAACTAAACAAGTACTTGTTCTCAAGATGGCTTAGAAAACACATATGTGCAACTTTAAACAAACAATTGGAAAAAAATAATAAAAATCAAAAGTGGATTATATCTCCTACTGTTTCCAAAAGCAACTCACGGATGACGCCTCTAAGAATGTGATAGATGGATTGGCAAAGGATTATATAACTTGCAGATACAAAACGCAAATGATCCTTCGTAGAAAGCAGTGCTATAAAAGGAGGGTGTGATTAAGTTCCTATTTCTAATATTCATGTTCAGCATATCCATTCTAAAGTTAATTCTATTGCAAAGATCAAATTCAAGGTGATATAAGCATAGACGTTGAAGTATCCAAGGATTAAATAACACATAAGTATCGGCACCCTCCGCACCACATAAGTTTAATTTATTATATATTAATATAATAATTAGTCCGGGACGGCCGTTTCGAGGACACGAATGGTCCTCATCATCAACCGGTGACTGAATAGTTATTATTCATTATTTACCCAAGGATTTCTCGTTTTTAACCAATGTCAACTTTGCAATGTATATGAAACACGTTCATATTTTTTAGTCCAAAGATAAAGCATAAACACTTTCTGTACACGCTAACAATAAATTTCAAACGGATCCCAACGTAAGTTATACATAGGGGCGCAATATTTAAAAACAGATAACACTATAGCTTCGCAGTGTACTTTTCAATTAAAAGAAAAAAAAATAGGCAACCCTATTTTTTTGTTTGGAATAAGCATGTTTAATAGGTTTGGTAATACATGACTTTTTCAACTCTGAACGTAATGGGATTCTGACATTATTAATAGTCATTGTGAATTCTACTATACATATGATTATTACCTCATAAACCAGCTACGATCTCTGCAGAATTTAGATTCATAGAACATAATCAAAATCTTCTTGTACTGCCATTCATGTGGAAAAAATGAATTTTATGTGTGCGTATCGTCACCATACACCTTAGTGATCGAATTTTTTACAAAATTTGGCAGAAGACGAATACTTAATTATTTAATTTAGCATTATGATTTGTGAAGTTATCGTACCAATATACAATGTGATCTATTTAAAAAGGGGAACTTAGTTGCGCCATTCTATAGGTAGTCCTTTGAAATTACAAAGTTTTCAAGTTTTGCATAATTATTAAATACGTCGATGTATGTCAAATTATGCCTGGAGTATGAAGGGGCTTTAGCTTAGCAGTTAAAAATTAACCGCTACGCTTTAGGAATCCATCGCTAATGTGAACAACTTTTGTACATAAAATATTTATATCTTAGCATATTGAATATTCCATTAGCGTTCTGCATATTTAATTTCCTCTAACCTGCTGGATAATTTCATACGCTGATTTATTACGATTTAATGTTTACTGTAAAATAGTAGTAATAATATTTACCAAGCGAAAGTGCTTTTCCATTAAAATCATTTTGTAAAGAAAAATAATTAACAGAGAAATGCAATATCGAAGTAAGGAAAGCTCTTAATGCAGAAATTATTAGCATTGCATTAAAAACTTCATAGTTCCATAATTACAATTTTTTAAATGATTTCATCATCAACGAAAACTGCTTATTCAAGCTCTGCATGACCATTTATTGCAATTACTTGGGAAAGTAAGTATGTTACAGTGAATTGGCTATTCGAACTTGTATATTATTGTTGAAGAAACATTGCTATTTGGCCAAATCATATAAGTTTTATGGGTAATTTCACCATTTTATAATTTATAAATAAAACAGGACTTACCTCTAGCAATGTAGCGATGAGCAAAAGTCTAAAACGCCTAAGTATCGCCAATAATATAATTTATAATATTATCATGGAATCACCTGCCGGGTAAAACACAAGAAAGACAGCGATTAAATTGTTGTAGCTGTCAAATAATTAAATTTTCATGTTTATACATTAATTTGTGTTTAAAATGGCCCAACTAACAAGTGAAGCAGACGGAATTGAAATTTTAATGATGATTTTAATGATTGAAGAAGTGAGTGATTTATTTAATCATCTACATCCAAATTGACACCAACAGCGGGCTGCTTAGTTTGCAAAACGTTACAAGGATATCAGTTGAGCGGAACAGCCCGCAATCTGTCCAAAACAGGACGGTCAGAAATGGCAACAGATGTCCATAAAGCGTGAGAACTAATGAAAATGTCTACAACCTTGCACATATTTAAGTATCAGTAGGAGGAATTAAAAAAAAATAAAAACATTCATACGAAGCCTCTCTGGAGCAAAAACTATCTGATGACGATTTCGGTAAAAGACTTGAATTTTATCAAGTCTGATTTTGTAATAAAAAAAGGCATGGATATATTTGCCGTTATTGGTCAGAAAATAATCCACATTAGGTACAGGAAGTCCACAATTAACACCCCAAAAATTAACTGTTTGAGCTGGTGTTTACCGAAACAGTATTATTGGACCTTATTGTTTGAATGGTGAAGTTAGGTGAAACTTATTTGAACCTCTTACATATGCAAATTATCCCTACCTTAATGGGAGAGATGCGGTTACAAATTGCTACGTGGTTTCAGCAAGACAAGGTGCCGCCATATTACGCATTAGAACTATTAAATTTTAAATTCCCTCAAAAATGGATTGGAACCACTATTGAATGTCCTGCCCGTTGTTTACTGTGCATCGTGACCAATTGTGTCAATGTAATATTTTAGTGATGGTAAGTGCATGAACTTTACTTCAAAAGGCAATTAAACTTTCTGCGTTCACGTCTCATGGTGTATAGGTAGTAAAGTCGCTATAGGAGAGTGCTGCAAGGTTGATCTGCTGTATGTATTTAGTTCAAGAAACTTTAAAATTTCATGTACTATTTTGGCTTGTGTCAAGTCTTTACTCAAACAGCAATAAAATAGAGTGGCGCCGAGATCGCTTTTTGTCAAAAGAGAATCTGCTAACTGCAAATATTTGTTGGTGCTGTAGCAATCCCATTAACGGCAAACTGGAATAACTTTTATGTATTCTTACAGCGTCGTTATTTGTAGCAATAACGATAATGCGATTATCATCAGGATGTTGATGACTCGCAACGGAGAACGATGTTACGTATTTACGAATACATATTTGGTACGGGCTTTACAAAGCTTCCGTCAATCACGATTATCTCGATATCGGATAATTAATATAAAATTTGCCGTCGATACTCTGCGTCCACTACTCGCATCAAATTATCATTAATGGCTGTGTTATACGAATCAATAAATATCCATTCAGTCGGTAAATGTCTGGTGTGATCCTCCTCTGTTCAATTTACCGATTTAATTAATGCCAATTTCATATTAATATCCCCTTTATTATTCAACCATTGCGGATAATACGGACAAAAAATTACCATTCGATTATAAGCCAGGCGGAAAGAAAAATTGACATCGATTTATTTGTTATTTTACTGCATTATTATTCCCCCTTTTTTCGTCGTTTCATACACGCGATGTACTTGACATTCTTTATCAGTAATTTGTATTTATGAATGTCGTAAAGACCATTCTAGCGTTATTGATGTATAAAAATTAATCTTATGTGTATTTTATTTAGGTATTTAGGTTATTTAGTTTACGTTATTGTGGCAACTTTATTAAGTATCAATATTCTCGGAATTATACAATAAAAGTGACGCCAACTTCATAAATGATGAGTGATGAGATCACTCTATAGTAGCAATTGATTCCCGCCATAAATTATTTGAAGTTGCCCAGTTGAAACTCCCAAAGAAAACATAAAACTGCTATTGAGTTCAAAAATAGCCGTATAGAAAGCAAAAGAGATGAATTGATATGCTTTTATGTAAATTTTTTATTTTCATTTATTTTACATGTTTCGTTAATTGTTATTTCTCTACTTTATCGAACATTATTATAATTAGTTGAAACTAAACGTGTTCCGGGTTTGAACCGTGTCATGTCGTTGGTTAAAATAAAACTCGACGTTTCGCCCACAATCGTATGGGGCTTCTTTAGGAGAGTGGTGGTAACAGTTAGCATGGTAACTCACTGCAGTTGGTTTTTGCCTCTGGCATGGTTCACATGCTGAGTTACCATGATCAACTGCCTCCCGCTCAATTAGTTTCGCTTTTGGCGTAGTTCACAAGTTGAGTTACCGTGCTAACTGTTGCCACCACTCTCCTGAAGAAGCCCCTTACGATTGTGGGCGAAACGTCGAGTTTTATTTTAACCAACGACATGACACGGTTCAAACCCGGAACACGTTTAGTTTCAACTGACTCTGGCCGTGGAAGCCTACGTTTTTATTATTATAATTAATTAGGTACAGTAGGCTTGTTTTCAAAATATAATTATACCTTTATATATTCGGATATGCTCTAATTGTAGGTAAGGATAGATTAATGGAAATCTACTGAGCGAACTGCTTAGACAGGAGATGATAAGATTTAAATTATCGGATAATATGTTGTCTAATCATGCCAAGTAAGGCGCCGATTATTGCCAGATTTACCGAACATTTCGCATTATTCGTGCCAAAGCCATCCTAAAAGTAGCAACGAAAAAACCTTGAAAAACAAGCGCATTTGTCAGGTTATTGTTATCAAAACTTCTACGTTCTAAAGTAATTGCAGTAGGCGGAAATCGATGTACATTTCGCTAGCAGTACTTGGATCCAAACATATTATATGAAATGTATTCACGTGAAATTAGAAAGAGCAGCTTCTTTAACCATTGCTTTTTTAAACTATTCTACTTTTACTGCCAGAAACATCCTTGCTAAGAAAACCTTATATATGTAGTTTTTCCAATGGTTTTTTTTTTTATTGTTGCTTTCAAGTACTAACAACCATGACAAAAACCAGAAAAGTACGGCTAATGTAATTCACGGTACTTTTGGGGGCCTAACAACTGCAACCAACAGAGAAAGCAGTGAGCGTTTGTACATTGATTAACTTTAAAATAATACCTCATATACATATGTATATATTGTAATGTTATAAACAACGAGGTTAGCTGTCATCAGCGCCGTGGTCACTTCTTCTTTACTAAATTCACATTGTACACCTATCGGGTATGAGGGTCCATCTGTTAGCAGGAAGCCCGATCCCTAGAGAAAGAATCCTGTTTTGAGCCGAATATGTTAGGGGCGTAAAAATAATAAAGTTAATATAGAAAAAATAATATAAGTCCAGCCAACGACAAGCGTGGGGAAGACGTATATTAACTACTTATATCTATCATTCTCCTTTTCGAAAGTTAACATTAGAAATTTTTACAGCAAGTTCTAGGGCATACGTTAGTGGTACAAAAGTTATAAATGTCAATTAAATGTCTTTCGGTCCGTTTCATCTAAATTCTGAGTACAATTTAACGTTGTAGTGTTGCATGTGTTCAGCTATGTCTTCCTAGAACACAGAATCCCGGCAGCAGTTGCGTCCTTGCGTCACACTACAGTAAAATCGTTCGTTTCGGAATCCAATTCAGTAACCGTCGTCAATATTTTAAATTGTTAAGAATTATCATAGGTATCTATGAAAACAAAACCGTTGGCAAGGAAACTAACAATAATTAATTATTATTTGTGACTTTATGTCGATATATCATTCAGACATAGTATATTGAGAAGTTGCTCCAATTTTCCTAGTTTCGATTCACTATTTAAAGTTAAAAGTTATTCAAAAGTGCATTTGAAGAATATTGTGTTTATATAGAAGAAGGCTACAACATTTAAGGTTAGTAGTTATTTCATTTCTCGTTTTTCGTTTTAAAACTATCCTCAAACAAAACTTTCATTTGCCGAAAGAGTGTCTAGGGACATTCCCGGATTCACGACCCCTAATTTTAGTAAATTTCTGACATTTGTAAAAATTTCAACAATTTCTTTAAATTAATCACGCAAAAACAATACAATGATATATATATCATCAATCTACGAAAAAGGAGTTGTGGTTTAGTTCAAACTGTTCATCCTATATAAATTTAAAATTTTAAACGTGGTAAAATACCCGACACTTTGCTTTGCAAATCTCATAAATACTATCTATTTGAAATATTAAATGCGGCAGTGCTTCTACCTGAATATAGAGCACTAAACAATTCATGTACTACTCTATTTTCCTACCTCTTCCATCTCTGGGATTAGATAAAAAATCTATCTAGCGGGCAGGTATAGAGAATATTGATTTTCAAATACATTATTTTACTTGGTAGTAGCATGCATTTAGTCTTCCCTAATGTACGTGTGTATTTTTAATTGAAATATACGCTGGGATTTTATTCTACACGTGTATTGCTTGATATTAAATTTAGTGATCTAGTATCACTTGATAGCTATCACATAACATTTTCCTTGATTAGAGAGTATGTATCTCAGTGGTCAGTTCCTACTTCTCACATCACATTCGAAAATAGTTCGATTGAAGATAAGCTTCCTGCAGGAAGAATGAAGAACCAAAGATGTTGATTGGCTTCTACTAAATTCCTAATTATATTATACCTTTTTCCGATACTTGAGGACATTTTACAACATACGGACGAATAAACTCAATTAAGCAACAAAAATTTTAAAATACGAATAAATCGTACTGTAACATAGCTAATGGTAGAAGTAATTAGGGATGTTAACGTTATGAATTAAACGACTACCAACTCCATATATACTGCGTCATATCTAATATAGAATTACGATTTTATCCACACGCCCGTCGTATATGTATATGGTTCTCCTCTGTGTAAAATTGTCACGTTCGAATTCCGTTCTATTATTTCCCTAACTGCCGCAAAAGCGACTTCCAGGTGCCATTTAAAAGTCACCTCCCAAACTAGCCACGCATTGCTGTCCAGTAAACAGCGACAGAAGCATATAATACAATCAACTATCCCAACTAACGAAATCCGTATGACGTTAACGTTACTGCAATGGCTCAAATTGTGTACAAAATAATATATTTTCGTCAACATGCTGTAATCTAATTGCCTGTTGTTGTTTGCTGGTATTATCAGCATTCTTTTTTGTTCTTATTTTCTCGACGGAAGGATAAATATAATTTAGATAAATATGTTAAACACGCCTGTCTAAATTCATATCACAATATTACAAAACACGAAATAACTGTATATTTTGTTCGTTCTAAAATTTTTGTTTTATTCTTCCTTTCATCGTGAATAACAAAGATACATAAATTACTGCGTTCACGAAACCCTTCGCTAGCGTTTGTTACAGTAACAAATTTAATGAAAGTTTATATACAATCAGGGGAAGAATTTGGTAACTAAGAACGGTAAAAGCAGTTCAACCTTTAATGTGTTATAGAAGGAATTCTTAAATTAAACGAAGGTTAGATAATACTGAGTCGAAACTTCTACCTAGTCGTGGGCAATCTAGTAACAAGTTTATTCTGAAGGGTATTTACTGGAAGCTATGTGTGCGTATAAAATTGTTGCGAACATGTTATACAGATCGTTCAATGTTTTCGGACCGCTATTGCTAACCTTGTTATTATTTTATTACGATGTCGGTTATATTGTCAAGCATGCCGCATTTTCAAGCAAGCATTTTTCCACTGAACCCAATAGTGTTGAGAAAAAAACAATTGCACATCGCATTTCAGTGCTAACTTGAATTCTTTATTATTTTTCTAATTAAGCTCCCTGTATGTTTTTCAATTATTTGATATGAAATAAAACTTTGCGTGTAGTACTCTGATTATAAAATGAAAAACAAAAAAGTTTCCGTAAAATTTGCATTAACCAATTGAAACTGAAATCTCTTATTTGAGCAGCCATTGAGATAATAAAAACATGAAAAATATATAATTTATTCGACCCAATAAAATTATGTAATCAAAAAACAAATTGCGCATCGCATTTCAACGTCTGGTTAAATAATTATTACCCAGGATACTTTAGGCATTAAGACAACTGCTTATTTATTTTTTATCAACGTTTTTCTTGTAAAAAATTGAAGTCCGTTCAGGTTTATTCTCTCTAGGAGTCTATCTATCCTACAGCTGGTGCCCGAATAGATACCTTAGACTTGGCGTTGTCCAAGAACTTGATTAAGCGTCTCACCGTCGAGATTGTGTCCGATCTTTCTTCGGGCCATAATCTAATTTTAATAACCGTGGATGGGATGGTTATCCTACTACTCAGAAGGAGGAATAGTTGGAAGTTGTTCGCTCAGAAATCCTTAGCTAGGTGTCAATCACTGCCGTACAAAATCGAAGAATGTAATAATTTCTTCCGTGGAAAGAACTTCTGCAGCTTGATCACACTCTAATATTTGCCAATTACCACCTGGTAAAAGAGCTCTTATCAGTTTAAGAAGAAAAGCCTTACAAAGGGCAAACGTCACCTTATGCTCCAGAAATAAGACAATCGTGAATGGTTATTCGAAGGAAGGTAAAAACAAACTGGCCAAATATTGAAGGCAGTTATGGAGTGGAAAAATTTCTATCCACTTCCTCTTCAGAAATTTCAACTCTTTACACCAGCCATATCCGACATGCCTTATCACAGCATCTATCCGTACACGCTAGTGATACAGCGATTCATGCAGTATTTAAGATTGAAGAACTTGTAGTTAGTTCAGGGAGTGTTACATAATTTGGTGAAATGGTTAACAGTGTGGAGACTCGCAGTCAATGGCGAAAAAATATGACAATTCGGTTTACACGGAGCTGAAAAAAATTAAGACTGAGGGTCTAGACCTCCTGGGTTAAGTATCTGAAAGCTCTCTTCGAGCAGCGCCTGACGTGGAGACTGCATATTCACTACGTCAAGGAGACATTTCTCCGAGCCAGAAACGCGCTAATAGCTCTTTTGCCTGCCGGTGTGCAAAGCACATTTTAGATCCGTACTTACATAAGAAGCTCTGTTCTGTCGACAGCCGCGCCCGACCGTTTGCATAAATTGGAGGTCTTACAGAGCAGGACATTCAGTCTTATTGCCGGCACTCCCTGGTTTGTCAGAAATGTACAATTGCGCGAAGACCTTAATACACACGCAAACTGTCTAGAAACACGTTAGAGAGAGCGAGTTACTCTGCGAACCCATTGCTGGCACGTATAGTAGAGGTGCCCCAGAAGTGTCCTCGGCTCCGGAGCAGGGTGGTAATGGTTCGGGGCTTCATACACTGTGGTAGTTTATTTTTTATATGATTTATTTCTATATTAAATTGAATGCAGAGTTATTAAAACTAGTATATGTACTATCAAGCTACTATAATAAATGTTCGCTCTCAGTCAACTAGTAAAAGCACGGTACACTAAATTAAAGTATCTGCGAATATTTCTAAATACAAGCGTGAACCCCAGGTAGACATCGAGTAAAGACTTCGTAAGCAACCTCCATTCCGCGCCATTTAATATTTATGCGCACACTTGCAAAACATCGTCGTGTAATAAATTAAATTTATTCTAGGGACGGTAACGTAAAAGCCGTGCTTCATTTCGAATAGGAGGGCGTACACGAAAAGTAGTAAAAAAACTTGATTAACTTCATTGATATAATTTATGTACCGTAGCTCGTAACATTCTGAAATAGTAGCCAAGTACTCAGTTAATTAGCAAATGTCATGTTGCTTATACGTGCGAAATCTGGTGCACTGTATATTAGTAGCGAGGAGTCATCATGCGGGTATGTTTTATTCGTCTTTTACGAGTGGGTAATTAAATAGCATCGAAACGAAAAAAAGTTTTGCAATAAGTTAGTATCAGTACCCACTATTCCTGCATGTTAATGAGAACTACATTAACTAATTAGGTAGCTTGATTGAAAATTAAATTACACTGATCTATTTATTCTTTTTTTTTATGCCTTTCCTTTCTACTATTTGGTGTAAAGCCTCGTTCCAGTTCGCAAACAGTTTTGCAAACGTTTAAAAGTCAACAAACATATTGCCATATCATATACTGACAGCTTCGGACAGCTATCCTGGTTACTACTCCACCAGTAATTTAATTCTTGTAACCGATAAATTTCTTTCACTCCTAACCGCGCCCCTCTATACATGGTCACGCTTTGCTCCGTTGACAAAGTATTTTATTTGAGTATTATATTTAACTTTAAGTTGATGTTTCACGCTCGTCTTGAGTCTTTCACCTGTTACTGGAGCATTTGAGTTCTGTTGGCGAACTTTAAATAAATAAATAAATGAAAAAATAGAAAACAGGTGCTTTCTTCTGCCTTTGACGTTGACGTCTTGGTTCGTTGAACTATATTTTTTCCGGCCTATTAGACCGGAGAGGATCTGTCACTGTTTGGGCTATGTCCATTACGGGTTTCCTCTTCACGATTTGCTACCAACCTCCATATGTTCCTTCGTCTACAGCAGTCTTTCCTGTTGAAGCTACTTGTAGTCTTCATTACTTTTAGTGACTTCCTCACAATTCGCTGGTGGGTGCTACTAGCAACTGTCTTGACGTTGTCGTAATCAATAATATGCTTTTTGCCTATTTAACGAACTTGCCCGTATATGCCTCGCTAAGCATCCCTTTAGTTTGAAACTTAGCTGGGTAGTGCGTTGGACGGGTTTCTATAAGAGACGGTTTTCGTCATCACTAGTAGTAATGCATTATTGGTGCGTTTAGTTAGGATGTACATGAATGGCAGGTATTGCAGATGCCATCGTAAAATTGATACTTTTATTTTGTCTATTTACGTATATCAGAAATTCATGCAATGCTTCCGTGCCATGCGGCCAGATCACTCAACGTATCGTCCACGTAGCGGCACCAATAATTACGTTTCTTGTTGCTGCTCAAGTAAATTTTTTAAACTTAAATTAAATCTTACGTTTATAGTTTAATTACTCAGGAAATGCTTGATGGGCTAGCAACAGATTTAGTTAAGTAATACAGCTCAGGATATTCAACGCTTTCGTGGACAAACGAAATCCCACGAGAAAAGATCAATACGACTGCATATGCAGACGTTGCCCTCGAAAGCGCTAATTAAACAATTGCAAGCTTTGTTAATCTTAAAGTACCGCAACAACTTCCATTTACCAGTATATTCCGCACAGATTCAATATTACAGTGAGCAACATCCGTAGTTCTAAATTTTATTGCTATTAACCCAGATAACGTCCTTTAAAAATCACTTCTAAACGTCTTCTATTGTAAGGATTTCTTTAAATATGGTAAAGGGTGATCAATTGCATCAATTATGGAAGTATTGAAATACGCTTTGCAAATATTTAGGCTAAAAATCGTTACTTTTATTAAACGTCTAAATCGTATTTACTTCATTTCATTAAAGTGTTACTAGATACGCAAAAGCTAAATTGCGAAAAATGCAATGCGTTTCTCGAGTAAAGAAAAGTAATAAGAATAAAGTAAATATAAAAATAATAAGAATAAAGTAGGTACTTTACTCAAAAAACAGAGAACACGACTACCTTTAATATAAATTTTAAGACACCTGCCATAATAAAAACAAGATTAATGCTGATTTCTTCTCAACGGTCGTGAAAGCCTACACTCAGCCTACACTCAACGATTTCTTCTCAACTTCATGGTTCGGGCTATAGGAAAGGGGCGGCACATTTATTCTTTACTTACAGTGACAACTATTCCTGAATCTAAGTCGTAAAATTTGAATGTACCTTAAGTTCTAGCAATTAGGAGTTTAAGTACCACAAACATTGAGTTTCATGAAACTTTTTATGCGACTAGATACATTAATAAAATATCTGTCCGAATGTTTTGACCAGAGAATTCGCCCGCCGGAAGAAAGCGTTTATCAAAATATGGTTTTAAGCCAACAAAATAAAGTAAATTGTATTAAAATGTTAAAAAACCCTGTGCAGTAGAACATAAAGAAGGGAGTAGGTAGGGAAAAAGAATGTGTGCGTATGTATGACGTGAATACAATATGAGAACAGTTTTGTAATTATTTATTATTTCCTTGTTAAGCTTTCTTTAAACATGTATGCGTTATTATTTAGGAAAAAGATAACAGCAATGAAACTATGAAGTTAGTTTAGTGCTGGATACGTGTACATACAAGATAATTGATATCAGAATATGACCCGCATTTAAACTATAAACGAAACTAGGTACTTTACATTTCTAGTTACAATGTAACGATAACATGGAATATACACACATATGGAAAAACATCAAAACGTCGCGTCGGACAGAATATACCTGCAAACAATATTTCAACGTAGCTGGCGCTCTCTAACCAAAACCTACAACGTGAAGTCATTTATCAAACTTCCAGTCGGATAACTGCACACAACGTGAGGTGGTTTGAGCTACGATTGTCTGTACGTCTGAGAGTAATGTCGTGCATATATGTAAAATATATCAAAGTTTGTAACTAAAATTTCGCCGAAATGTGTATGTACTGTACAATCATGATCAGCCAAAATGCGCAGTTGATGTATATATCGTAACATTGCGTTGTAAGTAACAACGACAGATTATGTTGACACGAGAACCAGGGAGACCTTCTTCTGTATTCATTATTCGACGACTTAGTTCCGAAAAAGACTTGCTTTTAACTTGAAAGCTGGGAAATAATCAAGAAACAATGTAGAAGATTCAATTTATAAATGCACCTCTCTGCATCTTGACAGGTTATAGTAAACACTAGAAATTATGTTATTTATATGTAAGTCGGGTTTAATCAGAGCTAATTCTAACATCCTGTACAACGCCCAATTGCTATATTCAAAGCAGCAGGAAATAGTAAAATTTAATTCAAATCCGCCCTATTTCCTAAATACGATCATCCAATTTTAAACAAACCGATCGTCGTCAGAAAGCCACCCGACGATCCGCTGCCGCTTTATATTACGTACACATGTAAGATCGCGTTTTACAAGCATGTTAAAAACCGCGATGCCAATCGTAATAACCACCAAATCCTATCCATGTATAACCGATATCAAACAAATTTATTTTATTACTCGCATGAGAAATCCGCGTTTTTGGTTTGTTTACCTAGTTGATGGCATGTAATTAGAAAGTATATTTGATCGACGAGATAGCAATGGCCACCGTTATCATCGTCCAATCATCTTTTCAAATACGAGAGAATCAAAATGCTATGAACAGGTGCTACTTCGTATGTAACTAAAATGAAATTTATCGATTTTATATAATTGAGAAATGTATATTGATATAAGCTTGACAATGTTCTAAGAACGAGTACGAACCCGCTAGAATATTACACTGGGAAATATAAATTTCGCGGCGGAAAAATTTATAACAAATCCACTCATGAAAATTAAGTTAGCGGCGGATGTTTATTCAGTTCCATAAAATACGGCATATAAACTATCCAGTACCGAATAAAACTCAATAAATCCTAGTATATATTAAGGGCGAAATCGATGTTTTCGCGCAAAACCCAAAAAATTCCACTTTTAGTTCAAAATCGAATAAATCCAATATGCCAAGTAGTCTATTTTACTGGGTTAGTAAATATGTATTTAGAATAATGGACGAAAAGGCTAGACCCTTTTGCGCTATAGAAAAATTAGGATTTACCAAAAATCAGATTTATTCGGTTTCGTTTCTCTTTTAATTTGCAGCAGTGTAGTATGCATTGTTCTTCTTTATACTGTGTGTCTGTAAAAGTTGGCAACAAATTGGAAACTTTTT
>LR737386.1:9869305-9991670 GCA_902655005.2 Marronus borbonicus
AAGTTTCCAATTTGTTGCCAACTTTTACAGACACACAGTATATAAACCTTTATTATTTATTTACTGTCAAACATATTTTAAAATATTTAAATTAAAGCCAGTTTCTCATTGAATTTTCGCAAGAGATACCGTGCACGAAAGTTCATGTTATAACCTACACATTTTTAGATCTCTATCCTTAGCGTTTACAAGGTTTTACGTTGTTATGAGTCATTTGGAACTTGATCACAAACTAGAAACCGTAAGAAAAATTTATTTTCCTGCACGTAATCACCATTTCCACTATATATGAAATTTACTATATAGTTCTGTGGTGCACGTGTGTTGACGACTCAAACAAAACAAACGATGGTGCGGTAATTGCAATTACATTCGCTTCGAGGCTTTAGAGCTAAAGCACCACGTCTGGCCCGTTCTGCTGCTAATACTATTAGCATCAAATGTATTGCACTGATTGCTCCACCAATGTTAACTGTCCAGTGAAGTATTTGTATTAGTGTTTACGTTGAATGCTTTAAATAAATAGAACAACAAAAACTATTGGGGGAAAAAGTGTATAGAGTTAGTCGCTACGGCGTTAATTAAAAACTTTATTTGTGGCGCTTGGCCGTTGGTTTATAATTAGAAATAATTCACTATTTCTATTTATCAACCTTACGAAGAAAAAGGTATCGTTTTCTGCAATAGTTGGGGTCTGGGTGAAGAATGAAGCGTTTGAAGATCGAACGAGATTGAATAACAAAAACTGCGTATAAAATATTGGCATATACAGGAAGAACTAAAATTAGTAGGTCCCAGACAAAATTTTCAATTTGCTAGTATTTAACACAACATATATTGTATGTCTTTACACTAAAAGGCAGTGCAAGTATCGAAATTCAAGAAGAGACGAAGTAAGAGCTTCGTACTACAATTAAAAAATTGTAATAGTGTGAGGGTCATATCTAATGCATACGTACATACGTCTTTCTGAATATATAAATGAGATTTACTCTTAAACATTTCAGTCATGTTGGACCCTAAGTTGTTGTTTAATAATTGTTTCTGTCAGTCGATGAAAGTGTTTCTGCACAAATGAAAAAAATCGAATATCGATTATAAAAACATCGGAAAAGTTCATAAAATGGCCTAGATCTGCACAGCATTTTTTACTTTGTTGTAAAATGTTGATACAATTTATCATTGGGCAATTGGCTAGCACTTATTACATTCCGTCTTCGTTAATAAATTAATAAGTAAATCAAATACTACATGTACCTGCATTATTTGCATTCCCCACCAATACTTAGAAGTTTCTATAACTACTTGCCCGCAAATGTTCACTAAATTTTAGCAAACATTTGCGGCGTCTCACCTAATATAGAATAAACATCACCTACACTCTCCCCAACTCTACCCTTTCCATTGCATAAAATGAGATTCTCGAGACATAACACTTAACGAACCTTGCTTACTTTAATGAAACAACGCCTATAACATGTTTACGGAAATCTAACCGAGCAAACTAAAGTTTTTTAATTGATATCAAAACTTCATATGTAAGATAAACGGAAATCCTTTTATAGAGGCACTTTAAAATCGAACTGAACTTTCCCACAGTTCCCTAAATATTTTCCAACTAGCTGCTTGTTTTTGTCTTATTTCCATTGATCACCGGTAAATAGTTGTAAAGTTTAATTTAAGTTTGCTGCATTGCATTCAAGGCCATCTTAAACTTGTGCTGTCAACTCGCAGAGCATTTTTCACCGGCCAACAATATTAATGTACAGATTGGCGAAGTTCGAGAACTCGTCCTTATTGAGCTCAGGGAAGCAATGAAAGTAATTACAACTTCTTGGTGAACAGTCTTTGATGATGAATGCTTTGTTCATCTTTTCACATTATTTCGCAAGTTTGCAGTACAAAGCTTGATCACCGGAAGAAGGCTAGGATGCTGTAATTTACTGTTTCTAAGTTGCAGGTTGTCAACCTTGTGTAAAACAGTATCGCGAAACTTTGTAATGAAGGAGGAACCTCGGTTCAAAGATTAAAACTGGGCATTTCATTTTATGTACCATTGCATTCATAAAATTATGACGCTTCAACGCTTTTTTCCCCATCACCCTCCCTTTGCATCCTTTGCTTAGCTATTAGATAGGTCGATCCCGGCAAAATCCATGCACATCAAATTCTTGCTACTTAGTTTAAGGTAAATTTTTACATACTGAATGTAATCCTTTTCCTAAAATTATTAAACCATATAAGTCTTATTTTAACTTTAAGTGGGATATTATTCTTCCACTATGAAAGAAGCTGCCGTAGAAAGCTGTTATCCATTTGTAGAGATTAGAACAAATTGAACAATTATCAATGTTATTTTCTGAAGTAAAAGTTTTCCAAAGTTCAGTATATTTTGTTTAGTTAAATTTGTCGTCACCTTTAATCTTCGTCAACCTCATCATGTGACAAATTGCTTTTGCAGAATATATTCAAAGCTGCGTGGAAGATGCTCTTGTCCTTTTTTTGTAAAACTTTATGGAGTTAACAGCATACATCTTGGTAAAATGCTTGAACTGCTAAAATGGATTTAACCACGGCTTCACAAAAACTATAACAATAAACAAGGACAAATCCTTTAACGCTTTCTTGTCTTTGAAGTGCGTGAATATGTAGCTCTTTCCATCGTCGAGGATTGTTACATAGCTCTAAGAGGAATACATCTATAATTCTTTGTATTTCTTTCTTTCTTTCTGCGAATACTTATTCCTATCCTTATTTGTAGTGGTATGTTGTCCTGTGACAACATACCACTACACAAGCAATCCATAAAATTCAAGTTACTGTATTACATAAATTACAACCATTCAGTTAAAAGCTGTAAGCTCGCTTATATATCCCGTACGCATAAAAAATAAAAGAGTGTATGTGTATAATTGCGATTTTGCTATTTTCGGGCATATATGTATTTACTTGAACTAAATAGTACATTTAATAAATGTACACGAAACAGAGTGTATATAATCTACTTCTTGGGTTATTACATATTCTTTTTGTATTAAAGCTCGTGTGCGCCAATGTATCGACAATTCTTGATTTATTGCACAAAAAAGCCATTTGCGAACAGAAGAAGGAGAAATAATTACCAGCTCTGCAACCAAGCAGAAGAAGGAAGAAGCAAAACACGTGATAAAGTACAGGCTTCGCTGTGAGAAATGTACGTGCGTGTGTGTGTGTGCTTTTTTGCATGTGGAAGGGATTATAAAGAAAAATAACCTAACTAATGTTAGAGGAGAGCAAAAAAAGGATAGAAAATTATTTAATCCGCTAATCTATTGCATTCCGCCCTTGGGAAATCTCGGTAAACAATCCGAGGAGCTTAGTTACAAAGTTAACCTTTCCATAAATTAAGTATAGAGTAGACGACGGAGCAAATTAAATATAAACGAAGCTATTCTTCACGATTATATCGTCTCAAATGGACTGTTAAAGTCTATGGAGAAGTATTGGTCTCGAATTTCTTGAATCGAAAGTGTTCCTTCGCAAAAGTTAACAACATTTAATTATCCTATGGTTGGTAGAGCAAAACCAAACAAAGAGGTACTAATAAAGTCTTCAAATTGATAAAAAGTTTCCAGTAACTCATGTAATTAGCAAATATTATGAAATAAATTGCGTTTAAGAACTTACTTTACAAAAATCGCTTTGTTCAAACGAAGATGGAACCATGATAACGACTTTGGAAATATCTAATACAAACTATTACGAAATATAAAAAGGTAAAAAAAAATGATCGGCAAGAATTCGAGTTAAGAAGTTACTATGACAAGAATTCCATAAGAAATTTCAAGATCTCGTATTTAAACAAACTGCTATGATTTCTATAAATACATCGAAAAGTTTCAGATAGATATATCTTTGTTAAACCATTTACAATCAAACAATATTTCTAAGACTTTTACAAAGGTAACTGCTACTATATTGTAGATATTACATATGCTCCATGCTTGACTTCAAATCAGAATTATATTCTTCCGAAGTCACTTCTCAATCCATGGACTTTAAAAATTTGTTTCGAAAGAAGTACACTACATAGAATCGATAAGATCTTTATGCAATTTCAGTGTATTGTTTTTCACTGCAAAACGCCAATAAGCAAATCGTAGACTATCAATTATATCTATATGTGTATATTTACAATTGACCTACTCGTGTATGATCACAATATTTCCTTGTCCTTGATAGCTTTCTTCAGATTTTGGCAAAGTATAGCATTCGCTTTTATTATTATTTTTTTTTTTTCATTGCAATAAACATGCTCCTAGAATATTCAGTAGACTACCGGAGGCTTTAATAATTTAGTAACAAATTATATGAATTTGTAACTAAATTATTAAATACGATATCAAACAAAACACTTTAACAAGCACACCTTTAATACTCTACATGAACCGAAATAATAACGTAGGCTTCCACGGTCAGAGTCAGTTAAAACTAAATATGTTCCGGGTTCGGATCTTGTCATGGTTAAACGAAAAATCCATGTTTCTCCCGCAATTATTTAGTAGTTTATACGTTAACTCAACGTATAAACTACGCCAGAGGCGAAACTAATTATCTTGCCAATATATTTTAAGTAGTTTATTGCATATCAAAGATAATATTAATAATTTCATCACAAACACATTTCATAATTATGATATCAGATGCAACGGCGAGTTGTCCTATAGCTACACAAAAGAGGCCGTTTAGCTATTTTTGTCCCAGGTTTTTGGACAGCGCATTTGTTCCTAACGACTGCAAATAGAGTAAACGCTGTATGAATACATAACGTGTAGACTATTCGAAAAAAGAATGAGTTTCTAATCTCTAATTAGTGAATCCGTTATATCCGTATTTTGAGTATAAAGCTGCTTTTTTTCTTTTCCTCGAAATATGGTCTATTCAAACGTCATTTATTTTTGTACACTCTAAAGGATATGAAAAGCACCATCCATTTAAGGTGGAAAAGAACACAAAGTTAAGCTTTTGTCGCATCTATTTGAATTCGGGTAAGACTTTTATAATGTAGAAAACCTTTGGATGTTCAATGCATCTAATTATCATATAAATTGCGCAGGTTACATATGTAATCATCACATTACAAGAAATATAACAAATACGCAGGTTTTTGAAGGAAGTATGATTAACTACAATCTATTGCAATTTTATCTTCATTGAGAAGCACTTGTTGCCATCTTTTGCCAAATTAATCATTCCTTGCGTAAACGTAGAAGCAAACCGACGTAGAGCTGTTACACTTATACTTCAATTTAATTTGAAGTACTGGTTCACTTCGCTACAGAAATGCAAAATATATCACGTTCAATTTATCTTAAGACCCACACATAACAAAGTTTTTCTTTCAAGAAGTTTGTATATTTCTTTGAGGTGATTCATCTTTGTTATATCGCCGTTGTTTTCGAATCACAAATCGGTACCTACACAAATCTATCTTTCGATGTGTGCAACGAAAAGGTTAAATCCATTTTGGCTTTGAATAAGAGGATTGAATTAGAAACCCGATAAAACTTTGTAGCGCATTTTTAGCTTAATAGGACATGTCTAGGTACGTATCTCATCGATTATTATTTACTCCTAATTTTTAGATATGATCGATTATCATCTTTTTACGACTGTGGCATACAGCCTCATTTGTACCGAGTTAACGTTACAACAATTTTGTTAAAACACGCCCGTTTTGTTCTATACATTTTGATGTAAAGCTGAATCGCGAATTAATACTCGTCGTTTAATAAAATAGATGAAATTGCTTAAATTGGCGTCCGTAGTAACTAGGATAGATTAATCTAAATTCACTTCAATACCAGGTTCATTAATTAGCTACCGATTTTGACATAATGTCTTCATCTGGCTACAGCTATTGAAGTCGCTAAAAAACAATAAGATAAGAATATAAGACAAGACAGGTAGAAGAGACAACTGACACGGTTATACCGACGTTTATTGCTATATTGAAATCGATAGCTGATTATTAAAATAAAACTTTACCTGATATTGAATTTATAATCATCATTATAGAACAGCACATTACATTATTTTTGTTGGGAGAAAGCTATCTAGCTTTTATAGAGTTATTCAATTTTATTTAAGTGTTCATTATGGAATGAAAAACTATACCCAAAGAGGAAAACCCAATAATTTCCAGAAAATACAACAAACGCTTTCGCATAACTTAAAACCCAGAGTAGAAGAAAGTAGCTATTCAATAAACACCTGAGGGATTTAGATTTTACTTGGTATAGTGCTATCAACCAACAAAAAAAAATTGCCATGGGTCGTAATTTTGGCGGCAGCGCTATGGTAGTACGGGCTACAGCTATTTCAATTATTCTGCATAACCGATTTGATAACGCGATATATTTTATTCCTGCTTTTCTTTAAACTAATTTCATTTGGCTAAAAAAGTCAATGCATTTTTTCCTCTTGTGTAGTCTCATAAAAAGGCAATGTTTAAGTTTTATCTTTTATTAAAAATATTATTGGAGCTTCATAATTCAAAGGTATAAGGTCAAAAAACGTTCCCACGAAACACTTCTCTCTTTTTGTCTTTCACATTGTAGATGTATGCAACTAGCGTAATACTAATATGTTCTGAAATAATTGCTATGACAACGTGCGCAAATTTATATCTACTGATATGAGAGGAACCGCCTTGCCTTCAAAATATTACTACTTGGTAGGCACACAGCGAGTGTATGAAGTACATGATATTCCACGTAATGAAAGTACATTAATTGAGAACGGCCATGGCACTCAGCTCGTAGCTATGTACACACGTGTATGTAGTTTATTAATGAAACACGATCTTTGGCTGGTTTTGTTATCTTAAAAGGTCTTTTTGCAAATGGCGTTTGCATAGTATCGTCTATATATTTTATATCATTCATATCTATTACATACATATATATTAGTTTCTCAATCACGAAATTATTAAGTGAAAAAGCATTGGAATTGGAAGGATATAAAATTATTTTCAATGGAATACGACATATGTGTACTAGAGTGTTGAAATTCTCTTCTCTATATTACTACATTATACAGACACGCTTTATAATACGCGCTCCGCACACGTGTTTGCATATATTTTTTATTTAACGTTATTATTAAAAAGAAAAAACACAATTTACATATAATTTGTAAAATTAAAACATGATTCAATAATTGCACGCACATGTTATCGTAGAAAAATTAACGACCCTCAATTACAAATAATAGATCCATTGAAGGTTATATAATTGCGAATAATCAGTAACAATTTTTAACAACAAGAACAAATTTCATATTGTATACGATTTGTTATTAACATGGTTCATTAAATGTAAAAATAGGCGTATAGTAAACAACATTTTTAGGTGACCCCATAAGAAAATCTAACAGATTGCCGTCTGGAGAGCAGGTAACCACGCAGCTGGCAGAAGTGGTCTCTACCAATCTAACGATTCGGAAAATTATTATTCAAGTACTCCCTAGCAACAAAGTTTGTTGGTGTCTTGATTGTCTAATCGCGTGAGAATTTTCTTCAGCCCATTTATAACCATTATGGATATTAATACTTACATCCCTAGAAATCAATTACAAAGTGGTATTCATGGTAAAAAATCAGCGTTACTAAAACTCTTCACTCGCTACATATGATACGAATACCGCGCTAACCAAAGCACCTTCTAAGGATCATTTCCTCATACTATTACTGTTACTTCGAATTCTCCACAATTCTATTAAGTATATCCTCTTCAAACTTCCGCGTTCTAGCATTTCTTTGAAACCCACAATCTGCAGTATTTCCTCTCTTACGACGATACTGGTGGAGATTGCCGCAGAAGTTGCTTTAGCTAGACATCTTTGATTCGGAAATGATTCTATATAAGCTTTCGAGGCAAATTACAGTTGCCATTTCTTCGTAAAATTCGTAACTTTAAAGATGTGCCACTTAATTGAAAATGTGAATTTTTGTGTCTATCACTTAATATCTAATTTGATTTCAGCACACTTGAAAAATTCGGATAAACAATTGAAATAGCAATCTTGCTTGTATCAATTTTGAAAATCGACTTTCAATGAAGCATTTTTAAATACATGTTTATGGAAACTTTTTTGTTCCATATTTAACGTTGGTAAACTTTTGCCAGGCAATTCAGATATATGTTGTATAAAACCTACTCTAAATCCAATCATCGGTATTAGTTTTGCAGTACTTGTAATTTACAGTGGTTTGTTTTCGTGCGTTTTCGAAGTTGTGTATTCTTTGGTTTTGCTCAATAAATTAATGCCATACAGTACTTCATAATTTCAAGTGGATTATTAGCAAAATGTTGATGCATAATAGAACTTATAGTTGAAACGGGTTGGTAGAAGGCTCTGAGATCACCAGACTTAGTAACGAGTGTGCCACCAATTTATATGCACGTTTGATGGAATGTTGTTGAATTTGAAAATAATATTTTTTTTACGAAATCTGCGTTTCCATTCCAGGGTAATTCATATGCGTATATTGTCCAGAACCTTAACATTACCAATACAATCATCCATAAAATCCACAATGTTAAACGGCTGCACATTACTCGTCTCTTGAAGCTGTTTGACCACATTTCTTTGTTTGTGGAATTATCAATGTAGTTTGAATATGATACCCTCTTTTTATAACAACAAAAATTTTAAGATGCATTTCCTTATCACAAAAATTCCGAATCTTATGGAGTCACTTTATATATTTTATATCACATTAACAAGCGACTTATTGCAATAACAAACGAAACTGTAATTTGCAATAATTTCTATATTCACCAATTCAATTTCACAACACACCTTTTCTAAATAAACTGTAAATATGAAATATTCCAGAACATAAAGTCGCACAAGAAATGCTTTTAATTTAAAACCACTCTTCAACTGATCTCCACGCCGGCGCTTATTCTTTCGCAAACAGCAAAGAGACTTGACGGACATTACATCCGAAAACAACATGGATTTGTATTTCCATCACAGCCACCTACATAACATACATACCATTGTATACCTCCCCCGATATATCTTTCGACTTTATCGCGTTTTAACAGCTATGTGTAGTACACGGGAACTGTCGTTTGCATGTAAATTTCCATCTGGTTGGTCCCTAGAGATCTTAATGACTCTTTGTTTTGGAGTCGTCCATACTACCCCCCTGAGAACTCTCGTACCGCACCCCATACCTTCTCAAACCCACTGGGTCGTTCATGCATAAAGAATCTTAGCTCACAGTCCGTAACACTGACGTCTCTCTGCTAATCGTAATTTAATTGTTCTAATGATTATGCTTAATTAGTTCTGACATTCAGTGCAGCGACGTTTCGTGTAGTTGAGAGTCTGAAACTTTAAAGGACGAAATATAAAGGGGAGAGGGCTGAGAAATATTACGTCACATGGCCTTCTCTCGCCGTGAACAACATTTTCCGGTCGCTTCTTCTTTTTTCTTCGTCGTCTTATTTTCTAGGTTTGAATATGACTCTCGGTGAGTTACATTAAGTTTTCGGGGGCACCGCCAACTGTTCACCTAATAAAGGTTTTGTCGCTATTGGCGTCGTTCTGAAACTTTGTAATGTTCCAGTAAACGACAAAAAGGGATGGAAAAGTGAAAGAGAGGGGAAGAGCAAAATAAAATTTGCCAACTTCAAAAAGTTACACGAAGGCTACGCCGTTTTCAATTTATGATCACGTCAACGAGGGATAAGGCATAAACACAGCTGGTAGAGAATGCAGTAATCTGCTCTACTACTTTAATTGCAGGATATACGTTCCAAATTGAAGTAATAGTAACAACTGCGCAATATGAAATAAAAGTGTAGCACTCGTTGTGATTCATTTAACTCAGAAAAGTTCACTTCTGTAAGTAAAAGGCGAAAATGAGTCAAGTTAAACGCATAACTTACAATTATCTACAATATTCGTGTTATATGCACGAACTTTGTTCTTTTTACCTATGACTCCAAAAAAATTACAGAATATTTCACATGATTTAAAAGACAAGCGTACCGAAGATGCATATGAAATATTAACAAATCTGTTAAAAGAATTGGACAAAGAACTCGGCGATTATGTCTGCAGCAGTGAATTTTCCCAACTCAGCCCAAATTAGGAAAAGGTTTACCCATATTTAAGAAGAAGAAGAAATAGAAACGATAATCAAAATTATCGCCCAATTAGCATCTTACCGGCCATATCCAAAATACTTGAACAGGATACAATATCTTGTTTAATCGGTTACTTTGAAAATACAAATACACCCAAAGGGCATGGCTATAGGGGAAAGTATTGAACAATAAGCGGCATATCAGAGACACTTTTCATGGTGCTATATGTACGGAAATGAGTATACTGGATCTATCAAAATGACTTTGTGCATCACGATATGTTATTACAAAAACTACACTTTTATGGAATAAGGTGTCAACCATTCTGCCTATTCAAATCTTATCTCTGCAATAGATTCCAATTACTAGAATGGAAAAATTCTCATTGTAACCTCAGAAATATCACCCAAGTAGCGCCCCGAGCTTCCATCTTCAGCCCATTACCATTCATAATTTTTACAAACGATCTCCCATCTAACACTTACGCAGCCGAGATTTATTTATATGCGGACGACACGCCCCTTTACGTGGAAGCAAATGACTGCAAAACCCTGGGTAGCGCACTGAGAAGGCCACTAAGGATGCCAGCAATTGGTTTACTGTAAATAAACTAAAAATCTTAATAAAACACAAAACCTAACATTCATAACCACATCGACTGGCAAACCTCCACACAAGTTTCTGGGCGTCACCATTGATGCCAACATCTCTAATAAGCCTTCAGCAGCACTGTATCCCATTTGGAGTCTCAAACATACCAAGCACCAAGAATAACATACTTCTCCAATGTCCACGCACTTTTAAGCTATGGATTGTTTTTCGGAGGCAGTTCGACGAAAGCATGTAGAGTATTTCTTTTGCTGAAGCACATCCGACTCTCTGCATTCTGAAATACAATGAATGTTGTAAAATATATTTTATTTTTTGAGAAAATACTCACCCTACCGCCTATGTGTTTTATGTGTGTCCTTACGTTTGTACACAACAATAAGGATTTGCTTCCTATCGATGGAAACAACCATGATTATTATACACGAAGTGACATGAAATAGGAAAACCCTAGTTTAACACGTTAGTTAGTTTTTTAGTTTCTTTTAAATAACCTACATTTCTGAAGTAGCTTAAATAATCGTCAAATGTGGCATCTCTATTCAATTGAAACAAATTGAAAACTAATTTAAAATAATTGTGGCTAACATATGTTGTGGCTCCAAGACAGAGTATTGTAAGACACATCGCCACCATCAAACCTAGAGCGAAATTGAAAAAGACAACATAATGCGACACATGCTGCAATCCAATTAAAAAGTGCATTTGCAACGTAGGTTGTTAACTTTTCTTCCAGAATGTTTGTTACTTTTATGTGACTAACTAAAAGCTGATTCTCTAACATAACATACCGTAATCCCAGAAATCCCAAAAATTAGAAAATGACACGCATTTGTGCTTTTTCTTCATATTGGTAAAAGCTCGGGCGCGCTGAAAATATCATTCACAGTTATATTACATACGAACATCTTAGCTGCGTATTGACTACACCTCTTAGTAGATCTCAACCAGAAGAAGAAGCTTGCTAACATGTCCTACAATAATTATTTCAAGTTTCAGTGTACTAGTGCTCTCAAAGCTCTTTTTCTATTGAACGCCATAACCTTGAGTTGGTTTCCCTAAGAGAAGCACCTCACTAAAGTAAATTATGATCGTATATACTAACAATATACAGGTGTGCAAATCTTTGGGGAATAGTAGAATTTTGTCTGCTGTGTAAATGTTGGAAGGTCGAAGCTTTCAGATAGTATAACAGGCACCATAAGCTATATCTTTCAAAAATATTTCTAAATATACAAGCTGACCTGTAAGTAGCGAATCAAAGACGTACTTTGTTATTTTGATTTTAAATTTAAGCTGATATATCAATATTTCCCTCACTTATTGTTAGGACGCACGAATCTTTGTTAAAATATTGTTTCTCTTGCCCGATTTCCTTAAAAAAGACATTAGTACCATAATTCCTTTTGTTATTTCTACATCAATGAAATTAACCTTTCCACTAGCATCAAATATTAGCTTTAATATAACAAACGTTCTCGGTTGTGGACATCGTCGGTCAGAACAGCGTGGCTTGTACATCCTGCTAGCATATCTTGCTCACTTCGTCCTAATACATAAATCATATCTACTGCTTAATGGTTCGCAACTTTGAATCAACAGTCAGGGTGTTTTGTTTACTGTTGTCATGGTAACCAAACTACATTAACACCAGTAATTTCCAAAAGCAAAATTCATCTTTGACTGGAAATAGCTACTTGGGTCCCATATTTTGCATCAATACGTCATTACATAAAAAAACTTTAGATATCAATCTTGTACAAAGTGGATACAAAAAAAATAATTTGGCAAAGTCTGACACTCAATACTGGGCACCCGGTATGTTACGAAGGCATTTTAATGCCATATGCAGATAGACCCCAATATTAATTTAATCTAGTAAACATTTTCGCAAAATTATATATTGAATATTTTGATGGAAATAGGTATGTTCACATTTAGGCAATTGAGGACAAAACTATAAATAACTCTAAATCTATCAGAAATAAACATATGAAACTCACATTAGATTGGTTTATTTCTAGATAGAGAAACCAAAGGCGCAATATGTACAGGTCATTCTGTTTATAATAGCAGATCATTCATCGATCACCATGTATATATCCAAATATTTTTGAAGAATATTCTATGACAAAAGAAAATCTCTTATTTTCAAGAAGTCCAGCCAATAAAACAAATATAGGAAATAGTCATTAATAGAATACACATTTCGTTTAATTTTTTATTTTATTTAATTGATTTTAAACGTATTCTGTAACTATCGATAGTATTTTTATGATTATGTTTCTTATTTACATTTCTATCTCTATTCGGATTTTATTGACGAAATCTGAAGTCAGAAAGTTCACATTCAACTGAAAATTAATTCAACCTTAATTATCTTAAAAGCCAATCCACAAATTCTGTTTAAGTCTCTCAAATACAATCAAGTATAAAGTTGGTGTGGAAGTCTAATTAACAACATAGTACCAATTTTATTAAACGAAAGCTTAGTAGCAAATCGCTTAAGGATAAATTTATTCTAGCAAAAAAAGGAAATCAATTCAAGTTTAATTCTTTAACTAACTCTATTCACACGAATTACAGAGGTAACGGAATAACTTAAGCTTGTCTTTTATTAAGGATCTCGTTCTAGGCAGTCTCGGAAAGTTTCTTCGTAAACCAACCTTGAAAGAAGATAACTAGCTCATGAATAAAACAAGAACCAATTTCATCAAAAGCGCCCTTAGAGGAAAAGAAATACAGGAAAATTTCGAACAAAGTGGTAGGTGAAAATGTCAAATGTGTGAGTGCGTTATTTGATTAGGGAGTAACCGTAACAATTTATACAATGAAAGAAATCTGATGCATCACATGTCATTTCACTTAACAGTTGCGTATGCGGTTTACCAAAACTTCCTACACTATGGAATCCGTTTATTTGTACATTGGTGATTTAAATTTGAAATTTCCGTTGCTATGCATGTTCGTAGCAATACTTACGCTCATAAAATTCTTGATACAATGCAATACACACATATTACATTTGTTATGAATTTTATCACAATTATGTAAACATATTTGAATCGTATATTAATGAAATATAACAAAATTAAGATAAATAATCACAGATTGGAAATTTTTACGTTTTCAGACCGATATTTGATTGCTCTTGTTATTCTAGTAGTCATCCATGAAGTACGCGCCATATGGAAAACTTCTTTGTTATGGGTCTTTAGTAAGAAGTTATTCCGAAAGGTGATTGTGTTGAAAAATGAAATTAGGTTCAAATGAAACAAACCTTCCTTTCCATCCGAGACCAAGAATTTTTCAATTTGTTCTGGCAATAGTCGTAACTCTACAACTACCACAAACTTTACGCGAAGGTAAAATTCATTCCAGCATCTTAAGAGTTTATATTGAGTATATACACACATGTATTTGGGGTAATCGAAATTTTCACGCGAACGAAATAGCTTCACTAAAAGCACATTACTTAAAATATAACTGTCATTACTCCAAATTATATGTACGTATAAAGTTTAAAGTTGTCCCATTTCACGTTGTTTTGAAGCAATGTACGAAAATGTTACCACACCACTAGCTAACACCCATTGCTTCGCGCAAAACAAATATGCGTCATATTTTTGCAAAGTTGCGGTGAATGCACATTAAAAGTTTTTCTAGTACAGTAATTTCACATTTAATTATGGTAATTTCATGATCATAAAACGATACCTAGCGTTACACGCGTGTTCCATTTGAGTTTATACAGTGTCTCTTATTTCTAGTCTGGAAATATATCGAGAACTAAATTGAATAAGAAAATGAGAATTTGCAGTGATAAGATCGCAATTGCTCTTAATTAATTTAAATTAATTTAGGCCTCATGTTTGGGTTTGCATGGAAACAATCGTGTGAAATCTTGTATTTTAAAAAGGAGATTTTGTATACCGTAACGTTTTCGTGGGATAACATTGAAGAAGTTTTCGATATTTTTCAAAAGACTTAAATTATGGAAATTTAGGGGTCGTGAATTCGGGAGGGTCCTTAGATACTCTTTCGGCAAATGAGAAATTATTAGATGAAACTTTCTAAATTGGAATATTTGAATAACACTGTAAAACGTGGAGGATATCGAGACACAAGATAACAAGATAATCCGAACGACATAAAGTCACAAATAAAATTCGCGTTGTTTACCACCATTGTTTAATTACGTTAGCAATTGTTTTTATTCCATTGTCACCTATGATAATTTTTCCCCATTTATAATATATTATTATCGAAATAGATGCCCAAACCAACGATTATTGCAATAGCATGCAACTGAGGTTGGGATTCTGTGCTCCTTGATGACCTTCTTGACCACATAGAGCACTACAACATTAAATGACACTGAAAATTTTGATGAAACGGACCGAAAGACTTTTAATTGATGACAATAACTTTTTATATGACTGACGTATACCCTGATTCTTGCCGTAGAGATATATGACATTAATATACAAAGAAAGAATGAAATAGAAAAGTAGTAAATATGAGTATTTGGTACAATTGTCGTTGGCTATTATTTCTACGCCCCTTAGATATTCGGCTAAAAACAGGAATCTTCTTATAGGAATCGGGCTTTCTACCATAGGTGGACAATGTGAAATGCCAAGAAGAGATGTGAATATGGGGCTGGGAACGCCCAACCTCATAGATGTTTATTTATAACATTACAATACTTTCCAATTTTTAGTAACTCCATATACAGCATACACCACTTGAGATATTAATTTGATGGTTTCTAGGTGTTGTATTTACGAGAGTTCTACTTCTAATATTTTCAGGCTTTTGCCACTTTCGGTTGTTCCAGAAATGGACCTAAACTATTTTATTTTCAATAAAAATTTTATATGCATAGAAAATACAAATGTAAATTGTAAATACAATTAATATAAAATGTAAAATATAAGATAAAGAACGTGCAACAAAGAAAATACATGGAAAGAAACTACTGATGAGTAAAGATAAATAGAAGAGTCAATCTGAATGTACCGTGACAATGAGGGAGTTTCGAAACTCCACTTTGGATTTTGTAATCAGTGTTCCTTTCAGCTTGATAATAAGTGTTTATATATTTTCACAGTTTGCTGAAGTTACATAGTTATCGTAAATCTGAACGATTTACACTAATACCTACTGATATTGTTACACGTAGGACGCAAATGAAGGCTAAGATTTTCACACCAACCAAATAACGTATCGACTGTGAACCAATACAGGCCAAGGAATTCTACATTATCGATTCACTAACGTTAGAATTGAAAATTTTTCCTTTACTTCTGAGGTACTTAAACTATATAAAAGTTGATATTGCGATATTTATTTACTCACATTTAGAAGTTTATTCTTTTGGCATTTTAATTGCATTTAGTTCTATTTGTCGCTAGGCGAAGCAGTGCTGGTGGCCTCTTCCGTCCAAATTTCCCCAGACACATGTGATGCCTTCGTCTTAATTGGCGATGGTGACATAGTCATTGTGGATTGTGGATTTTTTGTTTGAAAACTTTTCTCGGTAGTAGCGTTTCGTTAATAACGTTTCGGTAATGAATTTATTACCTTCATCAGAAATTTCAAATAGTTTTCTTCTTTATAAATTGTTACATGTTTAATAAATTTAAAAACATAAAATTATCTTAAGCTTAAAATAAAAGTATTCTTACATACAATGCTTTCATTATTTCATAGGTGTAAAAGTTAATTATATATGCGTATTGTAATGAGACTCTTTTAAAGGTAATGAACTTCGCAGGAATAAACGTTGATTGAAATATTGAATGAATATTAGCTAAAAACCAAACTTTTATAAATTCTTATTATTCTTATAATTTATTTGAACTATTTAGTTGTAATTGACATCGTTTCATTGGGAAATGTTATAATCTCTCATATCGTAACTTCTTATAATCCGTTTCCATATTTAATTAACACCCTGTATGCATGAAACTTCATTAACACATATACGCAAAGTTTGCTTATGCGGGAGCTAACGGAATACTGTCGTACAGAAACGGATTATAGGTGTTCAAAACACCGTTTGTGACTGCGTTATTGTTGCGGTCGGAATAGAGAATTTTCTCATACATCATTAAGGTAATTGAAAATCCTTTGTGCTCTCGCAGCGACCAATAAAGCGCGCACATCGCACCTCGTCTCCTCTATAGCGGATAAATAATGTATATAAAGATGTATTACACATACATATATACGTATATACACACGTATGTACTGCCAGCAGAGGCACGATGAATATTGTATATGTATTTCTCATATGATGGATTGCGGGTAACATATGGGGACTTTGAAGCCAACGCTAATCGAAACGCCAGCAAACCGTACGGCTTTCAGTAATAATATGGCGTACAATGTATCACTATGTACGCCGCCTGTAGAATGTCTATGCAAGTACAATCTCTATTGCGAAAATTTAATAGTTACGTGCGCTCCTATATACACTGGCTGTCCTAACCTTCTGGAGTTCTAGAATTGCGCCTAATGTGTAAATGGTAGAAGGTCAATATTTTCAGATAATATTGTATACACATGTTTTATTCCATTTTTAGTTTGTTCATCTAGAATTAAATAAACATGGTATGGATCTCATACGTCTAGTTCTATTTTCAATCGCCTAAATGGATATATCTATTTCCTTGAAAAAATCGGAAATATAAATACACCTTAGCGTGAATTTTTACGAGATTAAATTGCATACTTCGCTCTGCCTTCAGATGGTATAAAAACGCCTTTGAAGTATACAGAGTGTTTAGTATTGAACACCAAATCTTCCCAAATCGTATAGGAAACGCGTATTCCCAACGTTTTTTAGAATTAGCACTTGGGTGAGCAAAATATTAGAAGTCGAAAAAAGACAAAATATAGTTAAATTTTTCACGACCCCAACAAAGTCACCCTGCACCTTTAAGAAAACGCTTTGTAAACTTTATTGTGCAGACGGAAAAAAGCAAGCGGGCGTTGTTGTTCTTAACTGCTATTTCCCAACACATCTACTTCTGAATATATATTCCTCTTCCCACCCATATTCCAATTATGCGTATGTCCAGAAATTAGAACCAAATCAATAGAGCATGTGAGTAGTAATAACACCCATATCATTTTCTCGTGTAGTTTTTTCTTTCAATTTTTCTATCTAAAAGCGACCTGATCTACGACCGATCGATGACTTTTCACACAGAATGACACAGGAAAATCTTGGTCCATGCGGAGAATAAGATAAAATAAGAGCAAAAGGAATCAAGATCGCCTAGGCTCGTATTCGATAAAAACGAGAAGAGTTAAGCAATCAATTAGACACAAGAAGTATCTCAATGGCACTTCAAAACCATCACAATAAGAATTTCAGAAATAGAAATAGAAATTCTCCCTCTCCTATTAATTCCATTTACTACACAACTTTATCGAGGCATTCTATAATATATTTGAGTAAGTATAAAATATTTGTTCAGAAATCCATTTTATATTGTTTGAAATTTATTTCACACAATAATTGTTCACTTAAAAATCGTTAAAAATTTCAAAAAATGCAAGTGTCCGTTTAGTTTAGGTTATAAATAATTCCAAGCGAATTCGAACGCGAGGGTTTTCTCGGAATATATAATGAAATTAAAATAAAGTAGATCTAGAAGCGAGGCCACACATAACAGCGCTATGTTACTAATCCTGCTTAAATTCTATAAATTCTCCAGAAACCGCTCCATGCACTAACATTAGTTATGAATTCATGCTCAACTACAGCGATCCGCCACAGTATAGCTAAACGAGTTTTAACTGTATTGTAAATAGTTTACATAGCTTCATTTGCCGACAAATTAACACATGTTTTTAGCGATTTGTAATAAACAAAATTATTTCCAAATAATACCCTCATATTCAAAAGAAGGGAGAAATGTAACGGAATAATATAATTTTAATTAATTTCTTACGAGGCCAAGGTAGTAAATACTGCTTTTGTAAATTACTGTTTTGTAAGTTACTGTTCAAAATATGTGCAAATTTGTGTTAAACTTTTGCGTAGCGTGGTCTTTGCGAACATTTTGTGACGAAAACATTAAGATAGAAACCTTAGATTCGTTTTCATGAGCCTTCATGCCCCATTGCAAGAATTACTGTATGTGGGAATATTCCAAAGAAGTAGCACATTATTGGACTTCTATTGGAAGATATCAATAGTTTAACAACTAAATATACCGTAAGAATTTTATTTAGGTGATTTTCAAAAGATCACGTTTTTTAATGAAGCAATTACTACAAAAGGAAAACTATATCTTTATCTTCTTATTCATAAAATGGAAATCATTCAATTTCAAATGAACTCCAAAAATTTTCCAAAAGGAGTGTTATGTGAATCATTAACACAAATTTGGGTTCTGAGTAATATCTTGGCTGATATTTTACTTTGGAACGTAAAACATTTAAAAATATAACAAGTTTGTGGAGGCACTTAGATACAAATTAAAGAAAATGTACAATCCAACTAAGTACAAATACCGCAAAATGAAATTAACAAATATAAATTATTTTGCACTACAGAGACTATAAAAGAAAGTTATACAAATAATTAAAATAAATGGATTTAGAATACTTCTAATTGAAAGTACAGTACTTTAGAAGACATCTATGTCAGTGCCATACTCATCCAACCCATCAGATATAATACCTCAGCGGTGGAGAGTTATTGTAGCAATTAGTGCGTGCTACAGCCAGAGAGAACAATCATCCCCTGCGAACTGTATAATGCTCAATTAACATTAACAGAGGGGAAGCAGCCAGGGGGATTCAAAAGGTTATTAATGATTTCGAATATGAATACTATATCGGATATTTTACGATGGTTTTCAAGCGATTCAATTTTATAAAAAATTAAGCGCAGGTCTAACAATAGAGACGTATATTGCAATAACAACAGCATAGTGACGAAATTCTTTACTGACACGCAGAAGTACGCCAGGTTTTTGGACATATATTGCCAATGTACTTCGCAAACGACAGCCCGGATTACAAAGTCACCCCAAGATCTGTAACATCGTTTCTTCAGCGTAAAGAGGAGACACTCTCTCAGAAAATATGATATGCGCACATTTACCAAAATTAAGCCCCAACTTGTTGACAATGCAATAGGAGTAACAATGTGTTAATCCAAATCAGTTTGGACTAACTCCAAATTTGGTCAAAATCATATTGTAACAAAATCTTCCATTCTTTTCCATTCCTTCGGGTTTTGCCGTATGTGTTACACTAAACTACTCGTCGTTTAGAAAACTTCTAAAGTCACACAGCATGTTCAACAAGACGTCAAATACATTAGTTCGAGAAACCCAGAAAACCCGAAAGACAACACTTCGACAATGATCATACTGCATAATAGATGTGCCTACATAGAAACGGCCGAACGTTATTAAGTGTAAAAATAACACGCAACGGTGTACCTTATTCCCTAGCATTTGATAATGTTAAGTCTAGCATGCTAACACGTTTTAAGATGTAGGTTTTATCATTTTGGTAAACCTTATCAAAATTCATAGTCTGAAAATTACCTAAAATAATGTGGACTTATATGAACCACCTTTAATTTTTACACGCAAACTTTCTCTGTGTACTAACGAAAGGATGCGTACCAATAGAAAAATACACAGAAATTCTTATCGATTTTGGGCGATTTCTGATGATGATACGTAATAACTAGTTAATTATTCTTACAGTTATAATTAAGATGGTACTTTAAGACGGGTTCCCATTTTGTCCCTTACAAAAGCAATTATTGAATATATATAAACGACATGATTCCAATGCTAGATTTATACTACTCCGAACAATGGCCGAAAGAATTTTTAAGTGTTGTAGAAGCAACTGCGCTAATCTACAAGGTATTCAAACAGAAGCAACAAGCTCGCTTCTAGAAACTAGTTAAAAAAATATTTTCCTCGTAAATTTAAGCAAAAGGAAAAAAAAGCAGAGAACACATTTATAATAGGATGTCCACTGAATAAATGTAGGCAAATATGGAAAGAGGGAATAAATGCATGCCCGCTAATTAATTAAGGACTAGATTCTAACAGTTCTAAAGTTATTAAAAATATTATGGAAGCAGTATGCGACAACTTCTACAAACATATAAATATTGTTCCATGTTACCTCAATATGTGCACCGCTGAATAGCAAACATGCATAAACACCGTTCAAATCGCGAAGCAATTTCATAAATTCAAGGATGTGCAAAAACATCCGTTCGTCATTAATAATTTCCTTTAGGCTTGTTTCGAGTACAATGAACATACTGTTTAGTAGTAGCCCACAATCTTCATGAATTTGAAAACTTGTAATGGAAATTTGACCAATATATATTGACGAAGATTTAGATATATAAACAAAATAAGTTTAGTTACTATATCTTTTGAGAGGTCTTTATAACCTGAAAAATATTTCCACTATAGACAATTAGAAGAAGTGTATCTAGCTAGACGTGATGAATTCTAAAGAAGTAGCTGTTTTTATGATTTAGTAAGTTTTTTTCTTTCCTTTTTAGTATGAAATCAAACAATAATAGACTGCGCGATTCCCAAAAATTTTATTCAACTTTCAGCATATCGATAAATCAATAAACAAGGAATGTGTTAAATTGCAGTAATTTATTATGATTGCTTCAGAATTCAGAACAAATGCAGCAATTGCAATGGTTAAATATACATTTGCAGGAAACTACAATAGAAAAATAATCGTCGAAATAGAATATATTTTGCTCCAAGTTCGAAAATATAATTAAATATGGCATACATTAAATTTAATCCTGACAAATTGTGAATAACATTATATAATAAGCAATTTCATGTATTTTTCGACCAATATAAAAATAATAATGATTTCGTAAATTACATGCTTTCCAATCGTTTTCTATGTACGACTCTATTTATTTTTATTTTTTGTTAAAAGAGTGATATAATCCTTCGGGATTAAAAGTTTACGTAAGATATACAGCATGTCCACTAAGTTCATAGGAAATAGATAACCCCGTCCATGTGAAATTCAGAGAGAACATTTTCAAAGGTTATTAGGAGCTGAGCTTCCATTGGTCACATTTAAAATGCAACATCCTGTATAACATTACGTGTTTCGATGCCTGCCCTCATGTCTTTGTTCGATTTATCCTATCCCTTTCCGAATTAGTTTCTGAGATGCTTCAAAGGATTTGTGCAACATATTGAAAAATCCAATACGTCAGCGAGATTCTGCAAAATAACCATTGAAATCTTTGCCAAGTTTGCATCATGCTATCTCATTTTTTAAATTAAATCTGAAAATATTCTGATAAGTTTTTTTGTCAAAAACTGCAGAAAAGATATCGGTCCTATAGAAACAACGACATTTTGCAAAACTCTCAAATCTTCTCAAAACTAAGCTAGATACATATGTGCAGGCAATGTTAAAGAAACGCGTTCCGTTAGAAAAACTAAACTAGTATCATGCGCAGCAGAAGCTAAACAGCTTCTATACTTAAATATAATTTAATATTATATAGAACTTGCTTCGAAATAATTTTCTCTCCTAAATTGGAAAGAAACATTTCACCCACTCATTAGGTAGATACGCTGTGTATATAAAAAGGAGAAAATAAAAAAATATCAATTTGATGTGATTGCCTACTGAAAATCTTACAGTATTGCAACGTATTTTTTTAGTATCCAGAACAAATAAAACGCTACGATTGCAGGATGAAAAGAAATGTATTTCTGTAAAAGGTACATATGATTAATTTTGATGGTATTTTCGTTATCACAAGAACGAGTTTCCTGCAAAACTCGTATCATACATATTTCGGAGAATAGTTATGTCCAATTTTAAATTTGAATTCTCTAAATCACTGAACTCTTAACAGTACTACTGTAGAATATTTATCTGGTGTCCGTTTCTCGAATTATACGTAATAATCGCTCCAATTAGTTAATAACTTATCGGCAAATTGTTAAATTGTACTCGCAAGCGTTACTATAACATTGAAGTCTTCACTTTGTCCAAAGTAATGACGCCTAAGAAAACCGTTATTAATTATTTTAATGTAAAACTATCTTTATTTCAGAACAACCTGTCGCTAATAGATTTAAAGAAGTATTGCTAATTAGCATATTATATTCGGAAAAATGAATAATAAAAAATCTAAAAAAGAACAACAATTTACCTTTCTCTCTTTCCCTACCGCCGCCGTTACGACCGTCATCATTTTTCCCGCGCATTCTTTTTTTCATGTTTCCATCCGAGAACGGCCTGATGCTTCTGCGACCGATCGTCGACTTCCCTACATCTCAAACACAAACGCACTGCATTTAAAAGCTCGCTCCGGAAATCTTCGGCCGGTCGAAGGACAACAAAAATGAGAGGAGACGGAAAAAAGATTCGAAAGAGTAGTAGCCTACGCCTATATTCGAAACAAACGAACTCGAACAGTTAATCAGTCAGTTACAGGGAGAGAGAAAGTGATGCCGGTTCGCATAAATTTTCGTCTGCGAAATCACGGAGTCGACTGTCAATCAGGTGAAGCAGCAGCGGAGAGAGAGTTGCGTTTGTTTTATAGTACTACTACTGCCAACATTACGCGCGACGACCGTTCTCACCTACTCGATAGAGTAACGGCGTGAATCTACAAGTTCAGCATCGGTGACGCCGAACGTCGGAACGCGTACGCAAGCGTCGTCATCTCGCTTTAATTCCTACGTGCGTCTTTTTCTAGCGCGCCCGTCCGGGGCGAGATACGCCATCATCCCGTATCGTACCGAGTTTTTACTCGAGCTCGTTCTCCGAGTACGATGGTCCCGTCTCTGTTCCGCTGGAGCGCGCGCGGCCAACGAATTCGGCGCTCGCTCACCTTTGCCATAACGTCATTCTTACATTTTCTCTGCTCTCCCGGGTTCGTCTCAGCAATGACGTCATTCCTATACCTATACTCTAAAAAAGAATTGGTAAAAATTACTCGGAAAACAGGAGGCAACTTTTCTGTCTCCTATAGTACGGGTAATTTTACCCCTGTGTATGAAGATTACCCCAAATATAGGAACCAACGTTTGTGGTTCTTGTAATAGAATTAATTTTACCCTTATGAGTGAACATTCTCCTGTCTCCTGTGAGAGTTGAAATAAAAATATTGATAATTAAGCAATTGTTTTCATTTTCATCTACATATATAAATGAAAGTCAAGCAGTTCTTTTTTTAACTTGATTTCCGGGTTAAAACCGCATGAGTCTGCCGTCGACGTTTCTCACATCGTTTGCATAGAACTTCTTCTGCTCACAGCAACGGTACAACATGCAGCAAACCAGAAAAAACTCCATAATGATTTTTTGTTGTTACTGTACTTCTGATTTAACGCCAAGTGCCCCCAACTTTTTTATTTAACATGTTGACTAAATTATTTGCTATTAGTCACTGACCTATCACTATCATGACGTGATACTA
This sequence comes from Marronus borbonicus, assembly GCA_902655005.2. NCBI lineage: Eukaryota > Metazoa > Arthropoda > Insecta > Coleoptera > Scarabaeidae > Marronus > Marronus borbonicus. The sequence continues at coordinate 9,893,546 of LR737386.1, forward strand.
ATGGAACGTATAAATTCGACATCACTAGAAATACCAGATTATGATTTATCAGTATGACACTTTGCGCGTGCATGGGGACGGACGCAAGAACTCTTTTGCGTTTTCCGCAAGTTAGGCACGTACCTCATTTTGGGTGAATTTTATCCAATATTCTGATGTTTTGGGGTAACTTTTCTGTTTTGACATCTGCTACTTACGAAATAAATTACATAAAAACTTAATGCATATGATTTAATCGCTGAAGTCACAACGGTTTAACCCTATGGTCGCGCGGAATTTGAATGAACACTCCACATGGTGCTAACGACAGCGACCTTCAACGCGGTACTTCTACCCCGATAATTTATGATATAATTTTATTAGAAAATAATGTTTCATTAAAATGTAATTTTGACCCTTATCAATTCGATAACTTTAATTATTATTATTAACCCGCTAAAGTGGATGAAAAAGTTAATCACTCACGCCCAATCATGAACTCCAATATATTACATTATTGTTCATAAAAGTTCCCTTCTTTATTTTAATTACAATAACAATAGCGTTATCATATAAATCGATCGAAATATTCAATCATAAATGTCGGCAAGCAGAATCGAGTGGTGAAATCTCATTATCTCATAAAAATACTTACCTACGCTCAGAAACTTGTTCACATTTTTGTAGGAGTATACAATAGCAACTTGTTTAGTAGACGCGATTGCAAGAGAGAGAGAGAGGGGAACTAACCCCACTAGCTAAAATTCCGCAGAAATAAATGCAATCAACATAAATCAACTTCGAGTTGTAAAAATGCGACAACGGCAATTGGTTTTACAAGATACCGGAATAACAGTCACCAAATGGAATCCAATTCCATTACAGGCGTAAATATAAATGGAAATTGAAGAGGGATCTGAAATCGAAGTAAAAAGCAAAAGAAAATCGTAAGTAGTAAGTATCACAATGGCATCTAAATTAGAAAATGGGAAAATTTAAAATACGAAGATTTAAATTAATTTCGCTGTTTAATAGTTAAGCTACAATTAGTAGGAATAGCGACTATGCTGTTGTCATCCTTAGGTTTTACCTCGCATATTTGCCGAAGAATAAGAGATCAGCTCATGGTCGAGTACAAAGTTGCGGGGGATAGCAACGACAATTCTTGAATATAAAAAAAAGTAAAGTAAATCTTGACATGGAGACTGAAGATCATCAACAAGAGAAAGAGGGCGCCAGGTGTTTTTAGACAAAAAACACCAAATATAAAACTTAGCAGCTTCAAAACAATAATACCAGTTTTGCACGGACCATGGTTCGAAGCACTACGGTATCTTTAGGAAAAAATACCAAACCGTCCTCAAGGCTTGGTATCCTCGATCAAACACAAAAAGAAAACTTCGCCCTTTCAAAATAATATTTTAACAATTTTAATTTTACTGTACAGAATAGAACACTGCCATTCACAACGGAATTAGCAGAAAGAAAGAAGAAACGTTATCGCGAAAAGACGAGAAGAACGGAGAAGACATCGTTAAGTTGTATGGAAGACCCGAGCTGATTGAATTTCGCTGCAGAGAAATAACAGGTGATATCGGTTTTTATACGATTATCCGCTTCTGTTGGGGCGGCCCGATCTGACCGCAGGTCGGGATATTTATGCAGGATCAAACATGCGCGCTCAGATATCGAACGGGTTGCAAAAATGTGCGGACGCGAAAGAAGAGTGGACCCGGACAATAGTAAAAATTTATTGATATCGGACCATAAAAGTATGTTTGTAATAATACATAGAGCGTGATAAATCGTGATTTCGTGCTGCAACTATGTATGTGAGTTGCCGCTGGAAAAGCAATTTCCTAACTTTCTTTCCGCATTTTAGAAATTTACAGCGCTTCACACATAAAATGCTTTATCAGATTCTTATTCTCTGTACTTTATGAATAACAGAACAAAAGCAAATGGGAAGAAAAATTAGCCGTACAGAGTGATCCATATACATATAGAGCCGATTGACATATATTTTGGTTATCTACCACGTAGCCATATTTGCAGATCGCTAAACAAAATAGAAGATTTCATTTAAATATACAGCCCATAAACCTGGTATTTTTTTGTGTGCCGTAAACGATAAATATTTACAGTAAAACACACAACATTGAAAGGTATTTTGAAAAATTTAAAGTGGGGTATGAGTGCATGACACATTACCATAAAGAGTTCGCGTAACGCTAAAATTTGAGGTTAGTTTCTCTTTTCTCAATTAAATTTTCGCAAAAGGAGTGTTCAGGGAACACTTTCAGAGCTAACGACCATGAAAAATGAATTTATACATTTAGAAAACAGTTTCTCTGGTATTTATAACATTTCAAAATATCTGTATTTGTTGACTTACTGGACAATGTATGCAGGAAAATGGTGATCACTAAATAAAAACTTATAAAGAATGTTATAGAGAAGAGATTTTATCAAATTGTAAAGAAAATGAACAAACTTCTCATATTCAAATAACATGAATTAAACTTAACAATTATTTGGATTGCCTCTTGTAAAATACAGTTGGTATTAAAATTTTTTCGACATACTCTTGAAAACTAAAGCATCCATGGTATCCGGTGTTGAAATCTGCATTTTCCAAATCTCAAATTATCTCGAAAGCTAAGCTGGATAGAATGTTAAAGAAAGTTGACATAAATTAAAAGAAAGCCATTGTACAGTAATATTTAAAAAAAAACAAAACTTGGATCGTGTGTGTGAGCGGAAACTAAACACTCTGTATACTTCAGTATAGTTTTGTGTTAAGCAAGTTTTCTCCTAAACAATTTTTATTTGAGAAGTTCTTTTCTGAACTAGAAGGACACGATGTATGTAATTTTCTTATACTTCGCTATAAATAACTCTGTTCCATTGGAAAGATTTAAAAAGGGGTAATTTTTTCTTGCCAATAATGAAATCGAAGATAATTTGTTAAATGGGCAAAATTCTATTACATTCTGTTTGTCTTTAATATGAAATTATTTCATACTCTACACTGCTCGTTGCACAGGACTGTTATTACAGAACTGAAGATATCATGTTCTTCCAATAGAATTCTTATAATAACACTAGAAATTTTCTGTTCGTCGTGTATGTGAAAATTATAAAGGAATAACATTTTCCCTGTTCTAGCTTGGTTGCTCCCTTGACACATAATCTTTTTACGTGACGAAACTGTAAAACTAAAAGATAACTTCTTACACCAAAATTCAAATCCCCGGTCGACTGAGGGTTATACATACATATTTTATTGAGCTTTGCACCGTATTTATACACACATAAGAACAGCTTATAACGATTGTAAACACGTTGCAACGCGCATGATGAATATGTAAATGCGAATAGCATTTATTGAAATATATTAATTTTATGCGTTCGTAGAATTCCGAAAATGAGCAAAGTTTACGTATATAGTAAACACCATTAATTTTTCAGGGCCATGCATTTTAAAATAATCGATTAAATTTGATTGACAGGAGAATCCCAACGATTAGTGCGATTTGCCGTTCGACAAACGCAATATTGGAAAAAACATATTCACCATGACGTAAATCGGATGTTTAATTTTGTGAAATTAATATTTTCTTTAAAAACGAAAGTATTCAGGGACGTTTTATTACATGTATAATAAAAATTTTCGGTACTGCGATACACAAATATAATATGGCTTAACATTAAAACACATACTCATGCCACGTGCAATATATGCTGCAGGCAAAGTTATCAGCTCACGATCAGTACCGACATGGATAATATAATTCATTAATAACAATTATCCATAATATCTATTACGTAAACTGCTAAATTAAAAGACGGAGATGTATGTATATAGCAAGGATCGTAGTAGTATGACGAACAACACTAAAGTATCACCACACTCCGCATCATACCAATTTAATTAATCTGCCACAGCTGTTTCGAGGATATGTTGATCCTCATGTTTAGCTGTATGACCGAGTGATGTGAGGAAAAGCACTAATTCTCCCAGCGCGAGACCTCTTGATTATCTTCCTATACTTGTTTTACGTAGCTCTTTTGGAGACCACAAAAGGGACCTAGTTGTCCTATTAGATTAGATTAGATTATTAGATGTATAGGCCTTAACAGGCTTCAAAACTACCCGACTGCGGCTAAATAAATTTATGACTACGCGCACAAGTTTAAAGCAGAAAATTAAAAAAAAAATCTATATCCGAAATATGTGGCTACAAAAAAGAATTAACTATCACATGTGGAAACTTTTTGGTCCTAGTAATATTTTGATTTTTCCCCAATTGATAGTGTTTGTTTTACTTGATATTGTTTTTTTTTTTAATCCAATAGTGAATAGTGGAGCTAAGGTTTGAGACGTTTTTTGTTAGTCGCCCTGTCTGTAGTGTTGAGATTGGACATATACTGAATTATTTCTCTACTTTATGCATTTTAAGACAAACCACATAAGAATTTAAACAACTTAAACTCATGGCGTTTTAATGACATATATATTATCAAATTCATATTAAAAAGGACCTATAGAATTAAATAAGAGGTAATAATAAAAGATGCTAGTTGCTTTGAGAAAATCTTTGAAAATGTACAAAAACATTAAACGCTATATCAGTATTTAAATAAAGGCTAAAATTCACGTCGACGTTCATCGTAGAAGTCCTGGAACACACCTGAATGTAAATTTCGAAGCTATTTTAACCTGGACCCTTTCAAACATAAACATAACGACTAAATTTAGAATCGAAGAATTTGGAGAGGAAAGGCGAAAGGATCTGTTCACAAATATTCACACTGACTAGGAAGAATTATGTAAGTAATTTGCGAAATTCTTTGTAAAGACTCCATTGAATCAATCAAAATATTATTACTTCCTTGAAGTATCTCAATACGTACAAAGTTCTATACTACAAGACAGCGAATCAATTGGGGGATTTTCAGCGTCATTAAATCTAGAATTTACTTGTTTCTGCGGGTGCGAGAAATTGTCCAATCATTTAGAAATTATCCTGTTAAAACCTAATTAATGTATGGTTTCATTTGCAACAAATAGGCAATAAAACAGTCCGAAATAATATTTTATTTGATTGTAAGGCGATTTAATGCACCAATTATACTTGAATATATTTAAAAGAATCATCTCTGTCCCAAACATTCATTTTTATGCTTTCCCTATTATTATACAGGTCATATTGGGTACGTGTGTACATGCCATTACATTTTACTGTATGACTATATCTCCTTTATTTATGTTTTGACGGGTCGTAAAGGAAACGCTTTCTCCATTGCAAAATATCGTATAACATCGTAGAGTCGAGTATTTACCCGGAGAAATAAAGGACCATTAACGCTAAATTGCGATAACCTAAAAACCTGAAACGTATTGATTTCCGGTTCCATGCTTTGGATGTCAAAAACATTCAGAAAAATAACATGTATTGGAGCTACAATTAACCGTTGATTGCTTACGGTTCATATCGATATGTTCGTTTCAGAAACATTTGGATATTACCTTTTATCTTTAAACAGCAGAATTGAATGAGTACGTTTGTATGCAACCACAACACTTAGAATAAAACTTAGTTCTAACAAAATAATAACGAAAATAAGCTAAGAGACAATGTTTTATTATTTTTTTAGGCTATTGTTGACAAAATTCTATTTGAACTGAAAGAACCTCGCAAAACAAAGAGTTTTGATTAATTTCATTTTAATCACCTCTTTTACTAAAGCTGTTTATAATAGTTGAAAACGTTATACAAATTGTTTTATTATTAAGTTTACTTTAGAAATAGAAGAAACAAAAACAACATCTAAAGAAAACTAATAATAAATGCATGGAATTCTATCCAGGGATACACGGTATGTGTACAGGAGATTTTTCAGAACAAGTAATACCATCAGTAAGGATACACATCTTCATGTTTCTAGTACCTTAATGGTCATAATCTTTGCTTTTCACAAAATCCTTATAATGATATCTAACACACAAAACTACCTCAAGAATGCGCAGACTGAACACAGTAAGCACTTGGAAGTCACGGTGAAAAAGTCAACATAACGTATATTTATTTTCTTCTGCTTCTGACTGCAGACCAAAGCTGTGCTTCTTAACAGTAGATGATTCCCAATTCAGATTATTCTCAACACAACAGCAATCTCAGAAATTTAATATTTATAATAAAAGTGGATAAAAACAGTTTTCTTTGTATTAAGGTAAAGTTTATTACTATTAAGCCATACATCAATGTATTAATCATTGATTGTCTTTAATCAATCAACCGAAGAGGGGATCGGCAACTAAAAGTCTGCTATCGTTTAGATATACCACTAGATTATTACACAAATCATTAATAAAGGGAATGAACAACAAAGGACCCATTATCGATCCCTGTGGTATACCTCTCACATTAGTAAGGGTATTAGAAATTCTCCCGTCAATTTCCACAATCTGCTGACGATTAAAAATAGATATGTGAAAAGTATGTTTGAGAACAAATGGTCGAACAAGAAAACATTGGAATTTATTGAACCCATTCAATTGCTGGACGAACCATAGAATTCCAAACATGAGGGTCATATCGATTAAAATATCTTTAATGATTCATGACGTGAACAGGAACAAAAGTTCGCTACCCGGGTAAAAGCATTCAACAACAAAAAGAATAATTTATTCGGTACTTAGGGTGCCAGATTCAAAGAAATCTGGAAGTGGTATAAAAGATGTTTTGACACGTTCGCTTCGTCAATTGATGAACCTCCATCTCAACGGACCAGTTCTATGGTACGATCCACAGACCGTGTAACTGACCCTTAATAACTTCACGATTATTACTGCTAGTAGTGCAATTTATTATTCTTAGAAAGGGCTGTTGTTGTACTAACGCTTAACTGTTTGCAAAACTGACAACGATCAGTAAACAGTTAGTTCTAACAGCGGATCAAGGAAGGTCTTTTTCATGAGATAATAATTCCCTGTATTATACATGATTTCTTTCCTGTGTTTGTTCTTACGGGTTTTATAGGAAATGCTAGATCAATGTAATATTTCATATTATTTACAATACCATCAACACCACAGCACGCACATATACGTCCATTTACGTTTTTTTCAGTTAAAGATTTCAGTTATGTATGGTAACCTCCTTTAGTAATTTTAAATACTTCTATACGCCTTATTTCTCGTCAATCATGCAAATAAAAATTCACCGACATCTGGCTGAATGATAACATTTATTACTGGCTTATCTGAATATTTTTTCTGGAAACTCGATCGGCGTTTTGGAAAATATAAATAAGTTAAATAGCTACTTTTTCAAATGAACTGGCACAGCTACTGCAGGTGTTAAATGTCAAGAATCTTCGTTTAATTGCAATGACTAAACAGCTCATCTGTCCCATATTTTATTAAACTTTTTGCCTGCAAGGTATCGCTGACAAACAAGGTAACTATGTAGAAAAACTGTTGCATACCACGATATAAGTTGCACATTCTTGATTGATCGCTCACTAACAAAATACTACTAAATCTACATATCTATAGCATAATGTTTGGAGATTATTTCCAGACTTCTACAATAAAGTAATCTCTCATAACATCCAATTGTACCTCAACATGCATATGTTTACAGATTCTACTGCAATAAATAGATAACTTGACATATATGCATCTAGCTAATAATATCCATTATAAATGTATGTACAAGACGGGCTTCCACCTCGTATTTCACTATAATAATAGCAATTTTAGAATAACAAGCATCGTTGAACGTTGCGCGTCTACAACGGAGAACACCGAGTAATGAAACCCCTTGTTAACGTTACATTCTAGGAATATCTCCATTAATAGGAAGATGCCATCGCAATAGTTTACTAATCAACAATAATCATTGTGATCGGAAACTGAAATTTGATATCCTATAACGGCAATAATTATACATACAATCCAATTAATTACAGGAAAATCGACAAATTTCATACTATGTACATGCTATAAAAATCATAGTCTGGATTTCAATATCTTCAACCTCTTTCTCAAGATTACACTGAACATTTAAAAAAATAATAATTTTATTTATTTAAAAGGTTGTAAATGAAATTCTATCATCAACTATTGCAACCATAATAATTAACAGAAGATATATAGTAATTGAACTGGGTAATCTTAAAAAAAAAAACATTTTCAGATAAATGTTTTTTTTAAACCGACATGCTTTGACGGGTTTTAAACTGGAGACATCACAAAAAATGATGTAACAGCAAAGGGGATTTACGCTGGGTTATCAACACTCTGCATATACTGGTCATAAATGTAATTTTTCGACCATTAATATCCTTGTTAACGAACCAAATTATGAAAAGCGTCATTCACTTGTTTCACAGTTCTTTTCACATTGTTTTAAATTTTTTGTATTCGCCTTTATTGACTCAGTAATTTTAGTACTGTTATTTGTAATTACGTTGCTATTTCAAGCATTTGAATTTATATTTTACATTTCCCAACATAGTTGATTAATATCAACTACGATACGATAATTATTATTAATTACTTTTTTAAACTTAAAAAAAAAAAATTTAATTTGGAGTGGTTCATTTTTTGCGAATAGAGTTGGCTGTCTTCATATAGGAACACCCAAAGATTTAAAAATTATATTACACCCGGTTTGTCATTTGCTGTAATATCTATGCCCCATCTAAAATAAGGAAGCTGATATCGACTTCCGGCACAAATGGAATTAATAGACATGTGCAAATATTTTAGGTGAAGTGATACCACTTGGTAATATACCAAATCTTCAGATTTCTCGAATTCATACTTTACCAGATATTAGCAGTTGCAATTCCCAATGGAACACCCAGTATACTCTCTGACTCTCAAAGAGAGATATAATAATTTCTAACATGACTTTCGTTTACTTATTTCCAGTTATACGAACGAAAATTCTCAAAATCAGATACTTCAATTGTAAAACAAGTTTTCTTTGTTTTAACATCTTTTAAGGGAAGCATACAATGAAATGTTTCCGAAAAAACCAATATGTAAATAATTAGTTGATGTTTCATATCAATATTTAAAAAAATTGTCTCGTTCACAGCTAGCATTTTAAAACATAGTAGTTTTTTTTTCTAAAAGTACGGAATAAATTTCTAAAAACGTACACAAAAAAGATAACATGAAAAATACGTGTTGGTTGTTTTAAAGGATTTGGAATGTATTCTAGCTCCAAGCGTCATCCGACAAATTATTACCGACCTGGGAGATACACGGAAACTCTGGGGTTTGAACCAGCGCGGCCGCCAAATAATGATTTTGATTTATTAAAAACCCGGCTTAAAGTTACACACATATACCGATAAAACAGGGTGTAAGAGAACCGAAAGGAGTAAGCTATAATTAGAGATACGAATTTTACACCATTAAGCCAGGAATAATTCTCGAAAAGGTATTTATAAAAAAACAACGTTGTCGTATACGATGACGATGAACTTGAAGCGGAGACGGAACGATATCCGGAAAATAGATTAAGTAATTCGATGTGGAAAATCGATAGTGCTTTATTATAATGTCAACGGTTCTGTCGCTGATGCGAGTAAATCTTTTTACAGAGCGATATGATTCATATTTTAGATGGAAATTGTGTAAATTGTCGCAAATTAAGAAAGCAATCCAGATATTCCGCATAAACTAGCTATCCAAAAAGAACTTATCTGTTTTGATATATTGTCATATCTAGTCGACCCATCTCTCATTTTAGAAAATACACTTCAGCTTAATGGTTTAGTTTAAATATAATCGAATTGCGCAAATGAACCATATCAAATGGGTCAAAAAACTCTTTTGTAATAATTAGAATGTTGTTTAAACTTACATAATTAAGAAAAATTGTGTTATCAGTAAAGTAAAGAAAAAATTCAAATATTCAGTATTGGGTTCTTGTAGAAGTCCCCACAAAAGAGAACCTTCATAGAAAAATGATTTATACTAACTATCGTCTACTTGATTCATGCTGATTCAGTGTTTTTTTATATTCAACACTACCTACATTTTTTCCAGAATCTGATAGAGAAGCCGTTCTAATTCTTTTTACATTTTCCTATACACGAAACGCGTACTTTTTTAGTAAATTAAATATAAAGCTAAGCAGCTTTTTGCGCTGCGACGAAACATATGAACCTTTGCTTTTCGAATGATATGTTTGTAAATTACCTACTTTATTAGTATTAAGAAGGTACACCCCAATAATATACAACATGGCGCTGGGAATGAAGTAAAAAAAAGGAAAAGAGAAAAAGAAGTAAAGCAAGGTTAAAACAAAAGTACGTAACCTGTAAAAGGTTAGCATATAAAAATAAAATAGGAATAAAAGATAAAGGAGTATTATAAGAAGCATTTGACGGCTTGTAAAATGGAGTTCAAGCCACCGAGGAAATTAGATTTAGAAGGTGACCTAAGGGGAAACCGAAAGAAATTTAGACAGTCGTTCGATATATTTATGACGGCTGCAAATAGGGATGGAGCCAAAGAAGAAGTAAAAACAGCTATATTACTAAATCCTATAGAAGAGGAGGTAAAATCTCTTAAACACGTTCAGAAGAGGAAGAGGACAAGAGGAATGATAGCGGCGTTCGACTACCATGTACAGCCAAGAAGAAATGTAATGTATGATCATTATTTATTTTACAATAGGAATCAAAGAGAAGAGGAATCATTTGATAGTTTCATCAATTATGTAAAACGAATGGCAAAGGCACGTAAATCTAGTGGTGAGAAAGAAAACATGATTAGAGATCATAATAAGATGTATGTATGTACGTACGCACAAACAAATGACCCACTGAGCGAAGCGAAGATTAACATCAACACATGAAGGATATATACCGCGTATATATTGGAATGTTTTAGACTAGGGAAAAAAGTAAAAATAAATATTTTTCAAAATCAGTTAATTAAATTTGAGGTCCAAAAAATTCGAAAGTGTTTCTAGAACACTCTCAATAATTTAAATTAAAATTGTATTTAATAATATTAATAAATTAATAAAGTTCTACGAGTATTAAAATTTGAAAGCAGTGATGTTCCAGTATAAACTCTATGTTTAACCCCGGCTTCTATTTCGAAAAAAATAATGGTAAAATTCAAACAGTAAACACTTGAGAAATTCATTAGCGTTTCTTCGCCCCTTTATTCAATCGCCAAATTTTACGAATAATGTTATCCTTTTGCTTTTTTGTAACGGTTACAGATGGATGTTTTTTTTTTCTAGCAAATAGAATTGTATGTTCTATTCTTTTGACGCAGCCAAGCGCATTGCTACTTTCCTTCACTGCCTTGGAGACATTTATACTTTTGCAAAATATGTAAAGCAATTTAAAATCATTTGCTTTTTTCTTGACGAAGAGGTTTCGCCTTCGCTTGCAAGCTTCCATATTCCGATTCTACAAATTCATCCTTTTTATATTATAGTCACTAATCTTTTTTATTATACTTATAATCAACAACGCTATCGATCGTATGATAGCTAAGAAACAACACATTTAAAACGACATATAAATATGTATGAGCCAAAATTGACGAATGGCAAAAGCAGTAAACTAAACATCAAACAATCTGGCGTCAAACCTCTAACGGAAAAGGGTAGCAACATACAAATAAGTATCAAATAGAAAAGATGAACATATGGTAGTCCACAAGAACAATACTTCTTAGGGAAAGTGGAATGGTTTATATAAGAAAGTTCAAAGCGCATTTCTTTTATATAACAAAAAAGTAGAAGGCAACCCGACTCTATTTCATACTCATTGTAGTAAAAAAAAGGAGCGGATTTCATCCCCATAAATACGGATCTAAGTACCTTTCTTGTCTACAGTAATTCGTTAAACTTAGCAAGCTTTAGGAAGCTTATTGTTCGTCCCTTGAAGCAATTCACAACTCGATGTTCTTCGATAGAGCGCCTACTTATTTGCAAAGTAGACGGACATCTTTCTCTTGTCCGCGGCTCCGTCTTTCTTGCTCGAAATTTGTTTCTCGGTGTTGTATCACTGATAGTCCGTACTTCTTGAAACGAACGCCAGCCTTATTAGTTGCTGCAACACGTAGTGTCATCCTTTCCAACATCGCGCTACCAGTAAATTGCAAAGAGTGAAGGGACAAATTATGCACGTTCGGGATATATGGGTGTATAAAAAGTTTCGATAAGATAGAACAACGACACCGTCTTTATCCGACTCTGCAATAAACCGTACGTCCGCAATAAAAATTTTACCAACCGTAAAGGCGTTATTGTTACCTAAAGTATACGATTAAAAGCATAATTAAACCAAATTAACACGCGAAATGTTTCTTTAATGTTTCGTCGTGCAAACTTAGTCAATAACACACAAGACTGAATTACTTAAAATGTTCAGAAAGTCTGGATGTTATATAATACAACCTACTTGAGATTCCGGAAGTTTTCTCTAAATAGCATTACTGTATATCAGCTTGGAACAAAATATTATCCTTGGAATTTGATATTATAACATGAGGATGGTTTTGCCTTAAGGTTGATGTTAAATGCGGTGTCTGTTAACTTTTTTCGATTAAATTACATCTTAAAGTTAAAAAAGGCGAAGTAATTTAATTCAACATAGAAACAATATATGCCACTACAAATAATTATATGGTCCGTACCGTAACAATTTGTAGCAATTATTGAAATAATATTGCAGGAAACAAGGGCGGCGCACGCTCCAACAAAATAAGTTTTTACGGAAATTATATCAACGTATATTCCTTTACTTGCAACATTCGCTACAATAAACTTGCATATTTTCCAACAATTGCGCGAGTGTATCTATGTATGTATCCCTGCAATGCTAATGTAACGAACTTTAGCAGCTGCTACATAAGCCAATAAATTATTCGATTGACAAGATATTGTAAAGAATATTTTAGCAAGTTATAAGATGACTTATGACTTGGTAAAAATTCTACTAGTAAGTAGTAGCAATAGCAAGTAGTAGTAAGTAGTAGCAATAGCAGAGCAACTGTTTGAATAAGCAGAACATTCTATATTAGCAACTGTTACAGTTTATGCAATGTTCTTAAAGTTATACATAATAATGGCTGAAAGAACGAGTAAACAGAATAATAATAAAATAGAACGAGTAGAGAAAATTCTATTTTGTAAGAATAGTTAAGCGACCGCTTTCGTGTCACATAAAAAACACATCTTCGGGCCAGAATTTAAATAAAGGTATTAAAGTTGTCAAAGATAACTATGTAAAAGAAATTTCTGTACTTGCTTCCGCCTCACCACCCATTAAGTCAGAATTGAATAATGAAAATTAGTTAAAATTGTAAAAATACCGGTCGCCTAACTATTTTTACAAAATACAATTTTGTAAGAAAGGACCATTCCTGCTATTTAAATTACACTCACAGAGTTACCATGGCTAACATACTAATAATCCACGCCCTCGCATCTCTAGCAACTTTCACCGATTATATTCAGCCAAAGCCGCTATACCGTGACCCGGTGGCTTAACGTACGCTGATTGTCCAGGTCGTTGGGGGCTCTAATCTAAAATGTAGCTGTTGTTATAAAATTTTATGGCAACTTTTCACCTCTTTAAACCCAATTTTTGGAGACAAAAAACAATCTTACAGTCTAACATGTTTACGCATACAATGGTCCGTAGGGAGACTAAACGCAGTTTTCAGGAAAAGAGACTGCCCGTAAATGTTCCGGCAAGAATATAAAGAAGATCCTCTATAGGAGCTCAGATCTTTCTACGTGTAGCCATTGTTGATACCATAAAAACACGCTTTAGTTTGCAATACACGCTGCGGCCTCAATTCTAAAAGTAAAACGCCCTTGTTATTTATTATTATAACCTGCATTTTTTATGGTTTTGTTCTCTATTATCCGCGTTACTTTTCCTTACTTTTACGTCATTTATTTATTTTTTTTCAGAATTAATTAGTTATGGCAGGTTCTTTTACAATCATTGGCTTTTGGTAGTCAATAAGCATGTCCCCTTTTCAGGCTTTGGCACGAGCAATACAACGTTACTAGATCAACTTTAATGTTATATAAATCTGGCTACTGTCACCTTTTCGCCTCGATTGTGCAACTGTTAAATCAGTTCGCTCTGCAGATCTTTTCCTGTCTATCCTGGTTTACTGAGTGCAAAGTTCAAATATTTCCGGCTGCACCAAGGCAGTATATGTTCCACTTCGCGGTAATTACCTTTCAATTACCTTTCCAAAACGGTAAAAATATTCGGGCCATTTTATTTAAAATAAGAACGAACAAGGAGAAATAATTAAACTGCTAATAACGCCAAAAGTTAGTTAATAAGAAATAGAAATCGACCAATTTTTCTAAAAACGCCAGCTTCTGTCGTTCAAAGGTTCGTATATGGGGCAATAATTTGTTTGCAATTATCTCCTTTTAAGCTTTAGGGGCAACCATGCAATAAATTATAAGAACAACTTACAACTGTAAATAAATCAAACGTACCTTGTACGCTGGTGGAAGACGGAAAGCCACTAAAAAGTAAAAGGACGAAATTGTATTATACAACGGAAAAGACCGCAATTTAAGCTAACCGGAGCTTCTTTATTTTAAGGCTAATCCGCCATCGTCCGGAAACCTAAGATAATCAACTTTACCGCCCTCAATGCTAATGTAGATGCAAAGGAAAACACAGCAAATAGGAAATCAAGTCGCACTGTTCGCTTTCAGGATACGATATTGTACATTTTAGAGAATACGGTCGTAAAGCGGTTTCGAAATAAAATTACTTTTGCTGTGAAATTACAGAATAACAAATTTGAAATAGTATAAACCATCCTTCTCATTAAATTCAATATAAACTATATTTCAAGAGGATATACTGTAATTAATTTTAAAATATATTTCTTTAATAAAGATCTAATATGTTTTAATTCAATATCAACAGGTCTAGTGACGGTGCTAGTATTACTAATATATCCTTTTGTTTTGTGAGTATGACTTTCTTGTTAACAATTTCATATATAAAGATATTAATACAGATACAATGATACTTTAGATAACAGTCGGAACAGTTCGATTTGAAATTTGAACAAATATTTTTGGTATGAACCAGTTATGACGATATAGAGAACATGCAAACTTTAGTAAACTGTTGACTATTATGATTCAAAACCTTGATTTAATCTTTATAATTAGCACGCAGTTTCTATACCAACTCTACCGCAGCTCTTAGGCTCCTAGTCCTGATATGGTAGCATAGAAAATATTACCTGCACCGAGTCTTTGTCGCTGCTTCCTAGATGCCAGACGTATATCTCTTAGCACTAAATGGCGCTAGGAAATATAGTATTTACTATTTCGAAGGAACGGTTTATAAACGTGAAGCAAATAACGATGTGAGGTAGAGAACCGAAGATTCCACGCTATGGTTAATGGGACGGAATCTTCAGAGAGGAGCATGCTATCTGGAGTCCAACAGGGATCGGCGCTAGGCCCAGTCCTGTTCACGATCTACGTAATGGACATTCCAAAACCGGAAGATCAACGAGTGCTGAATGCCATCTACGCAGATAACACAGCAATCCTGGCTACATCGCGTAACGCCGAGTTTGCGCAAGTTTGACCGCCAACTTGCGCAAGCGCATTTCACCAAAATCTCTAACTACTTCGATGACCAAGGACGATCGACCCCAGGAAGACGCAAGCGATTGCGTTCGCCTGGAAACAACACGGTCCGCTTCCCAAGATCAAAGTTAGAGCGACGGAAATCGATTGGAACAGCAAAATCGAGTATCTCGGAATGATCCTTGACGAAAGGCTGAATTTCGCGGAGCATCTCAGAAGAGCTCGAAACAGGGGATTAGGTGCAGCCAGACAGTTGTATCCCATCTTCTCTAATTCCCACCTCAACCGTAAAATGGGCTTCATGCTGTACAAGTCACACTTACGCCCGCCCGATCCTTATCTACGCCAGTCCCGTCTGGGTCACGGCGGCACCCACCTACATTACCTCCCTTGCGAGTGTACAGAATCGCTGCTTGCGATTAGTACTACACGTACCCCAAAGCACCTCGCTGGCAACGCTGACACACCTGAGCGAGACTGAGCGGCTGCTGGAATTCCTGGCACGGCTCAACAAAAACTTCTTCGAGAAGACACTAACCAGCGAGAATCCCGCAATGAAGAACGCCACCATCCGAAGAACCCCTTCAGGATCGAGGCAGAAGACCACCTACGATCACCTGAGTAGGCTGGCATAAGTATCACCATTGCGTGTACTAGTACCATACTAACGTATATTTTTCTGTTTTAGTAACCGAGGAAGGAGTCCAGGAAGAAGACTCCGAAAACCAAACACTGAGGACTGAAGACCCCAGAAAGATCATCAACTTGATGGAACTGGAAGAAGAAGGACAAGGCTTCAGACAACCAACGACATGTGAGGTACAGAAGCTATCGGAGCAACACTGATGACGCCGGGTGGGCGAAAACATGTCCATTGGCTGGTGCCTTCTTCTCTCACATTGCTTTTATTGAGAGCAATTCCATCAATACCATAAGCTATATTAAAAAAACTATGGCTTCTAAAGAAACTTCACGAAGACGGAACCCTAGTCAACACAAAGAATATTTTAATATAGGTAATTTTCACTGCTTCGTTTACGATGAAAAAAGGCCAGGATGTGGCCAGAAAAGTACTCTGTCAATTTACCTACAAGAATACGCCTATCCATCAGTACAGGTCTCAATAAAGAAAATGAAAATCGACGACTTCGAAGGTGCTTACCATTGGAAGTTGTAAAAAATAGTCTGAAGTAATATTGAAAGGACTTGTGACTGACGAACACACCCAGTGATAGTGAATACAACTTTGTCAAGTATAGCCAGTTACTTTGTACCAGGCTTCTTATATCTGTACTCAATAAACATCCTTACAGGTAGAAAGGCTCTACGTCAGTTTTAAACAATTTTGTTTAATAAGGCGAAGTAATATTAGCTGCTTTCCAATTGATCTCAAGTTCTGTACTGAATCGTTTTGCAACATTTAAACACATGTGTACTTTTTACAAACATCCTTTCCCATCATGTCCTTACCGGATATTCGGTAGGACTTAAGCCAATTGGTGTTACACATTATAGACACAGAAAATTCTGAAAAATGAGAACTGAAGTCACCTCTCAGAAGGACAAAATTATTTTCTATAATTAATAATTACAGCAATACCTATAAGCAGTTTAAGGCCTTATCTATAAATACATTATTTTGTCTACGTTTCTGGATTTAGAAAATTCGGTTAGAATTATATCTAGTAGTGTTCACTACAAGAAATGCATGTTTAGTTCACTGTAAGTACCATTCGGTACAGTATTCTTAGGTATAGGTAATAAAACAAATAGAAAGTAGCTATAATATTTTTAATATGTGCAATACACGCCTCTACATAGACTACTGCTCGCTTATTTGTTGTTGCTAAATGTATCTCTACATTTTAGCAAGTCGATGGAAAGCTTTTATCAAGCAATAAACAACTTTAAGTTGAATAATATTATTGTATAATATTACCCTTTAATAACGCAGTTTATATCAACAATAAACAAGCTAAAATATAACTGAGATACTTTCATGAACTAAACAAACAAGATATTCCCATGTGCATTCAGGGTAGAAAAGCTCTTCCGCGGTTACAAATAAAGCGCTTACGTATTCTCATAGAAAAAAAGAAGCTCTTTGCAGCAATAAACCGCAAAAGAAAGAAACAAGAAACTAGTTTAGTAGAAGCAGTAAAATACGATTTCGCTCGCGATTGTTTTGTAGATACACTTTACTACGAAGTTAATGGCACCTTTGATTCATAAAGGAAATTGCCAGGGGTATTAATTACAAGACTTCTAAAACTATTATACATACCGATAAACTTTAGTGCAAAGGAAATACAATTCGAATAGGTTAGAGATTGTTTATAGTACAGTTACGTGGCTTCTTAAAGCCAAGTTAGAAAATTTCTAGCGCTTACGAGATTATGTTATTCATTTAATCTGTGAATGTTAACTATGCAGAATTTAATGTTTTTCGTTTACTGGAATTCTTTATTACACAGTAAAGTCCTAAAGCAAAGATAAAAAAATTGAATAGATGCAGAATCCAATGCATTTAGAAGAACGTAGAATTGGATGTAAAGATGCAAATTACAGAATATAATAAATAAATATAAAAAATACGGAATCTGGACAAATGGACGGAAGGGTCTCTTGTTATTGTAGCCCGAGACATAAAACCCCAATAAATCGAATAGAACTGAGTATGACAACGGTCCGTTCCCCTATTCATCAGATTTTTGTTGCTTTTTATGTAAACCATTTCGTACGCGTCTAATTCCTGCGGCGAAGTTACATTCTTACATCAATTTGAAGTTTATTAATTTAATACTATGCCCGGTTTCGTTTATATGTTAGGCTACACTTAACGAATCTAATCTACCGAAGTGATAACACCTAATATGTTCCTTAAATCTGGCGCCTATCGCTCTTTTTAAGTTCTGAGTTCTATTCGATTTGTTGGGGTAAATCTTGCACATATTTTATGTCTCGGGTTGCAATAACAACAGACCTTTCCGTCTATTTGTACGTGTGCCCTATTTTTTTGCCCATCTTAGTTTTAAAGCACGTAGGCGGTAAAAGTAGATACTTGTAAATAATATTTTCCTCGAAAGTAGGAATACAACAAGCATGTTAGTTTTAAAGGTTTTGGGTTTTTCAACACAAGGTTCAATAGAACAACTACTAAGTTGTTACGCCAATCAACAATTAGAAAGGCAAGAAAACCACTAGATAAAATTTTCTTTATTTCTAACAAAATTTTTCGAGTGTCCACCCTCCATCAGGGTGAAAAATGTGAAAATCTCCTAAATATTAATACAGCATTAGAAATCCAATGAAGTACATAAAACATTTGAAATAAATGTACAAGTATGCCAACAAAATACGTATGTTAAAATGCTACAACTGTCACGAATAACCACCTACAGTGACACAAACACTTTCACCGCTGTACTAGCAAACCAGCTTAGAATAAAGGAAGTGAACGTGTCTAGGAAATTTTGTAGTGTCACCAGCCTCCTGTATTCCATATACAAGCGCAAAAGTAAAGCGTGCGCTACAAGAAAGACGACATCAGTAGGGAAACCGCTTACTGTCAATTGTTTAAAATGGAAGTGGACGTTTATTGACATGTGCGGTGTCCATTAGCGCTAAGGTTCTAGTGAAAAATTGATTTTAACGAAGCGGCCGTAGTGGATTTTGGTCTGATGGAAAAATGCGGCCCGCGAACAATACGCTAGGGCGGTTGAAATATTAAGTTATGGCGCAGTTCACGTTGACGTAACGCAGTGACGCTTTCAACAACCGGTAACTTTGTTATTAAACTTAAGCGGTTTCGTTAGGCCGCGCCTGAAAAGAGTTAAGTCCGATCGGGGGTGGAAAAAGTTCAAGCTCGTTTATTATTTGTCGTCATCGTCGCACTTTTCAACACTGCCAACTTTAGATAATTATTTTGTATTAGCCGATCGACCACGACTGAAAAGGAAGGAGCAAGGTTAGATGTCGCACTGGCAACAGTTAACGGTAAATGATGGTAAACACCAAGATTGTATTAATGAATAGTAAAAGCGGAAGATAATGGATAATGAAAAAAACGTGAAACTTGATCCACTACGACGCATACTCAGACACAATACCTATTATCCGCAATTACAAAAGACGTCCAACAAGCAACTGACCTAGACGAAAATATAAACGGTAACGTAAAATCATAGGTGTCATATTATGTTTACGATGTCGAGACATCATCAACACTTATACGTCACACTAAACGAAGGACTGACAATAACACCCTCTGGCCACATATATTGATGTATGAAGTACCTATTATTTTATATTTTATAATTACGCTATTATTTATCAAATTATCAAAATTCATTATGTCGTTTGTAACATCGCATGTGATCATCGATACGCCAACCAAAAAAATATCGAAGTGTATTCGTCACAAGCGACGAGCGTATCATTTTATTAGCCGTTGAAAAAGATAGAGCTAGGGTTACGCGATCGAGGAAAAGGGCGAGGGAACGTAAAATGATATTAAGAAGCCGCCTAGATATTGTTTATTACGGGAATCTTTCGAGAGATAGTCGGGTCTGCCTACAAAAAGGACGCTATGCCACCTAAGTATTGCTTGTTTTGAGCGAATCCTGGCTATAAAGAGCATTTGAGGCTTCATGCAAGCAATGATAAACAGCACACGAGGGTGTTTATTTATTGGTCGGCGGAAAGCAAAGGAAATATTGAAGGGAAAATCTTCACAAAGACGCTATTTACATAACAGAATGGCGTATGAATGAAGTTTTATGGGCTATGATTAATGAAAATATATGTACGTACGTATTTCTACGACTATCTTCAACACATTTACAGATTTCCGAGGAATTATGCATGAAGTACACTACAGACTTCTTTCTGAATGTATTCTTATCTTCTCCACAAGGACAACCGTTTGACAAGAAAAAACATATAATAATGCAATAATAATAGATATGGGACAATAACTTTTTATTTTTTAAGTAAATATAAAATTATACCTGCCTCTTGAACAGAATTTATAGTAATATCAACGACGATTTCTGTTAAATTTAATATATTTACTCGCGCACTGTAGCTTCTTTCTTTTAAAGAAGAAGTTTGGTAGAAAACGGTTCACGCCAAACGAAGAGATCGTTGCCAAAACAGAGGTCTATTTTGCTGAGTTCGGCAAATCTTATTATTTGAAAGATTTAAGAAAATTGGAACATCCTGTACTAAGTGTTTAGAGCTACGTTGAGATAGAAATTTACTAAATGCAAAACAATTGCGTTATCTTTCACAACGCAGGTATTTATCGTACCATACAAAAATAAATGAAATAAAATATAATAAAAGCTATTTATTGTAAGTTCAAACTAGACCACTAAAGTAAATTTGAAACTGTCGACGAGGAGACGGCAAATCTCTTAACTATTGAATGTTTAATTGGCGATAAAACGCCAATGTATATGTAGTTTGGGTTTGCTGTAGCCTGCCGCCGTTGCTTGAGACGCTGGCCACACGTCCGGCCTCCTTCGCCTCTTTCAGAAGACTTTTTTTATTACTTCTTTTAATACTAGGGATTACATTATCTGCATTTCGAACCTTTTCTTCAGAATATTGTTGCATTGGTAATTTCCCACCAATCGCGAGTCCCACAGAAAGACAGATGGGAGAAAAAATCAATAGTGTTACCAAAACATGCATACCTTACCGTCCTTAGACATAGCGAGAGACTATTAAGAAAATATGCACTACCTGCAGGGTTGAATAAAATAGTGATACATTTAGTATAAATACATTCAGTAAAATATATAAATTAAACCAATTCTGTTGGATAAGAATAAATAAATATAAATTCAAAATAATATTTGACATTCCGTTACAACTACACTCAAATATTGCCTCATTAAAAAGAATGGAGTGCACCAGTAGTAACATGAATAGATACGAAATATCGAGGCAACTAATATGCATAGAGAAAATGTTGTTTTCGCACCTGTTACAAATTTTAGGAAAAATACTAACAACTCCATAACTGGTCCCTCTAGTCATTGCATTTATTGCCTGCACATTTGCCGAACTCAAATTGTCCGCGTCTATTGTTAACGGAATTTATCCAATCAACTTTTACATCCTTTCTACAGCGACACTACGTCCAGCACGATCCTCTTAAACTTACTCAACGTCACCGATGTCGTTTGCTTTTATGCTTATACCAATTGCAGTCGAGAATTCTTCGCAATACTCATCTTTTATCATTCAACGAATTCGCTACCTGCTCCCAATGCGGTTTACTGATACGACGGCACAGACGTCCTATAAAATATACATGTTTTATCAACACGTTCGAAATATCGTGGAAGTCTACCATCGCAAAGCGGACGAACGACGTTTCTGCTACAAATCTCGGAATCTCCGCACACATTTCTTCTAGAAACGCTAGACATGCGCGCGCGACTAGTAATTCCGCTTATTCAATTTTTCTTCGGCGACGAAGGATGCCTTCTTACCGACTAAAAGGAGGAGTGCGCGACGAGCTTTAGTATGTCGCTGCAACAGGCGTTTAAATCTGTATTCAAGGTCCGATGTTTTCGAAATCTTTACAAATTGGGGCCTTGTTAGTGGAGTTAAGTGTTGCTTCTCTATTTGTATGTAGTAATCCCTACAAATAATGTTAAATATAACTGTAATGGAGTACACGGTATTAGTGGAAAGAATGGAGGCGCGTCGAAGCATCTGAAAGCTAGTCTAAGTGGCACCCATTATGCCAGTTATGCCAAATTCTAGGAAGATGAAAACATATGATTGATGAGTCTTGACGGTGATATGTTTATACAGTAGACAATCTCATCATTAAATATCATCTCCAAATTGTCACCTTTCGATTGCTTTCAAGTAAGTAGTATTTATCAGCCTTGCCTCTTTCCGAGATATTAGTTATTGTAAATAAGATGAAAAAATTCATAATCATCCATCTTACACGGTGACATGGATTGAGTCCGTCTGTTTTTTCCCTTCGAGATGCCCGCATCTATCTATATCTGAGAAAAATTGCTCAATAACCTAATAAAAGTACCAAGAACGTTACAACATGCATGCTATAATGAATGGTTAGTAGCAAACATGCACATAATATTGAAGTGATGACGTAAACAAGTTACATTTCTTGGTATATTAATGCATCATATCTAATACTACAGGGTGGTCCATTGAAATTAATTGCATCAATCAGGTACGAAGAATCAATTTTATTTTGTAATCATTTAAGAATAAATGTGGCACTACATCGTTCACAGCCGGCGGTAAGACAAACTTTCATTGTTGATTTGATAAAATTGTATAATAAGTATTGCCTTCAGGGCAATGATCTTAAAAGACAAATATTTAAGAAACCTCCTCTGTATTCATTTAACAGAAACTTGATTAGTGTAAAGGAAAACCATACCAGGAAAACGCATTCCAATTTACCACGGGCAATAACATAATAAACAGCTTTAATTGCAAGTATATTATGGAAAGACCAGCAGGATCGTATAGGAAAATCTTAAGTCAAGCAAACCTTTGCTATATGCTGAAAAAAAATAAGCTTTGAATCAAATAATACGCCCATCATCCACTTCATATGGAACGGAAAAGTATTGGGCTGATGCATCTGATAAATGATCCAAGTGAATAGTCGGTAACAACCACGAAAATACTTTCTATTTGGGTGGGTAATTAGGAAAGATTACCTCTTTTAAATATGAATATAATTATTCCACGTATTAAGAAATTGAGATGTTGACAGAATTAGATTAAGTTTGCACAATATAAAAAACTAAAGAATGGATTCTTGTCATTTTTAATTCATTAGATACATTTGTCTTTTCTCCAAGAAAACTCCATCATGTTAATTGTTCAGCGGAATGATGAAGCAGCTGTTAGTGTAGAGGTACCGAAGTACCGTTACAAACCAATTAACTCAATGATCATTGCAGGTTCCGCAGTTTTAATGGCAGGAAGCTCATATAAGATTCGCAATAACCAATAATGAATAATTAAAGTGTCGTGGCCCAAACCAATAACGGAACTCTAATATCAATCAGCGTACATAAGCGCTGACTGCAGCAGAAATTCCAAAGACGCGGACGGGCAACCGCCAGCTCTTACTATAATTTTATTAGCCCGTAGTCGCTCTCATTAGAAAATTTAATCTAACGTTGATTGCTGAAATATTACATTAGTTTCGAAGGACTATATCCTGCTATATCGATTTCCCCCATGATTTTATGATAATCCGCCCTTATTATGTAGAAGCACAATTAGTTTCATCAAGTTGATAAACTCGTTAGGCGATGAAACCGTATCACCCGCCTAACAAGTTTATTGGAACTTTTGCGAAGGGGTCTTTCGCACTTTTGAAAATACACCTCTGTGACAAGAGCTTCCCTTTTAATGTCATTCGTTATGTCGTTATTTTCTTTGTGAGTGCCACTTAAAGATGCCGAATAAAAAAGTTTTAATACCTTAAGTAGCTTCAGCTAACTCGGGGTATTGTTCTTAAATGATCTTTACTACGACTTTTAAGTGGCTGTATAAAATACTTTTTCGCACAATACATTTCGTAAAAAACGTCCATATAAGACAAAATCGTAAACAGCGTCAATGTTGCAGATTAAAAATAATGCTGCTGGAGGCAATATATAGGACTGCGATCGCATAATTTAAACGGACTAGCAGAAACGCGAATGCGTCCATTCCTGAAATATAGCAACTTCGTATAGTCGGCGTTCACTTCTGCGACTGTGTCATTAGCTGTATTGACAATTTGTTTAAAAAAACCTACCATCGCACAACTGGTATCATCGGCATATTGGGACAGCAGACAACGGTTCGCTGCGAAGCTTAGGTCGTTAGAGCAAATGTTGAATAAAATTGTTCCCGCAATGGTATCTTGAGCCACGCTGTGCATTACATCGCAACACGTTGAATAAATTGAGCACTCAGTGTTGCCGCCATCACCATCATGTGTAATGCCACGAATGTCCATCCTCAATAATTTCTGGGGCAATATGCTTGATCTAACGTATCAGACGCTTTGCTCAGTTCAAAAAATAAACCAAGAGCGCAGTTTCCTGTCTAAGCTGCTATAGCCAGTATCCAAAGCATTATAAA
Source organism: Marronus borbonicus (assembly GCA_902655005.2). Lineage (NCBI taxonomy): Eukaryota > Metazoa > Arthropoda > Insecta > Coleoptera > Scarabaeidae > Marronus > Marronus borbonicus. The sequence continues at coordinate 9,918,319 of LR737386.1, forward strand.
TTGCCTCTGGGTTGATTTACTAATGAATTTATTATTAATTGCTTTATCAAAGATTATGGTGAAAGCACAGGAAAGAGATATTGCACGAGTTGCTTATAAGATACATTCCAGCAGAATTTTTGACGGATATTCCTTTTACAATATTCATTACTTCATAATCGTTAGTTGGAAGTAGATATATATTGATATACAAGCATTGATACTTGTGATCAGATATATGCTAAGGAGCTACTTTGCTTGAGTCAATTTGTGGTGAGTGTTGAACAAATATGTTGAAGTATTAAAGACTAAAAGACGACGTTTCGCTAATCTACTCGTCGACAGAAGGAATTGAGTTAAAGCAAAACAGAATATTAATGAAACTCTGCACTACAATAGAGTTTTCGTTAAAATTGATGTGGAAATCACTATCAACGATTACCGCTTCCTTCAATGTCGAAATGTTTCGAAATTTCTCAGAAATTCTTTAAAAATATGGGAACGTTTCTTGACGGCGTTTTGTACACATATATCACTAACCGCTCTGATACGTGCTTTTTAATATATATTGTCATACCTCTTATTAAAAAATCTAGCTGAAAAGTCTAAACAAATTATATTACTATTGGTATGCCTTGTATTACCCATTTTTTTGAGTTCAAGGTTCACCTGAAGAGCACCAATAGATTCTTAGGGATAGAAGAGAACCATAAAATAAAACTTTGTTATTACTTTTTTCCAAATTCGAGTTGAAATCTTTCGTTTGCAAGACTTGAAAATGAGATTTCGTTTTATTAAGTCACTGCAAAATGTCTGAACGAAAGCACGAAACAGGTTGAAAGCATATTATTTTTTGATTTGAAAATCCTCGATTTCTCTAAAATTCCGATTAGTAGGGTGTACTACATCACTTTTGGGTTCCAGTTCTTTGAATCTTGGAAAGCTTTCTTCCTGATTTTTGCTTTTCGAGCCAAGCTTTTCTGTTCACCTTAGTGTGCAAGTTACTTTAAAGTGAATGATCTTCTTATCTCTCACAAACTTTGGATAATCGAAAATACAATTTATGTCATTACTTCCTAGTGATTTGAATAAATTCTAGAGGCCTCTCCTTTTTGACACATTATTTTTAACTACTGAAATACTAACGTTTGATTTTGATCTTCCTAATATTTCTTCCTTTTTTCACCCCGCTGTTCTCCTCGACCGTACTACATACTTGTACCCCTTCGGGTCACAGTGACCCGATCCTCTGAAATACGAAATCAGACCAAAGTAACAGCAAGTTTTATGCATTATTCATTTTATTTACTACTACAATGATTTATACATTTAAAAATTAACAAACTAGAACAATAACACAATAAATGTTACAATATGTGACAGTTTATTTCTTGCAATTAGGACAAGAATAGGTTGCATGTGCTTTACATAAATATTTAGCGCATTTGAAACAGGTAATATTAGTTTTATTGTCGCATTTAGAAGGGCAAAATTTGCAACGTGCTTGTTTGATTTTGGCACTGGTCCCAGGTTGAGGTATAGCTATATCTTCACGTAGTGGTTCTTGAATAACGTTCACTATAGCAGCAGCTTGCTCAGTATGAGGGAGATGTTTTCTTGACAAAATAATTCTTGCCAATCATCGCCGTACACCCTGCGACCTTCAATATTAGTGTTTTTTATAATAATGTTTTCCAGTGATCTATTCAAAATTTGTTGAAATGTAGATTTTATATCTTGAACTCTTGCAATGCAATATCTTGTCGGACCGGGTGCACCTTTTTATAATATTTGCACTAGTAGCTCGCCCATGTGGCGGAAATGCATCCAACATCCAATTTATACTACCGTCTTTAGATTGGACTGACTGTCCTGTAGCAACTGTTTGATCGACACTGTCCAATAACTGTCATCGGATTCTAGCTGATAATCACTGTCCTCGCTAATGTGACCATCTTGTTCGGAAGCGTCATCTTCGATATCGCTAACGTCGCTCAGATCTTCAATTAGGTGTGCCAGCTCCGCATCACTAAGGCCTTTCCTTGCCATTGTTTTAGAAAAACATACTGAACTAAATTTTATTTCACTCTGCAATACAACAATAGTACTACTGCAGTCTATACATCGCAATTCTCTTTTTATATCCGAGAGAACTTGCAAGCGTGCACAAGTCAGTACTTGTGTAACAATTACGTTTAAAAAATTACTGTGACATCATTTTGAAAAATATACAAAACTATAAAATCTATAACTACCAAGACGCAACGTCATAAAATATTGAGTGAAAAAAATAAAAAATAAAAAAGTTACTAAAGCATGATTTCAATTTCGGGTCTTCTTGGATCTAGGAGAACAGCAGGGTTAAAATGTATAATTTGAATATTATTTATGATTGCGTAATGTAAGTTACTTACATGGAAAATATATCGTATAAAGCGAATATTTGAAAAAAAAATCAGTATTACGTACAAGCTTTTGTTTTATTTAAAACTTGAATATATGTGACCAATTCCTCTTGCTCGATTCGTACTTAAATCCAAAAAATACGGTATAACCGTGCATTACGTCTGCATTATCTATATAGGTTCTACTCCAATGTTGGAAAAAGTATAAGCAATACCAAGAAATGGGAGAAGTTTTAATGTATATTCGATAGTTTTGTTCCAGTTGATCTATTTTGTTTGCATTTATTAAAGAATAATGAAAATCCACGCATCCATTATTTAAAAGGATGGTTAAGCATAGTCTCATCTGCTCCTTTCCTAGCGACTAAAAATAGGTAGAATATAATGTAAAATATTCCTTACGTGCAAGCGTTGTAACTAATAAAAAGAATCTTAGTGCTCCCCATCGAGAGCTAAACGAAAAAGTCTACTAAATCTTAATTAGCGCAATACGAGTCTGTATACGCTTAGTATTATATTTGTAATACAACAACTATAAATTTCGCAACCATTTTAAGTAGTTGTTTTCAAACTAATAAAAAAGTCTCGGCACTCCCAGTCGGGAAATAAAGGAAGAGATTGCCTTATACATTTTAATTAGTTCGTAGGAAGGAATATGTTTAGTACTGCAACCATGTATAATGCAACAGTAAGAAACTTGCGATCAACTTCAATAGTTCTTTTCAAGTTTACGGGATCCCTCCCTGAAAAAATTAAAACTTTTTCAATTAAAAAGAATGCGCCATTTTAATGCGTGTAATTTACGTTGATTCAAGTAACCTCTTCGATAGTATTAGTTTTAAATCTTTATTTTAGAACGTAAATAGCGATTAGTTTCAACTGTGTCAATTGTTGTTTGCCTAGCGCTATTAAATTAATTAAAACAGGGGTTGCAGCCTGCGCAGCTGCGACTGAATCAAATTGAGTTATTTTTAGCGCTAGTAATCCGTCTGTCAAAAATTGGTACGAGAAACTCTCCTCGCTGAATCGACCTTTACGGTGGAACCATAGAGCAGCGTCGGGACTACACACAGAAGTGTTTCCTTGATTCAGAAAAATATATTTGAAATTGTTTCGAAGAATGTGTTATTCAGATAATCTCGTAAAGCAATAAAATAGTGTGGAGATGCACCGTCATGCTGCAGCTGCATTTCTTTCAGGATTTTAACAAATCTCGTCATTGGTTTATCAAAAACGCTATTTTCTGAATGTCTCCTGTCTGGATATCTTTCACTGTAAATTCTACTGGTTCGCCTCGTATGAAAGTCATTGCACTTTTCATACTTTCGCAACTTGCCATTTGTTTCATTCATTCATTATTTACCGCTTGATAATCTTTCAAGTACGTTAACTTCATTAGCAACTTTGAAATTTTTATTATTCTGGAAAAATCATTTCGAAGTTGGTCAAGTCATTACTTTCCTGATGACCACTCTGTAGATTCGGTGATAAACACAGTCTACGGACATCGTCACCCAATCGCAAGAAATCCACGCAGTAAATGTTATTACTAAATTCGAAACCGTTTAGACGTAGGAATACTTTCTTTTTAACGGAAACACTCGAAAACAACAAAATAGATTACTTCCATAATCTAGAGATAATTAGAGATCTTTAATAATATAGAAATATAGAGGATATTTAATTAAAAAATCCTATCTAGCATACAGCCGTAGTAATAAAAGACGGATGTACTATTACTGCACCCTGTACAGACGTCATTTTGTACGTGCTAATGCAGTTAAAGTTTGTTGTCGCACTAAAGACTTGGCCTACCAGGACGCCACATAGCGATAACTTCATGAAACTTCCGCACATGAAAATTTTGTTCTCAAGACGCTGCAGCGCACCCTGTGATCGAGTGCTGTCGATTATTTAGGCACACGTCATTGGTTATTATCAGTCAAAACTCCGGCGCGTCACCTCCGCCCCGAATACGCCTCGAGTATGATGTTGAAGTTGGCGACGCTATTCGCCGACTAGACATTACCTGAAGGCTGAAGGATTGTGTTGTATTTCTCTTCAGTGTGTTATAAATAAAAATACGTTTGAGAGAAAATATTAAGCTTTTACCTCTTGTCGCTTTCGAAATCGACTGTTGGAAATTAGCTTCGATATCGTAACGTGTCTTAATTAGGCTGCATAATAATTTTAGCTTATGAAACAACTACAGCAAGCGTTACAAAGACCGAAACGAGAATAACTAATATTAGATAAGTTTTTGCAGTTCTGATCAATAGCAAGCTAATTATTAGCAGTTAGTCATTGAAAGAAGGTAATTAGGTAACATTATTTCACACTTTCAATTAAATATCACGGTAAAATGTTTAGAACTTATTGACTAATTGGTATATTTTACAATTCACTAGTAGAGTTAACAATGATGCTCTGTTTAATGTCCGTTTTCATTTTAATTAATACACCCTGCACACTTTTATTGTACAGTCACACACAGAAAAAAAGTGCTAATATTTGTTCAAGTGTATGCATCGTACTTACTTAGTACTACATTAGTCTCAGTTCAGTTATAGCAATTAATATACTAGGGCTGTAGTTATAAACGCACCACCCCTAAATTGTGCTCGGAACGGCAACAGCGACGGGATAAATTGAATTCAATGGTGTTCAGTGATGAATCCCAATTTCCTTTATGACACCGCCACGGTAGGATTAGGATGCTTCAGAGATTTGGAGAAAGGGCCAACGAAAAGCGCAAGTGGAGGTTTGGGGAGCTGTTTCCCGGTCACAAATGTAGCATCGAAACAGCTGCCAAGATAATGCTCGATCTCATACAACCCGACTGATTATACATTGACAGGAAACAATGTAAATGTGCTTCTGTAGCCTGCGAGATCTTCGGATCTGTCGCCAATAGAACACATATGGTTGTTACCGATATTTATTTTAAACTAATTGAACAAATTACATGCTGGAAATTCTTACGGATTTATTGATGGCTCTGGACTAGTATTTCCATCGGCAACCACCACTGGTGATTACAATGGATAAATGGATAGAGCGAACTCTTTGCAACAAACCACCTACTGCATCAACCATTAAAACAGGAGCTCAAGACTGGCTTACCAGAAACAGTGTAACCTACAGTGTAAATATGCTACAACTTTCATTACTTTATTTAGTTAAAAAGTAGAACATATGTTTATTGAATTGTTTTACAACTTTACCTACGATTTTGTTGAAATAAATTCGAACTTATATATGAAGTTTGCGGCAGGAATTTGCGGATAAATATGGCCATAAAGTCCTGCGTCTTCCGCCATATCATTGTATTCGTTGAATTCGATATAGAATATCTGGGACATAGCGAAACACTACTATACTTATCATGCTGAAGTAGAGGACCGTACAACTGAAAATGTGAAACCAGTTTGGCTAGGTGTCCTCAACGCAACAGGAATAGGGAAGGGGAATTGACTAAGAAGAAACGGTAGCCGTTTCGAGGATGCGCCGATCATCGAAATATCTGTCCCGGATTAATTAATTAGTCCGTTAAATTAATTTAGTGCGGAGTGTGCCGATATGTTGGTATTATTTGTTAATAAACAAAGTTATAGGATGAATCATAAAAAGTAATGGGATAGGAATTAAAAAATACTTCGAGTGAAGCCGGTATCACGTTCCCTTGTGATTTATATTTTACGACATAAATGGAGAACAACAATAACGTCCCAAAGGGCCAATTTGTACCGTAACTTCTTCGTTTTATTTTTTAGTTACTTCTAAGCGAGTTCAGGCCGTACAGAAATTGAAACAAGGGTCGCACACGCGCTCGCTCTACCGTCACTTCTTAATAAACTATATAACGCGCTCATCCGCGTTCAAAGCTGGAAATCCTTATTCGCTGAGTAGACGTTTTTATACGCCTCTGTTCTGTATGGCCGATATTATTGTTGATTGTGTTCGTTGGTAAATAAAGTTAATTTGGTGTTCGTTAACAAATCCTATTTGTCCAATGTCAAGGGAAATAAAAACTTCACGAACATCTGATACTTAGAAACAGTTTGAACTTCTAAAACATTACGTTTTTGCAAAACGCGATGGCGTTTTAGATAATTGGCAAGTAATAATGAAAATTTTCTTTTTCGTATATAAAAAATAAGTAGTTAAATATACCAAAAGACTATAGTTGTTCAAGTACGGGAGCTCTCGCGAATTCGACCCTCTTATAATCAAGGTTTGCCAGTAACACCGAATAATGTAAAATGCATCGGAAAAAAATACTAAATTGTTTGATTTTTTTGGTCCTATCTCTCCATCCTGTGGATTTTAATCGGTAAACATATCTTCAAGCTACAATGAACATATAATACAACATATCGCCAGAGGTCAAAACTCATCATTACTGATAGTAATTAGGTAGTAACACCTATTTAATAAATACAGATACGGCTGCTTCCCAATAGGATTTTGCTTATCTGTATGATGGGAACAAAAGCGGCATGTACAATTCTGAAATTCATGGAGATATACCTGCAGCTCTCGGTAATTAATAATAAATTAGTAATTTAGCGCGAATTTGCTGATGCACTGAATCCCGATATAATACTTCCAATTTCTAACAATAGCTAAGTTGAGAGCGGCAGTTTTATCCAGTGTAGTGCTTCACTATAGGCTTGTTCCTAGAGCTATTACAAATTAATCAAACGTAATTTGATTGGCGGAAAGAAATTCACAACTAAAATCAACTAAAATTGATATCGGGCTATTTGATTGATGACTGCTGCGATTTACTTTGCGAACAATGCTTACATCACACTGTTATAAATTCAGAATTACAAAAACTTCGTACTACATATAACATTTATTTATATCTATTACTTATTATTATTTATATATTAACATTTATACGTTTGTTAATAAAATTAAGAGTAATAGATAGTTATTAGTGGCTAGAACATGTTTTTATTAGCAATACCAATTAACCTCTCTTCTAGAATAAACTGGTTAGTGTAAAATATAGCAAATCTAACAAGAAAAGAGCAAAAAAAAATAGAAGACCTTAGCACAATTATATTACAGATATCTTCTAAGTTGAGCTTACAATCTGATCCACACTAGAGAAGTATTTAGCAGATTTCGTTTATTTATTAACAAAACTATAGCAACAATACTAACATTACTTTCTTAACTATTGATTTAAAATTTTAAACCTACGAAATGAATTATTAAAAAAAAGTTAATACATATAATTTGCATATGAAGTTAAGAATAATGCAAGTATTCCACTTATTGGTGTGCAAAACAGGTTTTACAAACTGCGTACATGTATTGAGCTGGAATAAAGGAATTTCGAACGTTCCCCAAACAATACTACCGCACTTAACTCTAGATATCTCTTTTTTTCTTTCAATATTAGATAAAACAAAAACATTAAATCTACAAAAAAAATACATATCCGTTGTTTGAATTTGGCAAAATTTTGTGTTAATGTTAACCACTCTATATATTTCGAAGGCGTTCTGCTACCATTTTTAGATATAGACAAGTATGAAATTTAATCTCCTAAAAATTTACGTCAAAATATATTTACATTCCGTACCATTTCAAGGAAATAGGTATATTCAAATTTGGGTAATTGAGACAAAAATTATAAATATCTCGAAATCTGTTAGAAATAGACACATAATGTTGGTTTATTTCTAAGTTGAAGAATCAAGGGCGTAGTAATATACAGAGGACCTCCCATTTCAAATAACAAAATAGGTGTCCGGTTCGTTACTAATCGATCACCTTCTGTCAATATTTTTGAGAAATACACTATGAGGTCCATTGCATCAGTAGAAAATTTAGCTTCCTATATACGACGTACACTATAAGCGTAATTTTAGAATTCTAGAAGATTTGTGTATCCTATATACATCGTTTGTTAAGATTCTTACTTACACATGAGAAGTATTACAAATTTCGTTGAATACAGTGGTTTCCAGACTAATATATTGTGAAGAAACAGACATATAGAACTAGGTTTAGAATTATGATATCCTGATACCACACGCTTGTCATGGCAACAAATTTGTAAAATTACTATACTACAAGGCTATATGAAAATTACCTGAGATTTCCACAGACCACAATTTTCATATTGCTTTAAATTTAATAACTCTTCAAGTATTAATTACACTAATACAACGAGAGTAACACTAAACACAAAACCAGAGTCATTTTTTAAGGTAATTTTCCCAGCTAATTTAAATTGTTTTTAATAATTTATCGGTTTCTGGGTTGTAGTCTACCCCTTTGGGGCATTTTAAAAAATTGGCAATTTTCATACTGTTTGGAAAGCTCCTTCATGCGCATCAAATTAAAATTAAGCGGAATCTTTGACAGTGGCACAAAGGTATACTGTCCCCATCTTTTTTATAAAAGAGGTTACTTTTCACACCTCTGCAAGAGGCATGAAAGTGGAGTATAATCATAACTGTTCACTCCAATTATTATAGAGTTATTTCGCAACATCCAAAAATGACGGAAAATTGAAAGGGGGTTTCCTCCTGGTAAAACGTTTTTGGAGCGATTCGGAAATTAGATTCTTTCATACAGCCATGTAAAGTACTTATCCCCTCAGATTCAATTTCTTTAGAATCGTCAGGTTGAGAACGTTTCCTTGCAAGAGTGAATTGCATTTCTTATATTATACTGTGTATTACGCAGCAAATTATGGAATAAATGCAGTAAATTTGAAATGCTCGGTCAGAGCAATTTATTTTCTAGAAATAAAGAACTTTGCATCAATATTAAATTGCCCCCACTTCCAGTTTTCAAGTAATCAGTTCTTTGCCGTATGCCAAATACCCATACAGAGTTCTTAATAAAGAAAGTTTTTTTTTTAACTAAGTAAGAAATTTTAATTCTTGCTGGACGAGGCGATAAAACCAGATCTCAGTAAAAAGTGTGCAATTTGTTTAATGCGAAATGTCCAAATAGAAATATCAACCAAACCACAGTGAGTAAAACTAAGAGAAAATTTCATTACTGCTCCATCAATTAAAAATTTAGAGAAACTGGGCATCTCAGACACATCTGAGAGACAGAGCACCCTAAAGAAATTGAATGTGATACTTGATATTTTGTTAAAAGTATGGGTGAGAATCCTCACGGGGTATCACGATCAATTGAGACAAATAATGTTTCTTCGCGATCATCATTACGCGTACTAAAAGCAGAAAGATACCATCCTTAAAGAGTACCACTACTACAAGAACTCAATGAAGATTACGTTGATCGCTGAACGCAATTTGTGTCATAATGCAGAGTTTACGCAATCTACGCTACATAGGCCAGATTCCTTTTTCGGACGAATCCTCATTTTGCCTAAATGGAACAGTAAATCGACAAAATTGCAAGTATTGGAGTAGAGAGAATTCTCATTGGATTACTAAAACGCATACTCAACACCCTCGTGTGGGCAGGGATAATTTATAGCAGAATCAATGATCTTTTCTTCTTTGGCGGAGCAGCGATATCTGGAGTTTTTGAAGGACGCGCTTGTATCTGCTTTTGATTTCAGTAAGATAATGCACCTCTATATTGTTCGCGAGTATTTAAATAACTGCTTTCCTTGGAAGTGAATCAGTAGGCGAGGACCGATAGAGTAGCCCCCAGCTGACCAGATATTAAGCCCCTTGATTTTTTCTTATGGGAGAATTTAAAATCAAGAATTAATGTCAATATACCACAAAATCCAGAAGATTTGAAAAATATCATTAGGTATAAAATGAATCGAATACATCAGCATCACAATACTTATTATGCGTAATGTACAAAATATACACAACACTACCATTATTTATCAATGTACACTGCCGTTCAGAGAAGTTCGGTCGGTTGGTAAAAAACATGAAAAGGTTACAGAAACAAACGAAACTAAAAATAAAATGCAATTTTATTGTATGTACAGGTAAAAAAGACAAAAATAAATAAATAAAAAGTTATTCTGGCCTAATATAACATACTGAACATTATTTTTTTTTTTCATCGAAAAAACCTCCTTTGCTGTTAATCACCGCTCGAACTATTCTAGGCATTCTTTCGATAAGTTTTGTTAAAACGGATTGTGGAATATTAATCCATTCATGTTGCAGAATATTCCGTAAATGTTCTTGTGAAGTTGGGCATATTTTTCGGATCCTCCTGTCCAGTTCATCCCACAACAACTCTATCGGGTTCAAATCTGGGCTTTGTGGGGGCCATGTCATTACTTTCAGGGTGTGCTGTGCTGGGTCGTTGTCATGCATGAATGTAAAGTTACGGCCTATTATACGCAATCCTGATGGCACTGCATGATTTTGGAGTATCGCAAAATAATTTTCCTTCCTCATTACACCCTGCACTCTGCATAAATCTCCCGTCCCAGCAAAGGAGAAACATCCCCACACTAACACAGAACTACGCCCTTGCTTCATTGTAGGCACAATGCAGTTCGGGATAATTTTTTCGGTTTTAGATCTTCGGACATAAACTCGTCGATTTTGCCCAAAAACCTCAAACGTAATAAGGGTGTTCGAATGGCAATGCGTCCATGAAGGTCCGCTTGTTGAAGTCGACGTTTTACCGTACTCGCCGAAGCTTGTTCTTCACGGCCGCGATTGACTTCGGCTGCTATTTGTGGCGCTTTTAATTTTCTTTTGCGTTTGCTTAATAATACAATTCTCAAATCTTCAGCTTTTGTTGTTTTCTATAGTTCCAGTTGTACGATATCGCTTTATGATGTCATTTACTGTTGAACTTCTCACATTTATTTTTTCAGTAATTTGTCGCCCCGAATATCCTTTTTCAAACAGCGTAATAATGCGTGAACGTTTTTCTACACTGGTACGCCTGCCACGTGCCATTTTGAAGTAAATTTTCTTAAAACTTTCACGCAAAAACGACAGATGCACACCAACACACGTTTAACAGTAAAATGAGGCAAATTTATATCTTTACGCCTGTGATAAATAAACAAGAATGATACTGCGGTATATTTCCTAAATGTATTGTTCGTTAATAATCCCCAAACGGAGATTTTTATTGTATGACCGAACTTCACTGAACGGCAGTGTACCTACCTAGATTTCATTGATAAAATATCCCACAACTTACTCAAACAATGCTTTCGTGTTATTTCCTCTTTTCAAATATATACATTTCGAATCCTGCTTATTTCATGCTTATCCTTCTCTTGGTTTTTGCCAATATTACCATTATCATGTTATATACAGATACATCGATCCCAACCGATAGCGTCACCGCTCATATAACGACGTCATTAAAAAGGCGTTAAATTATATCCTAATGTGTTTTTAAATTGATTTTGGCCGCGTTATACCGAGACATATAACCCAGGAGCATGCAATATGTCCATTACATACAACTTAATCTGCGCCCGCGTTCTCCGAAAATTACGCAAATATGCGAACGGGCGTATATTTCGTGAATCTACTTAGAAAGGAAGCTGAAAATGAGCGTCGGCAATTTATTTTCCAATTTACGAATAGCACGATACTCGAGCCAAAGTTTAGACTATCAAGAAATAATACAGTAATAGGGCGCAATAATTTATTTTGATTACACTCCGCTATAATTGTAACCGAGGTATTAGTTTAATTTTAAGTAGCGCTGCTTATTTTGCAAGGGTAGTTAGCTTGCTAATTTGCAATGTCTGAGGCGTTACAATTTCTATAATGTGGAGTAATAAGTTTGCCTCCAATTTTGTAGGTGCACTTAATTGTTTATGAAAATTACTGCGAAAGTCCTCGAGTTAAATACTTAATTTTTGGTGTATTTTATATCGAAAACTATTATCACTCTATATTATATATTTCTAATAAATGTTCTTTATATAGTTAAATCGTTTTTAACGTATTCGCAATTTCTCGGGATAAAATCTTTTACAATTTATCTTCTTACTCCAGATTTTCTGTGTTTGGACGAGTGATCCGATCACAAACACCTACGAGCTACGCATGTGCTTCTCTGTAAATGGCAAGACTGTTTGAGATACGAAAACAAGAACCCACGATTATTTCGTTTACTTGTTCTTTCAACCATTCTAATTATAAAAACTCTGCATAATTTAATTATTCAAATAATGTTTGCAATTTGTGGAATCTAATGTAAATAATTGTTACAAATTGTCCCCATCACAGATCCGTAATGCTATTCGCTATAATTGTAGAAACTATTCTAACATCTTTACGACTCTCTGTTGATTTCCATTTGCCACCTATCTCCCTATTTCCCTCGACTTTTTCATTTCGCCACTTTCCGCCTACTTCTATTTTTTTGTCGATTTATATTTTTATCTCTTCTAGCAATTCCACTTTCATCCTACGGAAATTCGACGGTTATTTCTTATTCCTTTATACTAGAATATTTGCCACGTTTTTTGCTCGCAGATTTATATCTTTCCGACAAATTCAGCTACTTTACACCATTAGGTGTACCCGCCTAACTAACTGCAACCTGTATTAGTATAATCACTCTAATTAACTATCAATAATCGGCGCCTACAATCGGTTAATCAACATCTTAGATACCACGCCCCTGAAATGTATTTAAAAGAGGCAATTCTTTACTAAATATTTGAAGACCTTTTTATGGTTAGAAAGAAGAAATTTATGTGCCAAAGGTGACAAAAATCTGAAGCACAGTCCCTATTGGTTTCTTTAACATTTCTCACCATTTTTCTTTTTAGTAATTTACTTCATATCCTTTACACATAAGTGAATATATTTCAAAACACATACAGTGGCGGCCACATAAATAGCACAGGCATCAAATTTCATTTGAATTAACCGCTCAAGCTGTTCCCGTTTAAATTTTTATTAAACTAGCGTGAGAGTCTCCGAGAAGGTTGCGTGTACTTCTCCTAGCTACGTATTCCAGAACAATAATTCGGCATTCAATGAAAAAAAAAATAGTTTCACTTTTCTAGCAGGCACATAAATAGCACAGCTGTCGGTTCTGTAGCGGAATCTTATTATAGTGTTACGGTTCGAGTAATTTTGTACCAAAAAAGTGGTGTACTTGCCACTTTTAAAATTAACGTTTTATTAATAAAAAAAATTTAGGTGTTAGTACAATGGGACGAGGAAAACATTGCACACCAGGGAAAAGAGAGTTAATTTGCACCATGAAAGAGGAGGGCATATCAATTTCAAAAATATCACGAACATTAAATTGTTCACGTAAATTAATACAAAATTCGATAAAGCATATTCAGACGGAAAAAACTTTAGAAAACAAAAAGTCGAAGATTAGGCCTCGTAAAACAACCTTACGAGAATACAACCTTATTCGTCGATTAAGTCAAGAAGATCCTTTTCGCACAGCGACACAAATAAAAACCGAATTTAATAAACAGTTTGATATTGATATATCGAGAAGAACAATACGACGTCGGCTGAAGGAATTCAACTTACATGGGTGTTTTGCAGTACGAAAGCCACTCGCGTCAAATAAAAACCATCAAAGAAGATTATAGTTTGGGAAAATGCGCAAAGAAAAGCCGCTTCCTTTCTGGAAATCTGCACTTTGGACAGATGAGAGCAAATACAACCGACTTGGGTCTGACGGAAAAATGTATGTGCGACGCCCCATCAATCAGAGATTCAACCCTAGGTACACTATAAAAACTTTGAAACACGGTGGAGGAAGCGTAATGGTATGGGCTTCTATGTCATGGCGTGTTGTAGGGCCTATATTCAGAATTACAGGAAAAATGGATCAGTATGTTTATCGCAAAATTTTAGAAAACGTGATGGAACCATATGCTGATGAATTTCTTCCAGTAACCTGGGGTTTAATGCACGACAATGATCCCAAACATACGGCGAGGACCGTAAAACAGTGACTAGAGGAGAAACAGATTCGAGTGTTAGAATGGCCTGCACAAAGCCCTGATTTAAGTCCCATAAAAAATCTATGGGGAGATGTTGAGGTTGTTATAAAGTCTAAATCTCCAGCAACATTAGACGAATTATGAAATACTATTGAAGAACCCTGGCATAACATTCCTGTAGAGAGATGTCAAAAATTAGTTGAAAGTGTGCCGAGAAGATGTGCAGCAATATTGGCTTGTAAAGGGTTTCCAGTAAAATATTAAACGTAAAAGCAAAAAACAATTAAAAAAAATAAATAATACAGTATTTCGTTATTGTTATTAAGTGTGCTATTTCTATGCCCGCTTAAAAAATAATATATTTATTTTTTTAATTTGTTTATCTTGAAGTTTATAAAATATTGTGTGTTTATTATAAATTGCATGCCATCTGCTCCATTTTTGTTAAGCTAAGTTAAATAAATCACTTGTTAACATTTACAAATCTATCAATTCATCCATATCAGTTTACCTGTGCTATTTATATGGCCGCCACTGTACATACTATTTTCGTTCCTAAAATTAAATACATAATATGCAATGTTATTAAAAACCATGGTAGCAAATATAGCAAAGAATATTAAAGTATCTATTTGATTTTTTTTTAATCTATTTATTAGCGTTAGTTTCGACCCACCCTCAGGGTTACGAATTAAATATTCAAGCCGAAACTTTTTTCAAACGGGTTAGACACTCTCGAATTCTAAAAGTTTTACTTTCTGTTAGAGTGACTTCAGGCAATCACACTTGTAAAACTTTCCTATTGATTTTCCTTCTGGTGGTTTGTGTTCGTTAATCATCTACATTTGTGTGGAACGCAGACAGCGTGTTTAAATTATTGCTTTACAAATACTTAATACCTACTCGATAACGCTCTCTTTATTTCCAGATGCGAATTTTTTATTGGTATCAAAAATGCTTGTACTACTTATAAACATGTAAATGAAAAACAATTCAACAAAAGATGAGTAAATAAGGTTCGTCAAGCGCGGCAATGCTCAAGTGTTAAAGAAACGCTGGGAGCTACAGTAACCCATACGCATTATTCCTCCGTAATGATGTTCTACGACCAATAGTGTTCCACCAATACTACGCTAAGAATGTTACCGATTGAAACCGGTGTTCCACAACCAAGCACCTCAGAAGAAAATATTACACACTTCACCTTGATTTGCGATACATAGGTTCCAACACCGTAATACAGTGACTAGATCTGCGGGCAATTTCCCGCAAACTAGCACCTGAAAGGGGAAGACATCACTCACGATTGGTTGAAATGCACGCTTTTTGCACATTTTTATACATTTGGATGGCAACTATCGGTCTGTAACAGGTATTCCTATAAAAACATGGCTCTTATGCTGGAAAACAAACCTGACCAATGCAATACGATGAACAATCATTTAAGTTGACAATAGTCACGGAATACCCACAAAGATTACAAACAATCAACTGGAAATAGCAATCTACATATGGTTTCGCAACCGTGAATTGAATTCTCATAAAATGTATACTATATACCGAGGTTGAGACTATAAAAGCAAAGACATTTAATTCATTCGCTCGCTACGTTTAAAATCCTCATTATCGTAACAAATTAGCATCAAACACATTTCCTTGGCATTTGTTTCAGACAAAAGCTGAAACTGATCTCCCGCACAAGTTTATGAGGTGTACAATGCGTCGCATTTCAATCAAATCGATAATTTCGAATTAGAAACGTTTTCTGGTAAACCGTGTGACAGTTTAATGAGACTAATACATTAGTTAGGAAACGTATACTTCGCGATTAGGGGGTAATTACTGAGATCATGTAGGAGAAGCGACTCTAACGTTCGAGAAGATTAAAACCGCTGCAGCCAGGAAGATCCTATTAGGACTTACCAACATCATTATACTGGAAAGCCGTTGGGAAAGTACGTTACATACAATAGATCTGTGGGTGGTAGGAAGAAAAGCATTTACGTCAGTAAAAACCGACTTTCTGTCGGTCCGTCATTGAACGGTAACGTATTATATACTAACATGCAAGTTGTAAAATCGTTAAAATGTAATTTTCAATCAATTTTCAAGTATTGGAATCATTTTATGATTCGCAAAAGGCGTAGGTATCAACACTTGAGCAATAAGCAAACATTAAATGAGTTTATCTAACAAAAATTAAAAATTTCCCTATTTCCTCCTTTCTCCTTATATCTCTTCTTGACAATTTATAAATAAATAGTAAGAACAAACCCAGGAATACTTGTGTTATTGTATCATATGCTTGTACGATCGCATATTGGTAAATCATTGCCTCCAAAATTTCTTAGTTTATAATAGTATTAATATAAAAAAAAAATGGGTGAGTTTGTAAGTAAAATACATTTATTGTATAAGCAAGATATCATTGCTCATTCGTATAGAAAAGAATGTAACCGCGTATTATTGCTGGCTTTGCTACTAAGAGATGGTGGTTGGGTATTCAATATTAGATTATGCGTTTTTTTACCGCTCCTTTCTGTTTCAAAATATAATATTAACCTTACATTTGGCTTCTTCGTGCTTCTCTGAGAATATAATACAGCCAAGATTATTGCACCACAAAACTGGAAGCGTTGCCGCTAAACAATGTTAGGAAAAAAGCTCCCGTCCTGCCGTGCATTAAAAAAACTTTTTTGTTGGGGGTTAAATTTTATAAGTGTACTGAATAGTAATGTCCGATTACTTTTTTAATGGCAAAGTGCCTTAATCAAATGCGTTTAAATCGAGATCTGTGTGTATAGCAATATAATTGAACCCTGCGCAGCAATTTTAACATAATTAGTATCGAGCTGTTACATAATAATACTAAAGGATAATTTTAATTTGTGAGCAATAACTCACATGAGCGTAGCCGGAAGGCGACAGGGCCGTGTCCTCCGCTCTAAATCTTTGAAATTTCACTTTCGTTTCTTATTGCCGGTCAAAAGTCTCCAAAACGTTAACTCTAAATCCCCCCCCCCCCTCTCTCTCCTTCCTTCCTTGACCAAATTCTGGCTACGCCCATAATAACTCATATTGCCTAAAGAAAAGAATCCCCAAATAATTACTGTTCCTGTTTGAATTTCTTGGTTTGTCTAAATTATTGGTTATTTCTGATAAATTTTACCCACAGTTTTACCACTACATTGAAATTATGTCCAAAAATGTTAAAAATCCTTCGCACATACCTACAAATAGCACTTTTTTAGCTGTTTTTTTTTTTAATTGCTAAAGAAAAGAATCATCATTTTGGACTCAACGAAACATGCGCTTTTCGCTAAATTGATAGCCAAATTAAATGAACATCCTTTCGTAACATTAGGAATGAAGGAAGATACAAGGCAGCCAATGGATACACTGTTAAAATCCAACAGAATCAGAATAGCCAAACAACTCTATTTTACTCCATCAAAATTAATGAATATTCCTAGATATAAATTTGCGGCCTCTAGTAGGAGACAACAACTCTCAAATAGCGTCATGTACATTCAGACGAATTGTCACCGCTACATTTATTTACATTATTGAGCTATATGTTATTTAGATAATAAATGGTAAATCATCAATTATCTATATAGATGATTTAATTATCGAAGCCTACCTACTTGCGTGAACTAAATGTTCCCCGTCTTAGGATTATATTATATATTTCTAATAAATGATCTACCTTATATAGTTAAATCATTTTCAACGTATTCGCAATTTTCTCGGGATAAAATCTTTTGCAATTTATCTCTTACTCCAGATTTCCTGTATGTTTGGGCGAGTGATCCGATCGCCCACACCTACGAGCTATGCAGGTGCTTTTCTGTAAATGGCAAGACTGTTTGAGATACGAAAAGAAGAAACAATGATTATTTCGTTTACTTGTTCTTTCAACCATTCTAATTATAAAAGCACTGCATAATTTAATTATTCAAATAATGTTTGCAATTTGTGGAATCTAATGTAAATAATTGTTACAAATTGTCCCCATCACAGATCCGTAATGCCATTCGCTATAATTGTAGAAACTATTCTAACATCTTTACGCCGCTTTGTTGATTTCAATTTGCCACCTATCTCCCTATTTCCCTAGACTTTTTCATTTCGCCATTTTCCGCCTACTTCTATTTTTTGTCGATTTCTATTTTTATCTCTTGTAGCAATTCCACTTTCATCCTACGGAAATTCGACGGTTATTTCTTATTCCTTTATACTAGAATATTTGCCACGTTTTTTGCTCGCAGATTTATATTTTTCCGACAAACTCATCATTAGGCGTACCAGCCTAACTGCAAACTGTATTACCGTTTAAAAAAATGTCAAAGCAAAAGCATTAAATCTTTAATTTTTATTACTTCACGTGACTTTGGTACTCGCAATATAAAGAGTAGTTGGCAAAATTCAATGTCTTATACTGTTAGAAGGGATCTGAATACTCCAGGACATTACATAATCCATCCTACAATGTTATATTTAATTATCCAATTTCCAAAACAAGCAGAACGCTAAAGGTACAATTTTTGCACGAGCGCAGGACACTATTTTTATTTTTATTTTTATTTTTGTAGGATACAAAGTTATTCCAGAATTTATAGAAATTTGTGTGAAAGGTAGAAGGAAATCAAAACAGTGGACTAAAACTGCTATTCAAACCACGCTAAGGTCGTCAAAGTTGGGGATCTCTACAACGGTAACGCCATTCATAATTTCTAGAAAATCTCGGAAAAGAAAGAAAACCAATCGACATTGAACTGGTCCTTTAATATGCTATAAACAAAAAAATCCAGAATTGATTTTTAGCAATTAAGAATTTTTTATTCCAAATTTTGGACTTTCTTATGTCGAGCCGCTCCGACTTATTTGTTATCACGGCCTAGCCCGTTACGCTTGTTAGCTCGGCTCGGTTCGGCTCTTCACATTTTTTGTTTGTTTTTCTTCGTTTAGGAAAACAGTGTGCTAGTTTAAGGAATTACATTTTCTCCTGAATTGTAGCAGCATGGCAAACACGCATTAATTAAATTAATTTAGTAAGCATGGTACCCATTCTGACATACCGTACCTGAAAATTTTAACATAATCACATCCATGCATGCGAAATGCATTTTTGGTGGATTCTGAAAACAGTAAGAACAAAGTTCGACGGCAAGATTTATTTACAAATCGATAATTTAAAAAAGTATGAAACTGTTTATATTATTATTTATTTGAACATAATTTGAAACTCTAAAATTATAAAAATTTTATTATACGCATCCTGTTAATGAAATATACCTAGCTGTGGGTGTATACTCTATTTTAGTTGATGTAAATAGTGCTGTATAATTTTTTATTAATTTTATTTATTAAGATGAGAAACGGGTCGAGCGGGCGTGCGCGGACGCAGCGGATATGGCGGACCGCCTATCTTATCATAAAAAAGCCTGGCAGGGCCCGTATCCGGACTATTTGGGTCCATCCTGGCCCTTTCACACCTCTACTATGATCAATGCTTCTCATTCAGAAAATATATTTTTTTACAACAGTCTTAGATGTCATAAAAAAATAAAAGGTTTTTGAATTTACTTCATATAGCTTAAGCATTTTTCTTGTGCCAACTTGCACAACTATCATTTCATTACCCTTTGCTCCTAGAAAGTATGATTTTTCCGCAAATACATTTTTTCTGTAACAATCTTAATGATATTTCAATCGAACTGGCTCTTTTTGCCCGGCCAAAATGTTATTCACACCGATATAGATAACATATAAATGTCTTCGTTTAACATAATCACGTACAACATTCGCTTCGTTTCAGCAGCATACAAGACAGACGTTACATAACATATATAATAATGTTTCAAAATATATTATTCCAGATGACCGATGCAGATGTACATTTCAAAAATAATGGATAATTCATACACCACTACACAGTCTGTATGTATTAATGCATGTATTGAGAACAATGCAAGAGACACATAAACATTCCGATTTATGTGTGTACATCCTCCGTTGAATTCCGTACTTAGACTAATTGGTCGCCGTTTAATTAAAGATTTATTGTAGAAACGTGAACACAAAGTTAATATATCGGCTTTATTAATACATGATGTATTGCACCCAAGTGCAAGAACGCCGTTTATATGTGGAACGGATGTAATACCCGGCGTATCCACCGATTTTGCGGGTGTTTAAAAATATATTCTTGCTCTTCCGCGTTAGAGAAGTAAGTGGAAACTAATCAAAACTAATGAATGTGAAAAGCAACCTCTGTTAAATGGATGAAGATGTAACCTTTAAAGAAATTCCATAGTGAAGTGGAGCCTACATTAAAGACGGCATTAAACCAATAATGGTAAATATGAGATAACACCAAGCGAAAAATGTTGGAGCTGAGAGATGTTTCACTCTGCAGCTGAGCAACGTAAGTTAACATCATTAATTCAAAGCAATAATTTCACAAAATTTCGTGCATGTGTAATAGTTGACGCTTCTGTGCGCTAGTTTTTAAGTGCAGTATATCATAACTATTACAATTGGTAAGTAAAGGTAGTCGAACTTAAAATTTGCAGAACTTTTTTTGATTTCGTGAACGATAATGTACCAAAATATGTTACAACATTTATATCAACACATTTAATTAAGCTCTGCCTATTTTATTCCGAATTTCGGAATATATTTGGGCATTTAATGCACGATTAGCCTAAACGAAATAGGGTTCCGAAATATCTTTTTCTGAAATGGCAATCCAAACACAACTTTTTTCATTTTTTTTTCATAATTTAGATTTAATTTTGGATGGCTTTTAAATTAGTATACCTAATAGTAACTCTGCTGCACAACAATAGTAATTGCAAACAATTGTTTCTTATAGAGAGTGGACTTCATTAATTTTATACAAACATTTGATCTCGCAAGCATTTAAGAATTATTATAAACCATTATTTTCTTCTAATCTATGCTTTACATCATCTGCAAAAATGAATTTTTATAAATAAAACCAAAGCTCATGTAATAGCAGAAGGGTATTATTTCAATACCGGAGGGCACTATTTCAATAAACCTTAAAATAAAATAAACCATTGAAGGCGTGGATATAAAATAGTTTACAAATACTTTAGAATATTATTAAAGAATAAACGAATCGTTAGAACATCAGTGATCCTAAACGAGTTGTAGGTGACAAAAGGTTCAAAAGTAACTTGAGAAGTGCGAGACGAGCAATATCCGAAAAAGGAGCATCGGTAACACCCACCCATGCATTCTTCTAAAAGTTTAATACACCTGAACACGAATTTAAAAATAGATAACCCTCCGAAAAACACTCCACGCACAGAATTGTTGCTGGTAATACAATATTAATATAATTTCAAAATCGGAAATAAAGTGGAAAGAGAAAAGGAAACCCAAAGAAAACCGAAGCCATACATTTCAGGAAGTCCGTAAGTTTCGGAAAAAGTATTAAAAGCGCATAACTTATTCATAAGTTCGGAAAAGTCATGTTTCAATTTTATTCCCTACCCCGCAGCTGTTGGGAGTTTGCTTTTTTTTGAGAACAAGCTGTGTCAAATACAATATTTCCTTTAGAAATAACTCCCACAGATTAATCGCTGGAGTCTAGAATATCTACGTAAAGGAGAAACAAACTGATTTCGCACGTAACGCGACATCTTTAAAGGATTAATCGAACTACAAGCGAACATGGTAAGTATCGGCAACGTCCGCACCACACAAGTTTAATTAATTATATAATAATATAATAATTAGTCCGGGAAGGCCGTTTCGAGGACACGAATGGTCATCATCATCATCCGGTAAGCGGTAATTGATGAGGACATCATCAATATAATTAATTAAACTTGTGAGATGCGGAGATTGCCGATACTTATCATACTACGTCACAGTCCTTGCTATCATTATACAAAGGTACATACGTGTATTTTGCTATAAAATAAAAAATGTTGTTATATTTACGATTATATCCCACACATTTAGGAGATTTTGATAGAAGGTAATATCCTGTTTTTTAATAGCAAAGGATGTACCATTTTCAACTGAACGAATATGTATGATCAGGCGACAGTTATACTGAATGAATGTTACGCGAAATTCATCTGGCTTAAAAAAAAAGAAAAAAAATTCAAGCACTCATATATTTAAATAATCAGCTAAAATTTGGGAATCTGTATCCAATGACCCAATCCTCAGTTTCTTCTTGAATTGAGTACGTATTTATTTTGATGATAAATAAGTAACATATTAGTGAGTGTAGGCTTCCAAGACCGTAATCCATAGTAGAAATGTCTTTCGGGTGATGTCGTGTAGTTAATATTTTACTTGACGTTTCGCTGACCATGCTGTCAGCTTCTTCAGAAGATTTCTAAAGACTGCTGTTGTTGTCTTTTGCTCCTCGTTATATATCCTATTTCTGTTCCGCTTTACTGATAACCGTTAACCATAACCATAACCGTTCAGCTTTGCTCATCCATAACCGTTCCGTTCCGCTGAATCGCGTTGTTCGTTGTATGATAACTCCGTAGTGCTAACTTCCACGTGTTGCTGATCTTGTATCCATCTTCGCGATTGAAGTTGTTGGTGTTCTTCATTATTTCTATGGATTCGCGTATTATCCTCGGGTAGTAGTGGCTGGTCCTGGCTAATACCTTAACGTCGCTGTAGCTTATGCGGTGGTCTCCTTGTTGGTGCAGGTGTTCTGCTACTGCAGATGTTTCAATGCTTTTTTTTTCAATGATTTTGCAATATGCCTAAGGCATGCGTCTCTCTCGCCTAGCGAAACGTCAAGTAAAATATTAACTACACGACATCACCCGAAAGACATTTCAACATATTAGTGAATCCAAACTTCGGCGGAACAGTTGGTTTTTAATTACATGCGGATAAAAGTTAGAGAACGCCTTCTTCTCCGATAAGGACCATAGGTAAAACCATAGGTCTCATGTTAATGCCATCTTCAAGAAGTTAAAAGTACCTACCGGAAGTTGCAACACCTTAAGATTCGCTGGGACGGTTGGTGATCATAGTAAGCGATACTTAGAACTGCGATGGGTATTCCGTAACCCAACTTCGCAAAACAATTATTATTAAAGAGACACATTATGCCAACGTTTGAAATTGAGTAGTTTTGATAATCTGCAAAGTAGATTTGCCGTTCCTAGTAATTATTGTTTTCGAAATTAAAAATAGCTACGTTATTTAAAATTGATACACTTCTGCTTAGAGATACATGTTAGTTTATAACTTACTGATTTTTAAATTGCAAGTATATAATTTCGTCTACTTTTGGCGTTAGTGGCGTGGGTACTGAAAAAGCTCAAGGCAGCTAAAATTAGAAAAACCAGATAGTGATGGTGGTGGAATGATTACAAAGAAATCATGTTTGCTACCCTATAAGCAAACACATTGAAATTCTACGGTAGCCACGAGTCAATTTGTAGATTTAAATATGTACTATAGAACATGTAGAACGAATTAGTTCGACGTTGCCGAGTGAACAAGGCAGCCAAAATTAGAAAAATCAAGCGTTTAAAGGAGGAATAATGACGCCTATAATTGTTTTTAAACAGTATGACGCAACGATGCTAAGCAGTTTTAGATTTAATACTAAGTACTAGTTATTTAGCGTACTTTGTTCTTAGGTGCCGAATAAGGCAGCCGGACAAAGTGCAAATGTATCCAAACGCTAGGAGTCGAGTAAGGTAGACGGACAAAGTGCAAACTTATCCAAACGCCTGTAGTGTTTATGCTGCAACTTACATTGCTTGGGATAGGACACTATTACATGCTCTAATCATTTGATAAGGAAAGCATTTGTAGCTTGCGATGTAGGAGTAAACCAAAACAATATAGTCAGATAATCAATAATTTAATTTCATACTGCTATATAACAATATGCAAAAGTTTACAACAGTATTTTATTTGTATACAATCTTTGTTATTATTATTATCATCTATGTAAATGGAATTACGAAAGCATATAAAATATATATATATTATATATGTACTAAAATTGAATGCACGTAAAATACATCCAAATAACATGATTAGTCGTACAACACGTCATAAATATTACTCTTTGGGTCACCTACATCCTAAATATTTAAAAATTACCGTTAGTTAATATTTTGTACGTCCTACAACAAATCCGTATATCAGACATTTCCTTCTGAAGTTCAAGAACACTTAATTATTTATAAATACCCAGCCTTCACCCTCGCCGGCGAGTTGATAATGGTGTCTTCTCAACGCTGATAATCTCAAACGTTCTTGTTCCAATTCCTTCTCCAATTCTAAAACTCTTACTTGCGCGTCCATTTCTAAACGTTTCGCTTGGTGTAAAGTCATGTTCGATGTGTCTAATTCTGAAATCGTGTAACGTTTGCATAATTTTTCAAAAAATCGATGTAAATCCTGTAAAACGTACCTGCTTCGTCCATTAATTGACTGCAATCTTTAACAGTGGCAACAACGCCACCTGTTGCGTTGGTAACTGCTTTAGAAGCCTGTGAAAGTTGCTGTAAATTATGACTTTTTCTATCCGCTTTCACTCTGCTGGCTACGACTAGTTGAGCGGTTGAGGCGGCTATTTCTTGGGCTCCTACCACTAATTGTTCCAATTTTCCTTGGCCGCTGACTACTTTATCGGCGGCACCTCTATTAAAATATAAGAGGAATGTCAACAACCATTATTTACAAAGATTGTTTTATGTAAAGTAAATTTAAAAATTATTACGCTGTATTAATTTTTAATGTTGTCCCTTAGTATGACAAGAAAACATTTATCTCAACACTAAAAAAGGGAGGAGAACATTTCGGAGATTCATCGAGTAGTGTTGGTTGGAAAGCTGTTGAAGGCGAACAAATTTATATATTTGTGAAATCATGGTAAAAAACAACAGAAATTGGATGCACTTTATAAGGACCATGACTACCATCAGATACTGGTTTAACGAATGTAAGAGTGCCCGAACATCGGTCTTTGATGAGGAGCAGCTCCCGTTAAGGTGACGGGCCAACGGGGTGTATAAGCTTTTTAGAGCTTGTCATAACCTCTAGCGGGTCTCGAACACAACAAGATTAGAGAGATTGCTAATATGGTAAACATCTCAATTGAACGTGTGTAAAGCCTCCGCGAAAAATTGGCATGGGAAAGCTATCGGCGATATGGGTGTAGCGTTAAAATTTTTGCAGTTCTCAAAGTTTTTACTATTATTTGGAAATACTATCGTATGTACATAATGAAATTTAGCTTGTTTTACTTACAACAAGAAATTTGCTGCAACAGCAACCGCTTTAGCGGCTGATATAAATCCATCAGTCCATTGGTGATTTCTCTTGTAAAATTCTTTTGCAGACGCTGTACCCTGCAATAGAAATACTATAGTATCAACTAGTGTAGTTCAGTATTAGTGTAAAGTAAATAGTTATTACAGGAAATTACTATGCGATTGTTATCATTCAAGATTCTGTACTTACTTTTCCTTGTACAACAATTTCACCCTGCAATAATCGGGATTTCTGTATCAAAACTCTGATTGCTGCCATCAGTGTTGTACAAGAATCCAAGATCTTTTCATTGAGCTCCAATTTAATACCGGAATCTGCTTCCCTGGACTTGCTTAACATATCCTGGAAAATAAATTCAATGTGCCAGTTAATAGAAATTAATAATGACTAACTTAGTAATGAAGATATATGAGGTAAATGGTAAATAATTATGTGTACTTGAATTCTATTAGCCGCTTCTTCAATAGCACCATCCATCGCAGCCATTTCTCTTTCGATCATGTCGGCCAAATCTTCTGGGCTAGCCTTTAAAGATCCACTAATAGTATCGGATAACGCAGTAATGGATATCAGTTGTTCTTTAGTACTCTGTGCCTTATCAGCTACTGGCGCTTCATTTAGAAAACATTCTAAAATGTCCAGAACCAATTCTCCCAATGTCTTGCATTGCTCCGCCATTTCTATATAGCAATGAAATAATAAAATGTTGAGTATGTATTCATCTTTACCTTACACAACTTACTTTCTCCGAATGTAATATCTGGACTAGAATTTGATGTAGCTCTTCCTTGTAATAAGAACGTCGCATATCTATGTGAGAGTCTAATGGAAGTTCTAACAATTTCAGACGGTTGCGAATACGAAAGTCTGTTAACTTCCTCTAAAGATTCTAAACAGCCGTGGGCTAAGCTTTTGAAATAGTCTGGACTACACGTAACAGCGGAGAGCGCGGGATTTTCTATTTCCTGAATGGCGTTGTTAATAACGTCTTTGCTTTCATTTACAGATTTTGCAATGATCATTTTAACGTCGCCAACATTTTGAGCAGTTACTGAAAGAAAATAAGGGCATTGATTTGTTGTTTTCAAATTGATTGATTAAAGGTAAATTATACGTATTTTCTTGATCAATTGTTAGGAGAGGTATACTTTTGATATAACTTTACTTATTATTCAATTCAAACTTACGTAATTTCAATTCTTCTTGCAACTCGCTAATTCTACCAGATAACTGAGCAACTTCAGCATTTACATTTTCTTTTTCTACCATAACAAGTTTCAACGATTCGCTAATTTCTCTTTTCTCTCTAAAAGCATCTTCCACACTTTTCTTTAGCACCTGCAAAAGCAGATCACAAAAATCAATTCACACGTCCGATAACCAACTAGCTTACTTCAGTTTCCATATTGAAAAGTTCTTTGTCCTTTCTTAACATCTCCAATTCCATGTTTTGAGAGGCGGAAGACTGCTGTATTGTTTCGGTCTGAAGAGTATGTTCCAATTTCAATTCTTTCATTTCGGTTTCTAAATGGATATTTGTTGATTCTAATTCCTGTACCTTTTTATGCCCAACATTAAGCTTCTTTTCGATGTCCGCTTTCTATAAGTCTTTGAAGTAAGTTTACATTTTAAATATTTTAGCTTGTAAGTGGTTTACCTGTCTTAGTAACTGAATATGTTCTTCGCGTAGTTTCATGTAGAGATCTTTGATTTTATTGAATTTTTCATCACGCGCTTTTTCTACAAATAAAAGCAGAGGCATTTGAGACATTTTAACGCCACAACAAGAGTATTTTGTGTAATTATCAAAAATAGTAAACATTCTGTGTTTGAATCATGTTATGTTTAGAATGCCAAATTTAACATTATATCTTAGCAACAACAAGCTAGACAAAATTAATATTAAACTTACGTTCGGAATCCTGAGACTGGGCTACAGCCGAAGCTTGATTAAACAAATCCTCTTTTATTTGTCTTTCTTGTACTAATTCGCTATCTTTAGTAGCTAATTCTGTCTCCAAAGACGTTATTTGATCATGCAGCTTGATAATATCGTTATCCTTCAGATTTACTACTTTATTTATTTCTGTCCTAAATACAAACACATTACTTTTAAAACGACACTTTTTAAAGGGCCACATTACAACAAAATAGATAAAAAGATACGATATGTTCAAATAACGTACCTCAGGCGTTCAGTTTCTGTCTGCAAATGTTTAATTAAGTTATCTCTTTCTGCCAAGAGCTCCATATGACTAGGAGATGGTGCTACAAATGACTGTTGGCTTTCAGTGCGATCGAGAATTGGTTCAGAAGTATCTATTAAATTTCCCTCAGAAGGTGGTTCTTCCTCTTCAGGCGGCACTATAACTTCCTGGGTGACGTAAATGTGCAAATTTGCTTGAATTAAAAAATTCGGGGGACTCTACAAATACCAAGTAGTAAAATAACAGATTGAATTTTCAAGGTTTAAGTACCTACTTCCGGTAATGGTGGAACCGTGATAAGATCTTTAAAATACTGTAACGCGTTGGTGTTTTGATAAAACTGCTTCAGTTCTTTGAATTGTTTCAGGAATCTATCCCTGTGTCCCTGCAACGTATCTGGCGGAAGCGAGGAATGCAATTTGAATAACATCTTGACACAATAGTCATATAATTTCGAGGCGTCCTGTATACAAGGAATCAATGGCGCTAATCGACATTGCCCTGCGCTTGTCATAGAATTTGAACGAGACATATCTAGAGATCCGAAAACTAAAAATATATTCTATTAAGATAACGGATTATCGCTGATGCTCAGATGACATACTTGCAGCTTGCAAATCCAGTATAGCATCCAAATAGTCAAACATTTCTACCGACATTTCGAAGCTAAAATTGAAAAAAACATATTGCAGTTAACATTGTTGAATTAAAGCTCAGCATTTTGTATTGAGTATTCTACAATATCCGTCGGCTACTTACATATCGTGCACAAACTGCTTTCCAATTTTATTTCTCAACTTTGAAATTAAGATTAGCCAACGGTTATTGTATCAAAGTACGTTACTTACTAATTATTAATATCATTTGAACCTATGGATTCCAATTCATCTTGTGTTACACCTAAATGACCAGGAAATCGGGGATTCCTTCTATGAAAATCTAGTTTAGTTATTAGAAGTAAAGTATACAGTCTAATTAGTTTACCATAACCCTCTTTTAAATGACCCTAAAAATATATAAATTAGATTTACTCTTCTAAATACGTACAGCATGAGAGAATCCAGGAATCTGCTTAATATCGTATCGAATTTGCCAAATTGCAACCAGGAAAACTACACAAAATATTTTTAAATCGCCAAAACAAAATAAACTCACCCATAATTTCCCGATCTCATCGAGATCGCCCCTATGTCTTTGACTATGAACGAGACATAATGGATGACCTTCCCTTAGTACTTTATGTAATACATGGCAAAATTTCCATGCCACTATCCGATCTTCCAAGGTTGGTAGGCGAAGAGCAATGCTCCAAAATATATGGGCTCCCTGCTGTTGGAACGTTCCAATGATAGCCGACCTAACATGCTTCTGTTTTACAGGGGCTTCAAGTTGATTTATCGCCTTTGTTATAGCGATATTCTAAACAGAGAACAAAAATATTTATTAAGTAATAGTAAATACAAAGTACTTCCTTTTTTTGTTTAACTTCGTTACTCTCTATACAAAATATTTCAAAAGAAACGCTACATACTTGAGTATGTTACAGCAGCGTATGTTTTGAGCAATAATGCTCGTACGATATGTGTTCACTTCTCAATGGTTGCCAGTTGAATTATCTCATAAATGAATGAATTACAATTATGAACTAATGTTGCGCAAACTTCGTTGCTTTAGTGAAAAATTGTAATAATGAAAGTAATTAATTCATCGCCCATGTTTACTTATCGAAAAGACTTTTATCAATACAATTCAGCGGAGTTACGTCGGGAAACTTAGCTAGTGTGCCATAATGAGGTGGGAATGCAATTGTGCTTAAAAGTTTCTCATTACGAATGTCATTACACAACATTTCTGTGTCCTCGTTTGATCCATATCTTAAAATCGCGTAGGACATTAAGTAAATACAAGCGTTTCTTGCACAACGCTCGCCACCTTGGGATACGAGGTGCAATGGAACAAAAGTAAACCTGTAAAGTAAGCCTTGCCGCTTGCCAAATGTCCACGTTTACTTTTGCCCCTTCGTACATCGCTGCGTGCAGAAATTGTTTTTGTGCTTGTAAATGAAATGTGTTATACCAATCAATTTTATTCACATCTTGCCCAACGATCTATTTAGACTAACACTGGGTCAACGGCGATTTCAGGCACTTTGTTGCATGTTTGAGTAAATTCCCTTAAATCTAGTAGTATTCGGTTAATATACCATCTTTAATACTCCAGATTGGCATATCTTCCCGTTGTAAAACCCGTAACTAGAGATCATGTCAGTGAATAACAGCTTTCGCCAATTATATGAGCATCGGCTGGCGTAGATGTGAGAAGTGGCATACTGAAATGTTGATATTGAGTATGACTAATAGCAACATAGAATACTCTGCCGTCTCTAACCTATCAAAAACCCTGCCTGTATTTTAAGGTCCCCTTTGTTGGACGATAGCACTATCACTGCTGTCTTTGGCGAGTCTGACATAAGTGCCTTCGCCTAACTTTGCCCTGGCATGTTTTGCCAGTGAGAGGCCCCCATTTCTTAATTGCTTCTTTTAAGTGGCTTCTTTGCAGTCCACAGTAAGGAGTTAGAACCAGTGATTCGTTGCTTCTTTAGCCAGCTTACCTGCCTTTTTATTTCTTTCAATCATTTGATGGCTTGGGACTTACTAAAGAGTAACGTTCCAGTTGTCTTAAATTGTGTATCAGGTATTCGTACGTGTAAGCCTTACTAGCCTTTCTTGTTGCCCGACTATCAGTAAATATATTTATGTTTGCTCCCCTGTTGCACACAATGGTCTGAGAATGAAGTCCGTTTTTCGTGCAGTTCATTTTAGAAACAAATTTATATCACTTTCCCCTGTTTTCTTTACTACCCTCCTAATTTATACACTGTGTTACTTTCCGTTTCTCCTTGATATTCATCCGCCGCAATGTGGTGAAACACTTATTGTAGTGGAAACTACAATAAATTATTTGTTATGTGTAACACTTCTAAAAAATTGGGTTAACTAATACTAAATATCAACTATTATATAATGAGCGATTGCTGTATAATATAATAATAAGAAGTGGACACATGTTCACACAACATTGTTTTCTTGCTTATGACGAATGATACTACGGAATACAACCATTGCCTTTGAAACATCATGCAGATTACCCTCCCCGACAAAAACTTAAGACGCGGTAAACGCGCGGTAAACTTAGTACGCGGTAAGATGTTTTACGGGTTTTAAGGGTTACAACATTTCTTTGCGAAACTAGCAAGATATCTAATTAAGTTTTTATTCATAAAAGTAAAATAAACTTAAAAATATCTTCTCCCGTAATATATGAACTAAATAATAAATTATTACTCCAATGTTTAAACAATTTCTGCGACAAAAATTTAGACGCTCTGTTGCAAATGTGAAACAAAAATCAACAAATGAGTGATCAGTAATGCGTAGATCCTCCATTGTTCTTAATCACTTCCAATAGTCTGTTATTAATAGATTTATATAAATTTAACACATAATTTTGAGTGATATTCTGCCATTCAGTAACTATTGAAGTTTTCAGTTCCTGTACCGTGAAATATTGACGGTCTCCGCCATAAACGCGACGTGCCAATTCACCCCACATGTTTTCAATAATGTTTAAGTCTGGTGACCGTGCCGGCCACTGTAAAGTTTTAATCTTTTTCTCTTTAAACCATTCAGTAATGGCTTTTGCTTTATGAATTAGCGCGTTATCTTGCCGAAAAACAAAATTGCGCCCGGCCCATTGGTTTCCAAAACGTAGAACATTGTCACGCAATAAGTCTTTATACGTCACAGATGTCATTTTGTTTGTGCAAAACACTATCTCACTTTTATCGCGGAATCCAATCGCTGCCCATATCATCACAGATCCACCCCCTAATTGTCTGGTCATTTTCACTTTGGGTCCTTTCTCAGATCATGATAATAATGCGAGTACCCATCCGGTCCGTCCAAATTAAAACGTTTCTCATCGGAAGATATAACTTTTTCCCATTATTTCTTCCAGGGTACGTGTTCTTCAGCAAATCTCAACCTCGCTTCTTTGTGTTTCGCCGAAAGTGGCGGTTTTCTCAACATTGTCTTCCGTGATATTACCGGTGACGCCTTTAAAATGTTTTGAACATTACCCAAGTGCGTTTGTACCCCCGCCTGTTCTGCATTAACTCTCGCCGGCGCAGAAGAATTGGATGCATACCGCAATATCATGCGTTTATTCCGCTCACTTGCAGCTTTCGGTCGCCCCTGGCCTTTTGGTTTGCCGTAATTTTCCGGATCTTTTAGGAAATTTCTAACGCAATGATCGCTTCTTCGTAACCGACGAGCAATTTCCTTCTTACTAACACCGTCCTGGTGCCAGGCTAGAACTTTACCCCTTTCTATCAAGGATAATTGCTATTTTCTACCCATATTGCAAACACTTTATAAAATATAATTTCTCGTGGTGAAATGTGTACACTTTACCAGCACAACCGCTGCATATAAAGAGAAGTATCAAATTAAAACATTTTTGCTTATATTAATGTAATAAATGCGCAGGGTCTAAATTTTTGTCGCATTTAAAATTCCTATTTTGATCTGGGAAAATCTCGATTACCCCTCATAAAGCAATAAATACCCAGAAATATCTATAAATGGACTATTTACATAACAAGTATTAATAACCCTCATTTACATTTTATATAATGTCTATAAACTTTGTTTCGTAAACAGAAACGATACCGCGTCTATGTTTTTGTCGGGTAGTGTATATTGCCCATTGCAATATTACACTTATGGATACCAATCTCTAATATTATCAACATTAAAACTCAAGAGATAAAAGTCTTAAACGGTTAGATTGTTATTGTTTATTATAGTGAAAGCGGTAAAATCAACATTGTTGAACCATTTTATATAATATGCCTTTCTTTAATAATAATTTCGCTTTTCATAATATCAGATAGATATTTATAACTTTTCAAAGCAATTGTTTTCTCATCTGCAGTACTTTATTATAAAGTTACTGCTTTCTACGCCAAATTTTCATTTTTGTGTATATTTAATAACCGCAAATTGCCTCCTATTACGTAATGTAATGAACATTCTTTAGCGGATGAAAAAAATTTAATTAGGAGAAAAGATTACTTTCCAGGCGAATTAAAAATACGTTACTAATGATAGGATGTTAACGACTTTAAATACTCAGCTATCACTAGATATAAAATAAATATCGTTGCTGCATATTGTGCGAGATGTAATCTCCAAGTAATAGGGAAAAACAATATTCATCATGGAATTTTTTTTTAATTTCTCCTAATCGACAACCCGTACGTACTACGATAATTTCTTGAAGTATTACAAAGACACAAAGATACCTGCTTCATGATAATATCTACATAATTAAATCTATCAATATGTAACTGGTGTAATTTCAACCTGGTCACGCATTAAGTGTTTTTTAATACAAAATAGTTACACCCATAAAATGAGCTCAAGGTAGAGTTTACTATTGATGCCTCTACAGTTAATGTATAAATATATACAATATAGCGTTTTGCGATAGAAATATTCCTAATTTTGTTGTCGATTTATCTAATTGGGTAATAATTCCTGTCATACAACATATTAACAGTAAACAGATAGAAAATAATATTTAAAAGAATTTATTAGAAATTATTTAACTGATGCTAGAGTTAGAGAGTTAAAGTTATAGGATGGTCTAGATTTTATCTATGAACAGAACTAAAACTGATCATATTTTTTAGTCCAGCGGATTTAAGTCTGGACTGGACAACGGCCAATTCTCCTGCTTACTAAAGTCAGGTAGATTTTGTTGTAGCCATACCTGTCTAGTTTTTGCTGAAGAACGCAGCGCTCATTATTAAACATTGTTTACGTTAAAGGTTTTACA
Source organism: Marronus borbonicus (assembly GCA_902655005.2). Taxonomy (NCBI): domain Eukaryota; kingdom Metazoa; phylum Arthropoda; class Insecta; order Coleoptera; family Scarabaeidae; genus Marronus; species Marronus borbonicus. Next base: position 9,952,002 of record LR737386.1, read on the forward strand.
AGATTCCTGTTAAGGACTTAACATTTTATCTGTTTTATTTATAAATTTAATCATTTTTATTTATTTGCAAAAGCAATATTTTGTTTGTGTCTATTTTATGATAAATTGAATGTTTCATTTGTTTTGCCTTGTATAAATTAATATATTTCGTATTCAGCATCTTTTAAACTTTAAGGTGGACGCATTCAATGTAAAAATACGTTTAATTTCTTACAACGTTTGCAAAAATTTAAAATTCGTCAATGCTCTAATTAAAAATATCCTTAACAATCATTTATTATATCTGTTTGATGGAGCTACTGCTAATGCACGTATCGGATCGAGCGCTAAGCAAGGAATCTCCGCCAATTACCGCCGGTAACGTACACATACGTACAAAACACCCAAACCTCATCGGAAGTCGAGCATACGAACTGTCATGACTGCCTGCCGTCGCTAAGTCATGCAGCGCCCAGACCCGCACTATCGTTGGTTTCTGATTTTTCCGCTTGTACATGGGGACAGCAGCCAGGAGCAAGATACTAGAGGTGGTGTATCAAATAAGTACATGAAACAACGCGAGCGTCTGGGTAGCCGTGAGTTTTATAGCATCTTTTTGCGGTAGTGATCAGCTATTTGCTGCTGTTGCCCCATGCTCCGGTAGGGTTTGGTAGCATTAGATATTGAACGTTCCGATACGTTTGAATGGGTACACAAAGAAGGAATCAAATTATGAAATCCATATGTGCTACTTATGTATTTGAATTTTGATATATTTACCATATTTATTTCATTTTGTCAAGCGAATTGTTTATTTAAGAAATATATTTTGTATGCACTGTGTTTAATTTTAAGAGCAACTAATTAAGCGAGTAAACATATAAGAATTATCTACAAATAAGCGATTCGTCAATTCGCCTCACAAGAAAGATACACCGAAGCAGACGACTAGCGGCATTGTTTTTCAAACTAGGAGAACGTAACAATTCCCCAGGGCAATTTCTTGATACTCTTTAAACTTTTTTTCGCAGAAATGTACAGAGTAGCCTGCACCACGACACTCTTTAAACACGGGAAACAATTTCAGGAGCTTCTCTACTGCTTCAATTATATATTTTATGATTTTTCTTTTACACTAAACATCTTTTCATCGAAACACAGAACAGCGAGAGCTAGGCACCAAGTGTGCCTAGCTCTCGCTCGCGTCATTTTAGTACTTTTAAACGATTAGTAAGATGATCCTTTTCCTTATGGTATGCACGGAGTTTTGTGATTTTCATTTATCTTCTTCAAAGTTTTTTTGAGGACATTCATTTGCACGGCAGTTATTTTTTGTTTCCTAACAGAATTACGGCAAATTCATGCTTTCATTGTTTTGATTAGAACTGGAGTCAGTGCAGAACGCGGCTGATCAGATCTTAAAGTCATCGATAGTAGACTTCAATGTGTCGTTCAACAGTACTATAAACTCGACTTTTGGAAAAGTTAAACCGTACTGGGCGAGTGTCCACATTTATGCAAAGCGTTTACGGTTATTTTATTTTTCTTTACATTCCACTCCATTGCTATTTTTAGTTCTAAAAAGCAAACCGCAATTGTTCTAACACTTACAGCCGATTTCATAATTAATTTTTAAGTAGCTTTAAATTTTAAAGTAAGCTCTTAACCATATCTAACTAAGGTTAACGAGTACTTTAGATTTCAAATGCCTTTTACACATATTATTTCGATTTACGATAATTTCTTAATCTCAAATCTGAATCTAGGCTTCTGGACGCCCTTTTAGATAGGTTTCCCGAAAAAAGATTCTCCATTATGTTTTATTGACTGTATGGACAGTAACCCAACCCTGGTGTAACCAAGAAACGTTATCGAAAAGTACCTTTAATAAACAATACAATTTCTGTAGAATCCGTTAAAATACCTAACTAAAATAATTTTGGCCAACTTTTTAGGCCAAATACCTCCCAACGTTATTTTGAAAACGGATGAATAATTTCCTCATTTATCGTCAAATCTGTTCCCCATTCAGTATTTTTAATCTGCGAATGGAAGAATCTATGAAACACTTTCTTTATGACAAACATGTAGCTACTACGCATAAGTGGCCAAAATATCAGCGAATAAAGATTAAGATGTCTCAGTTGCCTCCTTTCGCACGTTTTCATTCTGTAATATGATTTTTGGATACTAGCTAAATTTATCCGTAACCGTTTAGTGAAATAACACAACCGCGCTTAATACCCTAACATCCGAGCATCTGCTCGTCGAAACCTACAGTGGAACGTACCTACCTGGTTAAACAAACGGGTTGCGTACCACTTTATAATCCAGATGATCACCGTTCCGTGCTTATTATTTCCTACAGAGGTGCAGGCGATCTATTTTAGCAGCTGCACGTATGCTTGTACTGCTATAGCTGCAAGCCTTTAATAATCAGCGTACCCGTACGTGTTTGTTATTAATAAGGAAACAAAAAATCTGATCTGCTTTAGGACGACTTCCGGCGCACTGTACAGTGGTTTCTAAAATGCAGCGAACCATGTACGTTTTTTCTTATCGTCTAGTTGCTAGACGTTTTATGTTTGAAGCACCGTTCAAATTTGTTCACAGATAAGAGATGTAATATAGTACAAACAAGTATATGAGACTAAAATTAAAAGCATGGGAGGCATAGCATACTTTGGCACGTTTTTTTTTTATCTGATTCTAATAAACGTCTTAAGTGGATAGTATTTGTTTTTCTTTAAAAATTTTCTCCCCATGGTCTTCTTTGCCCCTGTTCTGCCAGAAATAGCAGCAACTGAAGTTATTATATCTTCCACCACATCCATACCACATGTTTTCATGTTCATAAACTTTCCGGTTGAAGTGTGACTTTTTAAATTCATTTTTAACTGAACCGGTTCGCTTAAATTTTACGACAATACGGCCGACGGTGGAGTGTAAAACGAAATTTGTTGGATGTCTTTCATTAAAAATATTTGCCGTATCCACAATTTGTTTTTTTTTCGCGGTTAACATGTTCACATTTTTAGATAACTCAGTAGAGAAACTTTTTTCATTTATCTGATAAAATATGTTGTTGCAAAATTTATAATTGTATTCTCGGCCAAAATTTGTTTGATTTGAAAACAAACCTTCTTATAAAAAATAAATTAACTTTTCTCTTTTTTTAAGACGAACCTCCGATTTTCACCTGATATTGATGGAGAAAATATACAATGTATATCTTTAACAAAATGTAAGGAAAAAATAAAAGCTCAAATTTTTAAGATTTAGAATCTCCAGGTAGATGCAAACATGACGTGTTCATATTTGACCAAATAATGATTTTTCTTAATGTTAAATGTTATTTGTGTATAAATTGTACATTGCAAAAAGATCCCTATTTTATCAATCTCTAAAGTCGTTAAAAGACTGATTAGTGCAAAGTAATCGCAGTAGTTATTAGTTGCCCTAGTCTCCATAACATGCATACACCAGAAGAACTCCAATTATGACTAAACAACTGCGTTACCGGTGTTAATTGTAATTATAATCAATTTAACGTTTCATACGGAAATATTGGATAATTCATCGGATAAAGGCGATAAATCTAATGTACGCTGATGAATGTAGTGATATAACGTGCAAACAATTTCAACGGGATCGAAGTTGTACGCATTTTTAAAGCATACAATATTGTATATTTCAAAATATTCAAATAGTGAATGATACATAAAGTTTATTTAAAACTTACTCAAGTCGACAAATCTCTGAATCATTCAAATATTTGAATTTTTATAAAATGTTCGGATGAAATAAAAACACACAGGGGATATGATAGTCGTATTTATATTCGATTTAACGGGAAATACTGTTAACGTTTTTATTTAAAAAATCCTATACATTTGCTATAGAGCTCCCCAAAGAAGTGTTGTATTTCAGTATTCCAATTATGAAGTAGAAAGTAAACTTTCAAAAGTATCTTGTATATATATTACCTTGTATTATACATTATCTATTTTCTATTCTACTCTATCTTCCTAAATTTGTTGTCAAAATGTTTGTGAAGAAAACGCAAGAAAGAATTATTTTTTCAATTTTTAATTTTCGCTCCCGAGCTAAAAAAGAGATTAGGCTTGGCAACACTGTTGCAGTCATTTTAATGAAAGGAATTAAAATGTATGTATTGTTTATTGATAAACTAACTACGCTATTTAAATATTTTTAACTATTATCTCAGATACGTACTAATAATGTTACCTATAAAAGCTCATATAAAAAGCTAAAAGTCACGACAAATTTACATAGTTCTTAGGTTTCTTGATCGAGAAGCATGTATGGCAACCCGGGCTGTATATGTTTTATAATAAATGTTAGACGGCATTTGGTACAGAGCGAGTGTTATTCAACGTATTTTGCTTTATTATCTTGTTTACTTGTTTATTTAGCCTGCAGACAGTTATAATGTAGTTTCTTAATTCGTTACATTCCGTTAGAGATTCTCGCGTGCATTCTGTTTCACGGTTAAATTTGAAACCAGTCATGCAACAGACATACTACATTCAAGCATGTTAATGATCTGTACAGTAAAACTTTTGTTACTGAATGAATTTATTACATATACATATGCGAAAGCTATATGGAACGCAAATGTGCGGCATTAACTTTATATCATTAATAATTAACCGTTTAATATCTCAAAATAGAATCTGACCAAGATAATGCTATAAAAAATTCTTACTTACGCTTACGGGCAGAACTTTTATTAATTGTTACTACTTTATACCATAAACCATAAGTAAGCAATTCAAAGGTATAATTCATTGCGATATCCATACAATGAAGAAATTGCACATATTTAGATTTAGAATGAATAAATAAATAATATGAATCATCACACAAATTCATACTCGCACTAAAGTAATGACAAATCCAAAGAGAGATACCGCAAACAGGCCGAAGTTCGGGAAACCTTCTCTAACACTTTACCCTGATATTCTTTTTAAAATATGTAAAACATAAACCCAAAAAACTTATCTCAAAATTGAATTGTTCAAAAGTAAAAAAAGTAAACTATAGTGTTGTATGCTGCCTAAATAAATCTGCAAACACAAAAAGAAAGCTGCAATGAGTGAAGAGTATAAAATCACAAGACAACTGTTATGCTGTGGTTGCATTCCTTAGTCCATCTGCAGACCAAATAAAGTAGAGAAAAAGATATTACTTGTTCCTAGTTCTTATCGAATTAAAAATGGTTCTCCAAAATAGGCAACAAGAACGTTGGTAACAATTTGCTAGAAAAAAAAGGGTAAAATTGTCCCCCGTGACGCCAGGTTCACGCAAACTGCAACAATTGCCAATATGTCCAATTTAAATTCTAGAAACTTATTTATTTACTGTTATTTAATGGGTCATTTTTGTTTTCATTCTTGATATTATTGTCCCTTATTTTTACGTGCTTTTTAATTATTTTTTACGGAACATATAATGGTAAATTACATCAAAGTGTTAACGAAGTTAATCTCGGATTAAGTCAAAATACTTTTGGTATACAATATGCCTGCTTCTCGGGGTTTTTATATTGCTGCACCCATTTTATGCGGTTTAATGAATGAATCCGTCACTATCTTAAGAAATACAAAATCCTATCTAATTCAATAGTATAGTTGCCGTGGTCCGAGTTTTTTTCAGTTTGAAAATATCTATATTCGAAAAAAGGTGCATGCGAAACACGCTGCATAAAATTTAGTAAGAATAACGAAATGAAATAACCTTTATTACATTCTCAAATATTTCAATATAACAATGAGAATTAACATAATTTGAGATTTTTGCGAAATGTCGCTATTTTAACGGCCTATATATCTTAAACACCTCACATGCTTGGGTGGTGATTTAAATTTTATTTGATTGAGTATCTCTTGGAGTTTTTGGCAAGACATCAAAGATTTTTTATATCAATCGGATACTGCAAGATGACCATCGATATGTCTGCTAAGTTTAATTCACGTCACGTTGTATTATGCAACGTACACAATATGCCGTTTCAAAGTAGGTTTTAAAAGCTGATTTCAAATCCGGTTTGTGAAACCGCTTACGGTTTTTGTCCTGAAGGTGATTAATCACCCAATTTAGATTCACAACCCTAGTACATACTATTTGCGATAATAGTAGGTAGAATGAACTTTGCTTTTACAAATTACTCTGAAACGTTGTATTGGTGTAGGAGAAAAAAAAAGCAAAATGGTTAAAAGAAGGAAATCAATGGATACTGCAATAATAACATCATGGGGGTACTCTGGAATACCAAAGGTTACCACTCCGGCTGATGATTTACGCATAGAATTAATTTCCGAAGGGAATCGGCGACTTACAACTCTACAAATCCGGACAGAATTCAATGAAAATAGCTAAAACCCATAGTGTCAGTAAATACAGTGAAGAAGAGGTTAGTAAAAACGAGACTAAGAGGCTGTATTGCTGCACACCAAATCGTATGGAGGGATGAATCGAAATTCCAAATGTTTGGCATAAACGGGCGGATATTTCTTCAAGAACAGGTGGGCGAAAGAAGGCTTGCAGAGTGTGCTGACTGTGAAGCATGAAGGTGGCTCTGTAAAATCATCCAAATTCTTCTAGACAGAGATTAGTTGGAGATAGTTTCTTTTTTCAACAGGACGACGGCCCCAAACATACGTACAAATTCCTGCAGAGATTACTTGAAACACAAAGAATGGAATGAATTGGTTCGAAAAGTTAGAGAACACTGCCTGCAATCCCAAAAGCAGCTATAGGAGCAATTATTAGATGCCTGGAAAAATATTCCACTCAATATTCTTTAAAAGCTAGGACTTCGTTTGTAAAAATTTGCAAAGCAGTAACCAAGTGTAGACATGGGTATTTTAATGAAACAAAATTAAAACACTAACTTTTTTCAAAATATCACTCTCTTTTTTAAGTGTTAAGCATAAACTTAAATTCTTTATCATGCTATGATAAAGGCTGTATTTTCTCTCATATTTAGTGGTAATCCGTCACTTTTAGCCTGCAGTGTACATACCGATAATTGTGTTAATATTTTGGGGCAATTCGCGTATTAACTCAAAAATCACCGACGCGACTAAATAAGTCTTGGCGTAGGATTTTGCTATCTAATCTGGTATAGGTCGAAAACTAATCAGAAATCTGAGACCGATAATACACAAAACCGTAAACTTTCGATATCGCTATAAAACAATGCAGACTTCTAAGACAGCGCGAATTACATGCGCTTCTTTTACGGAAGTGAAATATAATACTAGTAAGATTGTTTATGTTTACATTTCACACCAAGTTGTCCTTGTAGATCAAATGATACATTATACTAACGCATTGTAATGTTTCATTATATTCTTGAATACCTACTAAGGTAACGTCCGAGTGCATTTCTTATTTAATTTACAGTTAATAGGAAAATGTAACATAATACTACACAAGGTTTACATGAGAATGAAATAAAATTATTAGATAGGCAAGTAGAAAAAAATACACATAAAGTAGAAATCCTCATGTTTCGTTATCTATCACTAAGTACATATTAGAAGATGGTAAAACGAAAAATAGAATTAAAGGGGGCATACTTACATATCTAGAAAAAGCTTTATCGGTTATAGAATCCGGCGTGTAATCCATAATAAATAAAATGCTCCTTAAATAGCATGCAGGGATAAGGATTTTTAGTGATTTAATGAGAAATCAATTCATGCAAATTATCTGCAAAGAAAAATAATATGGGTATGCATAAAAAATTGGGAAGACGACTACAGAGCAAGCGTGGCAAAAAAAATATAAGCTGATATGAAATGGAATATGCAAAGTTAGTAAAATGTAAACACAAGCAATTTTTTATATGGACAAAGGCAGTATATATTATACACTCGCTGAGTCACTTACCAAACCCACACGTTTAAGTAATCTATACAACACTTGAAAAAACATATACAAAGGAGTGTACTTATAACCTTTTCTCTACTGAAAACCTAATCTGATATTAAAAAACATAGATAAAGCTACTTACAAACAGCAGGTAGAAAACGTACAGGTACAAAAACCAAAATAAAATTAGGCAACAAAGGCATTGTTTATAGTTTAATCTAAACAAAATACGTTATTATAACACAGCCCAATAAACTAATAACATAGCTTCCTCCATATACTGGCTAATTTAAAAAGTTATGAGTACTAAAATTTCTAACCTCAAATGAAGCAACTTACCTGTGATTTTTCAAAATTTTCGCGTTCTATATCCAAACTGGTTTTTCGGGGAATGAACACCCTCGGTCGAGATAGCGATGCCATAATTGAATAGTGTTACAAATACATTAAAACGGACATTTATGTTGCACCTTTCCCCCAGACGTTTAATAATAAAAGACAACACCCTCACTTGACAGCTGTATAAAAACTGAAGAAAATCGTAATTCGCCGGTTGGTAGTACTGAAATTAAGTACATTACTGCTAAAAAGTTCTTCGAAAAATGCCAGGAACTACTTAATAGGATGAATTTAAATAATCTTATAGGAACCTTATATGCATATATAAAAAATGTCTATATTAAAGTTTTAAATATCTTCTGGTATTGTGCTGCCATCTGGAAGCCAATAGCACATATATCGTTTGTATTCTTCATCAGAAGTATAGCAGTAATTGTCTTTACCGATGGAGATTATTTCTAGCCAAACTAATTGTTTAAACTTTTAAGGACAAATTTACTTATTTCCTAGGGCCCCATGCCCAAATACAGAAAAGAAACTCTTCATATCGCAGAAAGTTATTGAGATTACAACATTTCAAATTATACACAGGCGAAATTGTCCAATTAATTAATGGCATTGGAAGCATTGTCTAAATTGCTAGTTTAGAATATTTTTTTAAATTTTTATTGCGTTAAATAATGTCCAATTATGTTCAGAAATATCAACTGCAATGAAAGGCAGAAGAATACGAACTAAGCCTGCAGAAACGAGTACATTATTCGTTCGCTTCACGAAATTAGCAGAGACTAGACTAGTTGATCATGAGGACCATTCGTGTCCTCGAAACGGCCGTCCCGGATTAATTATTATATTATATAATTAATTAAACTTGTGTGGTGCGAAGGTTGCCAATACTTGAGGACAAAATAAAAAAATAACTAAATAAATATCTGTGGTGGAAATAAACTTATGAATAAGCCTGCAGAAACGAGTACACACATCACGAAATTAGCAGAGTAAACAAACTCGTGTTTTGTCGACTCTCGGGAAACCAGTAGGCAGCACGAACCCATTCTCATGAGACGAATAAACACGCTATTTTGTAACGAACAACTCGTTTCTGCAGGGTTAATACGAATATATCGGTATACGTATCTTCCGTAACCAAATCAAAATTTGGTGACCTTTTCAAAGAATGTTGCCATTTTGGTGACTTTTTCGAATCTGGTTAGCAATATTTTACTTGTACCATATCCCAAAACTGTAAATAACATGAATTTTTCTGATGTTACAAGCAACTTAGCTAAGGCTCCGCTAAAATAAATGAATGCTGCTTTTTAAATTTGTCCGGAAAAATCGAGTGCTTTCTAATTTCTTAGGATAATTAATAAATTTACTACCCGTGCTATTCACTTTAATTTATGTAGATAATAAGAATGCTATTTACATTGATATAATAATTATACGTATTTACAGGAATATAAAATATTAAAAATATGACACATCGATCGTATCCTCAATTTTCATCCAGTCTTTGCCTAGTATTCGTTTTAGCACCAGAGACTATTTTCCTTCTCTTAAAGGTAGCTGTACCTTCTCCTAAACTTTCAACAGTTTTTTCCTTAAATTCTTTCGGTGGAGGTTCTATTTCGGTAAATGCAGGTATTTCATAATATTCCTCATACTCTTGCTTTGGTAATTGTAAATCGATTTGTTTAGTACTGAAATTAAAGGGATGAATCAAAATCAATCAATAAGTTTTAAAAACCAACCTTGATTCCACTTTCTGCCATTTTCCATAAGGATCGGTTTTCCCAGATTCTAGTATAGGACCCGATACTGTTGGAATAGGTTCGGGGCTAACACGTCTTTCTTTCAGCTTTTCTCTTGCAGCAGCTGCTCTTGTTTCTTCAGCTTCTCGTTTCATCTCTTCTTGCATAACTCTAACATCCATTATTCTTTGCTTATCATTTATTTTGAATTGACGTTTAGAGCGTTCATCCATTTCATGTCCTTGCTCTGTAATACTAACGAATCCCTCCTTAGGAGTTTCCCATATCGATTCTATAAGACGCATCAGTTAACACATCAGATAATTAATAATTAACAGCTTTCTTCGTACATACCATTTGTCAAGACATTGTAATAGTATGATCTGCCTTCATCATTCTTCGCCTCATTCCATAATTTTCTAGAATTCGATGGGTTAATAGCAAGATTATTTTGCTGCACAGTTTTATTGATAACGATTGATGATAGATCTCCATTATTTTGAACATCTTTCCTATACGCTTCCAACGCTGCCGATTCCATTTGCTTTAAAATTATGTCTGTCTTGGCGGATTCCCTTTCTTCCCTTCTGGTTTTTTTGGTAATAAATTTCAACTTTTTGGCAACATTATCTTGATGTCTTCTGCCTTTTTCGTGGAATTCTACACTCTAAAATACAAAGTCAATTTTAGTTGATGTTCACACATGCAATCCCATAGATTTTGTATTACTTAAAATAAAAATAGCCTGTTCGTTCTGAAAGGAACGCAATGAAAATAGTGATGACATGACTATCTATTTTCATTTACAATATGGGATGACTACATAAACGCCATATGCTTTCAAATTGATATTTTATAATGGAACTTTATGAATAATAAAAACGGTGTTAGACTATCTGTAAAAATATCTGCAACATGACCATCCACTCACTGAATACGTGGCCCATATTCCTTTGTTGTTGCAATGAAATCCTTCTCGTTAATTTTTATGCCGAAGTTGTATGAGCATTCTTGCACACTAAAATGTACGAAATTGCTTTTGTCTGTTACAACATTCATTTTAACCCGTGCTTTTAGGAACTAAACAGCTATGTTGTGTACTACAAAATTAAAATAAAACTTAATACCTAAAAATACTTAAGTACTATAGAAGTATTCGCACATTTCAGTTGCTTCAAAGTAGACTATATCGATCTCTAGAAGGTATATTGTTTGATAAGGGAAGCTTTTATTCTACCTCAACACTGTGCTTCTAAGTTCAATTTTTTTTAATATTAACTTAATTGGACACGATTACCATCGAAATCGTTATAAGTTCGATTCATGTTATTTGAGTTGAACATATTTTTCATCGTTTCATACATGAATGTCATTCAAATTTGCAGATAATAATACACCTTGTGTGGATATGTACATGAATTCATAATTTTATTTTCTACGCTAAAAATCTTCCCTATGCCCAGAAAAGTAAAAGGCATAGCAAATCTAACAAGTTTTATAATTGCTATGTTCGTCTAGGTTCAAAGATCAATAATTATTTACAGGTGGAATTCTGGCAGCTCACTGGGGCAATTCAGGTACCGTCTTAAGGAGTTTGTAACCAAAAATATAAAGACGCTATGTTACTTTTCCGCGAAGTTATTGCAAAGACAAGTAATTATCCACTTCCAAGACCTCCCCCACTCCTGTTCAGAAACTTGGCAAACGCCTATGGGTGCTTCGAGTAAATATTGGAAATATACGCACAAAATTACTTTCACATTGACGAATATCTTTAGAAAACAAAAAAGTAAATATATTTTGTTGCGGCACTGTGTACTTAAACTTGCATCCGTAATTTCACATTGAATTTAATAAAGGGCGCATTTTATGTATGTAGGGAAATGGGTATAAATAAAACGGTTCCAAATTTTGGAAAAATATAGAAATGTTTCCTCAAAAAAAAAAATAACACAAGACAAATTTGGCAACGATGTCTATTGCTGTATTCCGCAATTCTTCAGTTGGTATAAATAAAGAAGAATCAATGAAAACTCAAGTGATAAAATTTGAATCATCCTTCTAACATGCAAAGCGATTAAGACATCCCACATTATCTCAGTTATCTCAGAAACATGAATTCAAAAGAAGCATCCGAAAACATCGTATTACATAAGCTGTTCCGTGTAAAAACCAAACTTGTAATCGTGTTCAGCAAAAAACTAAAAACGCTATATAATTTTACGTTGTATAGGCCTAGTCTACGAATAATCTCGTCGAAGTTTGCCTCTATATTGTTCAGGGAAGGAAATATCTTCACGCGCTATGTGGACGCACCGTATAGTGTTACTACTCCAACTGCTTTGACTGGAAACAGAAGGCAATTAAACTTTGCAATTTTCCTCTTCAAGATAAAAAAATTAATCACTAATAATCTTATCCATAAAATAATTTGTATTAAAATCGGTACCAAATATAACAATAATGGGCAAAAATGTGGCAATTGCAATTTTTCGTTTCAGCGGTAAACTGTTTAGTTAACGTTTGTTAATTATAAGAACTACAAAAGATCAGAACAGTTTCGTTATCATTGTGACGCATGAATACTATTGGAATCCTCGACAGGAAATACGATTCTATGAATCGAAATTGGATATTCTGAACGTGTTCTTTCCACGCTTTTGCCTTTATAAAACCAATGCTAAAATAATTGTAGTATACAATTTCTACGTCATCACTTATGTACGTCAGCAAACCGTTTCACAAACGCATTAAAAAATCGTAAAAGAGATCTATTTTAAAGTTCTCCTTATTTATCCCATCACATTCGGAAAAACAAACAAAATATATTTATGTCTTAATATTAGAAAGTAATGAAGAAAATTCAAGAGCTATATCAAAGGTCCCTGACCATTAAGAACTTATATCCACCAAGCTCATATTTTTGGAATTTACATTTCATACCAAATGGATTACTTGAACTCATTTAATGCGTTCATTCGCCGTTCGTCACCATTCAGATTATTCCCTACAGTCTACTAAATTCTAGGTTCATTAAGAAATATTTGTAGACTCTTTCGCGTTATGAAATTCCTTCGTAAAATCATATTTTCATCAAGAATGTACAAATGCAATTAAAATAGGCGAAGGAAAAAAATTTAATTTACAATAAATTTATTGTTTAGCAAAGCGTTTATTGCTCAAAAAAAGTGTACACAATATCGGCAAAGCCTTAATCGACAGAAAAGCCTGTCAGCTAACGTGTTTTATCGCCGAAAATACTCCCATCTTAATGCTTTTCAAAAGGATCTAAATTTAGAAGCTATCACTACGTTTTAGTTACACACTCTTGAAGTATGAACATCTGCTACTGCGTTGAGAATATGGTCTGGTTAATGTTTGTTCAAATATAATTTTACCGGTAATGTAAGACGATGATAAAGTGGTATCATGTATACGACCTGTATTCATTCTTGCCAAAATTTAGTGGCGTATTAAAAAATTAACAGTAAAAGCAAATGTAAAAATTAACATTTTTAAAAGAAGTGATCAATTCCTACATTATGCCATCTAGTTACTTTCCTAAAATTCCTAAAATTTTATTTGCAAAATTCGTCCTGTATGCCATATAGATTTCAAAGGTTTCCTGGTTAGGAAAGAAAATTTGTTTAATTGTGAGACGTTATTTCCATGTTTATACGACAATCAAATGTTGAAAATTACTTTGGATCTAGACAATGCCAAAACATTTCACATGTTACATCACGCTACATTTATATAATACGCAACTGCAAAATGTACTTCACCTCTATTACCAGAATTGAAATGCTAAGAACAGAGACTATACATACTTACAATATACATTATAACAATATACATACATTGATTATGTAAACTACTTATTGGCAAAGCGATTTGGATTAAGCTCAGATATTTGATTCATTTCTTACATTTGGCAAATATACTTCAAAACTATAATTTTGGTAAGGTGAAAAATGAAAAGTTCTATCGTCCATAAATAATGAGTATCGTGAAATTTCTTATAATTGGCAGATAGTCCAAGACTCAGAATATTAGCGGTAAATTATATTTTTTTCCAAAAACAAAAACAGAAATATATTCCCAAAACAACGGGATTACTTGCATTCAGTTCAAATATGGAGTATATCCGCCTTTTTGATCTTCAGCAAATGCTCAACTTGTAAATTTAAAACTGTTTCTCGATTTTTATTAATTTTAAACAAAACTTGCATTTTATATAAATGCATATAATAATAATAAATTAATTTCCAAGACGAAAATAAAACTCTGATAAAATTGGTAAACCTGCAGGGAACGCGATTTTTGTATATAAACCAACACATTTATCCTCATTGCCATAATATGAAACGCTGTGGCCGTTAGGTTCCCATTCAATAACGAAAACTTAAACACATTCGGAATAGAAGGAAGCCATCCATTAAAACTGTATTAACACTGAATCAAAATAAGATATAGCCAATAACCTTTGTCAAATAGACATAAACACCTTCCCTTATCATCGGTTTTTGAAGGACACTGATTAGGTTAAATGAAAGACAGTAGCGTTTTTATATCCTTTAATAGAATTTTTGTTTGTTACTTACTGGTTTATTATCTGCTATCCAACACTTGCAAAACTCGCAATACTTCCTGGCTTGGGACTTCCAATAATCGGCCCTGAGAAAATAAAATGGTTCAAAAAAAAACAGAAATGCAATTATTGGAACGAATTTAATCGAATAATTTCCAATAACAATCCATTTGTATTACAGTATAAGTATACAATAATAATATACATATTTTATTGATAGAGCAAAAGTAACATACTTTAAAATGGTAAATCATGATTACAATAATGGAGACAAAAAAAAAGAGATTCTAAAAATACTGGTTAGGTAACAATTAGAGTATACAGAGGTAAGAATAACTACAGAAGGCGCATTCTAATATCAAATATACTGTTCGAATTAAGGGAATGAACGGATATAATAAAAATTCTTTTACATATACAAATACAGAGATACTTTTATAATTAATTACAAAAAATATTACACACATCAAACTAAATACTAATAAATGGAACAAGAATAATAGTTGAGTACTCATAGTAAATACTGATAAGAATTTTTGAAGAAACGTTCAGATTACGTGACCAAAAAAATTTTTCCGTCGTTGAGATGTTTTGATTGAAATAATTATTTTACGTGGCACTAATATCAACCGACAAAAATACAAATTCATCATCAACAGCTAGATAACTCGATTCAAAACAAATACTGCGATATTCATTAATAGAAAGTTGACCAAAAATAAGCTAAACAAAAGGATATAATAACAACCTCACCCTAACATCATTTGGCTATTTTTGTTCTTGTTGAAACTTCTTTCAAACCTTTCGCTACTAGCGTTATAGTTAACATCAACATGAGAAATTCGTTTATAAGAAAAATTAAACATCCAGAACAATCAGTATAATTTCACATAAATCATTTCAATCCGAATATGTTTTCAGATAGTTTAAAAAAAATTTTTTTAGTTGTACGAATAAAGTTTCCTATGGAAAATGTATATTGCAAGCTCCTATCAATTTTGGGTGAAACCTTTAGGTCAATTTGGTATTTCCCAACAGTACTTCATCTCAACAACCGGCAGACACGCTAATTCAAAATTTGTCATTTACTTTCATACGTATACGTAAAGCTGTCAATGAATTCTTTTTGGTCACTAGCATATGAAAAAACAACAAAAAAGGTTCACACCAAAGCAAACCAGTTAATCAACAGCTTAAAAGACACTTTCACCTAAGACAACCCGTTTATTTTTTATAAAAATAACTTATTCCCAATCCGAATTTGAGAGAATTCCAAATAAATTAGCCAGCTAGGTTCATGCGGGAATAAATAAAGCTGGACAGCCAACGATTTACACTATTGATTATTTTAGGCGCTATCATTTTGCTCATTGCTTATTCGTGTGCCATTTCCGCCAGCGATGTTTTTAATTCATTTTTAAGCAGTCTGCTGGAAATGAATCACGCAATAATAAAACCTGTCTGCGTTTGGTTTTAAAGTTTGGTGGCAGAGTATTGTTTGAAAAACAATCCTGAAAACAAGCCTATGTATATTCGACGCCAACTGCAAATTTTAACGATGTTTATATTCACAGGTTCCATTAAATTCATTCCCTCGCACGTTTCAAATCAACAATAGAAATCTTTCTGCTTTGTTTTAGTGGAGTTTTAAATGAAAATAATTCAAGCAAAATAGGCGTCGAATAATGCAGATTGTTTGATCATTTTAAAGATTTTTGAATTGTATTGAATAGTTGCTGTGTTGGTGATGTATTTGGTTATGCAAGTATTTCAAGCTCAGTTAATACCGACTATAAGATATATATCTAATAGTACGTGTGCGGTGAAATAAATAAACGACATTTGTTTATTTATATAAGGTGAAATTATAGGAAATATGTACATTACTCTCTACTAAATTTTTACAACTTCTGAACCTACTAAGTGAAACTTCGAGTAATCAAAGAATTATGCTTCCGGTAAAAAAAAAGCTCTAATTTCTCTCTAACTATTTAGCAATTAATAAAGTTGAAATAATTGATCTATCGTCGCAATCATACAAATGATGTTTGTGATCGTACTAAAGGAAATTCCGGTTACACTTTCACCAAAACCACTGAATTTTTCGTGTTTTATGTTCGTTCATTCTTTGTTTGTTTCTGCTGTTAAATTAATCCTGAAATTTTTACGAAAAACGAATGGGACAAGATGGAAGAATCAATCCTTGTGAAGAAAAACAAATATTTCTATAGTAAAAAAAAATTGAATTTACTTAGTTTGAAGTTCTAAGGGTTGGCGTTAGATTGTAGTTAGTTTTAGCTGCCTCTGTCTCAAGTAGATACTTTTTGAGTTTGAAGAAAAACCTTGGTTCAGTCAACAAAGAAAAGCTTTTATGGTATGCTTTGAGAATTTGAGTTTTGGAAGCAATTCATTTTCGCGGATGAAGTTCGGCTAGACAGCTACGAGTATGTAGAAGAGCTAATGAATCACCAAAAAAGAAAAGTTCGCGAGCCACAATGAAACATCGAGGTTCGGTTATGGTTTGGGAGTGTATGTTTGTCGGAGGCACTTGGAACTTACACTTTATTAAGGGTACTATGAATCGAAATACGTATCTAGATATTCTAAAATAAAATTTTAAATAAAGCGCGAGAAGCTTAGCCGAGAAGCTTAGAGCAGAAAGATCATTTAAATTTTGTCAAGATGATGATTAAGCAAAAGGCACAAGAAGTTGAGTGCTTTATAACTGTGTCTCAAGTAGTTGAAACACTCTTGCCGAGACCAGATCTCAATATTATTTAAAATTAATGGAGCCAGTTAAAAATTATGATACGATAGCACGAAATTTTTGAAAAAAGGACAACTGAAAGCTGCATTAAGGGAAGAATGGTCAAAAATATCTTCAGAATATTATGAAAAATTAGCGAAGTCAGTGCCCAGTAGGTTAACAAACGTGTAAATATTACACAGTGTAAAACCAAAGTTTCAAAGGTAGAAGAGTTTCACTTTGAGGTTCAGAATCATTGTTTTATTTTTTCTAAACATTTGGATTTTATGAAATATTTTTTTTGAGTATTTAATCCATTTTAACTTAATTAACAGACATTCATATTAAAGTAAACTTTTTCTATATATTTTATGTTATAAGATAAATAAGGTATTAAGTGTAGGAGTTTCACTTAGGCTAGATGCATGTATTATATGGAGTACCGGTGAGAATTATTTTATTTTCGTTAATATGGCCCCGATGTTATATAGTATAGTCAGAAAGCTGTTGATTGTAGTTAAATAATTTACTAACAAATGATGTGTAGCTGTTACAAAAAAAAACTGTTATTGATATCAGATAGGTTTATATGTAACAGTTAACACAGACACAGACGATATATTAATGCTATGTATCCTCCGATATCCTAGCAGGTGAAATTGAAATGTGTTATAAATAACTTCTTAAATGATTGGATCGAAATACATAATCAATAGATGGAAACTGAAATAAGATTGGATAAAAACACGCACTATTTCGTATTTTGTCATCAAATTACATTTAAGAATATGGGAAATACTTATTTAAGAGTTCTGAGTGAATATTTCGAAGTTAATCAAAGTGCAACAATACTATATATAATCTATTAAATAGTAAACAGCATCAAATGGCGTATTATATTCGATAATAATAGATCTTTAAAATGCAGTCAACTTCAACAATTTGGTATGCAACATTTGCTAAATACATGCAAACGTTAGCGTTACTAAAATATCGTATCTGAACTAATTATTTACAAGTGCACAAAGTGGACCGTATATTATTAATGGGATACCTCATGTCAAATTCCCATTTCAGGGCATTTCGAAAAATTAAATATGGTTAAATATTAGTTTTTGAATTTAAATATTCTAATGTCATGTATAATAAATGTCGGAACCAAGTCTCCGGTTTAAGCATCAAAAACAGAAATTAAAATCATAAATTACTTCATATTACTTCTTGTTTCCAGGTGAGGAATTCACCAATAGCGCCTCTTCCTTGCTCTTCTTTAAACGATGTTTTAAGTAATTGAAAAATAGTTTCTTCTTCATCTTCTTTATACTATGGATTTGATAAAATTGGCAAATTGTAATATAAAAGTTTCAGAAAGAATCGAGATAATACATTCCCGTGGCATCCAAAAATAATTGAGGTAGAGATTTATCTGATGGATTAAGCTTTCACGACCACATGCCAGTGTTTGTTTTAACCACAACTTTTAGTTTAGTATATTCCTCAAGCTTCTTACATTTCCATGTAAAACTTTATAATAAAAGAATTTTATTTAATTTAGCTTCTTTTTGCAAACATATGCAACGGCAGAAATAAATCAACTATTTGTCATTCATCACAGTTCCGACATTTCATAAACATAAGCACTCTACAACAAATTAATTTATAAGCTTAGAACACAATACATTGGTAATACACATTCTATAAATATTAAAATATCACAATATGGCAGTATGTTTTAATAATTACCGGAAGTTTACCAAAGATATTAATGTGGCAATTAATAAAACATACCAGTACCTAGCGAAATACTAAGAATTTATTAAAGCATTATTTTAAATTTATTAAACCAGAAAGAATCGAATGTTAAGTTCACATTTTGTTTGATTTATATCGCTATTAATTACAAGAAAAAAACTTGTTGATTTCTTTTTGAGAAAATGTAGCATTTGTATGAGTCTTCTATAGAAACATAAATATTGTGAAGTGAAACTATAAACGATTTGATTTACGCAAATGGAATGCTTCTACTTTCGTACTTTTTAACTTGAAAAAATCAAATAAAAGATTAATGTCTAGATTTCAAATAAATATCTTGAACGTTTAAATTTCCTTTTAATTTTTTTATTTCTAAACTTTAGGGGGAAATCCACGTTTCAGTTTAATAAATTTTTATTGTTTTTATCGATTCAATCTGCTTTAATTATATAAGAAATCAGATCCCTGGAAAAAGAAATACTGCTACAACAAATACTTTCTATAATAATCACCCTGTTTTTCGTCCAAATTTAAAAAAATATTAATTATGAGCAAAAAGATTCTACATAGTTATATATATCATCATATACAATATTATAATAATATTAATAAGGAAATTGGTATCAATTATCACAGATAGGTAAAAATAGGTCACATTAGACTAGATTAGGAATATTATTTTTATAATATACGAAATTAGACTAGATGTCATTGTACTAAGGACACTTATAGCTTGGTCAATTCTATAAGTATAGGATAATGAATATTCTCATCATAATCATTGTTTTCCAGCAGTTTTAAATGCCTTTCCCATACTGTATTATTATAATTCTTTATTTCTTTACATTTAAAGCCCTTATTTTCCGATTGTTGTATAAAATTTTGCAAAGTATTACCGCGATTGGGTGCCATGACAAGACCTATACCATTTATATCTAAGGTATCCCAGATAGTGTTAATTAATGCAGATCGAGCTTCATCAAAAAATAGGCAATCTGCACTCAATATAACATCAAACTTGACATCTGATTTTGTTTCTTCCCACTTGAATACTTGACATGACACTGGACAAGTAAATTTATTAAGGTACATGCTAACTTGGACATTTTCGATGGATATTTTATTTCCATCTGTAAGCACGACGTTTTTGGCAGAAGCGTATTTACCACAAAAAAGGCCAGCAAGGCAAGACATACCACCGCCCAATTCTAAAACTGACTTTTGATAAAAAAGATTTAAATTTGCTACAAGGTAATAAGTTAAAGTCTCTTCTGAAGGCCAAATGCATATATTTCCTGTGTTATTAAAGCCCATTAGATCCTCAGCAGAAAACGTGTGTTTCTTATGACCAACAACAACAAAATATTCTCGGTCATCAATATTCATGCAATATTTATACCATGTGTGTTTGTCAATCTTATCAAGTACTTGCGTATCTATACTTTGCAAAATATTTTCTAATTTTTGCGTATTTAAAAGCATGAAGGATGAAATTCGTCGTATAGAACACTCATCCGTAGGGCTTGACGGTTCGCTTCCACTGGGACTCTAAATAAGATATCGTTAGCATGGATTAGAAAAAAATTAGTTATTTCATTTGTTGATTATTTTTAACAGACCTTCAAAGCCTTTGCCAAAATTGCCCAGCGTCTGCGAGCTACTTTTTTCTTTTCATTGCTGTCAGTTGTTATTACTTGATTAATGTCAACATTGCCATTTACAAGTCCTAATTTTTTGTTATTTTGGTCCATAGAGTTAACATGATGTTGTGGTCTGTGAATGCCTGCAAAGGCACAAAATCAAATAAACAACGAACACTGACTCCCTCATGCTTTTAAATACGTGTGCGTAATCAATTAAGTTAATTGTAAAGCAACTAATTGCAAATGTGTTAATAGCAAACAACACGCAGACAAAATATTACAATAATAAAATAAAATACTTACATTGTTCAAACAAATCACTTTCTAAATTGTCCTTAAAGATTAATAAAATACACTATGAAACTATTTTATTAATCTTTATGAATTTTATGAATTGTTTGACAGTACACCATACAGTACACTAGTTTCCGTTAGACTGTACAGTGACATCTATATGAGACCTAAAACCTAAAAGACTTAATCAAACAATGGGCGCCTAACTTCCTCCGTTTTGAATTTATACTCAACCAAGCCGGTGTATAAATAAATCTATTATATTCGAGTGTAATTATCTTCATGAGTTACTATTTATAAAATGTTATTATAGTGTTTCATATTAGGAGCGTACATAACTTAATAAGTATTATAAATCACAACTTTTAACGTAAATTATCAATATTATATATATAGGTATAATCGTAGGAATCGGATCTAATCCATGTTATAGAATTCGCATGACATACATTTAATATTCTATTTATGATTTAAAGCACCATTCATAATTCCCCACATAAATAAAATGTCCGAGTCTGTATGTACAGTGGACGGTCTAAGTTTTGTCTCCCCCTTGCAAGGACTAAATATCGATACTATCTTCCGCGTGGCGAGGCCAAGTACTTAGGTTCAGCAAATAAAAGCGTAGAACCGCGTTTATTGGGAATACCCATCATAAACTAAAATGGGAATAACGAAATCTACTTGCGAATCCTACAGTAATCCAAGCGACGGCTACGAGTGGTAGAAAGTAGATACATCGCCTCAGAGGGAGACAAAACATAAAAATGTCACTGTACACTTCGATTATATTGCCTATTGTATTTTATGAGAAACAACCAAATAAATATAATTCAATCTTTGAGGTACGATTTTTATTTATTATTTACGACTTTTTCCTCTGATAGAGAAACAGGGCAATAGAAAATAATTATCTTAATATTTCTCACATATATTTTCCTCAATATAACAGAAATTGCCAGTGCCACGCAGTGGATACCAAGCGCCTGTTTTTTTTTTTTAATTATGTACGATACATACTATAATAAGATGTATCTTTGCATAGTAACATACTACTACCGATGATAAACACTGAAGTACTGACACACTCCGCACCACATAAGTTATTTGATTAATTCGGAGCAATTGTTTCGGAAATTCCTGGATTCTCATTGTCAACCGTACGGCCCAATGATGTGAGAAAAAAATTTTAATTCTAACATGCCTCCTAGAAACAATCGTTCCGAATTAATCAAATAACTTGTGTAGTAAGGAGTGTACCTACATTTAAGTGTTCGCTATACTACCCCGTAGTACTTGCTACAATTATTTACTACCGATGATGTAAGATATAAGGTATAAGAAATTAATTAATTCCCAATAGTTTTTACAATTTTTCAATTTAAATATTGAAGTGCACCTAAAACAAAATTCCAAATTTGCACTATCGGTAACCATTTAGGGCTAAAATCATATATTCGAATAATTTAAATACTTGAATATACATAGTGGGGAATTAACCAAATTACTTGAATGTCCCAATATTCGAATTGTGAATGTGAGTGTTCATATTCATAGAAATATTCGGACATTCGAACACTAAAATAATTTTCGATGGTTTCTTCTGCTTTCTGTGTTACTTGATAATATACACGACATCCGGCTTGGCTTTTTCTTATTAAATTTTGATGATATAAGTTCACAGTTTCAAAAACCAATTGGACGATTACTATTAATTAAGTTACTATTAGCTGCTGTTTGTTTACTGGCAATTTATAACTGTACAAATCTGTTATAATTTGACTATTCGCATACAACAGCGAGTAAATATTCGACAGAAAGTTACAAAGTATCCATTACTGTATATACTGTACATGCACATGGGGGGGAGGAAGGAAATTAGAGTTGACATTTTGGATGACCGGCAATAAGAAACGAAAGTGAAATTATTTTAAAGAATTAGGGGGGTCATTGCTCCTCCCTGCCCCCTCTGTGTACACCTATGGACATGCATTCAGAATTTTCAAATTATTAAGATACGCAGAGGGGCGGAAATGCGCATAGTGGCAGAACAGAGTGCTCCATTGAGAAGGATGAGCGTAGCAGCAACAGCGCTTCAAGATCAACATTAGTTGATACATTTCTCACTCGTTCATTATCTATTGCGGTACAATATGGCCTTTCTCTACCCTCCTCTGACTACGCCCATGCTTGTATATTGACCCTTTACAATACTAAATATATTATATTATACTCTGGCAAATATATTTGCTTATTTAATCAATTTATTTTGAAAATAAAATGTTTACAGGTAAAGCAGGAAAGTATATTATCCAGGCGTATTTTAAAATAAAATTCAATATTATGACGTATATGAGCAAGAACGATAAAAGCGTAGACAACAGTAATAATGGCCAAACATTACATTTTCGAGTTCACCTCGACGACCAGCAGATATGTGTTCTCAGGAATAGGTTCAATTCATTTAGAGCCAACCCTAACATTAACTACCAACTGTGATATGCGACCAACATTACAGTAGTCTAAAGAAATATTATTTGATGTAACCCTACTGTTCGGCGCATACAAAAATGTGTTAATAACAAAATGCAGAGACGGGTTGTCGTTACGGGTATGGGAGTGCTCTCCCCCGTTGGAAATAATTTAAAAGATTCATGGCACAACATTATTGCCGGAAAAATTGGAATTAAAAAGCTGGATGGTGATGCGTATAGCAATCTTCCATGCAAGATTGGAGGTTGTTTAGAAGAGAATGGATCCAAATTTAATCTTTCAAATTATTTCTCAAAATCGGAACTACGATCTATAAGTCCAGCAACTGCTTATGCCTTATACGCTACTGATCAAGCGTTACATGATGCACAATTATTGGAATTAACAGATGAAGATAAAGAAACAGTTGGTGTTGCAGTAGGAATGGGTATGGTTGATTTAGTCGATATATGTGAAACTAATAAATCTCTTCAAAAGGGCTATAATCAAGTAAGTCCGTTTTTTGTACCAAGAATATTAGCTAATATGGCCGCAGGTCAAATTAGTATCAAATATGGGTTCAGAGGTCCAAATCATTCTGTATCTACTGCTTGTGCAACAGGAGCTCACGCTGTAGGTGATTCATTTAGGTTTATACGTAATGGAGATGCTAATGTCATGGTATGTGGTGGTACAGAAGCATGTATCTCTCCACTTTCAATTGCAGCTTTTTGCCGTTTGAGAGCTTTATCTACATCATATAATACTGAACCAGAAAAAGCATCAAGGCCTTTTGATAAAAAACGAGAAGGATTTGTAATGGGAGAAGGTAGTGCCATTTTAGTTCTGGAAGAGCTAGAACATGCAAAGAAAAGAGAGGCGCATATTTATGCAGAAATATTGGGTTACGGACTCTCAGGTAAACCATATTTCTAATGATAGAATTCAATTTTTTATGTATGCATTGTAAAATCATTAAAATTTTGTTAAACTGAGACTAAAATTAGTTCCCAAAGCCTGATGTGTAAAATTGCAAGCATTCGATGTAATAATACACGATGTTAAATTTTAGTGCAAATATTATACACAGTTAATGAATATGAAATCGTCAATCAAGAACTACAATGTAAAGGTGTTCGCAATCGCTTCAATACAATCACACTGTATACGGTTCCTTTTTTTCTCTATTCATTTAAAGTAGAGGTTCCCAACAGGCTCACTAAAATTTTTAAAAGGGTTTCTTTTGAACTTGTCTTTAACCGGGTGCCTAATGTCATTTGTATATGGTGTAAAATTAAATACTAAAGTGGATAAGTCACTAAATATATTGTTTGCTATATGTTTTAGGTGATGCATCGCATTTAACAGCGCCAAGAGCAGATGGTAGTGGTGCGATAATGGCAATGAGAAGGGCAATTAATGATGCTAAAATTGATATATCCTCTGTGGGCTACGTAAATGCTCATGCTACTTCAACACCAGTAGGAGACAGTATCGAGGCTAAGGCAATAGAGAGTTTATTTCGAGAAGATATCGAAAAAATACGCGTATCGTCGACTAAAGGAGCTCATGGACATTTGCTAGGTGCTGCAGGAAATCTTGAAGCAATTTTCACCATAAAAGCCGTCGAGGAAGGTATTTTACCTCCAACGGTAAACCTTGATACTCCAGAGGAAAGTCGATTGAATTTTGTACCAAAAAAATCGCAAATGTGGAAAGAATGTAAACGTAGAATAGCTCTCAAAAATGCGTTCGGTTTTGGTGGAACCAATGCTTGTTTATGTATCGCAGAATACCAGGACTAACTTTTTACTGATAGTTAAGAAGATAATTGTGATAATGTGTATATTTCTTTTAATAAATGTGGGTAATTCCTAAAAATAGTACTTATTTAGAAGCGCTGTTTATTGATTTTTGCGTTAGATAGCAGATATGAATAAATGTGTTATAGAAAGATGATTATTAAGGTCCATGTTAGAGTGGATAACAACTACCACCCACAAAGGTGTACCGATGAACCGTAACACGACGAAACGCAAGCTTATACTGATACCTTGCTTTCACCTTTGGTGTGATGTCACTAGTCGGCTACCCTCGCAAAACAGCGGCTAACTACCGACTTGTGTAGAGGTCGATATAGTTATTAATTTCAACATTTTCAGTGATTCATCATTTTTTTTCCATCACCTTGTGTGATACGAATTTACCTTGAAGGTGGCAGGCACAACGTTAGGATGGAAACTATTTCTTTTTTATTAACCCATACATTTTCCTTTTGACGTTCTTTTTCCATTACTTCAATTTTTTTTGTGCAGTAAGTATTCCTGTTATGCTGCAATTGCTGAACTTTATATAATAGCGGTGTAAAACAAACACAAAATGAGATGATTTCTCTCGAAAACGTTTTTGCTAATTAGAGAAGTGTTAAGGGTCTAAATAGAATAAATAAGGTATTAATTTCAAATATTTATTCAGGATTTACGAACAGTAACTCGTGCCATTTTATAGTCAGCACTACTATACAAAAAGAAAAACAAATTATAACAATAAACCCTTTTGGAATGCAACAATGTAAATATAAGATCCCATTACTAGTTCAGTTATTAAAACAAGAAGACTTGCGGCAATTTCACTGTATATTCGCCATAGAGTAATGTGTATGCATTGATCCAGTAGCAGTAGCTTCACTTTATTCCTTCCCTTGCTCGTTTGATTATATTATTTAAACAGACATTGGAGTAATTCAGGTACTTCTTATAATTTTTAGACAGAGACAAGAGTGGGAAAGCGAGCAAATTATTTCTTCCTTATAATGCGTGTCGTTGAATTGTAAAATTTGAGATAATTGTAATAACATAAAATATCAAAATAGATAATGTTCAGTATATTTCATTCACATAAACATAAAAAACAATACAAAATAAAAATCCTGGCAAATTATAAAAAATTAACTAACAGGTATGTATACGCAAGAATGAAGATAAAATAATTTTGTAGACAATTAATAAAAGGAATCAAATTCATTGGTTTATTTTAGAGCAAGATATGCGTATGCAATTTTAAAGGTCAGCTTCGTAACACATCGCAAACATATATACTGTACGGTGCAGTTTAACTAGTTTCATATTTTATTGTACCTTTTTATGTCATCGGCAATGTTTTGGTGAAATTACATTTTATTAGTAATTACTAGTTAAACCTATCATACGGCATGCATGTTTATACAATTATACAAGAAGAAATACATTAAACGACAGGGAAATAAGTAGGTAATCATTTTATCTTCGCTTTTGCATTGGAAGAGTGCATCAACATAATGAACACATCAATTTGAAGCGAATTTCGTGGGTACAAGTATTCTGGGAACCTGTAGTGGTCCATTCACACATAACTGGGCAAACTTTTTCTGTAAGGTTTCCTTCAGCTGCAGTCGCATCTCGCATACTTTCCTATTATTCGTTTTGAATTCTTGCACCTCCTCTGGCGTTATGTAACATTCACTATCATCATCGCTATAAAAATGATCCTAAAACAAAAAAAAAAAGAAAATTGTTGTAATGAATTTTTTTTTATAATTATAAGTTTGTTCGCTCGGCCCACATCAACTACTCCGAGTAACCAGTGTAAAAATATGCTTGCGTGCAATTTCACCAAAGTTGTTCGTTAGGACCCGTGTAGCTGCACGTTAGCATTTCAAAGTCACCTCAGGGGAGTGGCTCGCTAACAGCATGATTCGTGTATTCCGGCCCTTGGAGGCGTTAACCAGTAACGTGAACAAAAATTGTCTGTTCCCTTTCAATATGCCAGCATGTGATAATGTAAATAAAATTAAGCAATAAGTTTATTGCGCAGTTAATGTGATGTTTGCTAATAACTACCCACATAGAGCGGGCGGATTAAGTTTATATCCAGTAGCAGTTTGAAATTTTTACTTCTTACTGATATAACATATAACGTACATCAAATCTTAATATCAATTTAATCACAAGAAGACCATCACAATGACAAACCGTAATAACAATAACTGAAAATGTACTCCCTATTTAATTGTAGTAACATTTTTCTCAATTCAATGCCATATTAGCCTACATTTTTAACCACAGCGTTGTGCTGGTTATAGTTTGATAGCTTCTGTGTTGGCTACTTTTCGTTTCGGCAGTTTCACCGGTTGTCGGCCTATAAGACCCGAAAAGCTAGTTGGAACCAACAAGCCCGTTCAACCGGTTAAATCTTTTCCGTCCTACAAAGAATTCATTCTTCAAGAAAGTTAGTTATATTTATATCGCACTATTCTTACTACTAAAAAAAAATTCAATGGCGATCTGCTTCACACTTCGTTCTTTAGTCTAACAATATCTATAAAATGCTTACAATAATCCTGACAAATAACACGAATCTAGTAAAACAATCAAATTTTAATAATAAACATTCATGTTATTCATCCGCATTAGCGAATTAAATTATCATTAATTAATGGAATTTACAAGAATTAATTGTTAGAAATAAGATTAAACAGTTTTCACTGGCCGAAGGGGCTTGTCGGAATTATCAGGTTGAGCGGACTATTCGAGCTGAATGAACTGGTCGGGCTAAACCGACTTATCGAGAATGGCTGGAACATTTTAGCCAGAACATTTGTACTTGTTATCCAGAAAATATTGAGCTACCCAAAATAAAATAGTAAGCAACCGTTTATACCCGAGCGGAAGATGAGTAATTTAGAGAAAAAGTTTTTAATTGATAAATATTCAGATAGACGTTCTGTAGAAGACAAAATTATATATAAGTACACAGGTTGTCCAGTTTCCGCAGCACACGATACAAGAAAGGTTGGTTTTCTTTAAATAGGATGAAGTCTATATATTATTTATGACGCTTTTGGATGCCTTTCTATTACTTCCAATCACACACTGGCTAGACACGCAGTATATTTGTATTTACAAATAAGTATTGCACGGGTCTGTACTTCTTTATGCAGTGAACTTTATAATAATGCCAGAAGCATGAAAAAGGTAACAACTTTTACAGTTCGTAGTATGTTCGCATCAAATTTGGCCAATGTTGCATATTGATGTACACAATATAAAATTGAATGGGAACGAAAAACAAAATAATACTTACATCTAACATTTCTTGTAAACTAAGTTGATGTCCGTTTCCATGTGGGAATCTATTGTACGGTATATAGTCCGGTTCTGGTTGACAGCAACCGTCCGGACATGCTACTTCGGATCCTTCAGGTGAACTCGGTAGGCTGGAACTGAGAGAGGTAATCTCGCAACATCCGTTATTATTCTCCGAAGAGTAACCACAGTCGTGTGAATGATCGCTCGAAGATCCGTTTTCCTTCTTAAACTCGCCCGTCGATAGATAATTATCACACTTATAGTTTCTTTTGCCACTTTTCGCGTTCGTACCGCCGCCGCATTTACAATCGTTTATCCACACTTCACCGCAACCGCCCTTCTTCGCGCCCCCGTTTAAATGATGCTGTTGATGATGATTCTTCTCATGCGGAGAATCCCCCTTACTATTCATAAACTTATTTTTCACGGGCGACAGCTCCATACATTCTACGCAATTCAATACCTCGTTGTTCTTGTGCATTTTATTATCCGGCGTACAAGAGCATTCCTTGTCTACATCTTCCTTATCTTCAAATTCGTCGCCATCTTCACAGTCGTTATACGTTTCTTTCCCGTCTTGTTCGGCCAACCTTTCCTTTTTGCGTTTACGTTTCAACTTTTTCTGTTCCTTCCTCAGTTGTTTTTGTTGTTCTTCCCTAGTTAACTCGGCGTAAAGTAATTCCAATTGCGATACTCCCTGTTTGTGTTCGATTGCGGTTTCAAAGCTTCTCCATAAAGCATCTATTGCGACAGCGGCGAAAACTTGACAAGTACATTCTTCTTCGCGCATGCGCATATAAATACGATGTAGTCGTTCATACATACAAATACCTGGGAAAGATGAAATTTTATCAGCAATGTGTAATATTTTTGAATTGTAATTGTAAAAAAAAAAACAATTTAAGCAATGAATAAAGAATTACACATGGGCGCATAGAGCCCCATACATGTACGATGCATGGATCGATTCCGTATTGTGGCGCGTTGTAGGTTGGAACGGCTTAGCCACTTTGCGTGATTTTTTGAACTACATTCTGCGCATGCATCTGACTAGTAGTTCCGCGAAAATCGGCGGATCGATTTGATCGTTCAGCAGCCCGTTGAACACGTTACACGACGTCAGTATCCTTATCTCTAAGACTATCTAACTTTAACTAACCGGAAATTAGAGACATAGTGTCCAATTATCCTATCTTTCAATCTTAAATGTTGCGATATGGGAAATTGTTTTAATGAATAAATCGACAAATAATTAATTATGTGTTATATAATCACCTATACATGTAAGCACTTCCTCTTGAGCTATTTCCAAAGTTTTGGCATGTCTTTCACGTCTGCTGCCAAGTAATTCAGGTTCAGCTCTACTAATCAACTTGGCGATATACTCAGTCTTCGTTTGGAGGTGAATATGCTTATCCGGTATACAGCGTTTTATGCCGGCGTACAAAGTTGAAACGTATCCTTTTTCTTTACATGGCTCTGGATCTTCAATTAATAAGCTATAAGCTAAAAAAAAATGAAAGGAAGTTATAATAACAATCGGAAGTTAATTACTTCTTACCTTTGAGCACTTTTGTGCGACATTCACCGCAAAACCTATGCTTTCTCAAATATGTTTCCAGGGTGCTATGGAGACTAGTAGCTTCGATGATGCAAACATCCCTTTTACATTCTGGTCTCATACATTCCCAGACGTCTCTCCAGGCAGGTGTTATTGGACGACTGCGTTGAGAATCTAACGAGTGCAAAAGGCAACGGTGGCTTTTCTTGCTACGCCTAGGTTGACTGTCTACTACGTGATTGAGTCTTGTGCTGAAATACAGTTACAACAGTAGTTATTTATTCATTTTAGTTTATTATTCAAAATGATGGATTTTTTGCAATCCAATTTACAATATTTTTTCAGTGGCATTTTCGCAGTACTAATATTTCTCCTTATCGGTTACCACCAACAAAAACCAACATAGTCTACACGCATTCTCTATGAAGCTTTGTAGGTAATAATCGTCAAACTGTGTGTTTATCGCTAAATTTGACTAGATTTTTGATTTATGTATTTATGACGTTTGATT
This sequence comes from Marronus borbonicus, assembly GCA_902655005.2. Classification (NCBI taxonomy): domain Eukaryota; kingdom Metazoa; phylum Arthropoda; class Insecta; order Coleoptera; family Scarabaeidae; genus Marronus; species Marronus borbonicus. Next base: position 9,982,672 of record LR737386.1, read on the forward strand.
TTTGCGAAATGAATTATATTATGCTGTTTTTTCGAAGTTGTTTGTGAAATGTCCAGTTGTGATAAATTATCACTTGTCTTGGTATCCACTTCCTATAATCCATAACTTTTACCGTACTTTGCCACGCTTGAACATCTTTTGATCTGTAGAGTGTAGTGCCATTTCGAACAGTGCTCAATATATAGCACCTCAGAACATCCGCACCTGTAGGCAGTAACGATATTGATAATTTCTTCGTAATGAAAAAAAGGGACACATTTTACCGAGGGATCTTCAAAAATAGTAGTCAATGAAAATCATTCATTAATAAGTAATACGCAAATTATAGAGAGATGATCCGGAAGGGTGATACAAGTGAAACAGATGAAATATATATCCTTTAAAAAATTTGGAAATGCAACTCGAAAGTTGAGAAATGGCAAAGCCGCTGGAGATGACAACACTCTGGCTTAATAATATACGGATACGGTTTTTATTCTTTTAGATAGTAGTTGTAATACAACTTTATATTTGTCGTCAGAATAATATTTGATTTTTTTTTCTTGTATCTACACATAAAGGAAAAAAGTTATCCAAGCATTACTCTTTAACATTTTATTGTATTACTTGTAGTTATTTTAGCATGTTATGTTCGTTCCCATTATACATCAAATTTTACTCTTTTGAAAATCAATTATTGAGCAAGTACAATTTCAAGATATATTTTATTGATTCGACAATTTTTATCTTCTTTATAACTATACCCGCATTATATTGCTACGCTATGTACCATTTTATAAATTCCCATAATTACTTGTAATTTATTTTATAATTTTTTTAAAGATTTTATTTTTAAAGATTGCCCTCCAACATACCAGAAACGCCACATATGTTTTCTGTATCCACCGTGTATCTAACATTTTTGTGTAATGATACACAATGTAAGAGATAATTACAGTTAAACCTGCATTTGGACATTGCATCCAAGCGGTGGATTCATCAATGAAGTTATGGATTTCGGAGTACTATAGTTGTAGGCTAAGGAAAATGCAGAACAGGTTTTACAAAAATTGCCCATATACCAGGTGTGTCGGTAATTCTTTTCCGGTTTTTTCGCTAAAGAAAACACGTTACTTAGAATGGATAGTTAAAATTTATTTATTCAAAGTATTGGCCATTTGATTCTATACATTTTGTCCATCTCTCAGGCAATTTATGAATGCCATTCCAAAAGAACAGTTCCTCCTTTGAGCTAAACCATTCATCGAGCCATTTTTTAACTTCTTCGAAATCGGCGAAGTGCTGCTCTGCAAGCGCGTGCCCCATCGATGCGAAAAGGTGGTAGTCGGATGGAGCCAGGTCTGGAGAGTACGGCGGGTGCGATAAAACTTCCCATCCAAGTGATTTCAACATTTCTTTGACTGGTTTTGCTGTATGAGACGGCGCGTTGTCATGTTGCAAAATCACTTTATCATGTCTTTCAGCGTATTGTGGACGTTTTTCGATCAATGCACAGTTCAAATTGATCATTTGTTGTCGGTAGCGATCACTATTAACTGTTTCTCCCGGTTTCAACAGTTCATAATATACGACACCAATCTGGTCCCACCAGACACAGAGCATGGTCTTGCGACCAAAGCGATTTGGCCTTGCAGTCGATGGGCCAGCTTCGCCAGGTGATAACCATGATTTTTTTCGCTTGGGATTTTCGAAATAAATCCATTTTTCATCACCCGTTACTATTCGATGCAGAAATGACTTCCTTTCATACCTTTGAAGCAGAATTTCACTAACGATTTTTCGATTTTCCATTTGTCTGTCATTCAATTCATGTGGCACCCATCTCCCCATCTTTTGGATCTTTCCCATAGCTTGTAATCGTTCACAAATTGCTACTCGGCCCACATTCAACTTTTCTGCTAATTGTTTTTGTGTTTGTGTTGAGTCTTCATCCAATAGCTCCTGCAATTCCGCGTCTTCAAACGTTTTCGGCCTACCAGGACGTTCTTTATCTTGAACGTTGAAATCACCACATTTGAATTGTCGAAACCACGTTTCACATGTTCTTATGGTTGGAGCATGCTCACCGTAAGTCTCTACTAGCAAACGATGACTTTCAGCGGCTTTTTTCTTTTGATGAAACAAGAAAAGTAATGCGTGCCGCAAATGCACGTTTTCAGGCACAAAACTCGACATTTTCAAAAAATTATAAATCTATAACGCTGTTATTTTGGCGGAACGTAACTTGTGTAGTTTTAAGGTTAATGTCAGTAGAATAAAATTACATATGTATCAAATCATAACATTTCATACTTATGGCCAGTGACATCTGCCGGAAAAACCGGAAAGGAATTACCGACACACCTGGTATATCGAGCTGTAGTCCACTGTAGACTAATTAGTAAATCAATGAATTGCTATGAATTATTGCAAGGTACAAGAACCATTTCATTTAGAACATTAAGACTCTAGAAATAATTATTAAGAGCAATGGTAGTTACAATTCAAATCTTATATGATTGAATAATAATTACTTATTTTTGAAAATTTTCACTCGATATTAGTCAAAATTTAGAAACAGTTTTGTAATGTGACAAGTGTCTACTTTTTTAGAAAATATTAGATCCACCACCCATTTCTTAAACGAATAAAATAATTACTAGTATCAGTTATAATAATTTATTAGTAAATAAGTTTTAGTGAAAGGATAAATAATTTTAATGATAAGCTGATAAACATTATTATATGCAGCTTAATTCGCGGTTATGAAAGCAGCACGTGACGAATACTAGTAGTAAACAAACATAATATTACTAATGCTTATCTATCAGAAAATAAATGTATGTATTTTTTTTTGATTGGCCAGGTACCTATTTAGAAAATGACAGTATGTTAATAAACAAAAAAAATAAAATAAATATATATAAAGAGCAGAGGTGTATTTATTATATGGTTATGGGTTGTTATTCCAATAGAGATTTTATGGACTGACTTAAATACAACGAAGTTTCTAAATGTCAATAATTATTAGACATTTATGTCAAAGAATTACATCCAGCAAATGGCCAATAATACACAGGTGCTTGCTGAAGTAATCAGCAGATTGAAAAATAGTAAAGGATTTGAGAAAATATTTCATAGTCTAAAAATTATATCTGTGGGTGGTGGAAATTGTCTTGCAGAATATAAGGTTGCAGAAGAGTCCTTGAACGAAGTCAATTCACTACATGGGGGTTTCTCTTCTTCCCTAGTAGATTCTGTTTCAACTTTTGCTTTGTATTCTCATGATAAAGTTAGAAGCCCAAGTGTATCTGTAGATCTCATCATTTCGTATATAAAAGCAGCTAGAGTTGGAGAAGAAATTATAGTGGATGCTAGAACTTTATCTGTTGGAAAGACATTAGGTTTCCTGACAGTCGATATAAGGAATAAGGCAACAAATCAATTATTAGTTAAGGGAGTACATACAAAATATATTATTCGAAAAAAGATATAGTTAAAAAATTAAATGATTGGTTGTTCTGTATGTAACACAAAATAAAAATTATAACTTAATGAGATAGTTTTACTTAACATTTCATATTTAGAGATCATAAATGGTATGCAAAGAGAACTTACCTATGTCCATGAAAAAGATTACATAGAAATTGTGGAGAATTTTGTTTATCTTCACGTACAGTTATAATACCATCTTTCTTAATAACTAGTGGATCTAAGGTAGGATGACCATATTTGAATAGTTGATAATATAATCTTTCTACGCTATAATACAACCAACAATTACCAATCTGTATATTATTAATAATAATCTAAATAGTAATACCTTCTTCGACAGCCAACGCAAGGTACAGCTTGATTTAAGACTTTTAAGATTTCAGAACGTGATACTTCTAATGAACTTCCAAGCTCATCTTCACTTAACAATGTCATTTTTCGACTGAAATCTTCAAGCTCTTTCCCCTTTATTTGTTGATTGTCAGACACTAATCCAACAGACTTTAAATCCATTACCATCTAAAGAAGAAGATACAAGATTTAGATTGATGATTTTTGGATATGTGAGTATTTGTAGGTCAGTAATTCTGTATGAAGGAATCCGAATTTCGATTTTTTTTTAAGGAAGCAATGATTAATGATAATTTTTGTGGTCGAATTAACGCAAATAAAATATAGTTATTACCGTTAAAGTTTCATCAACAACTAAAGGCAACTGTCTCCTGCTGAGAGTTTTTGAGGGGCGATAAACGTCCACCAATTTAGCCATTCTCATTAGTGCCAAGACATATAAATCACTGGCTCAATATTTAAGGTTTTTAATATGTTGTTGTAGTTGAAGACAATCGCTTCTTCTTCCGACCAAAATTAATTTTTTAACACAACATGACACATTCTGCCATTTGCAATTTACGAATTGTCAAGCGTCAATGTTTTTACAATATTGCTGACCGATAGATGGTGCCATATGAACAGTTTAAAAAAAATTAAATTAAAGTTAATTCTAATTTCTGATTTTGTTGAAATCTTAAAAGGTATAATTACTATTTAGCTCTTTAAACGTTTTAGTTACAGTAACTATGAGGACAATTTATCAATAATGTAAAATACATGAAAATTAATGGGGTACACCTGGGATCCAGTCAGAATTTTTCATTTTCTCTTGAACCGCTAATCTGATCTTTTTCTATTTCTTGATGAATTACCTAACACGTTTTCTTTCTAAATTTCTAGCACCTGTGGGGTGCTCTATGTACTACCGCTGGAATCAATTGGAAGCAAACTGGCTTCTGAAAATGTTGTTTTCAAAGTATCTATCATCACTGAGGATACAAGAGCAATAGTAATAAACGCATGGCAATGAATATATTACTGTATATTGCGACTTCTAAACGACTTGATTCGTAATGGATCACGGTATTTCCAGTTATTTAACGTTTCGAGGGAACCAACAATTACAGCGAATCCCGTGAACAAGGTACCTGAGGAACTACAGTGATCCATGTTGGTTATACTCACATTTTGCAGTTCAAAATTCCAGCTAGTAGCATACTGTAGTTCACTCAGAAGCATGTGGACTGGATTTGTTTGCCAACAATTTGTTCATTTTACAATAATCAGTAACGAAAATAACAACATTATCATTAGCGCTTTGTCCAAATCTTTTTTTTTCTTTCATTTCATATAACGAATGTGTTTTGGGGGCTATCGAAAAAAAAACTTCAAAAATTTAACAAAAAATAGTTTACTTCTTATTCACAATATATATGTTGTACAGTCGAAAACATAAAAAATATTCTATATTATTGGATAACAGTCAGCAGAGTATTACTCTTGACAACATATTTCATTTGAAACATCAAATAGGTCACTTATTCCTTCAGTTTCTAAAAGGCTAAAATAAAAATCATGTGCTCTTGGTAGCGGACTTAATCGTACAAATGAATCGCTTCCTGCAAATAGAAATAAACTGTAAGTAGAAAGTAAATATTAAAACATAAGAAACAAGTACGGTGGGTGACCGAATAAGGTACACTTTCGTGAAGGATGTTTGTTCGCATAAGGAACATCATCTGTTATTTAATCGATTGATTCGACCGCAGACTTTAAAAATGTATAATAACTTTGTAATACGGCTAATTAAAGACTTGTGGATTTAAGAATGTTCGTAAAATGCATTTCCTTATTTTTAATGCACTTGTACAAAAGAGCCTGCAATTTTTGTTTGTTTATGTGTTTAAACGAGAAAAAACAAAAGTTGCTGTTATGCAGATCTGTTATGTTGTATAGTGCCTCTCCTAACTTACGTTGAGCGCCTTGCACAAAACCTAGGCGATGTCATGTCTGCTTGTGTACAAATAATTTTAAATTGTTAAAATTTCCAAGAAAGTGTATGGTTAAAAGGAAAAGCCGCATTGTGTTCATATACGTATGCATAGACATATGCACGCTACAATACTAGTCGTGCAATGAATATCCGGAGTCTAGTCATAGTATATTTAAAGAGATAGATTGACATTTAACACATTGGTGTTAAATGTAGTTTGATTGTCAATGTTGCACGAACACAAATACGACCGTGCATCTTTTTCACGATATGAACTGTTTACGTTATGTAAATGCGTAAACGTTCGAAACAATCGCCCACTTTGTAATGTTATTTTAAATCGAACGTCCTGAATATTACAGGGTTTCCCTTATAAAAATAAACCAACATAACATGGGTTTCATAAGTAAGCCTTGTAACGACTACGGCTTCACGAAATTTGCAGAGATTAGACAGACTCGTGTTTATTCGTCTCAGGAGAATGGGTTCGTGTTGTCTACTGGTTTCTCCAGAGAGTCGACAAAACACGAGTTTGTCTAGTCTCTGGTAATTTCGTGAAGTGCGTACTCGTTTCTGCAGGGTTATTCATAAGTTTATTTCCACCAGAGATTTTGTGCTCAATGGCCTAAACAACATATAAGTATCGGCAACCTCCGCACCACACAAGTTTAATTAATTATATAATATAATAATTAATCCGGGACGGCCGTTTCGAGGACACGAATGGTCCTCATCATCAACCGGTAACCGAATGATCATTATCATCATATGTATTTTTTGCCATACTACGCCACAGCCCTTGCTATCATTATTATTCAACGGCCTAAGTTCAGATATATTAATTTTCTTAAAAAATCGAAATGCAAATACCTTCTAACGTATATTTTTATTAGATTAAATTGCGTAGTTGCCTCTACCTAGACATGGTGTTAGAACGGTTTCGAAATATATAACAAACTTCGAATTTAAATACTAGAAACGTAATAACGTAGGCTTCCACGGTCAGTCAGTTAAAACTAAACGTGTTCCGGGTTCGGACCGTGTCAGGGTTAAGCGAAAACTCGACGTTTCGCCCACAATCATATGAGGCTTCTTCAGGACAAGGAAAAGTGATAGGCAATAGTTAGCACTGTAATTCAGCGTATAAACCATGCCGGAGGCGAAACTAATTGAGCGGGAAGCGGTTGATCACGGTAATTCAACCATATCAGAGGCGAAAATCAGCTGCAACGGCAGTTTTTGTGATCTAAACTTAGGTGATTGTGGTCAATATCACGAATATCTAGAAATCTATTAGAAATAGGCATATTTTTACAAGATATCTTATGGCATCTATTACATTATCTGAAAATTTTGACGTCCTAACACTTACACAATAGACACAATTCCAGAAGATTGGACCAAAAAAGATATAAAATCATTACATTGTATTATTTGAACATTTAATGATGATTGCCAAGATGTTTACAATATGAAACAACATGAGGCCCATTGATTTGTCATGGTTCTATTTGAAGTACAGCAAACAAGTATGCATTGCAGTGCCAAACCCTTGAACGTCTTAATTTTTTATTTAATGTAAACACTTACCCTCTATGTTCGTACAATGTTCTTTATCTTTCATTTCAAAATGGCTTGATTTTTTAAATAGAATTTCAGCTGTCACTAATTCAGAATCTTCATCTGAATCATGCGGGTTTTGTTTTATCGGAGATGTCTTCTTTTTATATTCTGTATCATCAGCTTCTATCTTAATCGGATTTATATTGAATGCCTAAAATAATATCTTTAAAAAGGAATTTTAAAATAGAAATAAGCATACTTCATCATGCGGTCTTTTTCTATCAGAAATCTTTTCTTCGGTATCCATACTGACACATGCTTTGATAGGGGTTGAACATGATTTTACTTTGATAGAAAATGAGGTTTTGTTTTCCTAGAATTTTAAAATAAGCAATTTCAAACTAATATATGGTAGTGCATAATTACCAATATCTGTACATTTGTATCGAAAGGTGCGTTTAATGTAATAATCCTATCGTTAGTACCGAAACATTCTATCAAATCCTCTTTAGTGGTGTAGAGATACTTTTTACTATCAATATCGTCCGTTATGTTTTTTATGCTTTGTTCTATCCATAACCTATGTCTATCAAGTAGATTTTCGTAATGTTCCAACTTATTAAGTTCACCTTTTAAATTTAATACTTTATTGGCTATTTCTTGAGAATTACAATTTGGTATAGTGTCTTTATATGTGTAAGGCCTACAATTAAAATTGTAAACATTACCTTCTTTATAAGATACAGTTTACTTACTTCCACTGAATACTATTCTTACTTTTCTTCTCTATTAGACCAATACCTTCCAACACATTAGTTATATCATATATTCTCCGTTTTTGCCTTACTGCAAGCATATCCGCAGCCTACAAGAATAATACACACATTGTTCATGTAAAACTTAATAGTTGTACACATACAATTTTTAAGTCTAAAACACCACCATTGGCTTTCTGTAACAAATCAACGAATTTGGTTGTAAGAAGACCTAAAGACTTTTCGTATCTACTTGGTTGCACTTCTGCCATTGCTTTAAAACACGAAAAGAGCTTTTAAAAACATAATTCTTGAAAACCAAATTTTTGCATACACCAAACTTTTTATTTGATGTTGTAAATATCGGTAACTATATTATCCTAGCGGCGAAGAATTGGTTGGTATTATTGCATTTATTACTTTGTAAATTTCTACTATTGCATCGATATTGTAGAGATCTAGTGTTGCTATTGCGCGATTGATGGCGCCACTATGATAAAGATATATATGGCAATATATAACACAGTACTTATTTTCTCCGAATAGAGATAATTATTGAATTTTCATTTAGATAGGTCACAAATAATATAAGATTTTATGTTATCCTCTTCTTTATTTTTTTTTCTGTTTTTCTTTGATTACAGACTTTCATTTCCGTGGTCGTAGTTAAAGGGGGGCAGGGAGGAGCCACGGCCCTCCCTAAATATCTGAAATAATGTCACTTTCGTTTCTTATTTTTTCTTTAATCTGCGGCGAAGCGATCAATTGGCCTCCCGCTTTTCACCAAATTTTGCCTACACCCATGGCCATTTCTCTAATTTATAGTTTTGTTTTCGTACCCGTTAAAATTAAGATCCATTTACCTCAGCTATTACAACCAA
>LR737386.1:9992070-10147480 GCA_902655005.2 Marronus borbonicus
TTAATTTGGAGCATCAAATACCTGCAATTTTTTATTTGTTTCGCTACATTCAAAACAAAGCATAAATATACACTTTTTTCCTTTACTTTTACATTAACTGTTTCTAGCACAAATATTAATAATAACTAAAGTTCGCCACTTCCTGTAAGCATCACGAAATTAGCAGAGACTAGACAGACTCGTGTTTTGTCGACTCTCGGGGAAACGGGTAGGCAACACGAACCCTTTTGTATGAGACGAATAGACACGAGTCTGTTTAGTCTTTGAAAATTACGTGAAGCGCACGGAAAGTGGGGAACTTAAGAACTTAATAACAACGTTTATTGTTAAAACTTCTGTTTTGGTATTAAGCTTAGTGCGTGCTCCTATTATTATTATTTATTGTTTTATTTCTTGAAAAAGATTAAGTCTGCAAATTTTATTTGTTCTTATCTGCATATAGCAAACATTTTGTTTAAGGTCGTATGGTTCTAGAATATTATATAATATCTTTAAATACATATTTTACAATAGAAGGAATATGGCAAATTGTTTTTTTATTATTTTTTAATGCTACATTACAATGGAATAATAAAAAAATAATAAAGGAAAACTTAATATATTTAAGTTGATTAAATAAACGTGTAGAAATCATTTGCACTGATTAAAGGTATAAAATAAAGTTTAAAATAAACATTTTGATTCTTTTTGTTTTATTTTGCTCTACTGTTTGGGATTAGGGAAAAAAATAATATGTACATATGTTAAATCTAAGAGTTCAAATGTTGAATTGGAAGATTCGAAATGGTTTTCTTTTTTTAGTCGTAATAATTTAAAATATGGTTGGTTTCTCTGGTGAACTTCTAAATATCAAAGTTTACAATTTGGTTGACATGATGTTTCGATTACATAGTAATTTTCATCAGAAGCTCTGTTTCTTGATGTAAAATAATTTTTTTTTTATTTTAAAGCACTATCTTCTATTCAAACTATTTTCCTACATCTTTAATATTTTACTCTATCCTTGTACACAAAACAGTAAAGATGTACGAAATAAGTTCGAATAGTCAAGTAGACTTTTAAAACAAAAAGAAAATCATTTTCCATCAGCTAAGTTCTAAACTTTGATGATTAAAAAGAAGTCGAAGATACTCACTAGAGAACTTAATTGTTTAAATGTTGTTTCTATAATTAGTACGTATTGTATATCTAAATTTGAAAGCTTTATTTTTCAACATACGCTACTTATCGTGTTATTTAATTTCTTCTTGTAATTTTTAATTTATTTTGTTAGGCGTCAAAAACAAATACAACGCTGAAGTGTTAAAAAAAGAATAATAATTCTGATCTCTGACCATGGAGACCTTTAAATCTTATCACTTTGTTAGTAATATTTGTGTGTACGGAGTTCCAGACGAACTTTCTTCAATAAGATTCGTCGGTACTCGCAACTTGTATTTCTTGGTGAATCGATTGGGGCGGTAGGCAGTCAGCAAGCGCAGCCGCACAGGCTCAACACTACGAATAGACTTACTTGTACTGCTAAAAATGTGATAATATGCACTTGTTAAGCTTTTTTCGTGATCATTTCGTTATTATTGGAGTCAATACGGGAAACAGGAAATGCTGATTGTTACTGCGATTGTTGTTAAACAGTGCGTGAAGATTTTTATACTGTGGAGGAGGCATAGTTACGGCTTTGCATCTGTACACGGCAGATAGTTACGTTGATAATATATTGTTGTTAAGTTTGTGTGTTTTTTCAAATCGTTTACGTAACGAGTCTACGTAATCTATCTTGAACATGGGAAATATACAAGCTGGAGATGCGAAGCCGTCAAAGCTGGGAAAAAGTAAAGGATTAAAAATAATTCGGGGGAAAAGGGTCAAATCAGAAGAACCCCAATTCACTGGGGTGGTACCAGCAGAACAATTTACCCAAATTGTATCTGGACAAGATAACGAAGAAGAAGAACCAATAAAAACTCAAGAAAATGGTACGCCAACGCCAAAGGTACAAGAAAAGCTTTCACCTCAGAGCGGAGAATCGAGCTCAGACTCGGTCTTCACGGACCCATTAACACCTGTGGGATTTTCTGCGGAGATCAATCAGTGTTACTACAGCGAAGAGAGTGTTTTATCAGACGTAGAGATTCCGGATAATGTCCAGGATAGTTTTTCACATAATTTTGCGTTAAATTCGTTTAAACTGAATGAACATAAGGTTAAAAGGGAAAAAGTTTTGAATGAAAAGCTAAGCAAATTGGGTATATCGAAAACTAGCCAAATAAGCTTGGAGGTTGAACCGAATGAATCGTTTTCTTTCGGAAATGTGGAAGTCGTAACCAAGAACTTGTCGGAAGTAGACCAGAATATTAGCGGAGAGAGTGGCATTTACATGGATGGCGGCGATACCTTGAAATCTGAAGATTTAGGAATGTCACCTCGAGATAAAGCATATTCAATCGAGAAGGACAACAACGATGACTCTTTGGATTATTTATCACCATCAGGTAAGTTTAAGCTCCATTGTATCAAAATCAAATCTGTTCAGGGGATGAGAGTTATCAAAAGTAGAAATTTATTGAAAAAATACAACGAAAATATGATATCTTTTCGTATTAGTTAAAATGTAACCCCGTATATTTTTATTTACTAATGTAAAAAAAATTACAAAAAGTACTCAGTTTTTTGATATTTTTCTTGGATAATTCGAAAAATTATATTCAAATAGTTATGATTGAGTGATGATAACATTTATTGTATTTCTGGAAAATTTTGTGAGCTTTTTAACAATGGACGTAACTGATGATGTAAAAGCTTTCCGAAAGAAAATTTTGATAAGAGGTATGTACGATATTTAAATGCTAAACATTTTGGGATGATACCTAGGATACAACGATTTTAAAAATAACGTAAGCACATGCAAGCTGCATGTTAAAGTCAATAAGTGAAGTGCATATTTAAGTTGCTTATTGTAATTAGAGAATAACATAAGTATTGAAGTGTTTCTTTATTATAGCGATAAGGGGGGCAATAATGATTTCCAAAAATATACAAAAGTATTTTTTCATTGAGTATTTCGATTTTAGGTAAAGATAAGTTCTATCGGGTAACTGTTACATTGCTGCGCCTTAATGAAGTTGTAAAAGTTTCTAAATTTAGAATTTCATGATCTTAGTCAAACAAAGTTATCTGTTTGACCTAATGCTAACTAAAAGAAATATTTGATTAGGTGTACGGTTTCGAAAAATTTATGTCATCGGACAGAAATTGGGTACATGTTCCAATTTATATCTACTTTTCATGTTAAAATTTTTTTTTCTTAAGCCATTATAACGAAATGTGATGGTAGATATTAAATCTTTTTGGGCAATTGATTAATTTAATTTAACACTCGCTATATACCGGGCGATTCAGTTTCATTTGGGGAAACGTAAACAGCGTATTCTACTCACCATACTGGTGGAAAAACTTTATACAAACGTACATCCAAAAATGTTTCGTTTTCGAGTTACAGCTTGTTGAAGGTTTTTATATTTTAGCGAGGGGGGCAATCGGGGGAAAATATAATAATAATTATTGCATTAAATCAGGCTTATTACGCAAATTCTTTATTATTAAATTCGATAATATGACAAAAATAACATTGATCTTTAACAAAAAAACTACTAAAAACTTAGTTTTATCGAAGATGTTCCAAATGAAATCTGTTAATATTAATAATGGCGAACCAGTGAATCAATTGCGTGGGTTATTTGTAGGGGATATTATTGATGCATGCCCTGGCTGTAAATTTTGGTCAGGTTGAAGATGATAACAATTTCTATGATCTGCGTGATTGCGAACATTGCTCTTGCTGAGCTGCTTTAGGAGTACTAAATCGCCGGTTAACGTCGAATAAATGCTTTTTGATTGTTATTTCTTTTGACCATTGAAATGTTGTTCATAATTATTACGTCAACCCAATTCACGAAAACGGATAGATAGATAAAAACTTGGGCATTTGGAACTCCTCCTTGAAAAACGCCTTCACTACTAAATTTTCGTGGCATAATTGTACCTAATAACGCTCTCGATAACACTTTTGAGAATCAAATAGCTTTCACAACTGAGCGTATTGGTTTCGGTTTGAAAACTAGCCACTTTGGTACAAAGATTGATGGATTATGTGTTCCTCCGACTGCGGTGAACGGGTTCGAGTCTGCTCGTCGATTTACCCGAAATACTGTTTGCGCTTGCTATAATATAAAAACTTTCAACAAGCTGTAACAGCGAAAACAAAACATTTTTGGATATACGTTTATATAACGTTTTTACATCAATATGGTATATAGGATACGCTGTTTAAAGTTCCCCCAAAAAAATGAATCACCCTGTACCGTAAACGTTTCCGTGAATTTATACATAGTATGCTACAGGGTTACATGTGGCCACATTGTATCCAGTAAAATAAAATAGTGGAATGTGAATTTACGTAACTCTAGTAAAGTTGCAGGTTACTTTGCCAGAGTTGCTAATATCAGAAACACATTTTTTATAACAAGACCCTACTATACGTACGAGTACTTATCAATTACATTTTATTTAATTAACGTTTCCTTTACACTGCTTTTCCTACGTTGTAATCAGTTTCGAAATTAACAATAAATCGGAAATGTTATTCATTGTTTGCCTTATTACCAATTATATGAATGTACTTGCACAAATAAATTTGCTTTCTAACAAAACGATTCGTTACACAGGTATCTACATACATGCGTAAAAGAATATTTAGAATTGCAAATATTGTGCCAAGAGAATTTTACAGCTATTCCTTTTTGTACATTCAAAAATTTATTTTTCAAACACTTATTGACATTAATCCTGTCTTCACATAATCTTTTCACCTGCTATAATTTTACACTACACCATCTATTTTTCTTCTTCTTAATATTAAATACAAATAAACGTGACATATCATGCATTCTGAAATTTACCGTGTGATATTCCTGAAACTTTCGTAAAAATTAGGTAAGTAATATTGTGGAAAATTTAGAAAATGATTTATATAGATTTACACATTTTTACGGAATGAACATTTCTTTACTGCTTCTAATTGTGGAAAATAAAAGTCCCAAAGTGTTCAAAACTGTTCCACATTTTAAGCTGGTTGTTATAACGATTAACAATAAATATAATAAAAGATATTAATATTCAAATGATTAATAGTTGAGCATTATCTTCGATGGTCTTCGGCTTTCTTCTGACTTCTCCTATAATATTTTGAACAATAGCAGGGTTGATTTCTGGATTTTTTTTGAAAAATGCTACTCTTTATTTGCAGCTTTTGCCGTACACTTTGCCTGGCAATTGATCAAATGTCTTCTATTGGCCGAGCTTGAGATACATCGGGAGGATTGTCCAATTTAGGAACAAAGTTAATGTTGTTTGTGTTATATCAGTCTCTGATTACTCTTGCATAATGTCATGAAGTTAGATCAAGCCACATTATCAAACACCATATCGTAATTTTCATGATGTGTATTTAAAAACTGAAGCAGTTTAGAGAGAAAGCCTCTCTAACGGTCAAAGTTTTGAAGATATTAACTGCATTTCGCATAAATCTCAAATTACATTAATTATCTCAAAAATTAAGATAGGTACAATGAATATTAAGCGAAATTGACACTAATTTAAGAGGGGCATCGAAAATCGTAAATTTTATGTACAGCGCTAGTGTGAAATCCTCGCCGATTACTCGCAGCCCATATTATTCCTTTGATTTGGTGTAACGTTCCTGTTCCGCAGGGTTTTATTTTTGGTACAATGTACCGGGCAAGCATTCCCTCTTTAGCGAACGGTCTTACAAACATCTGCTTTGCCTAAAACTTTAAATATTGATTCATCGGTCTATAAACCATTTTCCCATTGTTGTACCGTCCAGTTCCGATGTTGTCGGGCCCATTGCAGCCTCATCACCGATGAGGTAATGAGATTCAATTACTACTTATATTTCTTGTTCGTAATACTTTGGTTACTTGTGTTTAAGACAAATATGTATTAAGATTATGATCGTTGAATAATAGACGTTGCTAAATTAAGGCATTGTAAAATTTTATCCCTTCGCAAAGTTTCTCAGAACGGTAGGGTAGGTGTAGATTAGAGAATGCCGAGGAAGCTTAACAATGGATTGATTTAAAAAACCCAAAGTAGCAGCAAATAATCTTTTTTTTATTGCAAATCTGTTTCATATTGTAAAACAGCATGTGCTTCGGTATTCTTGTTTAAATAATTACACGCGATGGTGCTACTTATCTAATACATAAGTAATTTTAAATATCAATATTTTTGTAGGGTAAAAGGTTAGTGATTATTCATATATAATATTTTTATTATTCACAGTGATTATTTGTAAATAATCTCTTTAGAGTTTCCGCCGAATAAAAAATAGGAAGATAATTTCATTTATGAATAGTAATTTGTCACGTTTGAAAAGTCCAGAATCATATACTTCATATCCAATAATAGATGAAATAAGCATTGCACAATGTGTTGACATATTACTGACATTATTTGCATAAATTTACCACGGATAGATATTTCATGGGGCGCACAAGGGTTATAACAGACTGCAGAGATTATGTGAATTAGACACGTTTTAGTAATTAGTTCATAATGGAAATCGACGATTAATCCATATTTATATTTAGAGCACTGATGTAACTCGTTACAATTATCTATGTTGTAATTGCTATTTATAGATGATCCAGAAGTATTTTGAAGTTGATATTAAATAATTGCATTTCATTCACTGTTTGGCTGTTTACTTTTGAACGAAGCAGGAAAAGTACCCAGCCCGCAAATGCAGTTTTGTAGGGTTAAATCGATTAGTTCTTATTAGATACAAAAACTGTCGATACATACAGGCATTTAGAATTTTTAATGGGTTGTCGAAGTACACTAAACTTGATGTGATGGTGCGTCCGCCACCCTTACAAAATATAAAAAACAAAAAAATAAATAAATATTTCACATCCTAGTTACCATGATACGAACTTTAAACTACTTCACGAAATTTTAAGAAAAAACAATTATCTTACTTCGCTTATCAGTAAGTTACTGCATTTCCCTCCCCGACCTAATAGTAATACTTTGGGTAACCCTGATTCTGAAACTAGCCCACTAAATGTTAGTTTCGAGAATATCACAGTCAACCAGCTTTTCGAAATTTCAATATATAGCTAATCTTAACAATAAGGTTTCTAACCTGTTCAAGGGCTACAATAATCTAAAAATTATCCTCAAAACTTATGTGTATTTTCGTCTAAATTTTAAAGCAGTCTGAATCATTTGGATTAATCCAGTGTCATTTACCAAATTAATTCCGAATTGCTGCATTGGTCAAACGTCTCAAAAATTGAAAAATAGCATTTCGGAACACAAAAGTGATGTCCGTAACAACCTGCCCTCCATATTCCACTGCCACTTACTCATTGCAATGTGGTCATTCCTTTAATTTTGACAAAAAGTAAACTAAATCAGCTATTTTAAGCTACAAGTTCGGAGGATTGCAGAATTTTCTCTAGCATTTATTGCTTATTATAAAATAATTGAATGGTAAATGTTATTTGCAAACTTATTCATTGTATTTAAATGTACTTTTCGTCCCATATTATGTGTCATTTATCTTATTACAAATGAATCAGTAGTAGTCGAGTTTAAACATTATTTCATAACAATAATTCGAAGCATATACTTTATGAGAGGGTTTCCCAAGTCTTAATCCATCTAGCTATAATCTCATCGGTAATAGGTACCAATACATATATATTAACCACCCTTTAAATACTTAGTGTTGTCAAATATTGTGTATATTAACAGGTGCATACAAGAGGATTATGTCAGAGCCTGGTGATGGGCACAAGGGGATCGAAGACAGTCTAGTGTTGAAGAGGGTAGCATCCTTGTCGCTCAATGTTAACGAAAAAGTGTCATTGGAAGTCACCAAGCCGAAGTTTGTTCCCGAGAAGTTGGATTTTAAATTATATGAGAAGTTTGAAGGTATGATACTGCATTTTATTCAATGTGAAACAATTACTTACCTTTAACTTTTAATCTTCATTTACAACATAATACATGAAATGAATCAATTTTCGGTTAAATTGTTATAAAATTGATTTCTAGAAGTTCTCAAATAGCAAGAATTGTTATTATTGTTATCGCTATTGTTATTATAGTCGGGCCTTAGCATAGATGCCTTTAGTCGCTGTCATATTAGTAGACCTATTGTAACAAAATGCCCATGTGAGTGTTAGAATAGTTGGAGGTTTTTAATGAACCTCAGCACTTCTTCATCTTCTTCACCAGCACCATCTTCTCCTTCCAGATTAGTAGGTGTGTGTAATGGTCTGCTGAAATGTGCAACATATCTCTTCTCTCGTCTCCAGTTCTTCTTGGCATAGATGACAGGTTTGATCTTCAGCTTTTCCTAGTTTCAAATTTTCTGCCCATTTTCTTGAGTGGCACAATCACTTCTTAAGGTGCCATTAATTGCTTTGTAAGGCCTCACATTTCAGAAGGCATTTAAGATTGTGTTCGTTGAGCTTTCGTTTCGGTAAAGCTACTTCAAAGCAGACTTTTGAAGACTTTTATAGAACATCTAGTACATAGGAGTACATTTGCTAAAAATGCACATTTGAATTAATATTATATTACATGAATTGTTTTTGAATTGTTGTTTGAGTTCTTTAGGTAGTCATCTATTTAAAGGAGATATCTTCATCGTTAATTCATTAGTGCATTCCAGTTTTTGACTAGCTTTTTATTAATTGTTTTCTTAGAATTCAATATACGTTTTTTAAATGTTTATTCATTCGTATGTGAAAAAGTGCTCTCAAAGATGTATTTATAACACTGTTACTACCTTAAATCGCTCCTGTAAGTTCGAAAATCTTTCCACAAAGCAGTTCATAATAGTTACAATTAAAAATTATTTTTTTCTGTACGATATTTTTACGAGTTTGATAATCAATTTTAATTATCTAATATTACTATGTCGAATTATTCACTCATAAAAATACCCATTGATAACTTTTTGATTACTCTGTACATAAAGTTAATGTTCATTTTTGGCCGTGGAAACTGATATGTAGGCGGACATGTAATCAATTCGTTATTGAGTTTACTTAGTTTTAGTTCAGCAAATAATCACGACGAAAGGAACATTACAGTGAACGAAGAATTATCAATTTGGAAGTACCGACGTTTTTTGTTATTTTTGAAATTTGTTTATACCTTTTCCAATACCTGGTTTCTTCCCGTTTTCTATAATTGATATAATTGAGGTACTGTTTCATTAACCAGGTTAAACCAGCATTTATTTTCTTCTGATAATTTCACTGCCAAGTAGTTAACATTACATTTTTGAGGATGCATTAAGTAAACAGAAATTCAGTTGACGTAATAGTCGCTTGCTAATGCTACATTTGGGCTATTAATTCAAACGAGCTAAATATCTCAAAAATCACTCAGATTCAAGTAAAAGTAATACGTAAGTAAGCCTGCAGAAACGATTTGCGCTTCACGAAATTAGCAGAAACTAGACTGACTCGTCTTTATTCGTCTCATGAGAAGAGGTTCGTGTTGCCTACGGGTTTCCCTGTAAGTCTTCAAAACAGGAATAAATTAATAAATAAATTAATTAGTTACAAAGCGTTTTGGTAAAGTATTAAATAGTTATAAGTTGCTCGGATCGGTTTCTTTGGTCGTCAGGGAATATCGCCCGCGTTTCTACCCGCTCGTGGTCTGGTGCCGGCTTTACAAACCTTATTTATCAGCGCCTCGCGCTTTTGTGATGTCGTGTTTTATTTAATATTTATGAATAATTTTACAAATGTTAGATTTCCCCAGTTTATCTTAACTTCTGGAATTCTTCTTACGAACATTCTTGGGAGATTATTTCATGATATAATAGTTTTGTTCTAAGTAATCATCTAAACACATTAATCTAACTCGTGCAATGCAAGAGTTGGGTGTAGTATTAAATAAAAATAATATTTAAATCTATTGCTTCTTTCTGTCAACGCAGGTTCTGATCCTTCAACCTACAAGTAACTTGTGTGCATACAATCCACACAGGAAACTATGTTGCTTCACACAAGGTTAATCGGTCGCAACAATCTGCTGATACTCTATTCTACTCTACGTACATCTTCAATAATAGAAACTTTTAAATAATATATTCATACGAATTATGGTACATATATTAGCATTAACTGATTACGTACAACTTGCCAAACGAGTTTATATTTGCTTAGATAATGTATTCTCGTAGATCACAGAAGGTTTAAACAGTATTAAATGATAAGGCATCGTATACCAGACATAATTTTCCCAACAATTTACTTATTTAGCACCTTTGTTGTCTGATGTTTCGTTTTAAGCTAACCTTCGTTAAACTACCTGTGTATTTAATTGATTCATCCTGTCGTTCGGGTTGGTTGCTCAGGCATGTATCCCCTCGCTCTAAAAAGTAAAAGTGAAAACAATTTGAAAATGACACGCCGGCGGTTTCATCGCAGTATATTTGACAGTGTTGTTGTTCTTACATGTTGATTTGCATTTTTTTTTCGTTATACTATGCAGGTCACATGCTGCTCAATTGGTATCTGTCCGAATTAAATGAGAAACAATTTGCTGGTGCTCGAATAAATGGTGCTCAAGATTTGAAAATAATTGCCGCGCAATTCTGCACGCATCTTTTGGCAGCTGGTGTTCTTCGACAAATACCGGATAAGGATACACCTATGTACACTACGTTTAAGGTTAGTATAGCAGCTTCTTGATAATTATCGGTTGATGCCAGACGTAATAAACAATCCTTAGCTTAGGTATGATGGGATTGATTCTCACAAAATTAGTATCTTAGTAAAGTATTGGCGATCGTAATACACCCTTGGTATAATATTGAAAACCCTTTTAGATATATTGTGGCCTGTTTTAAACCATTAAACAGCTATCATATCATAAGATCAGATATTGACAAGGTTTAGATTAACTGTAGTGGATTGATTATTGTAAATCTTTCAATCCTCTGTAACGATCAATTTTCGACTGACACTAACTGTGACACCCAGCCAATCAGCGACAAGCCCCTCCACCGCTGATAGAAAAGCGTGCTCCCTTCCGATCACCCGCAGTTGATTTTCACCTCTGGTATGATTCACATGCTGACTTACCGTGATCAATTGCTTCCTCTGGACGTGATTTACACTTCGAGTTACCGTTTTAACTGTGGCCTACCACCTTTCCTTCTCCTGAAGAAGTCCCATATGATTGTGGGCGAAACGTCGATTTTTCGATTACCTATCATGGCACGGTTTACACCCGGAACATGTTTAGTTTTAATCGACTCTGGCCGTGAAAGCCTACGTTATTATTCCAGTGGATATCAATACTTTTCCATATAAACGAAAAATAACGCTTAGCTTATCTGAGCCGTAGCTTTCTTATGCGGATTATGTAATCGCTTTTAACGTCCCTAACATTGGATACATACATATATTCAGATAATATCCATAAATATTTAATTAAAATTATTGTGTGATAACAATAAATAAATAAAAATTATCTTGTTTTGGCTTTTTGTTTAAAAACATAGAAAAATTGGCAAACATCCTCTACAATCATCTTTTTAATTTGCTAAATCATAAAGCATGGATATCGTCGAAGAAGTACACCTTTTTGCGAAAATTTTACTATTATTTCTGAGGTAGGAGGTGAAATAAGTCAACATGAAATTTCGCACGAAATATAACAAACACTCTTGATATGATGCTAATAGGTCAACTATAGTTATGCGCATCTAAACTTTTGCTGTTTCACTTTATAGCCGGATTTAATGTACTATTGGGCACATTCCGAAGTCCCGCAGTCTATTCCGGAAACTCCTGGAAAACTCAGCTACATATCATGGCCGCCGACATCACCTAGTAGTTCTGAACTTTACACGCCTGGCTCAAATATCGATACACATTCTGTTGGTCCGAAATCGCCGGAACCTTTAAGAAGCGAAGAAATAAGACCAGAGTCCAAGTTGTCTGCGAAAGAAGCTGAAATTCTTTCCCTGGAGGAGGAAGTTAAGCGCTTAAAGCAGGAAGTAGAGAAATATAAAACACTTATCGAGATACAAAATCTAACTGCTCAAACTGTCAAAGACTTTAGCTCTCCAGTGGAAGAAGAAAAGCGGATAACTTGTAAAAACTGTGATAATAGTTTGAATAAATGCTCGTACGTAGTAGACAATAATAATAGCGAGATACGTAACTTCAACGATAAGAACGAAATAGATAAAGATGATAGCAATACATTAGCAAATCATATCATTGCAGATAAAAGCGTAAGGGAAACGAGTTTAAACCATAATCTAGATTCTTCAAAAGCCTTTCTTCTAAGTAGTGAAAAGGAAATGTGTTCAAATGCAGAGGAGGAAGGTGGTGCTTTGCAAAAAATGGAAGATGATATGGATGCGTCAATACAATTCCCTTCGTTTATTGAAACTTCGTCACCAATCGCGACAACTACAAAAACTTCTTCGATAACTTTTGTATCTCCACCATCTGAGCAACTATCACCAACGTTGAAACCGGAAAGCAACGAATCTCATATTCAAAATTTTGAAAATACATCTGCTGAGCAAAAAACTGCTTTAGCATCTCCTCTGATGCCTGCACTATCCATTCCTCCTCCACCACCACCACCATTAACGGTAGACACTTTTCTTGCACCTGCTCCACCGGAGTCATTTATAGGGGCACCACCGCCTCCTCCCTTGCCTATGAATACAGATATTACTATTGCTCCAACACCACCACCAGCACCACCTCCACTACCACCACCAACAAGACTAGGTCCTCCTCCTCCTCCAATGCCGGGTGCTGGACCACCTCCTCCTCCAATGCCAGGTGCTGGACCACCTTCCCCTTCAATGCTAGATGCTGGGCCACCCCCTCCACCGATGCCAGGCTTAAGTGCACCGCTACCTCCACCACCACCGCCAACGGGAGGACCAGCTCCTCTTCCACCGCCACCGGTAGGTGGATGGAATGCTCAAAAGTCAAGTGAGTGAGGTTTCAAGGTTTCATTTTAATCATGTTTTTTGTGTTATGGACATCGACTAGATGATAGTTTGTTCTTGATGTTATGTTTTAGAGGATTTAGAAGTCTTGACATAGGAGTTGTTTTGAACGTTAATGTTGATTGTTACATGGTCAATGTTTGATATTTTGCCTGTTTATAAGCATACAGTTCGAATTTTCATTGTCATTTCTTCATCATTTCATGATCCATTTAAAAATAGAATCCGTCTACTAGACATTCGATAGATATAGAACGAAAAATCCAAACTTGTGCCTAAAGCAACATGTGCATGTTTTATTCACTGTATTCTCATCAATCAAATAAAATATATTAATTTTCTTAATCGGCTAGCTTTATATTACTAACATTCTAAGAACTTGCGGAACATTTCAAAGTAAATATTCCGGTCCAGCTTTCTTAGTTTATTGGAAGACATATATTTTATTTGACTTTACACTTATATACAATCTTCATCTAAAAGGAACTTGACTGCAGTTGCCTGCGTTAAATCAGTTGTATTTACTGCAGTTCAATGCCTACTTCAAGAATGGTACTGTGTCCTGTGTCATTAATATTTTCAACGATGAACTAATCGCAACAAATTGTCATCTATGTTTTTTAATGCATTTGTTGTTGTTGTGAAGTTAGAACGTTCCTGTAATCGAATAATTACTTATCGTATTTAAATTCTAAGGTTCGATAAATGTAAAGTATGAAGCTTGTACCTGGATAGAATTACAGCAACGTACTTACCTCGCATACAAATGTTCTTTTTTTTTTGTTAATGTCACAATTTATCTTTCTTGTTTTATGTTTTTGACGTTTGTAGTATATGAATGCACTTTCCTAAACTTGTTTTTGTAGTGCCCCAGCCTCCGCCGTCATGCCAAGGTAAGCATTTCTCGACAAACAGAATGGCCATAAATCACCATCATTCACTACTCTTACATCACGCGCACTATTGATTATCGCCATCCGCAACACATCACCGATCCTTCAAAAACTATCAACGAGAACTCGAATCGATCCTTCTTTATATGTTTCAGTGCTGAGAAAGAAACCCGTTGCGCCGTCTGTGCCAATGAAACCGCTTTACTGGACGAGGATCTTAGTTTCAGCTAATTCAACAACAGAATCAGGCGATGCAAGCCCAACTTTGGTACCTCTATGGGCGCAATTAGACGAGATATCGCTAGATAATATATTGGAGTTTACAGATCTCTTTTCAAGGCAAGTTGTTGCAAAAAAACCGTCCTCGAAAAAGATTGTGATCAAAAGTAAAATAGAGCCGAAGAAATTGCTAGATAGTAAGAGGTCGCAAAGTGTGGGAATTTTAGCTCAAAGTCTTCACGTTGACTTCCACGAGATTGAGACCGCTATATATGATTTAGATACGTCTGTTGTTAGCCTCGAGGCTTTACAGCACATCTACGAAGCGGTTAGTATTGCTTTTAGTTCCATTTCTTAATATGCATGTAATCACAATTACTTTACTTATTTGTTCGGAAAGACAATTATCCATAAAAATATACTAAATTGCTCTAGCTCAACTTAAACCTCATTTCAGTTATTATATATATTAGTTAGTTATGCTCTCACTCACTCATTCTTGCCAGTAAAATTTAAATCGAGAGATGAGAAATTATTTTCCTCAATAATTGCTTTGATGTGCTAAAATGTGCTTTCCTTCAGCTGTGGCTGTAAATACTGCTTCCTTCAACAGAAACCTATTGAATTAGTTTTTTTGCTATTAGAACTATTAATTCACCGCGTTAACGACAGTTACAACGGACTTTCGGATATAATAATAATAATAATAAAATAATAGTCATGTTATTAATAGCATAACTAAGAATAAATTGATAACTAAATCAAACATTAATTGCAAACGATGGATCAAAACGATGTCCAAAATAAAATGACAATTATACGAAAACTACATCGAGAATACCCAAAGAGTTTTACATAAATTTGTGCCAATACCTGTAAAAAAAATTGATATCTCGAAAGGTATTCAGAATATACTCTCAACTTTTCCTCTTCTTCTTTCTCGAGACCCTGGTACCCTAAGGGTGCCGGGCTTGCTGGTATCTTCAGCCGTTTTTCACCAATTTATTCCATTCTTTCCTATCTCGCGTTGTTCAGTATGTTAGAGACAGTAAATACTGTCCAGCTGTATCAGATCTGTATTCCATAATCTACTGTTTTAAAAGAAAATCCTCGTGGAGGTCTGTTCAGCATCTTCACGTAACTCTGCTTCTAGTATGCAGTATGCGGTTGGGTACGAGGCATCTACGATACGCACACTTATTGCATCTTAAGCATAATTACAGCACTAAACAACATTTTGAACACATTTTGAGCGTGATGCAATTTCAGTTGCAGGTAGTTAAATCATGTGTATTGATGACACTTTAAAATCAGATCTAAAGAAACCGTGATGTATATAATCCTTGTTTTTTTGTTGATAATAGTGCAGTAGAATTTGAACAAATATTTCTTTCTCTTTAATTGATAAGCAACGATGTAATTTTCTAATTTTAAAATAATTCAACGATTACTTTATTGTTAGAGAGCATCGGCTGAAGAATTAAAAAATATTAAGGCTCATATAGATGAAAACCCCGATGTTCCTTTAGATAAGCCAGAACAGTTTCTATACGATTTGTCCAAGATATCTAATTTTGCCGAAAGGATATTCTGCTTTATGTTCCAAGTAGAATTTGATGATTCCATAACAGCGGTAGAGCATACCCTAGCAAACATGAAATCTACTTGTGAGGTGAGATTACTCCATCTTAAATTATACGACTTTCTTTTTTAATTTACTGTTAATTCCAGTTTCTTACAAGTAATCCAGCGCTCAAGGAGGTTTTTGCAATAATATTAACATTAGGTAACTATATGAATGGCGGAAATTTATCTAGAGGCCAGGCTGATGGTTTTGGATTAGAAATCTTATCGAAATTAAAGGACGTGAAGTCCAAAGACTCCCAAGTTACTCTTTTGCATTTCATAGTGCGATCTTTGCTTAAGAAAATTGATATTTTATCACCAGCGATTGCGTTGCCCGTACCAGAACATGGGGATATTGAAAGAGCTTCTTCAGTTAATTTCGATGACACGAGGATGTGCTTGAATAAATTACAAAGCCAACTAGACGGTCAGTACCATTTAAACATTCTACATCTTCAGTCTGAAGTAATATTTTATTAATTTTAAACTGTGCAGAATGCAATAATAGAGCTCAGAAAGTGATCAGTGCTTCAACACCAGAAAATTTAGAACCGTTCCAAGAGAAGATAACAAAATTTTTGGAATGTGCCAGGAGAAGACTACTTACGGAAACCGAGAACTTGAAAGAGTGTAGGGAAATTTTTATCAGTACTATGAAATACTATCATTTTCGTGCAAAGAAGGGAAACTTAGATGATATTACACCTGTAGAATTTTTCGATTTATGGTTCCAATTTTGTAAGGATTTCAAGGATATATGGAAAAAGGAGTGTGCTACAATTGAAAAAGAAAAGTAAGTTTTCTAACATGACATAAATGGTGAGAAGGTTAAAGGTATTTTTGTTCTTATAGGACAAAAGAGCTAAAACGGAAAGAAAATCAAAAGTTGTCAGAAAAAGTGTCAATGAAGAAACGTGAATCTGGACTCAAAGCTAAAGTGGAACAATTGAAAAATAAACAAAAACGTTAGATATAATTAAAAATATCTCTACGATCATATTTAAGGCTTTTATTTAAATACATATAGGTATATAAAGAATTTTTAATTTTCAATTTTAAAGTTGCTAAGAATACATTCTCAAAATTGTTTTAAATTATGTTTTTTAAATCATTGTAGATATTATTTAAAATGAAAATTGATGCTCTTGGAAGGTCTAGTTCTCATCAATTAAATTGTACATCAGAATTTAATATCCAAGTTAACTAGACCTTCACAACGGTAATTTTGCTCTTTTTTAACATACTTTTAGAAGTTTATTAATTCTTAAGAACACTTTATGCAATCTGTGAAATATTTATTAATAAAAACTTAGATAGATTTATTATATTTATGATATTTATATATACAGACTGTATTCATTATTTTATTTATACATTTGTTTCTAAAATTTATATTGAAAATATATTATTTTTTTATAATAATCATTTGTTATATAATCGAGGGATTAATAGTGAATATTACAGTAGCAGTGGGCGATGATGATGAAAACGACGCGGACAACGCTTCGATTTCCTCGTGTACTACAATGTACACAATATACAAGGAAAATACACGAGGGTATGGAATCGATGTCCGCGTCTTCTCGTTTACGTTATCAGCCATCGTTACGAAGCTTACTAGCGTACTTACAAGAGTAGCTTAGACAGTTGAGAACTACAGTCGTTTGCCATTATGACCACTTCAGATAATTCAGACAATCAGATTTGAGACGTTTTATTGTGAATAAATATATGTATGCGTAATACTTTTAATTCTTTCGTATGGATTATTATTTACAGGGAAAAGTACACAACCCCCACATTCGGAACTTAATGGAACGTGGATAGTTTGTGAACCTTAATTATATGTTATGAAAATCGAAGGTTTCTGCTTTCTCGCTAATTATTTCCTATTAGATGTTTAACAACACATAAGTATCGGCACCCTCCGCACCACACAAGTTTAATTAATTATATAATAATATAATAAACAGTCCGGGACGGCCGTTTCGAGGACACGAATGGTCCTCATCATCAACCGGTGACCGAATGAAGTGAGAAAAAACTTTTTCTAAAACTAAACATGCATGTACTATCCCTACTTCTTAGAACAGATATCCTTTACAAGTGCCTATTTCTACCCCCTGCACGCTTTGAAGCTACGACGTGCGAAAAATAACATGCATGAACTAACCCTTCTTCCGAGAAGAAATATTGTAATTTACAAGTGCCTAATTCTACCCTCTACGCGTCTTAAACTACGACATGCGAAAAACACGGCCAGATGGACGGGAAGATCTCTTTTATGACCCAAAATATAAAGGAGTGCCAGCCTACTGCAAAAGGTCAAAAAGGACAGAGTACGACAACGGTCCGTTTTCTTGGTTCATCAGATTTTATTACTTTTTATGTAAACTGTCTCGTACGTATCTAATTCTCGCGGCGACGTTACGTTTTTAATCAATTTTAAGTCTTCTAATTTAATACTATGCCCGGTTTCATTTATATGTTGTGCCACACTCGACGCGTCCAATCTGTCGTAGCGATAATTTTTTCTCACTTCATTCGGTCACCGGTTGATGATGAGGACCATTCATGTCCTCGAAACGGCCGTCCCGGACTAATTATTATATTACTATATAATAAATTAAACTTGTGTGGTGCGGAGGGTGCCGATACTTATGTGTTGTTTACCATACTACGCCACAGTCCTTGCTATCATTATTAGATGTTTATAAGAATTACCTGCACAGTCCTGCGAAGGTTAGATACAGAAACGAGAGGAGGGAAATCATGTAGATTTGTTGATGTTGAAGAGTTCGGCCGCAGAAATTGTGTAATAAGTCATCTTTTGGTGTAACTTTAAGTTGAATAGTCAAAAAATTGTCCAATTTATGAATTTATTGTGTGAATACCTTTACCTTTAAAATCCATTTTCGATTACTGCTGTACTTACCCACACTGTGTGATTTTTAACTATAAGCAAGTTAACAGTTATTTGACAATTGTCAAGTTTGACGAAGTTGACGAGCATGGCCATATCCACAGCTAAGCATACATTACTCCACGACATACGACCACGATGCTCATCCTGTTGCGCTTCATCCTTTACGGCGAGCAGGTGATAGTAACAAAGCCATGGAACATTTAATTTAGACAATTTACACACAAAGGCTCCTGACGTTATGACAAGCTTTAAAAAACCCCGTTGGACCGTCACCACAAAAGAAACGAATTCAAAGGAGTTCCCTAACCAATTTCGATGTACTCAGAATTTGCTTATAATCGAATCGATTATTGCAAACCCTCCGTTTCAATGATCAAGTTATTAAATTCGGTCACGTACCTCCGTTAAAACGAAATAGTTCACGCAGCAGTTGTTCGAGTTGCACCGGATCAGATTGTATGAATCGAATAGAACTTGTGTTGCATCGGTGCTTCCCATGATCCGTTTGATATTAACTCGCGAATGTTTTGTTTGTTTAGCAGGCTTTCCTATTTTGTGCAGTTGATTTGCAGTTTTGGTTTATTCCATTGTGTTAGCTATACAATCTAGTCTATAGCTTGGTGTTTTGAGAGAATAAAACTATAAAAAAGTGAAACGCAATGTGCTTATGAGAAACAATTATTGTTGAATTAGAGAAAGATCTGTAAATTTATTGAAATCAACTATGGCTACATAATTGATAACAATTAATGGCTACATAACTGATTATAATTTTGCATATAGTAGAGGTTGAGTAGACAAATTTAAAACGCTATAATGTCTTAAGAAAAATTTGCGATCTGAAGTCACATTACAAACGAGTTTCTTTAGCTTGGTTACTCAGTTTTTGAGAATTTCAAGGTTTTTTCTATTCCTAATTAAATAATTTTTTTTTAATAAAATTATGTATTGCTTTGTATATTATAATAAATATCTATGCTCAAGTAACGCAGCACGTCTAATGGACGTCCACCTTTGGTTCATAACAGGTCTGTACGTCCACGGGTTTGAACAGACGTTTTATGGACGTCTATTGAATGGCCACGAGCGAATGTCAACGAGCGGACGTATGTTACACTTTCGCTTTAAGTGAAAGTATCCCACAGGAAGAAAAATATTAAATGTTGGATATTTACCGATTATTTAAATAAGTATTTATACACTGAGAAAAATCTTATATATATCTTAAATCAACTAACTCCAATCACTTGATTTGCACATGATGATGTATTGACCAATCACGAGTATCTTTATATTTATTTTCTACCGTCTATTTCGGCATCAGTATTTATTCCTGTTTTATTATTATTATTTTATTTATTATCTTTTATATATTCGCTAAATATATAAAAAATATACAGCGCGCTAAAGTCAATGAAACTAAAGAAAGCAAGCTGTTTTTTATTTTTACCATTTTAGCCTAGCAAATATTATGTACTTACGCACAGGTATTCTGCCAGTTTTGTCTAGCAATTTTAGCATAGCCGACTTTACTGCCGAATTTACTGAAGTGCTAGATGTATTTAAAGGCAAGCAAGAGAATTGCATTATTACAACTTAAAGCAATTTTATACTTGTACACAGAACCCAATATTTTCTTAACCCATCATCGCTTAAGTGGGTGCAATACGATAAAGGGTTAAATTTCTTCTATTATCATTTATGTTCCATACATAATATATTTCTATTGCACAGCACTATTCTAAGGATCGCGTACACATATACAAAATATCAGATGGAAACGCTGTTGCAATGACTGTTCGTAATGTTACTACCAATGGCAAATTATTTATTCTATTTTGGACATGAATAAAGTTGTTGTTGAAATGAATAACTCAATTTATTGCTACGTCTAATGTTTTACGACAGCGTTTGGCAGAACCTGTTTTAGCAGGAAACAAAATCAAAGGTAGTAAACCATCCGTATAAATCAGAACGTTTCAGACTTAATTATCTTCTAGGTAGTTGATGGAAACTAAAGCGAGGTAAGATATGCCGATTCTTGAAAAATTAAATTTGATATCAACCTTTGCTTTATTTTGTTTTATTTCGTTTCTTTAAATGTTATAAATGCCATTTGTGTCCATTATTAAGAATGTCCGTACCATGTGTCTTATTTATAATGAACATGTACTGATTCAACCACTGCTGATGTATGATATGCTGATCCACTATATGGTTCATTTATAGAGATGAATACATTGCTTATAGCAATAGTATAGTAAATGATACTTGTAATACTTTTTCGATATCTTATAAAATAATAGTAAAACACTATATGCGTTGAAATATAATTTTTTTTTTAATCATTCAAACAAGATTCTTGGCAAATACAAACTTTAAATAAAATAAAATTGTAATATCCATTAGACGTCCAGAATCGACGTCCATTGGATGCTCAAGATGGACGTACGATGGGTGTCTAACATTATATCGCTGCTGAGTCCAGTGGAGAGAGTGAGACTGCATATCGATTGATATGGACGTTCATTGCATGAACGTTGGCTAGGTAGCTTCCTTTTTCACTGTCCAAAAGTAGTACGTCCTAGTGGAAGCGTCTACTGTGTTTGTCGCTAGTATCACCCACATTTTGCAAACAGAAGCCTTGCCTTAGTGCCAGTTCAGCATGAGTATATTGAAAGATGGTTTATAAGTAAACGCATAAGACTACGGACAACTGCTGCATGTCTTTAATAGCACCAGACCTCTGTTGTCGTTTAGAGGAGAGTCAAAATGAGATCAAAAGATAAAAAAACAAAATAAGCCAGGTCGAAGGACCAACAAGTTTAATTTATAATTTTTATTTCTTTAAATAATAATAAATTTACAATTTAAATTTTGTAAATTTGTGCGCCAATTTTATTAAATTTTAAGCTCATTTCTTGAAATTTTACTTCAGACTCTTTAAAGAAAAACGATGCGTATGCGGTGTTCGAAGTGGCGTGGGCAATTATATTGCACGAAGATTATACCGAAAAATGTCTTCCTGGGCTGTTCAGTAGATTTTCTGGGAAAGGTAATTGCATCGTTATATTGTATTATCCTGTATCATAGCTCTCGGCATCGAATATTAGCCAGAAAAAATATAAAAGTAAAAGAACATCCACCATACTAAGCTGATTGGGCAATATGTAACATTTAGCTGTTTTATGAGCTCGAAAAACATTTGCCACCAGTCTGAGAATGAAATTCCATCCATCATTATTCTGCAAGTATGTCAAAAGAAGGTTGGTCGGCGGCCTTTGAGAAGTGCAAATGGTTAAATATATAGTTCTGGATGGAATTACTTCGAACATATTTAAAATTAAATTCACCAAGAATTCCTGAATAGGTAGGTTTATTATCTGTATTCCAAATTATTTGAGGAGGGGAAGCTGCTGCGTATATGAAGTACTTCGATGTTATTCCCAGTTACTCAATTAACAACTCATCATTGCTTGGAATACATTATTTGTTACTAGGTAATTATTGTTAGTTTGTTAATATTTGACGATTATCTCTTTTTGTTATACGGATGTGATCGTGAGAGGCTTCGATTACTTACTATAAACCTAACTTCGGACATTCTATCATTTCCTGAATAGTATCAAATCAAAGTGTAACAGGTATTAAACATACATTTATTTACAAAAATCAAAAATACAATAGAAATTCGATTTTTTATATTTATTTACAATATATAATAAGAAGTATGTTAAAAACTAAAGATTACACTTACATTTAAAAGTTTTCTTTATTTACACAATTATACATACATATATAAAATAGAAACAATGAGAAAACAAATAAAAATACGGCCTCTTAGAAGAAAATATGCTTCTTCTTCTTTTAATTACTTTTTTGAGATCACCATAATTCTTTTTTATTCATATAAAATCTCCCCATGCGGTTTTTATCGACTTTTATTAAATCTTATTTGCACATACCTTTATGAAGTTTGCGTATCGGATATTTATTATTAAAGTCTTTAAAGTTTCTTCATATGTAAGTATTTATACAATAAATATATAATATATAATCTTGCACTTCCTTTTTTAATAGACAACTATATGTATTTATACAGTAATTTATTTTGTAAATCTATACATTCAAAACAAAATGTAACTAGATATAAAATTAAGATTTTAATCGAGATTTTTCCGTTGAATAATTGTTAAATTTAAGCGGGATGGCAGTTTTAAGGATATTTTCTTTTCTTTTTTTTTTATCTTTTCTTACATTTAATAAATACATTAAAAAAATTAAGTACGCGTGGAATTATATAAATTCACAAGGTAATTAAACTAACAAAAATATTATTCACAACGAAGTACTACACAAAATATTTGCAGCACTTTTTCCACTTTGGAAAAAAAATTTTTGGCACAAAAAATGTTTTAAAGCACCCTATCTGGATGCGGTTTGTTAAATACTATCTATATCAGTTCTTTAACATGTCATTCGTGGAAATATAGAGTTTAAACATTGCCTATATTTCATCAAGCAACTGTATTGGCGCACATTGGTGTGTTGCAGTTCTCTTCAATAGAATTGCTAGATGGTGGGCTTATTATTTGTTAATACACAAAGGATTTCCAAAAAATCTAAAGATCCCTTTCTCTTACTAATAACAATACTGTTCAACTTGTGGCAGAATACTGGTCCAGTATGCTTATGCTTATAGAAGACCCTAAGACAAATTGCAAGATTCTGAATCTGAACATTGGAAATCCCTAAAGTGTATTTCTAGCAGTTTATTATCAATAAAATTCGTTCAATGTAAAACACGTCATATTTGATTTTGAGAATTATGATTTATCATCTCTTTTTGGATATCGTATTAAATGAAATAATAAGTTTTTGTGTAAAAGAAGTTAAAATTTTTGTTGGCAGGATGTTTATTTAACTACTCGTCGAAGGAAAAACTGTTGCAATATTTTCACTAAAAATAAATTCGTTAATACAAGTCACAACAATTATTGCAAAATTCCTTCATTTAAGTTAAATTACAAAACTATATATAATATAGTAATATGTAGTATATACATAGAGAAATATTTCTTAAATCATTTTATTGCTGTTCACATACAGTGTATATATATATATATATATATATATAAGAACCTCTATTTCATCTTAAATTCCGGCACTTCGAGTTCGTTTTTCACACACCTTAATTATATACTAAACGAAATGGCTGAAGCCTACCAATGTTTGAATCACAATAGGCCGATATAGTAACACTTAATGGCAATTCCATAAATTAGCGAACGACGCGTAAGTTTATTACATTAAAAGTAGTCTCCTTAAAATAAAACGTATAAAAACATAAGATGATAACCTAGATGTGTTAAAATACGAAAAAGTAATGTTAAAAATAAAACGTAAAAAAAACGAAATACTAAAATAAATATCATAACGTGTCCGTCAGGTACATTGGGAAGTTGCTTAATTTGAAATGAAATTACCACTCGTAAAATGACCTTTTTCTTCCTTAATTTCGTGAGTATGCAGTAATAATATCGAGAAACACATCACCGACTTAATTAAATAACATTGTCGCTGTTTATCTTTGACGATCTTTATTAAAAACACCAATTAACTCGCACACTTTGATAACGATGAAATGGAACAGATGAATGGGGGCAAAAAGTCCGCATGATTAGACGATGATTTCGCGAATTACTTTCCTTGTCCGCGAATTTGGCGTCGAATACCCACTTTCCAAGCTTTCTTCATAGCTCAGGGACATATGCTGTGGGGGCTTCTCATCTTCCATTTGCTCCAGGTACGGATCCGGAAGACCGCTTACGTCGTGATATGGGGAGTCTGTAAAAAAATTGCCTTATTAATTCCAAGAATTGCCTATTTATTAAAGCGAATTTGTTATTTACAAATTGAAGAATTGTAAAAGTTAAAATCACTGCAGTGATTTACAAGCTGGTCCAAATTAACCGCGAACCATTAATTTAAAATCAAAAATTTTACTTGTTGTCAAACATACGAAACGAAACTTGCTACCCACTGCACCTTCCAAAACAAGGTATCGTTCGAGAATATTAAAAACATTCTTTGCAAAGACACATAATTTTCTTTTTAGTGTGGTGACGGCCCAACGGGGTGTATAAGATTTTAAAGTTTGTCATAAAGCCAGAAGCCTTTTAAAATTCCATGGTCCTGTTTCTATAACCCCCCTCAGCACAAAGAGTAGTTTATTGTACGGCTATTGCGAATTCCCACGATCATAGCGGGACTCGAACACACAGCGCCTAACTCTACCCAGTCAGACCTTCTTACCATCGGTTTTGTTTAGTTGTAAGATGTTAAATAATAATTCCGTACTCTCTCTTAATTTGAAGACATGTGTTATGATTAGTAAAAAAATTACAATGTTAGCATGATTTGATCTAGATAACAAATGTTTAACGGGTACTGTTACCAAATAATTGTAATTAACCGTTAATCCCCTTGAGAGACAGGTGTTCGATTTACTTTAGAGCAGAGAACAAATTTTTCCACTATATTCCTTTAAATTGGGGCTACCCAGTACAACGTCTTCTCTGAATATTAGGGATTTTCCCCAATCAGCCTGTACATTCAATTAAAAGCGATATATGCCTTGTGTTAGGGATTTATTAGAACTCTCGATTTGGAAGTGCTTGAAGATATAGAGTATTTTACAGTATCTTTAGTTCGAAGCAGTTGAAAACTCACTACATGTCAACTCCCACGCAACGCCAAGAACTCAAAGCAAATATTTGTTGATAAAATCGAATTTGAATTTTTATGACAGAACAGATACGATAAAATCGATCTAGTTTGATAGTACTGCACGTCATTTTTAGAAGCTATCAGTGTCAAATTGATAAAATTGATGATTCCAGAAATAAAACGTGTTGAAGTATAAAATGTAGTTGTATTTGCTCTAACATACGCTACGAGAATGAATGTAATTGATTTCATGCATTTGTTAGTATCATATCCTATAGTGCTAGAAATAAACCTAGCAAGAAATAATTAAAAAGACATGCCAAAATAAGTGGACATGAAGCTGGCTACCGTAATACAGCCTCGTCAATTAGGAGGTAAAAAACAGGTCTTTCATTTTATTCAAACCAGCCCAAATAAAATAAATGGAACGTAAAATATAACGGCCAACAAATAAAATAAAAATGTGCTAATTTCAGATCTCTTCCTAACATCTTCTTCCGTTAGTTAATGCTAATTTTTAACTCTATTCTCTGCGCTAAATAAATTTTTACGTTTACTACTCACATTCAAACCTACCTGCGTGGGCCTCTTACAAAAATTGCACAACCTTCTCACCAGAATAAAACGAAAGACCTATACATATTGGATAAACACAAGTTAGTATCGCTAATCATCGACTGTTACGTCCTTCTACCTAAGTCTAAGTCTTAAGTTTACATTTAGTTAATATAAACAATTAATTAATCCGCTTACCGATGTGTTGTTCAATTCGCTTTTTAGGCTTAAGGACGGCGGCATATGGATCATTACAGTATTCCTGTCTGGATGGATTGTTGCTGTTTCTCATATAGTCATCCCCATGATTACTTTGTGTTGTGATATGTGGATAAGGGGCGTAATCGTCGACAGCACCGTAACCTCCGTGGCTGATGGGATCGTATCCATATGAATGCTGACGATCAACGTTCATATGAGGTGGTTGTAGTTGATTAACGGAGTTATTTGCCGCAGCAGCCATCTTCATTTGCCAAATAGAATCTTGCGAATTGACACTTCCACCATTATTGGAGTTCGAATAACTGTTTTCTAAGTAGCCCATATTTGCCCCTGAAATATAATATTACATTAATAAAGATTTTCGAAATAATTCATTTAACTAGAGTCATTACATTCGCCATTATTGATATTTTGTCTAGATTGTATATCAGGATTGTGGTAACCATATCCATTCTGTGTGGCGTAGACGCTCTTCTGGTCTTCCATAGCGAGTGCCAAATCCAGAGAATGTTCCAGAGCCTTGTTATCCATTCCGGTAGATGGGTAGTAGGGCGGAGGGGCTTGATTTTGCTGTGAAACAATCGTGGGTCGTATCGAATCCATTTCGTAGTCCTTCGATTGCTTCTTCTTTGTTTGGCTTTTCTTACATCTACAGAACACTAGAACTAGGCCAGCAAATAGGATGGCTACCGTACAAGTTACGGCGATTGCTATTAATGTGGGTGTAGTTAACGATGACGGTTCCTTAATATATGCTGTGCCAACTGAAGAGAAATAATCTAGAATTACCACACCCATTTTATTTTATTTTAGTAATACTTACTTTCAGCTTCCAAGAAATCACCACAATGTTCTAAGTGGGTACCGAGACACAACTTTACTCGGACTCTTGACTGGTATTCATCATCCAAACCGATTTGTTCATCAATTATGGATTTTCCTCTATGGTTCCTTGCAATTAGTTGATCTAGGTTAGCTTCTTTGTACGTAGGCATCAAGCCAGATACCTCTAAGGGCAATGTATCCAGTACTTGCCATATTGGTATGGGCATGTTGTCATTTGAAATAGATTCTACCACGGCTACAAGGGGTAAACAGGTTATCGGAACTATAATTGACAACGCATGCGAGGACGGATCGTAAGTAACTTTTTCCGGTAACGGTAGTTTGTCTACCCTGGTTGAAACCGTGATATCCTGTGAATAGTCGCTCTTTCCTTTGGTATTGAAGGCTTTTACTTTAAATAAATACGTTTGGTGTTGCTCCAATTGGGTTACATTGCAAGGAACGTTTTGTTGGCAATCAGCTTCTGACCAATCAACTGATCTGGACACGACGCCACAGCCATCTATGTTAATATTATCATTACTAGGCATCTTTTTATATGAAACGAAGTATTTAGTTGTTGAAATTCCACCATTAAACCCAGGTTCCCAATTAAGAGTAACGAAGTTGGGACCTACATGGAGATCCGCTACACGTGTAGGTTTTTCTGGTGGACCTTTCGGTTGAAGACGGATCCTAGCTTCGATACTTCCCATTGCGTTAACTATCTGGCAATTGTATTCACCATAGTCTTGCTGCTTAATGTTAGATATTTTAAGCACACTTGTGTAAATATCATTTTCCGCCATAGTGGTGTTGATGACGTAGTGTCCTTCTGATGATGTTAACAGTTGTGATGAGCTAGATCCAAAGAACCATTTAAATTCTGGTTTTGGATAAGCTTGCACCTTGCAAACAACTTCTGCATTCTCGTGTTTATCGAAAGCGACTTTGTTGTATTGATGAAGAACAATTGGTTCATCTGAAATTGAAAATTATGTAATTACGAGGTTTAAAGAATTATTTACTATTACTTACGTTCGATACGTAAATGCATAATAGATTCGGAACTCCTAACTTCGTTCATGAAGGAGCAGGTGTATACACCTCTGTCGGATGGTAATAATTCGTTTCCGTTAGGTCTAGCTTTTCCAGTGAATTTCAGAACACTCTGTACACTTACAGCTCCATTGCTAGTTTCGGTTAATTCTGTCTTCACTTCGTACATGTTCGTATCGGCCGTTAATTCGTCGTCGTCTTTTAACCATTTCACGCTAGGCTTCGGCTTTCCTTTCGCACTGCACGCCACTGAAAAACCAGGATCTCCGACTCGTTTTGTTTCTAACGGTTTCAGTTTGTATTTAAAGCTGGGCGGTTGGTGAACTTCTAAATTAACTGAAGCAATTTCACCTGGACCTAATTCGTTTGTAGCTTGGCAATTATAGACCCCTTCACTTCCTATATGAGCATTGTTGATGGCGTATTTAATCCCTGTAGCTAAAATACTTGGCTGTCCATCGGTTCCGATTTTAAACCATCGATACTGTGGTGCTGGCCAACCTGGAGGGGTTGCCGTGCAAGTTAAGGTAACCGCCGAGCCTTCATTTGCTATTGGTTTGTCGGGCATTATTCTAGCTTTTCCAGGTTTGTGTCTAATTAAGAGTGCTATTGAAGCGTTACCAATTTTCTCAACTGGTAATCGAGTATTTGGGAAACTACTCGGTTTGACTAGGTTGACTGCTCTACAGATATAAGTACCGGAATTTTCAGCTGTAACTCTATTAAGCCGCAAAGTATCACCGTTTTGTCGGAAATCTGGTTTTCCATCTTTTATCCACTCGATCGTTTGCGGGTTCGGATTGGCCGTAACGTTACATTTTATCGTCACAGATTCACCTTCTTCGGCTTCTTTCGTCTTCGATTCTAGAGTAACGATGGGCGCGTAGAGGACGTCAACGGTTATTTCCCTTTCTCCAACTTTACCCAATCCGTTGTCGGCTTTGCACGTGTATCTCCCGGCGTCTTGTATGCTTACCCTGTGGAGGGCATGGGTATGCGAGGTGGTTATGATTCGACCATTTCTCGTCCATTGCACGCTCATGGCCTTCGGTTTCGCGTCGACCGAACATTGCAAGGTGGCGGAGGAGTCGCGCTCTACTCTCAACGGGTTCTCCGGGCCCACCTCCACGCGAGGGAAATCTGAAATTAAGCAGGGAATTCGTTACGTTTCGGTTGCTGGCTGCGTTTTAAAGTGTAGCGGGAATTTTTCCCTTTCTTTTTTTTTCTTTTTTTTATTCAGCCTCGCTGCTGCTTCGGAGAAACGGAAAAATGAAATTAAGGAAAGTTTTGGAGAGTAATTTAGAGTCGTGTACGAGTTAAGGGATAAGATAAATATCAGACTGCGTTTAGGGTGAACGCCTCGAACAGGGTGATGAGGCGGTTAAATAATTCGTCTGCTCTATTCCCAGCAGGACGTCTATACTCCCGCATTTCTTTAAGGAAGGTTATCCTTCGTAGCGAGCTTAATGTATGTCAATAGCACGAAATAAAAGGAAATTATTGAAGATGTTGTTCAATTTTTTTCGAGAAGGAAGGTTTGATAAGTGCTACATTAACCAAAGAAACTCTTATATACACTACCTTAATTTAATAGATTTTATTGCTTTTAACGATATATTTATCTTAAACACATCTGGAACTTAAGAAATTACAGTATTACGAATAAGAAATTTAATTACACATTTTCTGTCCCGGAATACCCAATTGCATTTGCATCCAATTATTGTATTCTATCTATTACTCACGTTTTATCGATGGGATCAAGGAGGTAAAGATTTTATGGCACCCCTCTCTCTTTGTTCGAATTTCATCGAGATAAACGGTACTGTAAGGTAATAAAAGTGTGCGAAATGCCGCGTGGTAAATCAGTAAGCATTAGTAATCACCCCAGCAGATGATCGTCTACTACAATTAATAAGTAAAAGAAATCGCAGAAAAAAATCTGCATCAGAAATTCAATTACGGACCTCAGCATCCGATTTCAGTTAACACGGTCAAACGCTGGCTAGGGAAAGGAAATTTACACGGTCGCCTGGCAGTTCATAAACCGTTGCTACGGATTGAAAAGGTCGCAGTGAGCCCGAAATCCAATTGAAGGAATAATGCGGAAAGAGGACTACCGCGAAATATTAGAATTCCATGTCATTTCTTCTGGGCTGCGAGTAATCGGCGAGAATTTCACTTTTATGCACAACGATCCGAAGCATATACAGCCCGAATATTATGCGCACGGCACCTGAATGAGCGAATATTTTATAAATTATGACACGGACATGGGCTCGATATAAGACTCCGAATTGTTAGCCGTACTTCCAAAGAACAACTTCGGAATTTTCTGAAACAAGAATGGAATAACATTCCAACGTGAATCGAAAGGAAGTCGCGAATTGTTCAAGCAGTTCTCATTGCAAAGGTGGATTTTTTGGCGAGAAAAATAATATATATTTTTGAATTATTGAAAACTAATGCAGCCTTAATCAAAACTATTATAACGACGGAATAGACCATGACAAGCGACATGTCTTTCTTTTTTCATCCGTTTAATGTGCTTAGCAGCAATTTTATCGAATTATCAGAGCGCGTAGCACTTTATTATGATTAGGCGAGCAAGGACAACGAATAACAAGAATCTTGCTGAAACTAATACAAAGGGATGACATTTTTTGAAAACAAATAGTAATTATTGCCTGTTATAAATATAAAGGCAAGCTGTGGACATATTATTACACTTATGTACACAACCCAGCTCCACTCACGTCCACATTTTTATCGATTGTAATAGCTAACGAGGTTTTAAACAGAATGGAAGGATGGAAAGACAAACAATTTTACACCATGTAGAAAGCAAAAGCATGCAGTCATTTTCTAACTAACACCCCAAGAAGGCAATGGATCGTGGTCAATATCTAAGTAATGTGCCTCAGTATTCGGTATCACATATTTATAGTTTAGGAGCGATATTTTTATTTTATTGTTTTCTAAAAACGATGATGACATTTCTGGGTATAATCGATTGATCTCATTGAATCGATATATTTCCTGATAAATAATTACATCATTAACCAACGATGTGTTAAGTTATAGCATAGAAAATATAGCGCAGAAACAGATAAACTTTCACGTACAATAAATAACTAGCTGTTAAACAATCCACTGCGAAAAACGAAACTGATCGATAATGGTTGTCAAATGTGACAAACGATTCGACTCGAAAATAAATCACGTGGAAATGGGAGGGTTAGATTTTTATCATTTAATAATGCCCTGTATAACGTTGCATTGTGGAACTAATAAAAGCTTTTAATGAGCTTACGGCATTCAGCTCGCTAACAGAGTTTTAAGTGAAGTGATGAAATTACGGAGCGAAGTATGTTTAATCTTTAATCTCTACATTGTATGACACATTCGAGAAGGAGTTTATGTAGGTTAAATGTAATGGCATGACGAAAACAAAGGAGTTTGTCAGATGGTTATTAATTATTTTATTTCGTGGAATTTAAAGTGAAGGTAGCTAAAAAGATGGCTATTTAACAAAAGACGTGAGATGCGATCATTTTAATTTATTCAAAACGTTAACAATTTAATGATTATGATGTTGTTAGGTTTGTGAGTAAAATTAAATATAAATAATTATTGCATTGCAGTGGAATAACAAATATTTACCGCTAGAAGCGATTTTAACTCCATTAGTTATTTAGTGACAGTAACCTATGCAATGGATTTGTATATACGCTGTATATGATGATGTGTAGTTTGTTATTGTTTCACAGTATTTTAACAGCATAGAAATGATTTACAAATGATCAGTTAAGCGCTATTTTGTGAAGTACCTAAATATTTTATTGTTTTTAAAAAAGTATAGATAAAGCTAAAGTAATTTTTCATGGCAGTTGTGATAGTAATTTTATCAATATCATGTTAACTGTAAAATTAACTGTTAAATATTTACAGATTTTAGTCGTTATTAAGTATGTGCTGATAGCTTTCATTCGATGGGAGTTGTGTAAATCGGTTTTTGAAGTCGTTAATAACATAAATTGCTTCTGATAATAGATAAATACCTTCAAAAATGTTTAGAGGTTCTTTCACAAATCCAACTCAAGTAAAAAAAAAAATTAAAACAATAAATTCAGTAAATTTCCAATTATAGACTTACTCCAGAATACGTAATTATTTACAGGATATTTCACGAAGCTTAGGCTTGAGTTTCAAATTTTCTAAGTTTATTTGTTTTGAACATAGTGCTTCTAGGTATGTTGGAAGCTAGACCTTAATAGTAATCTCGTTTTTATTGGTTCTTATATTACTTTTAGAAACGGCACGAAATGTAAAGCA
Source organism: Marronus borbonicus (assembly GCA_902655005.2). NCBI lineage: Eukaryota > Metazoa > Arthropoda > Insecta > Coleoptera > Scarabaeidae > Marronus > Marronus borbonicus. Next base: position 10,024,556 of record LR737386.1, read on the forward strand.
AACTGAAAATAGGCAAGCTTCCCTAGGAATATTTAGTAAATTACGCAAGTAACTATTCACATAAACAATCTCGGATTAATGGTATGCATGGATCGCGTCTAATGTTGTAATTTCTGAAGCTCAATAATTACTCACCAAAATATCCTTTGCGTAACTGAAAACATCGTTATGCTTCGGAAATTGTCCATAAAACCACTGAAATAAATTAGTTACGCGCTCACGTCTCTTTATTACTCCGACAAGTTTATTTCAAACACGAACTGAAGTATTCCATACAAACATCGGTTTCTGGCACCACACAGCCTTCGGGTAAATACACACATCGCCGCACGCATAGAGACATAAACATGCAAAACGTGCGAAAAAAACAACGCCCGGCATACAAGCGGGTGTGCAGATATTCACCATAATCGCGCTAATAGACCATAAAGTAACGACGGCAGTCATACGGTTAACAACATTAAACAAGCCGTCCGAATTATTAAATCATCTACTTATTGCAAACAATGCGGCAGCCGGAAGTCGCCATCGTCTGGAAAATTGACCAGATGTTCGTCTCGGCACGGACAAATTTCGATTTTCTAGCACGGCGGCAGCGGCCGTATTCCAAGAAAGCATAAAGGATTTATTAGGAGTATATAGGTTATTCTGTGACCTGGATACTCAAATAACTTAACCGTTTAGCAGTAACTGCTCCTACCTATACTTGTTTAATCTCAAAGAAGAAAGGTTAATGTACAGGAAGTAGTCAAAAATTGATAGTGTCTCATCACACCAAAATTAGGAATTTGCTGTTTCGAGAGCTACTTTGAAATGCAGAGAAAATCGGCTTACTTCGAATATGAAGTAATGCAGCTGGAGAACTGGCATTAAGAAATACTACCAGAATTGGTAGTGAGCTTTGTTGATTAATGGTCATCTTTTCTTTTTGGACTGATTTGATGGTAAATTTGCAAATAGAATCACGTTATTTGTATAGCTAATAAGGATCAAACAGATGATATAAGAAAAGAACATAAAACAATGAGTTCGTAAATTAGAAGAAGTGGTGTAGATTAACTGACAAGTCCGTAAGCGTATCCTCGCCTTATGTTTATGTTTTTGATTATAAATAATACCTACTTGTAGTAAAAATGTAAGTGCGGGTACAAAGATACCGCAGTTTATCCGCGGTCGCATGCACCCGAATTTAGGTAAATGATGGTTAGAGAATACTAACGCGAAGCGTATTAAAAAGTAATTAGTTTTTCAAGTCAAGGTAAATGATGTTCTGCTACATTGTAGGTACTGCTTAATTTTACTATATAGCATATGTTGTTCTTCTACTATTAATAATAACAGCAATAATAATAAATCGCACCTTAACATATAACAGCTACACACATTTCGACGAAAATAAATGCAAAATTTCTCAAACGCCCAGGTAAGGTGCTCGCGCGTTGTGTATGAAATATTACAATTTCACTGCCTCTATACACTTATAGCAGGGCGAAGTGAGCTATGCGCGGCTTTCTCATCTTTCCGCAAAATGATGTTTTTTCGTTGCTTGGTGTTTGTTGAAAATCAATCATTCGTTCGTTCCGGTGCTGTTTATAAGTGCCAAGGTGTAATCCTGTTGCCGCTGCTTCATACTAGCGCACATAAACAATATACAACATAATGTATATTTACCAGAGTAATTCTCCCGTCGCGAGGAGAAAAATCGAGGCGCACAAACAAGTTTGGCGAAACCGATCGTAAAATATATTGGCCCCGTGCGTGTTTTTTGGAGAACTAAACGTCGTAAATTGGCTTGGTTTATACCCGCTAGAAAAAAATAAATCGCTAGATGTTAAGTGTGTCTAAACAAAATTCCACGAGTCTGTATCGTAATTGATATATACGTAGGTATTTGAGATAGTTGTAATGTAAAGCTCTGTTTGGCAGTCCCAAATACAAGCCTAGATCAAGACGAATAAATAAATGTTTCACAGATAGTGGAGAAAGTATCCTTCATGTCAACATTAATAAACATACACCCAATTCTCCCAGATTCATACGGAGGCAATTCATGAATCCCTAATATATAGGGGGAAACAACTGGGGTGTTTTTCTTTTCAAAAAGCTTCCCTGACAGCTTTATACATTGATAAATAATGTCTTCGTTGTTGTGTCCAAGAATAATTAAAAACTCATAGTTTGTGACAAAAGCTCCCCGGGCTTTTTGTTAATTACGCCCTCTAATGATCATGTTTGGAATTTAGAAATATTCTCATTAAATTTTTTTATGCCACTTCAGTAATTAAGAATTTCTTTCCATCGCTACAGCTACACCAGTTCCCACGTGGGACACGCATATTGGTATTTGATGACGATGGTCTTCAATGTTTTTAGAGAAAGGATTTCTTGTTCCTCTGTTGCAAATACTGCCTCAGTTTTCGAAATATATACTAATCGTTGGAAAATAGAAAGGCTGTTCCGAAAATTTTGAAGCCAACATTGTGGTGTTAGCCACATGGTGCAAATTGATATATTCAAAGCCAGCGATTGTTTACTTTCTTTCAGGCATCTGCTTATTCTTTATTTATTAGGCCCATATACTTTTGACAGATTTCTTGAATGTATTCCGTGTCTTTTATTACTATCTTTAACTTGATTTTTACCGGACCATTTTAGTTACGTAAATATAATCGAACATATAAGTAATATATAGTCCAACTACACAACAATACATTTTTTGACCTATAAGTTCTATACAGATTTCTTTTACAATTTACTCATCTTTAATTTATTAATAAACGATAGACTTTACTTGGAATCGAATGTTTCCACTGGCGACGCTATTGAACTGGATATGAAACACCTCATAAATAATACCTACTAACACATACACACCATTTCTAAATACTGTCCGAAAATTCAATTTTCATATAGGTCAGCCGTTAAAGTTATATTTCATTGAAATTATTGTTTAATGGTGTGTCGTAAGCAAATTTACACTTGATAAATTGATGTCGCCGTCGTCGCGTCGGTCGCACCGCACGCGTCAATTCTATGGTGCGACGTCAAAATCCGCTTTAACAGCGACGTTAACGTGTGTTCGCGTCGCGTCTATCTTCACGCGTAGTTGTAATCAGTGCGCGTATATATACGTATTAAGTGTACGCCCAGTATTTATTTAACGGATAATGGAATTATACTTCACTTTTGGACGGCGCGACGGTCAAACGTTAAAGCCGGTGAACAGCCCGCGTAACAAACCAGTCCGATAATTTGTATGTAGATCTTGTCATCGGAATTAGCCTCAGCCGAACAATTTAAATAGATTATAATACTCGGAACTTTTATCTATGTTCATAAAGCATTTTATTGTGCTGGCTGCAAATTGGTAAATACCGAACGGGTAACAGGCACTGTTTTTCTGACGAAGCGATTGCGTTGTACGTACGCTGTTAACAAAACCATTAGCGTACTAAAATTGCAATTTCGTGTTAATGAATTAACATCACCTTTATTACTCGTCAGTTAAACTGCGATAATGAAGATATAAGGGTTAGATGAGATTTTTATGATAGCTTACAGAACATTAACGGTAATCATTTATCTTTTTGTATGTTCTGTTTCAACAATTGTTGTGGGTATTCACGTTTCACGTTTATGTTCAAATTTAATACGAAAACGGTTGGAAGATCATTGGAGCTTTGAAAAATCGGTTTAAGTTGTGTTCTTTTAAATGCAACATCCTGTATATATACAATTATTCTGGTTCTTTGTACATGTACCTAGTTGTTACAGTCGAGATGACGACGGAGTTTTAAGGAAATTCAATCCTTGAATTTCAACCAATATTCATCGATTGAAGCTCCTAACATGCATTTCGTGGCAACTCATTTATGACCGCAAAAAAGTTTTAAAATAAAGCGAAATACTGGTTGAAATTTTGGAGTTGCACTTGTGGTGGTACTAGTTCTTAACGACCGCCGCGCCGTACTTAGTATTTATTTGTGCCAAGTATATAGGCACTACAGACAGATATACAGGCGACTGTGTGTTATGGTCTTGCCAGACTGTATTCGGAGAGAGGAAAGGACGTTGTGTCTATGTCACGGCTATCGCTTGCTTACACCGGCTTCTCAATTTTTTAGAGGCACGCACAATCTTCAATAAATAATGGGAGTAGTAACAGAACAGCGGGAAGAAGAACAAGAGGCTACGTGTGCCAAGAAGTAGGCACCATATGGAATTTATCTTGTTATGGATTTTTATAACATTGTAGCAACGCAGAAGGTTTGAATACCTTTTAAAAATCTGAGCATTTAAAGTTGAAAAAGGCCGAAGAAGAATATTTTAGGTTAAGAATTCTTCAGTTACTATATGGCCATTTGAATATCTAGGTACAATTATTACAAACAATGGAAACATAGACTTAGAAGAAGTCGCAGAGTTAGGAAAACAAACAGTATATTGTAATTGAGACTCCACATAAAAATGAGTTAATAATTCGGGGTTAACGTTTTTATAAATGACTTCGACCACCAAAAAAGATTACGAAGGTAAAGGCGGTAGGAAAACGAAAAAAAGACAAAGCAACACACTAATACGGAAGGAACGAATAGCCGAAATAGGAGGAAAAGGAGGGAGGAATACTGCAGAAATTATTAGGTTAGTAGATGACAAGAAAGCATGGATAAAGGAGACCGAACTCAACTTTAACACCCAACCGGATATAAGAAGTGATGTAAGAGAATAATATTCTCAAAACAAATTGCACGGCTAATTCCAAATTAAAAAAATTTTGATTGAACTTAGCTTCTAGCAAAATGTTTTAAAAAAAATTAATTAGATACATGTATGCCATTAAGTTAAGAAGAATTTATGCAAAGAAGCTATATTAAGCACTGCTTCACTAAAAATAAAGCTTATATCTATTTTCGATTTGGTAAAAATAAATTTAGTCAAAAAAATATACTTAACAAAAGCTAAAAAGGACGTTTTCATTACTTTCTTACTTAGTTACACTTAACCATCGATCAACGTGGATTATTTCGTATACTAACAACAAGATTGAAACCTAAATAAAGAGAACTTCGTCTACTAAATAGTTCTTGAGTTCTTGACTCACCACAATGGCGTTTGCTAAACTTTTATACTGCGATCACTCACGATAAACGGAGACATGTTTCGACTTTTAATTGGATAACTGCCCAGGGAAGAATCACAATCGTTAGCGTTTTTCTTAGCAGTTTCGTGCAGGAGAAACAGTCGCCAATGCGGAATAAGGAGAATATAGAGAGAGCGAACAAACTCCAGCGACATAATCGTATAAGTTTATATTTCTCGGGATCAATCAGCCCTATTTATTTTTATTTCGACACAGAATCGGAACGTCGAATTTTCTGCTCTTCTTTGTTGCTAAAAGAGATTGAACTGAAAGAAGGGGAAAAAATATGTTACGTTCAATTCATGATAACGGAGGTTTCAGCATTTGACATGTTCATTTTTGGAATAATAATTTCAACATTCAATGGGGAAGAACCTTAGAAGTTATTACCGACGCTTAGAATATTTTTTACGTTAGAAAAATTGGAATACACTAGCACTAGTATTAACAAGGAAGTTGTTATTGGTGTACGCCACAAGAGGTATTGAAATGGTAGTTTTTTTTTTTTTTTAGTATAACTTTATAATCAGCTCCAGAAACTTCAATTTTTTAGCAGCACAGTGATATATATCAAAATATTTGTTGCTATAATTATATTCACTGTTGTAATTTATTAAATTTCGAAATTATGTATCAATTTCCTGTCGAATTAACATTAACCTCGTGGGAATAATGCCGGAATATAATGAAATTTGTTCCAATGATCATCAAAGGGATAATTTTGTTATAATATTAATCCCGTATAACAATTGAACTAGATTCAATTAATCTAATAATGGGAGAGATTTCAAATAATTTATACCGCCCATTTTCGTAAATTAATGACAAATAACATAATGGTATCAAGTTATATGGTTTTATACGCATATATGTAGGTCGAAAACTCTGCTAAAAGCTTTTAATGAGGCTTATGACTTAAATTAGCAAATACGACGTAATTATTAAGTATTAGTCTCAAGTTGACAATTTCCATTTGCTTTCGAGTATAGATATTTAAATTACCGTGAATGTTAAGTGAAGTTTTTGAATTAATAATTCAAAATTCCTCCGATACCTGTTTAAAAGTATAACAAAGCTCAATTATTAACGGGGTAGCTTTACAAACGTAAATGATCGATAAGTTTACTACTGCTACTAAGTTACTATAGTACTTCTAAGGCGTGTAATTGCGTGTATAGTATACATATGCATAGTTGCAGAAATTGTAAAATCGCTTTCTTGTACATTGTTCATTCGATCCTGACCTTTTGTGAGCAAGGTGTGCTCTGAAATTTGTTAGATAATTCTAGAACACATAACTAGTTTATAGTACTTGGAGATTATCCGGCTAACAGATCTGTACTTAATATAATTCTAATATTATTATAAAATACTATAGTCCGTCTAGAAAGTATCCGGAAAACAAAAAGCACAGCTGTAATTTTACGGTATGTATTTTTATTACTTGAATAATAAAATCACAACAAATAATTCATCTCATTTACTAATACAATCTCCATTTAACTGTAAATACTTAACTAAACGTTCAGGTAATCCCGAAACGAGGTCAACGCTATACTTTCGGTGATAGTGGTCCAGGCTTGTAAAACTGACCGAATCAAATCTTCTTTATTTCGTGGTGCTGCTCGTTCTACTTCAATTTTCATTAGTCCCCATATGTTTTCGATGGGACTAAGATCTGGGGAAGCTGCTGGCCATGGAATTGTTGCCAAGTTTTGTTCTAGCATCTAAGCTTTAGTGTATTCAGAAGTGTGGCATCTTGCATTATCCTGTTGAAAACACCACCCTTCGGAATATAAAGCATAGCTGTTTCAACAAGAAAGCCATTAAGAATTTTACAATACTTTGCACTATTAACAGTGCCATCAATTATACAGAGAGGTGAAGCACCACGCTGAGAGATTGCTCCCCAAACCATTATTTTTGTGGGAAATTTGAACGGTAACATTTTCTCTTGATAGGATTTTAAATGATTTGCACCAAGCTGAAAACAACTTTCGTCAGATATAATAACATCACTAAAATTATCGTCTTCGTTGCTTTTGTAGAGGTGTCATTGCAGGGATTTTTTTTGGTTTCCTTGATAAGTAACCTTGTCTTCTCAGTGAAACGCGGGCAGTTACTGGACACACTCTTATTTGACGTTGATTTCCAAATCTGTTACCCAATTTTCGAAACCCAAGGCGCGGGTTTTGTCGCCCTAAAGTCACTAAAGCGTTCAGATTGTTTCCGCTAATCTTACGCGGTCTTCCAGAAACTGGTCCATGGCTCATATCTCTCCTATTTTTCATCCTCTTTATTGTCTCATATACTGCACTTTTTCCAAGTCAATTGCACTAATTTTTTAACGTTTTGAACACCTTTTCTATACAAATATTCCACCAACTTTCTTCTTTCTACTTGCGACATTATTTCACAAATATTAAGCCTGTTGATAATCAACAATATTTGACAGCTGGTGTTGTTATATGATTTTTGCCATGGCCTACAGTCGGCACAACCTACTCGATGCATTACTTTTGTCTTAGGATGTAACAAAAAAGAAATATATTAAAATTAAGAAAAATAATAAATTCCGGATACTTTCTAGACGGACTATATAACGATATTCATATAAAAGAACACCAAGATTGGAAAGAAAAAAATCGAGTGTCAAAATTAACACAAGTGGTACATGTAGGTCCACACTTACGAATGTAGTTTTATTGAGCATTTTCGCGGGGAAAAAATAGTAAAAATTGTTAAATTTTTTTCAAAAATTGAATATGTATTTGAACACTCACCAGTATTCATTTTAACACCGAATAATGTTAATTTTAACACCGAGCAGTGTTAATTTTAATTATTACTAGTGTTAATAGTCTCAACCGTTATATTAAAATGACGTACTGGGTGTAAAATTTACATTTTGCAGTGTCTATTATACACGCTCAGCGTGAATATGATGATATGAGTGTAAACATGTAAGTGTTTTCAGGTGGAAAAATAGAAATAAATTTCGTCCCATCTTTCATTTTACAAAATACACTTCTCCCTCATGTTTTAGTTAACATAGGAAAGTTTCACAAACATTCGTAAGGTAGTCCAGGTCAATGGATGCCGCATAGAAGTAATAAATTATAACACGGTCCCCGCAATAAATAATAGATGGCTACTCCTCATGTTCTTAAATTATGAATTCGATACGTGTTTTACGTTTAAAAATTCTCAATTTTCATTTTTAATTCGATTTCACCGATTGAATCAATGACAAAATCACAACAGTAATGAATTTGTTGCAATTGGTAGAATTCATAGATATATTTGATGAACAAATAATGCCCGTTATATGCGCACATTAATATATCCTCCAAAACGATTAATATCCACTGTTCGGAGCACCGATAATTACATTAAATTAATATCGCATTCCCGGAAATTATAATCGTACGTGCGTGGTTCCTTTGTTAGGTTCGTCGAAATTCTGTGTGAAGTAGAGAGAGCTTCATTCTCCCATTCAAGCATGTTAAATTTTGTTCCAATGGAAGCTATTAAAAATCTTTCAACTTAGTGGTACCCGGATAAGTTGAATGGTAGATAGCAATGGTGATGATATTTTATATTCAGTTGCAGTAAATCATGATTCAGTAAAATTGTATTGGAAACATTTAGTAATTTACCTAATTATTGGAGCAGGTAAATTAATTAAATTAGTGATATTGTTACTCTGGGGGATATTACACCGGTTTAGTTGGAAATAAGTAAATAAATACGTTTATGTTGAAATAAAAATTTGGATTTCAAGAAATTATACGTCCGTTTTATTTTCAAAAGTTTGTACAGAAATGTTGATGAATTTACTAAAATGTCTTTCGGTCTCTCTTTGAATATCCTCACGCTCCAAATATTTCCAAATTATTTAATATTGTTTGATGTCTGGATATACTTACATGACGTGAATTTTGATGACTTGATTCCAGTATCGGTGATGCGTGCAATGTTTTTATGAGTTTTTCGACAAAAATTATTACGCTAAATTATATCGTAAAAATATATAATATATATTAATTATCAAATTAATACGTAACCTGGTCTTACTTTAATGCAACGTTGTCTAGTGGTAAAGCGCTAATTCGCCTCTGACGCTAGATTTACGCCAAGAGCTCGTAGCTAGGCAATGTAATTGTCGCTATCAATCTGCAAATCCTGGGTGTCTCATATTATCATTCATTCTGCATTATAGCAATTAACTCGGCACGTTGCAATTTTCCTAAGTCAATCCTAACTCACTTACTCACTTGAGTGGTGAATGTTTATACAATTGTTTTCGAATCAAGTCTCCCAAAACTAATACAATGCGTTACTTCAAAAGATTTCTTGTGATTTGTAATCAATAATATTTTCATCACATCGTCAGACAAAACGAAGGCATTGAAATAAAACCTGACAGAAAAAAAAATGATTCCAACATGCTTTTGACACATCGTCAACAAAGAACTTTATCAAAGGGGCGATATTATTAAATTGCTTTATATTGCAAATAAGAAATCTCCTTTTATAGATGTTTGCACCCGCTGTTCAAACACACTCTCCAAGAGTGGAAGTTTCTTTAATCTATTTCTTTTGAAAAGAATTCGACTTTATGTGGTGAAGGTTCGATCGCGCCCCGTTAGTGTAGAAATACAGTGGAAGGAAACCTAGCGGCATCAGATAAGAATAAACTGACTGAATATTTTAAATGGATATTTTTGCGTTGACGTTGACGAGTGAATTGTAGGGATTTTCATTTTTATCGATTTCCGATTTTAATTATGGGCGAAATTAAAGCGATTAAAAAATACCTGCGACAAAATGGAAATAAACTGAATTTCACCAGGTGCTTTCACCGAAACTATCCATCAATATACAATTTAGGTACGGTTTTACAATAAATATTCACACCTGTAAAAAAGGAAGCGGACCATACAACATTCACCATTTTTGTTTTGTAATGAGTATGTACATTAAATGTATATTTGATTTATTCCACCCAGATATTTGCATAAGAAAAAAAAAATTAAAACGCACAGTTGTTCGTATGTTATTAATATTTTATTTGTATAGCAAGGTAGCTGCGATTATTTTTTATACTGCTAATATTTCCACATTTTTGCGATACAGTTGCTTCGTTTTCAGAATAGATAAACATTGAATTGGTGGAATGGATCATGGGGTATAAATGAATATTCGTGTTTATTTTAGAGGTACCTATATATTGGAATGTGTTTGAGTAGTCTTTTTTACAACATTCACTGCAGAATTGAAAAGTATCGATCAAAAAATTAGAATAAATCTTTAAATTTATAATAAATTTGACAGAATTGAGGACATAGAAATAGGAACATTGATGTTTAACGAATATACATTGCAAACTTTGTAACTGCGGTTGATAACTGAAAATTTAAAATATAAATACAACTCTATATATATGCTTTCAGTACAGCTGCGGTTTATCGAAAATATTTGCTTGTAATAGTTCTGATGGATGTGAAAGTTGAAACTTATCGATAATTAATCAAATATTTTCCAATCACGTGAAGAAGTTGTGCAATCTCAGGATGGGATTGAAATCTTAAAAGCGGGAAGCAGACAATTAAATTACACGAGGGCCAAGATGATATTCTCGAGAATAAAAAAGGACGGTTAATATATTTTAGAATTTTTTTTAAAATATGCTAAAAGTAATTCTGCTCAGCAATAATACATTTGACCATTCTCTCGTTCCACTTCTTCTTTTGGAATACTTGTATGGCTGTACCAATTTCTTCCACATACGAAAATGTTCATAAAACAGTCAAAAGTCACACATTGCCAAATCTATTACTTTTATATATTTTTTTTAGCCCAATATTGGTTTGTAACACGCTCTGTTTTTTGAAAGTCAGAAAGCTGATGCGGCGCAAAACGACAGGCAATGTTTTTTAAGTGCAGGAGATTCATGTGATGTCTTAGAAATCGCGAAATCTGATCTTGGGTTGACCCTCAATTACAGCATACGTAGCTCTGTTGTCCTCTTCAATAAAATTCTTAACAATTCTTATGACAGCACCTTTCTGATACTGAGATAAAATTCCTTCGCGTTCAAAGTATTTATGCTATGGGTAAACTGTAGTCAAAGAAGGAGATTTTCATTGAGGGTAGAAACTATATTTTCGTTACATTCACGAGTGCTTAAACCTTTTTTGAAATAATGATGATTCATGCGCTAAATAACAGTGAATGTTCTGTTTTTCATGGTTTACCGGATTCTCTTATTTTCAATTTATTATATTATTCAATATTATTAGCTTGGCCTTGGCCGTGTTTTCAAAAACGTAAATTGAAAGAGAGAAGAATTTGCAGCAATTCAACGTAAAATATTGATCAAACAAACGAAATTAATTAACCTTATTCAGTTACGGCGTTAAGTTTGAATAAAACAAATTAATCTCATATAAAGCAGTGTTATATATTTCCACTTGATGGTATTTATCTCGCAAAGTTAACATTTCAAGGAATCAGCGAGATGTGAAATTTCTAAGTTCTAGTTTAAAAAGAATGTAATGAATAACGGGGAATGACATGATATTTTTGAGGTACATCAAAGGTTATGGGTTTATTTCTCAAATTAACGGACCACTACTGCTATTTTCATTATTATCGGACCTATGAAATCGGTTAAATTGACAAATCAATAGTGCTTTTATCGCTGAATTAATACGATGTTAATAAAAAGAGAATTGAATAACGTATTTTTACCAAAAGTCAAAATTTACGATTTTTTTTTAAATGGAAGAGCCAGTATATTTTCCGATATGTTGAAAGACACAAAATTCTTTCGAGTTTTTTTGTATTTAAACGTAAGCTCATGGAGCCTACTATATAAGCACTTATTAGGCAACATATACATATATAGTTTTACTGGATTTCTAATAGAAAATAATTTAAGAACTGCAGCTGATAAATTTACTTAGACTGGTATTTGCCGTATTTTCTTACCTTCTAGATGCAAACAAATAAATCAAATATAAAGTCACATTGAAACGACCACATTAACCCGGTACGACCGAGAGAAACTACTTACAGTTAACGTTCAACGAGACGGTGGTTTCTAATTTGCTACCCTGACTCATGGCCCTGTTCCAAACTTCGCATCGGAAGATGGCTCCATCGTCTTCTTTGTTCGGCGTGACGGACAACGTGGCCGTCGTGGGTTGGTCGCGGGATCCTCCGTTCTTGAGGGCAGCCTCTAAGGGATAGCCGGAACCTACAACGAAAGAAACACACAAAACTTTATAATTTATTTACGGTGAGTTGATTGTAAGTTGCGGGGATTCCTAAGTTGCTGTCTTGTCTACCACTTTTGTGGAAACAGAGTCAAGCACCGCTTGGTGAATAAAACATTAACGACGCGAAACTTCACGTTTGCGAACGAATGCGTTTGCGGTGTTTATTTTTATTGCACGATCCGACAATAATGGGTTATCGCTACGTATGAGCGAGGAAGTGCTTAATTTTTATGGTTATTACACAATTTTATGAAAACTTCTAGTGACATACAAAAGTTTTATTTACTAGACTCCATAATGAGTGTATTTTCTTGCATCAAACCCTTGATAAATATTTAATTTACTGCTGTTAAAGAGAAGCGAGAACAAGTCTTTTCGTTTTTATTTTCTAGAAATATTACAAAGCAGACAGGACGTGAATAGTTTATTATTTGTTCTTCAGCTTTATACAGATTCGCTCGGACAAGTACTTTAAAAAGCCGTGTTTTATTCAATACAAGCTGAATGTTAATTTAGTAGGAGTTGTGTTTTATTACGTGCTGATGATGTAGGCAATTTAAATGTTTTTAAAAATATATGATAAAAAATATTTCTTATGAACTATTATGCTAAAATTACCTCGTGGCGCTAATGACCGCCAATTGCGCTCTAGCATCAACCGTCATAGATAAGTCTTTCTGACTGCGGTTTCGATACCCAATGGCTCACGTAGCCCCTGGTCCCCTACGTTACCGTGTCACCGTGGATTTAGTATGTAAAAATATATCTGCATTCAATATTAAGACCGGGGAAACGATAACATAACTTCTCTTCGCTCCATACTTTTTCTTCCATTTACACGTAGAAAATAAATCCTATGTTCCCGATCGTTTCCCAAATTAAGGAGAAAGATCACTTTCTAATAAGTCAGGTAACAAACAGGTACCAAAGGGGAGAAGGGAAACCAAAGCAAGTAATAGCTTGGGTCGCGATCTATTTCGCTGTATAGTATATTTTTGAAGTGTTGTAGTGCGGTTTTTTACGTCGGGTACTAGCATAGAGAAGACACGTAAACATCAAGGTTTTGTGGTTAATTTTTTTTTATGTATAGAAATATGACGATAACAATATCCACAGCATGTAAATGTAAGGGTAGGTACTGTTAGTATCCAAGTAACTGATCCTTTTTCGGCGAAAGAACCCTATCCATAAACATGTTTTCAGTTGTTAGAACAAAAAGCTCCCAACTCTGCTTACATTGACCCTAGACCTAAATTAAATTTAGTTTGAACACGATGAACTACCTTCATATTATTCACCACAAGTAAGAATATTTTTAAAGGAATCACTTCAAAATCAATGGACTGTTAAGGGTGGTGCTACGAGATGTCTAGCGCGCTTAGTAAACCGAAAACGACAGTACATAATAAGGATGCAACAAGGATAGCGTGAAGAGAAATTTCAATTAAACAACTTCAAAATATAACTCGAGCGTTTTAAAACAGAATACTTTACTGTGCGGAAAATAACGGCAGATTTGAAAACATATTCTGATTTTATTGTTCTTGTTCGACTTAATTACTTTTAGTATAATAATGATTGAGATAATGTAAAAACGGCAATCTTTTGAAGTTGAGCAACTCTTTTATTTTGTTGTATTGATAAAAATTTAACATTTTAATTTTCATTACTTGCAAGAAATGTTCACTGGAATAAGAAAAAATAAGGCCAAGTCTAAAAATAAAGCTACAATGAATACTACTTTACATTCCAACAAATTAATGTAATCACGGTATTGACATAATATTCCGTTGCGTAACCTATGTACTATTAATTATTACTCTCATTGGATGTACCACATGTTTTGCTACATAAATCAATCGTAGTTCTTTATCTGCGGAGGTAGCTTGGTTTGTTCTCAAGGAGTTTCTGCAGGAGGTCAATATGATAATATATGGCGCAATAAGTTAGAAATTGCGACCTCACGTTTCAAAAGATCTCACATAAATTAGAAGAACTTCAGATAATAGCATATCTTTGTTATTTATAAACGCTCTTGAATTTGGATCTACAAACAATTTTAAAGAATTATGGTGCACTTCGTTTGCAAAAACATCTTAAGTGGGAAAGTCATATTTATTTTAATCTGTTTCCTCAATAAGAAGATTACGCGAAAACTAGGTCGAACTAACATTACTAGAGTATGATTATCAAAGCACGTCAAAATTGTTTTAAAACTTACTTAAGTTTTCCTCTAGTTTATGTAATAACTGCGAATACTACTGTATATAATAGTATATATATTTATTAATAGGTTTACATAATTTAAGAGAGTATAACAGAAAAAGATCTTAAACTCTATGTCGAAATTAGAATTTTAGCGCTATAATAAAGGAAGTATCTGAATATTATTAAAACCCTACAAAGATCCTGATCACATAAAATACGGAATTTGCTAATGTTGCGGTATACGAAAGCCTTGTCAGCGTATAATTACATCAAGTGAAAATAACAGAAGCTTCTTCGTATAATAAAAATCCTTTATTATTTCATTTCGGGCTTTAAAGACGGTTTAAGAGCCGTTTTACGGTCTGAATATTTTCCTGACATTTATCGGATTCGTGAATTTTCGACCTCAAAGGCAAACGGGTACAATATAAATACGGGTAAGTAGAATAAACGAATTATGAATAGGCAGGATCAGATGTCTATCATGTAGAATTTCGGAAGGATTTGGAAGGGTCTATTTCGTGAAAAGCATGATAAATGGCGGTGGATTAAAGAACGAATCTAAAAGACAATTTGTAATAGAAGTGGACATTTCCGGGAAATTTAATTATTAGTGACTTTTGAGTGAAGTGATGGAATTGGGAGAATGGTTATTATAGGCGATAAATTTATGCGTCCTCAAATAAAATTTTACTTAGACTTCTTTCAAACTGAATTATAAAGTAAAGTGAAACGAACTACAGTGTTATATTGTGTTGTTATAATTATGAGAAATCGGACTTTTAGAATTAATTGATATTTCACAGTCTGTACTTCCAGGAATGTCCCCTGAACATCTTATTGAATGGATGAAATGATATGGTTGAGCGTCTATATAATCACTTTTGTGCCATGAATATAGAAATAAATTATGATGTTTTGGGAAGGTGAGTGATTATCGGCAATTTAGCAGGATAGTGGCCACTGCAACAATCGAGTAGCAGAGTTGTCTACGTCCCCCTTGTTATTCAATGTAAATATACACTGCCGTTCAGTGAAGTTCGGTCATACAATAAAAATCTATTATATCACACTGTATACAATTATTAATACATAAAATTAGAAAAATATTAAGCATACACTCTTTTCTAAGGGATTAAAGCCATAAATTATTATGTAAAGTAGAAATATTGCGACAACCACAATCAAGTCTCTTTTATTATCATTCCAAAAATTTCTCGGAAGTACCGATCTTTTGAAACGGGTCGTTTGGGGATTATTAACGAACAATACATTTAGGAAATATACCGCAGGATCATTCTTGTTTATTTATCACGGGCGTAAAGATATAAATTTGCTTCATTTTACTGTTAAACGTGTGTTGGTGTGCATCTGTCGTTTTTGCGCGAAAGTTTTACTTCAAAATGGCACGTAGCAAGCCTACCAGTATAGAACAACGTTCACGCATTATTACGCTGTTTGAAGAAGGATATTCGGGGCGACAAATTGCTGAAAAAATAAATATGAGAAGTTCAACAGTAAATGACATCATAAAGCGATATCGGATAACTGGAACTATAGAAAATCGTGTTCGTCCTGGAGCATCTAGGAAAACAACAAAAGCTGAATATTTGAGAATTGTATTATTAAGCAAACGCAATCGAAAATTAACAGCGCCACAAATAGCAGCCGAAGTCAATCGCGGCCGTGAAGAACAAGTTTCGGCGAGTACGGTAAAACGTCGACTTCAACAAGCGGACCTTCATGGACGCATTGCCATTCGAAAACCCTTATTACGTCGGGACAACAGAACAAAACGGCTACAGTGGGCCCGTTCTCATCTAGATTGGTCGTTAGATGATTGGAAACACGTGCTTTGGAGTGACGAGTCAAAGTTTGAGGTTTTTGGGCAAAATCGGCGAGCTTATGTCCGAAGATCTAAAACCGAAAAGTGATTCCGAACTGCATTGTGCCTACAGTGAAGCGAGGGCGTAGTTCTGTGTTAGTTTGGGGATGTTTCTCCTTTGCTGGGACGGGAGATTTATGCAGAGTGCAGGGTGTAATGAGGAAGGAAAATTATTTTGCAATACTCCAGAATCATGCACTTTTGTCTTTTTTACCTGTACATACAATAAAATTGCATTTTGTTTTTAGTTTCGTTTGTTTCTGTAACCTTTTCATGTTTTTTAATAACCGACCGAACTTCTCTGAACGGCAGTGTACATCTATTAACCATTTCGTGAATATTTGAGAAGTTAACTTGCCTGACATGGAAGTCTCGATCTTAACATTTTGATGCTCAACAACAATAAAATATTATGGTTTGAAAATATGAAAAATATTAGTATCAACATGGAATAAGTTTTCGCGAACTCATGGAACAATCGTGCTTTCAGTCTCCTTGAACAATAGAAACAAAGGCGATATAAGTTCTTTTGCAGCTGATATTATAGGCAGTATAGTATAACTATGTGTTGTAGATGCTACAGATTGCATATTCATATAATATGACATATTCAACTGTTTTGCCTCACTTATAGGTTAGGCTAAATTAAATCCGCTTGCGCCTGTATTATAAGCATAATCTGTACTACACATTTCGATGTACGGCTTAACAGGTACTATAAAATCCTTGGTAATAGTTCCTGTCTTGCTGTGTTTTGTTTATATGATCGTTCTACAAATCTTCCTAGAAACTATTCGATTTTTTCGTATGAACTGGAATAATCACGAAACGGTTTTGTGAAGACCAAGATAAATATGTCTGGTGAGATATTGTAATATACCTGCAGATAAACAATAACTAGGTTGGTAAAAAGGATTTGAGTCACGAGACTCCGTGGCATAGTAGTCGGCGCACAGGTTTGGAAAATCCTGCCGGTGTCTAACTAAATTTAATTCCATCGGATAAGCCTATAAAATAGAACTTTCAGTAATTGTCGATGGGAAGCTTAATATATTAAGTACGCATTGAGTTAGGAAATAATTCCTTTAAATAATGGCAAGGCAATTGCTAGAACAATACACGATTTTTTTTTGAAAGTCCAGGGAATATTGCATTGATTATTGATTTAGGTTCTATTGCAATTTATATGACCTGATTAAGCTTATGAGCGATAGTGAAGCTAAAAAGTAAAACATGATCTCTTCTTCTGATTTTAGTCTTAACGTAAATACGGTTTAATTAGCAAGGTGAGTGCTGAACTGGAACAGGCTCTCTTGTCGTAACATTTAATTTTTTGCATTTATTGCTATTTAAACTCAATTTACTCAAACTAGAAAGACGTTTTCGCAGTTTAATTGCGCATGTATTTCATTTACACCCTCTGTAATAACTATTGAGTTATATAAATTTGCAACATAAGCGCGAAGTGTTAAATTATTTTATTGCAGTTCTTCCTGTACGAAGGAATAGAAATGACGTTAATTAGAAAGCGCAAATTAAGTTTTTGTTGCCGTGTTAATTATTATATTGCATTTTCTATTATTTTTTCAGAATGTACGTGCCCATGAATATTTACGTTCTGCGTGCAAATGACATCGTAAAAAATGTCACCACCGCGTCGGCGGTTACAGCGTGCAACTTTAAATTAATGAAGATCTTCCGCCAAAGAAATATTACCGTTGGGACCTAGACGAAACACTAAAACAATTAATTACATTCGTACTAGCGCGCAAAATATTATTTTACGTTTTATCTCATCTTCTTTTCAGACATCGCCTGAATTACAAAGCGGCGTAGTTATGTATATTTCCCATGCTAATAGAGAAACAAATATCCGGCGGGTTGCCTTTTCGCCGGGAGCGGGGTTACATTATAACGCTGAATTTCGAATTTGCATAATGATGCGCGCATCTAAGCTCGTCTCTTCCAGTCCGTATGCTGGAAATATGTCTTTTGGCTGGTGAAACATAGCGGGGTTCTGCTAAGGAGCGTTCCGCGATATCTATATAGATTAATTTCTTGCGTTGTTGACTCATTAGAGGGCGCATCAGCAGTAAGTCAAGGACTGGAGACGTTGTAGGGTGTAAAAAGCTCGTAGCTGATGCTCAGACTGTGTACATTAATATCAAACATACTGACTGAAAACAGCTAATGACATTACTAAATGTTGGCGGAGTAAATATTTGATTTACCGTCGGGAAATAGATGAAGCCATTGGTTTCTTGCATCGCTATTTGAATATGCAATTCGTATTTTCCAGCTATAAATCATAACAGCGTACGTCTTTTCAAATAAACGCATTGTTGTTCCCGTTATTATTAGTTTAACTAACTTACTTTAAAAGCATTCCAAGCTAATACGTTTCCTATCAAGTTAACCTGAAGATAATAGAAAAAAATTATTTATGCTGATGTAAAGATGAACGTGATTAGTTTGTATTTTAAGTGCTGCTAGATTCACAAACAAATTCCGTCTTTGGTGTTTAAAGAGGTATGTTAAACAAGGTGGTTTATATCACCCACCTAATATCCGCATGTGAAAGCTGGAGAATCTTTAACTTGCGTAAATGGGAAGGGAAGTAACCATGTCCGAATTTGAGTCTAGCAATAACAGAATAGTAACACTCTATGGTTATTTTTATAGTTTTTGTGGTAGTGTAGCAACGTATGAATTTTCACAATGGTTACATACTTCTTTTAAGGTCCTAATTTCAGATGATGAGGCCCAAGATCTCGAAAACGCTTAGTTTAGCTGAATGAAGCAGATAAAAAAGTGTCAAGGACCATAAGCCTTCCGACTCCGTATGGCTTTTACCTGTATCGCACACGATTTAAACGACCAAACCCAAGGACATCAGGTACATAACTGTTGACTTAAAGATGTCAGCAGTGGGCAGAGTAGCGCGGCTGTTCAAAGGGGAAAATAAAAATATTACACAGATTGGTGAATCAAAAGGACTCAGGTTGGTGTACCCCGTGTGATTAAAATAGACGAAAATATAAATATTCTTAGCTTCCCAGTTAGAAAGCTAGAGAAGACGTTAGTTCTGACTCACCGTGGAATCTATCCTTCCTCCGAATTTTGCTGTACATTCTGTATGTTGACTCAAACTTAATTTCAATCGAGATCATTATTATTGTTTTAAAACTGTTGGCGTATGTGCTTAAATTCTCTTGTATGTGACAGCAATATTGTAAATGTTAGAATTACTCGCACCGCCGCGAAACCTGGGATTTCCTTCTCGTATTAATGGGAAGATTATTTAATGCCGACATAATCTAACTTTATGAGTTTATGACCTCGAATCAGGTATATATGTACATACACACCCAAATGGACTTGACTGTAAAGACGTGGATAATACGAACTTTTATTAAAGGCTTATTTTGAACTTCCAGCAGGTGGACGGCTTCCGAATTTAGGATTCACTTACTTTGTGCCCGAGTTTTGATGCGGAATAAAGTTCCGAAATCTCACGGTTAGACACAATGCACGCAGCGGTCTTTGTGTTCGCCGTTGACAGGTTAGTGGTCATCATAACTCACTTCAAAGTTTTGTATGATAACGACATTGCATATATATACGTACATACCATGCATGCATGTTTATGATATTGCGGAAACGTTGTTCTGAGATAAAATACGATGTCCAGCCGCATCCTTGTCATTCCCGGATCTGTGTGATTATAATATACGTATAACTTTAAAGTAATGTTTCTGGACTAAAGAATATGAATACACAATGCTGCATATAATGAATAACAAGAAGTGGAGGATCCTTTTTATCGGCCTTTGATGTATAAAAGTTTCATGTTAATTAAGGCTTGTATACTCGTTGAATATGCAGGTACATCGCGTTTGATGCGACTCTTAGTATTAAAACTTTAATGTAAAAGGGATCAATATATCGATAAGCAAGTGAATAAATTATATATTCGCGAACTCCGTTTTGCGCAAACCTGGGTAAGTAATCCAATTTGAGGTGTATTACCAGTTAGGGCAGCGATAATATTTCATATGATAGTACAATACATACACGATTATTTCACGAATATCATCATGGGATGTCTGAAACAGTACCATCACTAATAATTATAAAATTACTATTTATTATTTACATCCAAAAATAGAATTCCAAGAGCAAGAGAGTCGGAAATTCATTAAGCTTTAGGAAGAAATAATTTAAAAGACAATATCTATTGTGCGTGTATAGTATGTATTAAGGCACACTTCACGAAAGATCTCATTTGATTTAAAATTAACTGAGTGGTGGAATATTTGGGGGCCATAGGTGTAGTTCACAGGACAAAGCATGCCCCCTTATAATAAAAGTATTTTTGTTTCTGGAAAATTTTGTTTTAAAGAATACGTTTATTACTGTCTAAGAGTCCCTAAAGTTTGTTATGCTTTTCACAAAGTAAGTTAATAACCGATATTTATTATATTGATAAACAGGTTTCAATTTGATAAACGTAGTTCGTTGTTGTAATAAATTTATTAGTTAATATAATAATCTTTTCGGTGCTTTAATAAAACGAAGTCAACGAACACGATTTTTGAAATTTATTTTTTATAAGTATGTATTTTTATTCTAAAAATAAGCGCAGTGCATTTCCCTAATAAATGAGATCAGTTTTGAGATGGCCCTTTGATATAGGGTCTCGTTATAATAATATTCAGTGAGCTTTTCTCTTTAGATTTCACTGTTTTCCGATATATTGCATTTAAATGTTTGACTTTTGCTGGTGGGTGTGATATGCAATATGTCCTAGTTATAGTTAAATATATGTTTTGATATCCTCTACCGGAGTACATCAAAACGAACACACGTAGTTAGGATTCCTCAAATTTCAACAGCATCCAATACATGCAACACTTCAGCGTAACATTATCTGATAAATATTATTATTCCTGCAGAAACATTTATCTTAATCAGTATTCATAGAGCTACAGTTGTGCCAATTCGTCCGAATGTTACATATGGCAGACAGCATACGCTGTTCTGTGTGTATGGGCGGGTGTAGTCGATCTAAACGGAGCGTTTTAATTGAAACTTAACCGCAACATTGCCGAAAATAAACGCACTAACTTTAGTTTTTGGTTACGGCTTTTACGCTACCGTTTCAGTTAAACGAACAACATGAAGAACTTTAGCGAGGAGGCGAACGCTAAGCGACGCGCCGCGCTGTAATGATGTTTCTGTTTAGACTAATAATTTTATGGTTGCATGATATTCTGCGTGCTTTAAAATAACTTCGGTATTATGCGGTGACGTTTGAAGATCTTATTTTCAGAATTCATTTAGTGAAAGTATAAAATTGTTTCTAGAAACAAATAGATGATTGCCTATAAATCGGTCACATTTAATAAGTGTCCTTCCACTGGCCCTACATAAAGGCGACTCACGACTATATAGCTGTATAAAAAGAAACAGGAACAATAAGATTCCAACAGCTAAAATAGAAAAGAAGAAATTTAAGGAACCTTACATAAAACTACTACAAAAACTACTTCTACTAAAACTGCTAAAACTAATACTACTACTAAAACTACCGGTAGAAGACAGAAGAAGAATACAGAGTACATATTATTTATATACCTCCAATAAGCCTTCGACAGTATAGTTAAAAATACACTTTCGAAGGACGCGTAGGAACGGGAATCATAAAAACTACTCAAACTGATTCAAATGCAAGAGCAAAATTAGTAACAGCAGAATGGCAAACAGTAGAAATTCTAATAAACGTCGGCCTGAGACAAGAGGATGCACTATCTATTAGAGTCCACTAGGGGTATTCCGCAAGATCGTGGAAGAATTAGAAGAAGACACAATTAATGACAGACAACAAAAGTAGGAAAGTTAATCGTATCTGGAGATAATTGTAGAAGGAAGAGACAATGGAAGCGTAGAAATTAAAGGTTTCAAGTTGGACACGGAGCCTATTAAGTGTACAAGGATCTATTCAAAAAACAGAAAAATACCACAAAAAGCCAAAATTAGATTTTATAAAGAAGTAATAAGACCTATGTAGTAGAGACGATGTGTATGATAAACAACGAAGAGGAGAAATTGAAAATATTCGAAAGAAAGACAATTCGACGATAGTTTGGTGTAATAATGAACACCGAAGTAGATCGAAAACTAGAAGGAAAAAATGTGAAATTTATTAAGGCCCGGAGGCTAAGGTAACGGGGTCACATCCACAGAAATGAAGGAAAAATTAAGAATGTAGAATGGAAACCGGGAGAAGTGAGAAGAATAGAAAAACTTGGAGAGGCCAAGTGATGAGCGACACAAAGAAGATAGAAAACTAGCAAAGAAGCCTGTAAGGATAGAAACAAGTGGAGAAAAATCATATTTAAAGTGAAGTCACATATATTACAAAAATAAAAATACCTGAAACGAAACGATATCTTATGCGTTTTATTTCCTGCGTAAAATTTCCATTTTTATTTAGTGCTTCTTTTCCATCATCATTTTTAAATTACTTTCTTTCCAGAGAATTTGTAATTTTATTTTATTTCTTTCAACAGCTGCAACTTTAGCCTGTGTACTAAAAAAAATTTTTTTAACTCTTCCAATTACTTTTTTACGTCTGTCCATAATAAAAAAACCATTGAGATTCCAAAAATACAAATAGGTCAACTCTAAACATGGTTGGTGCGCTTTTCTTTATTGAATGTCATTAATTATCTACCAAATAAACGTTTCTATGTTACCCACCGGTATTAACGAGTGATCAGTTGCCTCATCTATGATCCGCAGATCACTAGAAACCGGGAGGTAACTGCTTATGCAACACTGAAACTGTGGACCGATATAGTCATATATATATAGTCACATATAGTAAGTGTTACTGCTTCTCGATAAAAAGCTTTTACTGAAGATTTGTCAATCGGCCTCAAAAGCCAACAGGGAGAGAAAGAAGGCTTATTGTATTTCATATGCAAT
This sequence comes from Marronus borbonicus, assembly GCA_902655005.2. NCBI lineage: Eukaryota > Metazoa > Arthropoda > Insecta > Coleoptera > Scarabaeidae > Marronus > Marronus borbonicus. Next base: position 10,048,065 of record LR737386.1, read on the forward strand.
ATACGTTTTGTCGAAAGTGGATTGTTGCTATTCGAAGGTAAAAAAAATGGTGGCTCTTACGAGGAGATGAATATTGCCTTTTTTGAGATATGGTTCGAGAACATATTACTTAAGCTACATCTTCATGTTTATGAAAACAAACAATGGCTTTAAGCTTTTCACACAAAATTATAAAGGTTTTTCAGGTATTATTGTTAAAATTCTCGCTTTAGGTGTTTCATCCTTCTTCATTTTTTCAAGAAGTTTTTTGATACACTATCTTTTCCACAAGCAATACCTGGTGGTAATTGAAGAAAACCACTTGAACTTCGTTCCTTCGTTACTTGTTGAGGATAAATATCCAACATTACTATTTCAATTTTAAAATGTACTAATTTCACGTAGAATATTAATTTTCTTTGAAACGATATTTGCAGTGAAACAATGCCGAGCGTACATTGCAGTATTGCAATAAGTTATTTGTTGCTATTTTATCGTTCGTTTATATGCATATGATGAACCTGTTCCGATTTAACCGTCATTTCTCACGAATGCACGAAGAACAAAAGTCTGGTATAGAATCAGTTTTGTTGCAAATGCTAGACGTATGCAAATGCATCGAACTACATTACTTTTCCTTCTTCCTTGTTTTCCTCTGTCTATCGTCAAGAGGTAAGTCGTTTATATGCGGGCGGTGGAAAAATTCAAATTGTTTTTTCATCATCGTCGCAGCAACGAGAAAAAGCGATAAACCCGGCCTCCCTTTTTATTTACAAAGGAGACCTCACGGTAGATATAAATCTGGACAACTGACACTAAATAAATCCCCTCGGTAATTATATATAAGTTTTACTTCCACATTTCGCCGAGGTCGGCGGCAGTTTATCAAAAAAAAAGAAAGCGCCAAAGAAAAAGTGCTTTCCCCGTGCGTGTCCGATCCTAATAAATTAATACACGGAACGTCCTACACGTTTCCCACGTTACTGTTGTTCGTTTCGTTGCATTCTCACTCGCTGGGAAACCGATGAAATACGTTAATCGGTGCAAGTTTTCGGAATTTCAGAGAATCTAGTGGAAGGTTGTTTATAGTTTAACAAATGAACTAGCGATATTTAAGTTTTCTGTTAATGAATCAATAAAGTATTATGGAACTTGTCCCACCTACCGGACTAGGTTAATCTTATAGGCTGGATTATTTTACACGAGGTGCCTACTTGCAAATCTCGAAAACGACGAATTTTGAAAAAATTGTCAAATAAAAGTTATTGGCTAGGTTTTCTAGTTCATTTCGTAGTTTTTCAGTTTTGTTTTCTTTCAAATAGGAATATTGGTTGGTTAGTGTTCTCTCTCCTCAAGGTAGGGTGATATACATTTGCATCTTATCGGAAACATGTTTCCTTCAAATGACCACATACATTAAATATAGAGATATGTTTTCAGTCAAATTGTTCACTTTTTTGGTTCAAGAATCGCGTAAATATCCTCAGTTCTTGAACTATACAATGTTCATCGATGTGTGCAACTGACGCATCAACTGTTAAGGAGTTCATTTGGAATCCTTCAATTATAAAAGAATGTAATTAAAATACTTTAGTATATCTACAATCCACTCAAGGTTGCGATATGACTCAGTTTTCTAGCGCTCTTCTACGAAGCTGGTGATTCATCCTTATAAAGAAATGAGCGACATTTTGTTTATCGCTCCAAGGCATATAATGTAATGGCTACTCATAATTCGTATAACGTAAACATACCTCGACATAGGATTGCTTTATCTCAAAGAAATTCGTGCCGTCATGCCATTCAATACTGCAACACAGTAAATATTTTGCGAATTCGTTTTATTTATTATTTTATCTACATTTATCGGGCGCTGATGGTCGAGATTTCCAGCTCCCTTATTCATTTTATAAAAATTGTCGGGTGTAAAGTTGCTTGCAGATAAAAGTTGCATTCAAAACTTTGGTTTATTTCCAATTCCAAAAAGAATTTAATTTTGTTGTTAATTGGGAGCTAACTTTGTACCGTGTATATGATGAAATGATGTGAAGCCTAACTATAGCATGTTTCTTACAACAAATAGAAATCATTAATCTCAGATCATGTTAAGATACAGTTATGCTGTCGCCTAGTATATACATTTTCGAATAATTAAGAGAAAATCCGTGCATAATGCAATTTTATGAGAGCGCATTATAGGAATCTTTTTTTGAATCCATTCGAATGAAAATTAATTAGCAGGAAGGGAGACGGGATGAAGTAAAACTGCTCAAAGGTAGCGCGGTGTTCCTACAAGCCACGTAAAAGATATTCCCTTTGTAACTCAATTAGTCTGATTTTTTGCACTCCCTTGTACTCGAACCAAAGCTTAAGCGCTATCTTCGCGTTCACTGATGAGTAGTAAAAAGAAATAAATTCAATAACTTATGAAGTCCTATAACTTAATCAGAGTGCCGTCAAGGTCTGTAATTATCCTTCTCTGTAGTAGAATTCCCGACATCTTCGTAGGTTTGCTTCCTTCTTTTTCTAAGCGGCAATGCATTCATGCTGCAGTTTATAAATTATATGCTTTCTTGGATTTCTATAGAGTTTTAATTATATTTTCTGCGCTTTTACCATATAATTGTTGGATTTTTTTTTGTATGAAATCTCCCTAAATGATATACACATGTATGATGAGAAGATTTTGTTGTCCATTATATCCCGTCGCAGATATCGTTTAGCTTACGCTCGAATAGAATTACATTTCTGATTTTACATTGCTTTATTTTCAGATGGAGAAATCCAAAACTTAATAATATACTGGGCGTTCCACTTAAAATATGTAGTTCACGCCATTTTTACACAATAAAAACGATGTGTAGTCAAATTCAATCAAGAAGGAAAATCAAGGTAAGGAAGCAAGACACTTATACTAGAAGAACATACCGGACCAAAGATTCCATCCGTTACGTACTTCCCCTTACACATGATAACGAGTTTTATTTGGGATAACCAATATTTCGTATTACTAGAAATAAAGGTTCTCCTTTCTTTAGGAAAAAAGAAAGCAATCAAGAAAAGGTTGCGTACATTATACACCTTTAATACTACTCCATTACACATTCTTCTTCCACTACCATCTTTTATCCCCTTGCTGTACCTTGCCTTCTATTTAGTTTAATTACAACAGAAAATTTCTTCCTCAGTCAGGGATCTACTTAAGCGGGAGAAATACGATATTATTTTGAGTTCTAATTACGCAGAAGTTGGATCATCATGTGCTCTACATTCCAACCCCCAGTTAGGAAACATTAGCAACTCACAATGAAGCATTTGTCCCTTCGTTACACTCCACCCATTTTACTATTAGGCGAATAGTAGAGATTTAATTTTCGTAATATTAAACTGAAAACAAAATGGAAGAAACATAATGATAATTAAATGAGTGAAATGGAGGTGATCGTAGAGGTGAAAGATCAAGATGTAGACAAGATACCAATACATTAAAGAAACTACTTCTATACCGCACCAAAATATATAAATATGTCAATTTATCCTTATGCGTGGTGGTATGTGTCCAATTGCAGTATATGAATGTGCTATGCGAATGTATTACAAACAATATTTCATTTTGACTAACATTTTAGCTCTAAAGTATATTAGATACGACGTGAATGTACATCCGTTATTTCAGATTACGTGCATTATGGATGATACACCGCCAAAATGCATTAGTAGAGTGCATATATTAGCAGTAACACACCATGCATATTACCTAAAGCTGTATATATTTGGGTAATTTTCACATAAGGATGAACATTTGCATGGATAAATTAAAATTTTACGTCTTACACAATAAGAACAAATTTGAAATACAAAAATAACAAAAACTTATTGTGCACACGGGGCAAACTGCTGCAATTCTTCATCAGAATAACTACTTTATGCACAATCTGGGGTAACGCGGTATCTCTAAACTACAAAAAAAATTAGGTTATTAATTTCACCACTTTAAGGTTCGTTCGTTTAACTGTTTCCGTGTTGATTTCAGTGAAGTCTGTTCCTCTCCGGTATTAGGTCACAGATACGTTTTTATCTACCCGTCGTCATCAGTGTGAATTCGAGGATGTTTCATCGCTACTAATACCGCTATTTGTCTCACAGTTTATATTACTTCATTTTTTGGCGCCCTCTAGTGTCAAGAAACGCATACTTGCCATCGAGAAAACAGTGACATAAACCAGGTACTGTTCCCTAGTTCCCCATCCGTCGAGCAGTTCTTGATTTGTTTAACACGAGATGGTGTGCGCAGGAGCGCTTTGGGTAACTGTACATGTTTTAACAGAACTAACCTGGGTAGCTTTTACGCCTGTTCATCTGTGATTTTTGGGTCTAAGCTAAGTGCCATTCAGAGGTTTGCAAGTTACCTGTTTCCTGCGAGTACCTGTTACTTCCCTTGGCAACTAAAGTATATCGCGTTTCCTTAGAGAAATGTAGATAAATGTTATAGACTACGTGGAGATGCTTATGTTTTAGAGTTTCTGTGGCTAAGTAACAGATACGCTATCGTTAGTGGGCATATTGTCCAACGAAATACACTGTAAATGATGAGATTTGGATCCTTGAACATTTTCGAATAAAATTAATAAATAAAGAAGAACAGTTATATATTGAATCCGTATTGAATGCTAAAGTTCTAGTGTGATGTATACTTATTTGCTTTCTTTGAACTTTGCTGCGAAGCGCAATAAAAATGACAGTGAATGTTTCGAAAAAACTAAATATTGATGTTTTATTTGCATATAGATTGGTATTTTTGCATTTACATTTTTGGGTGGCATAAAATTCCAATAATTAATTCGTATTTGCAGTCTGGAAAAAAGCATCACCGTGAGGTAAAAGGATTCAGCTTCCTGGGGGAGTTCTCTCCGCCCTGCTGTGCGCTACGTGGAAATTTGATAAAAACGGTTACTTTGCGCTCCCATAGAGTGTAAAAATTTTTATCGCAGTGGCAGGGGTGCTAAAATTCTACGCAAAAAAGAGAAATAAAGTTTACTTCCTTGCTTATTTATATTTTTCGTAGCACGTGCGTCGTTAAGTTGTAATCTATTTCTTTCAGCTTCTAGGGAGGTACCCTTCTTTTGCTCTCTTTTGCTGAATGGTAAAATTAACATTCAACAAACGCGCTATTTTAATTTAAAGTACATTTATATGTGGCAACCGAGACTGCTTCGTCTAGAATTCCCGGTATACCTTCGGGGAAGTGGAAAATCTTGGAAGTCTTGCTCGTACTACAATAAGACGCAACAAAGTTTGGAATATAAAGTAAGGCTGCTAGAACTAAGCTGTAAATGAAGTCTGGCAAAGAATCTCCCGTTAACGAAGTCCGAGACTTCGCCGGGATTAATTCAATTAATTGCATGGAGTTTAGTTGTTTATGGTGCTCGGCTCAAGATAAAATTTTAATTTTATCTTTGGCCTTCTCTTTATCACAATAAATATTCATTTATTGTGTAAACGAAGAACTCATTGGAGAATATGCAGTAAAATTCTATTTCCATAAAAATCTGTTTCTCCAACGGTACGCCGTATTAAGCGATTACTATTTGGGATTGTAGAGAATCCTACATTACAATTTAGTTTCCGCATATGTTGAATGACGTTTATTTTGATATTACTCTGCTCCCCTTTCCAAAATACCGTTCCAATTTTTTAGGTTGCCACCAATGAGTTTATTTTGGACGACATTTTTCCTTTTATTTTCTCTTTTACATTTTTCCAAAATTTGAGGAATTATTAGGTAAACAAAATATCATACCTTTTATTAAAATTTTTAGGGATGGCTAGATTCTTTAATAAGAGATATAAGAATATACTGAGGGAGTCAGGAAGAACGGATAAAATTCCAGGAGTATGTGAAAATGATGCGTAGCTCGTTCAGATGTTGCTTTAGTACTGAGAAACATTCCGATCTTCCACAATGTGGTGGAAGCTCTGTTAAATACATTTTCACCAGGATTTTTCCAATGTCAAAACCGTTGACGATATTCTTGAACACCAGCTATAACTTCCCCTATTACAAAAATGATAAACAAACACTATATTTGCATATTCTAAATTTGAATGAGTGTCTGGCATTTTCTACGACAAATACACAGCCGCATACGTATCAGAACAACTTTGAATGTAGAAGGTAGGTGATTTTTTGTTTTACATGGGTAGCCAATGCAAGATATATTATTCGAGATGTATTAACCCGAAAACAAGAGAAAATTTGGACCACTTACAAGAGTGCCAATAAACATTTTTTAAAACAAATGAGCATTCTTAGATGCTGCTCCGTTCCTTCCGACTCACCCTGTGCAAAAGGTATGCAGTTTGTTTTATTTAAAATTACAGAGTTGTACGTGACTTACAAAATTAGTACAAGTACTTAATTCCACAGTACTATCTTCAAATTTATTGGAGATACTTAGGTGCTTCCGGACTTCCGCCAATCACTGTTTAGATTTTAGAATTTGCGACGTGTCCACTTATAATTTTTTTACCCTATAAGGACATCTAGTTTCTAATAGACAAAGTGAATGCGTTGAGTCGATTTATCTTCGTGCACTATGACATTTTTCCGGATTGTAATATTTACATTTCGGTCACTACTGGTAACATACAATTCTATATGTATGCGAACATGCGAAGATATTTGACAAAATATATATACGTATTAGAATTACTTATCTTGCTTGTGTTCTATAGGGTTGACACGAAGGATATAGGGAAAATAGGGAGAGAATGCCTTAGGTAAAACCATTAATCTTCTTTACCCAGGGCGGTGATAGCAACGTGAGACCTCTATTTTTTCCTAAAAAAAGAAATAAAAAAGGCGTAACTACGATAACCAAATACGAAGCGACAACACATGGACGAAAGAAAGCAGCATCAAAAACTAAACACAACTCCAGGCGGGATTAATCAATTTGGCCTGTGACGTTTTATTTTATCTACGGACCAATTAATACACTTTTATCGAGGTTCTCGAAACTCGGTACAAGCGTTATCGGAGGTCGTTGGGAAGACCAGCTATCTCCGAAAAAAAAAGAAACGTGAGAAGAGAAATAAGCGATAAACTGGGATTCCGATTTCCGTTTACGTGCTTCCTCGGTCCTGCGTTTTTCGGCTGAAATTTGGCAAACGCGCTTTTACGCGAAAATCTGTGGCGTTATCTTTTTTCACGTCCTTTCTTCGCGTACGGCACGGAAGGGAGGCATTTGTCACGGGCTAATTAATTGAAGTGTGTGGCAAACATTATACTTTATCATAGGTAGTAAAAGTAAAATATTAAAATACGGGCAAAATCCCGAAAGACTAAAAGGCTATATAAAGCCTGTACGAATGTGTACGTGGTGGCAAGGTGGCAAGGTTGTGACATAATGTTATGTTCTACATGAACTCTACTAAACTTTATGGAAAAAGCGTTTTTCATGTGAATTATCGTTAATGTCCTTCAATAAAAGTAACTGCATACGTTAAGTACAAAAATGTGAAAATGGAGAAAACAAACCGTTCTAAAACTTTGAACGTAAAGCAGATGTTAATACCGTACATCGCTGTAGACCTTTTTATTTCGGGGATGTTGTAAAATTCGTCGTAAAAATCTTGAATGTTAATAAAATTTTAAAGTAACTTACGAATCTCGACGAAAAGGGAATGAGAGGTTAGTTAAATATAATCTTGCATGGAATTTTGTATGGTTTTACTAAGCAGCTTATCTAGCTGCAACTCTACAAGATTGATGTTTTTTTGTTCGTTAGTATTAATATTACTAGTATTATTATATGCTTATTTTCAGGTGTCAATCGTTTAAGGCGGTTCTGCAGTTTGTTTTAAAAAATTTCAGTACAAGAAATCAGTGAATTTTGAACAATGTTCAAATAAAATGTAATAGGGAACGGTTGCCTTTATCTAACAATTAGCAATAAGCCATAACTTTTGACAGTCGGTATATTTTTAGGTAAAGTATGTGCATAAAAAACATTTCTGTATGTTTTATAATTGTATAGACAGTTTCGGAAAAACTATTGTTGTATTGCCTTTTGTTTTCCTAGCTATTGTACGTCGCAGCAATGAGTTTGACTTTATAGTTGAATGAAACAATTAAAACTTGAAATTTAAAACCGTTGTACTGTCGCTAAACTGTAGCCAACACAAATGAAAACAAAAAACAGTTCTGCTAGATAATGGGGTAACTGTGCTATATAACGTATTTTGGAAAAAAATTAAATTACGAATAAACTACAAATAAAATAGGAATTAATCCTTCTTGCACTATTATGATACATCTATTTATGGATCGAATAAACCACAATACTGATATAAGTTACTTAAACTGAATTGATTATTCACAGGAGATTGACTTTTAGTGATAATACTTATAATTAAGTTTACGTAACGTAAGATAAACTAAAGAGGGACTTACTCCCTTAAATTCCCTGCCAGAAGAGTCGCTAAATTACAAAGAATTTAAATGTTAAAGGACAATAAGTTTTCTATTTTTTTATCAGCTGTTTCAGCGACTAAAATTTAAATAAGTATTGGCGGACCTGGCAGTGCTGCAACATTGACAAATACTTTTGCCAATGTTGCAGTTTTCGGAGGACCTGCCCGAGGTGAATATGTCTTTTCAGGATATTGCCAGAAGGATAGTTTGTGTTTGCTTCGCTGCGTTCTAAGCAGATAATTTAAGAATGTTATTTGTTTATGAATGTCATCAAGTGGTCAATATTTCTTTGATATTTTGGGTTACGTTTTCGAAGCCAAACCCTTGCAAATATTTCCTCTCACATTTAAATGATTACAACAACAGCAATAAGTGTTTTTTTTTAACAGTTGATTGTGAGCAGTGTTTGACATAGTGCAACTCGAAGAAGCTTCGTGCGATCAATAGTGAAATGTGGGAAAGTCTACACAGATTTCAACAGTAAGAGCAGTTTTCATTCCGATTGCTACTGGAATAAGCCTGGAACTATTTGTTTCTCAAATTTGATACAGTTTTTTCTGAAAGATTTTACTATTTGAACATAACGTAACAGAAATATTCGCCACTTTTGCCAGAGTTGAATTTAACGCTATCTGTTCCGAAGTTCCTTGCGATGGTCGTTCCCGTGAAGAATTCGACGTGTCACCCTGCGTCATCTCACGGACTTGCGTCTCATTTTGAGGCAGGCCTTAACGGCACTTTCGATGTATATGTGACAATTCTCTCAGACCTGGGTTCAATTTGTTTTGGCACCGAGGTTCAATACGCGAATGTGAATTTCATATAGAGAATCCTGTAGGACAACAGCTACAAAACAATAAGCTGTCGTTCTTTGCATCTGAATTTTTTTATCACGATTGTTGCCAGATAATCATTTTTCCATGATTTATTTCTTGTAGCTAGATGCTTTTTAGGCGAGAATTAATATTCAAGTGTTAAAAAGAGAAGAAAATATGCTGAAATAAAACATTATTGCATCCCCCTTACAAATGCGTCCAAAATAAAACTTCAAAGTTTTTATTTCATATTATACATGGTTATTTAATAAATGGCTCAAACGATCAATGTCTCCTACTCACAGAGTCTCCCTAAAAATGGAAAAAGAAAACCTTCTCAACATCCTGTATTGCGTAACCTGCTTTAAAGTAATTCGTTTTATTTAAATTTGTCGAAGTTTTTCATATTTTCAATTTTGTAGTTGCAGTCCTATCACTATGTTGTTCATTGGATTGGATTTATAATGTATAAGAGAGAGAGAGACACAAACAAACTAGGGCTAGGGAAACTTCGAGGAGAGGGGCGCCACTAGTGCTTTACCTTGCAAATTTGCAGCTGTATGCGACAAAAATGTAAACAATAGTGTTATCATTCAAGCATGCTGAAACCATAACAATATGTTGGTTTTCTATCTTAACTTTGTCCACATTCACTTAAGCCTTCTTATACAATTAACATAAGGAATATATCTCATCGTGTTTCAATAACGCGTTCCATTGTAGATTAAATTTCCCTTCTTTCCTTTTTTTTGTAAAGATGGCAAGGAATATGTTCCGGAATGTACTATCATTAAGAAAACATAAAGGAGCCGAACCCCTAAATCACTAAATTATGCAGATAGATCTTTAACAGACATTTACACGGACAACCCTCCGTCACGAAACCTCTTTTTTATATTACGACTCCTCCAATCTAACGAAAATTCCCTTCAGTGAATTAATACAGATGCGATACAAAGAGGGCGCCCTTATCATCGACTCACCTTCCTTATACCAGCGCACCATCGGATCGGGTGATCCACCGATACTGGAACACGTCAGATCCTGCGTTTTTCCCTCGGTAACGGTGACGTGAGTGCCCGGCATCACGATGGGCTGCTGTGGCGCCGTCAGAACCGTCAGCGTGTAGCTTTGCGAATGTAAATTGTCCCCGGAACCGCCGGCCTTCACTTTGCATTCGAATTTGCCGTTGTCTCGGTCGTAGCTAGCGTTGGAAATTAGCAGATCGTAAACGCCCTTCTCCGGATGGTAATTTAGTCTGTAAACAAGACAAGGTATGTGGGTACTTAGAGCGTTAAATTTTGCACACGTATATACATAGACATTAAACGGGAGACGTAAACAATCTTGTATTACGCGTCTTAATTTGAAGTTTATCGCGCTTAATTACTCTTGGTTCAATGGCAAGAAATGAGATAGGGAATTGTGATCATTAAGGGCAAGACTTATAATAACTTCTACGAGTATCTCTACCATCAAGTATAATATATACAGGGAGAACAATTAAATATGATATTCCAATATACGAAGTAAGGTATACAAGGAATGATTTCCGGTATTATTTGGGAACAAAGTATTAGGTCTGCTTGTTACGTAAATACTTCAGCCTTTATTTTCGAGTGAAAGTGAATGAACTACCACTTCATGAAATAAACAACTGTTCACGATAAATACATATCTTCAATTAAAATTGGCACAGTTTTACCATCTATTTCTGGGAGCTCGTGGATTCTTCTATTTATGCTAGACATTAGAAGGGTCACATAAATTCGTAATTCATAAAATTCCTCGTTCATAAAAAACGTACACGTTCCTAAAATGAAATTCATAGAATTGTTTGGATTTATTGTATGCTATATATAAGTCATCCTTAATTGTTTTCGGGGTAGTTAGGGATGAGCGGACAGCAAGAATGTATATACGGGTAAATGGTATTTCCCACGGCTCACATGTGTGTATATTTTGCCTTTCTCCGTTCAACCTCCTTTCTTGAAGGTGATGGTGGATACGTAGTTTTATTGTTTTTATGCGTAAATTGCAAAAATCCTAAAATCGTCAAAATTTTAACGTGAGATTCTGCTAGAACGGAAAACGGCGTTTTACAACACTTGGTGGGTCTTACAGGTTTGTCAAGTTTCAATGCGATGGGTAAATAAAAATATATATTGTACTATAAATACGTCATATATTTTCTGATTTTTTTTTCATATTAAATAAAATACTTTTAACATTAAAAAAAATACTGTTGTAGGTATGAAATGCAACTAGACCAACACACATCATAGTTACAAGCGTTAGGAACGGCGTTTGGTCGCAAAACATTGGTGTTTCGAATTTCCCTGGCAGTCATCAGTGTAAGGCACTGCAGGTCAGCCTACTAAACACCCCGCGGGTGGACCTACTTTGTTCCCATTATCCTAGCAGATGCCAAGAGGGAATTTAAGAGACATCTATTGGCACAACAAAACACCGGAACACTTAATAAAGAATATTGTTTCAGTGTATAATTTTTAATACGACTGTTAATAATGTAACAATAATGTAAAAAGTATTTAGAAACTAAATTGCTAAAGTATTACAATGAAACAAATAAAAGTTATATTATAAAGTCTATTTCAAGAAATAATTACTTAAAGTTAACGACATTTAATTTAAATTATATAACTCCATGCTGGATCGTTTGGCAATAAATGAACTCTCACTTTACAGCTAATTTATAACCAGTCGATGTGTTGATTTAAAGAGCGTATTTACGATCAATTATAAAGTCAATCAAACTCGAGCAGGTTCCCATTTGCAATCCAACTATTAGTGTATTTCAACGATATCAAAATTGCATCTATGTGCATACATATGCGCATATTAATGAAATAGCATACATTCAATTTGCTAGTTAAGTTAAAGCCAATTTAATTACTATTGGGATTGATGACCCCCTATAATTATTAAAAACAAATAAGCTATAGCTTAGGTACACATAATAATTTAATAAATGCATGAATCGCGAATTAAAAAATTGAGTCATAGTGTCACGTATAGGTACTTATTACTGATTAGGATTAAGTATACATGTATGTTTTGTCTTTACAGAAACGTACTAAATATTGAGCATATGTGTTATAAAATACTCAAGCCACGGTCTACCTTACTGTTAACTCACAAGCAGGTACTTCTTGGGACGAAGGAAACTCTAGCTACCATTCTATGTATATTCGTTGCTGAAGCTTGTATTCCTCCTAACTTAAACTGTAGCTTTCTAAGAGAACGAAATGGTAATTTGTAATATAGCAAAAGCGGCAATATCTAGTGTAATCATCGATTTTAGTTTATTGGCAACTTCGACAAAAGCTATTTACAAGAATATCTGTTACATTCAACTACGGCTAAAATTAAAAAGTTGGGTGAGTAATAACGAAGAAAAGTAGAGGCTTCTTTCTCAATGCACTGTGGTTCCGATATTTGAGATGTAGGCTTCAGTAATTATTATTCTTAAGACGAGGGACCATTTACAGCGAATCCATGTTATTAACACCGAATGAAATTAGGATGTTATTTATACGTGCAATTGTATTATTCCATTTCCAGCTTTAAGAAGGTCTTATGCCGCTGTAAACACGATCAGTAATTTTTTACAACCTTATCGTGGCATCATCCCTCAGATGGACAGATTCGTTCGCTATCTTTACGTTTTTTTTTGCTACAAATTCGCCAGGATAGACCGCGGGCGCTTTCGCTACGGAGTATATATAGGGAGTGCGTTTGAAGTGTCAGCTCTTTCAGCCTCTTCTTCACGAATAAACGAAATTGCCGAACGACGAAATTGATTTACCCGTAATTTTCTTCTCGAGCTTATCGGCGAGCCTCGAAAGGCGGGCGATGCGTTAGTGGAGGGGTAGAATTGATTTCGCGCGAGCGACGAAAAATTCAAAGCTCACCATAAGAGAATTTTCCGGGCTAGTGGTCACTTATTGCATATCTGGACGATGCGAAGCGGTCTTTTTGTGTTATGGACAATAACGATATTACTTATTTTAATAAATGTGCGCATACATATGTAGATGAGAGAAACTGATATCTCTTGTGACTGCTACATGTTGGACATTGCATAAAAATGATGTACATTTAAGAGAATAAGGGAGATATCCTTACCGGAGTTTTTGTTCTCTTTATCTGTAGATGTAATTGAAAAGGGAAAGGCGCATACTGCAGCCAAACTTCGAAGGAAACTTTGTGGCAGATCCTCAACGAGAGCTAAAGTTATTAAAAATGTAGAGGAACATATACTCATTAAAACTCAAAAAAAAACGAGGTTGTGCTCGTTATTTACAAATGGACAAAGAACGAAGAACGTTCCCGTTGCTATTTCTTTTTATTTATGACAATTTTTGGGTTTATCACAAAATATTTACTCACACATGTTACTAAAAACCTATATTTGAAGAAAACAACCCGGTTTTAGACAAATTAAAAAATGGGTCCCAAGGGGTTAAAATTCAATTACGTTAAATATTTAAAAGAGAACTTTTATTCCACAAATAAAACGACTAACGCATTATTATTATAATATAATATTATGTTAAACAATTTTTTTAGTCTAAACCACTTAGTCTTAGTAACATAAAATAGTAATTAAAGTACATCGCGTAAGCGGCGCTGTTAGTTACTTTCGCGAACGTTACTTCGACCGTTTTAGTTTTAATTGCAGCCTTTGTAGAAGCGTTTTATTTAAACACCCATTTAGGTTCCGGGAATCCCTGCAAAAATAAAACAGGTTAGATTCTACAACCGCGTTGATTTACGCCTTTCTTCTTTGGTACAATTGGCGTACTCTATACGTTCATTATTCATACAATATGTCCTTCTAAAAACAGGTTAATAAATCACACTCGTAACCAGTTAGTTGGAACCGGAAGAAAAAAAAAACCTACATTTAAATATTCGGACTTATAAATTTCTACTAGCACTACCAGGCGTTTCGTATCGTATCTCCCCATTTTTTAAACAATTAACTAATCAACGACATGTTTTTCTCTTTAATTAAATCCGCTTAGTTTCAGGGCTAATCACTTCAAAATCGGATTTTCGCTTTAAACGTTATAGAAAAGAAAATAATTAGCAATTTTCCCCTTGACAGTTTTGACGGATTACACTGAATTCGCTTCCACACGTACAGGTACGCTGATTAATTAAATGTGGGCGACTTTTACAATAGACAATTCTTCGCCGTATTATCGCTTTAAAGGGGAATTCAGGGAATAATTGGGTAGGCAAAAACTTGATATAACTTCCTGAGGGGAGGACTGATGGTATTTTTTTCCTTTTTTACGTTCAGAATCGCGTGCTCATTGTTTTACTCATTTCTTCATCGATCCACGGCGTAAATTTTATCTATAGTACGTGGAAATAAGGTTCCTTGGCAGTTTTATTTATTCAAAAATAAATTTGCAAATTGCCTGTTACTATCTTTTTTTTTAGATTCTAATTCGTGTATTATGATAGGAACAGATTTCAAAATAATGCTTAATATTTGAAACGAGCTTCATTCAAGTTGGAGTAAGTTAATTTATTTTGTTTTGGTATCTTATAAAGCGTAGTCGTTGGATTTTACTATAAACATATGAAAAATAACTGCGAGAAGAAATTGATCTGGATTTAGTAAATTAATTTCTGAACATAATCTCCTTGTAGCTCTATACATTTAGTTCGGCGATGTTTCAATACTTTTAAACTATTCAAATAATAGGTTGTCGAACTGCAGAATGGGCAAAATAGGGTTTTGGCAATGACCCCTTCATTTGACGTGAATCGCTAACTCATTTTTTCTAATTTGAAAAAAAAAAAAGAAATCATCTGGCGAATATGATGGTGAAAGCACTAACTTGCACCGTAACTGGATTAGTTTTGCTGTCGCAATTGCCGATAAGTGGGCCGGGGTGTTATCATAAAAGTAGAGAATTTTGTCTTCGTTATGTGGGCCTTTTATCTCTTTAGGTCAACGTCGAATCGATTCAATAAATTAGACTAGTACTGTCCTGTGATTGTCGTCGCCGTTTTCCAGCTGATAGAATTGTCTTCGTCTTGTTTGATACACGTTCCTCGGGAAAAACCTATTTTGCCGACTGACTCTTGCTTTCAGGCGTGTAGTGATGTATCCATGTCTCATTTACGGTCACATAACGCTACAGAAATTACTCGTACTGTGCTTAAACATGTTCAAACAGTGTCAAGCGATTCCGTTTGTGATTAGGAGACATGGCAACTCTCTCGCCGATAGGCATCCCAAGGATGTTTTGCACACGTTCAGTTGTGATGTTTACCATATTGGCAATCTCTCTAATCTTTGCCCGGCGATCTGCTAACACGAACAACCTGGCCGCTCCTCAACAAAGACTATTCAAAATAAGAAATCGAATCACTGAGCAGTATTATTCTTGTTCCATAATTCCGCAAATACATAAACTTGCTCACTTTCAATAGTTCTCAAAACAACACTACTCCATGAATCTCTCCGAAATGGTGACGGACGTTGACTAAAGAATAGTAGGTACTAACAGTCGATAATTTTCACGCAAACCGTCATCTGTCTTCAAACATCTTCTCATAGTATCCTCGTATATATGCATGAATTTTTAGCCATATTCGTTATAAGTTTTTAAGTTATAATTAAGCGATCACTAATAAATATAATACCCTTAAATTTAAAGCAATATTAAAACTTATACCGCACGTTTTTTAATTTCCGAATCATTTTGACTGATTTCGAAACCTACAACGTGTTTCTCTTAAAAATTAACATAGGGCATACTGCTAAATTTGAAATATGAAAAAACACCAGGTTAGCCATATGTTTGCTTAAAAAGGATGTAAAGCATTGGAGTCAACAGCTATAATGTGTACAAATTGTTATAAATCGATGATATTGTATCAGTTAAAATGTGATTAAATACCAAACTACAATAGATTTATTTCGAAACTGATCCTTACGTGCAATATTAGAGGAGCCTACGTAATATAAATTGAATTTCGGATAGCTCTTTGCCGGCTTTCTGGTTATAAACTGGTTTATAGTTCAGTTTTATGGTCGGGCAAATTAATATTTCCACTCACTTTATTGTTTCATTGCTGCTTTTCAGTTTGAGCTTTGCAATATACCACGTTCTCGACTTCATTCTCCTACAAATTGTTCATTTCAAAGTTCTGTTTTGAATGGCATATAAACTCTACTTGTTTATTATTAGTTGTGTTTAATAATAATAATGAAAATTCAAGTAAGCACACAATGCAGTTAATAAAGGAAGTTAAAAGGACAGTAACATAGTAGCAGTCAATACGTGTGCCTATAGCTATTCAGTATTCTTCAGTTAATTAGTATTATTCAGTTAATCAAGAGGGTTTGAGCCATTGGATTTTTTGGGTATTGATAGGTGAGCTTTTGTTTTCTTCTTCATTGTTCTGTACATAAACATTAATATTTTTTACCTGCTTTTGCTTGATAGTAAGCTATATTACGATGATACAACTAACTATAAATTTGAGTCGCAGATCCTTCTAACTAAACCATGTAAGAAATTATTTGTATCTCAGAGATCAGGGTAGGTTTCCAGGACATCGCTGAATAATGAAAGTTTCTCCCGCAGATGTTTTCAGGAAATCGGTGAACCTCGCATCTTCTGAAACGTATTTTCCTAACGATGCATATTAATCTCGAAATGGAGCGCACATGGAAAACAAGTATCACCATCGAATCAAGTGGCGGTATCAACATGCAGTTTTACTAACGGGATAACGGCGCTTCCGAATAGATCGAACCTAATATACGACGATTATATCGTCAATATCCATCTAAACGGAACGAAGCAGCAGCAGATGGCGAACCGTGGAAAAATCGCGCTGATATCGTTGTTTTTCCTCGCTAGATGGCTCTCCTAAACAATGCGACGTACAATACCGCCGCCAATCTAATAGACGCGAGCATATTGTACACGTACGTATAATCTTCGTCATAAATTGGAAATGCCGCCTATAATTGGAGCCGTATACTGCATGTGCACGTCATAATTTATCTATACGGAAGGGTTTATTGGTGTTTAGTTAATGGCACCAGGAAATTATTAAGCCAAGAACAATATTTGTCAATTTTCGAAGCTGGTCGCTTCTATTGCACCGATTAGGCTCGCATGTAGTGTTATTTGTCAGATACCCACCAGTTATTATTCAACTGTCCGTAGTACAAAGTTTGCTTTTCTTACAATGGAATACTTTATATATACGTGAAATTGCTCTTGGCAGCAAGCTGATACATGCAGCACACAACAGTTAGCAACAAAGGGTTAATAATCTTATACACGTTTCGATTATTCTAGCATAGACTTTACTCAACTTGCTATTATACTGAAATTAACTCAGGATCGTGGCGATTTGGATTTAGTATCCTTTTGGCGTTCAAATTTTAATTGAATTCCATTCATCTTTGCATTCGTATTGTGGCACGATGAAAATGGCGCATTACTTCAGAGAAACCAAGGAGAACACCGAGAGGAATGAAAAAAAGCCTTTCTTAATTGTTCCAATGCAATAACTCTAATTTCGGTAATTAACTCCTGTTTCTTTCGCTTGCGGTACTGTTAATTTAGACACCCCGCAAACGGCTACACCAATAACTTAGGAGCACATGTCGGTTCGACCTTTTTTTCGCCTAATTTATGTTCGAGACTCTTCAGAGCGCGTTCTACTTATTAATTTCGCTTGACACCTTGACATGCGATACTCGAACGTTTCTCCGGTTTTCGTTTCTTTTCGTATTGTTTTTTTCTGTTTTGCGAATGTCTTCGTCGTGACATTATCGAATAATTTTATTATGCATGAGTTTGCCCGGCGACACAATTCCGAAATTAACTGCACGAAGACCGCAGACCGCGTGTCTGCGCTGAAGAAAGTTACTGGATGTGAGCGCGGTACGGCGTGGAAAATTCACTTTCTTCTGAATTTAAATCCAATTACTTAGCCTTGATACTTCCTTTCCTGATGGATGATATTAATAGTTGGCTACCTAGTTTTTCGGTTTCGTGTCGGTTATTATACCTATTTACATAACCGTAAGGGCTTATTAGCAAGGGTAGAAAACACTCACAAAACTACGAGTTAGGGTGAAATTGAATACCGTCAAAGTATCTGCACAAGTATCGCTTTTTCGTCATCTGGTTACTTATTTTTAATGTAAATCGACTGTAATATTGGATTTATTGCTGTTTTATTATATGTTGTTTTAGGTCATCTCTTGTAAGTAAAATAGAAACATAAATTCGGTCATGTTGGTCTTTTTATTTTTATGTATCTATTCGAGTCTCATTTTTCTCCATGCCGTTTCAATGCTTCAAGTGATTCAAGTATTTTGGAATTTAATAATCATTTCGTGCTCAAAGCATAATCTATATTGTCAAAGTTGGCACATTCTAAGAAGTCAATGAAATCGGCGCGGAACTTTACAAGAAAGATCGTCACTTTGTGATAATGGATCTGAGATATGACATTAAGATGATTGTGTGACTAGTATATTTTGAGGAGAAAACGTATGAAAACTCCTTCAGCAAACTGGGTTTATTCGAAAACAAATCACTCAACAAAGTCAGGGTACGTGGAAACGAGAAACTGGAAAACCAAATATTTTTCTCGCTAGAATTCTTGCGTTAAATTAGTCAAACGAATGCGAACGAATAAATTGTGGCAAACCATTCTGTGAGATATACGCCACTAATTGAAGCGTTGGCGCAAATGTCACCTGACCGAAGACGTAATGTTTTTATTTGTACGATTTTGTTTACGGAGGTAATTTGTTTGGAAAAGCAAGCGGTTAAGAATAAGGGAAACAAGGCACGTCGACATTAGTCAAAAAAGACGACGTAATTAAATATTAAGGGAGTCGCGATGGAGTCAATAAGTCGAGATGTTTTTTACCACCTGAAATTAACTTTCGGCTGCTGCATTTTAATAAGGCTCGTTTACATGAAAAAGCAATCAAGCCGCCACGTTCCCGAGGATAAAAGAATTTAACTGTTTCCGATATTACCTAATTCCGAAAACAATATGAAAATGATTACAATACTTTTCGGCAGGTACCTTAGGGTATGCGGTATAATCAGTGTTGTCTTAATAAACGAAACGGATTTATCAAATCGAACAAGCCCACGTTGGTCTAAATGCCAATATAACTTATAAAACAGCTGTTGCGGTGGATATGTGTTTTTAGAAACCATGCTGCGCCGAAATGATTATGTCGTTTCTAAAGCAGAATTCTTTCGAACACCTTTGAAATAATGGGAAGTAGCGATATTGGCCGATAATTATTTACTAACTTGCTAGCACCGGACTTATAAATAGGGACCACTGTTGCAATTTGGAGCCGAGGAACAAACATGAGTTGATGGAATTCTTAAATAAAAGTATTAACGAAGCTGCAATCAAGTGACCACACATCTTCAGTATATCTGTGCAGATTGATAGCTTGTTTTCAGATTTCTTTAAGGTTTGTTACTATTCATTCATATTAAACACCTATATCATCACCTATATAAATCACCTATATCATATATGACATAAAACACGAATCTACATGGAAATATACCAAATTTCATTGATCGACAAGCGCACATTGGAAACGTTTCCTTGTCGGAGCAGCTTATTTTTTTGTATTTTGTAGGAGGTACCTTTTAGCTCAATTAAATTAGTGTTACACCTCAGTAGACCGGAGAGACTTAATCTCCTTCGATCCCTTCATGTTATTTGTTCGTCTTTCTATTTCGGCATCTCTTTTGCTTCTGCATGATTCAGTTTGCGTGATATTGAACGAAATAGATTGGATCAATTAGCGAGAACAACGCAATAATATTTCGGTAGGAATGCGGCCCGTATATAATTCAAATTGTCCGATCTTGTTCCGCTATTCTCTGGGCTGTTATTTTGAAGTATTAGGGTCGCTGCGGGGATTAAACTAATTTTACCGTTTGAAAATTTTACATTCCCGAAGTACGAGGAGGTATTATTGGTCTGCTCCGTCTCTACCTCTATATTTCCGCAATGTTCTACACCCAGCAAGAAATACGGTCACGCTGGCGTTCGCCAAGTAGTTTGTAATTTTTATCAGATGGAAGCGATAATCGGAACCAATCTGCCGTACGAACCCGCTTTCTATACGAGGCAAAAGACCTAAAGTAACCAATTTTGCAGGCGCGGCTCCTTCCTGTTAGACTCTTCGTGACGCCGCAGTAGGTACTATAGTGCAACTGCTGCAGCGGTAGCCGGTCTCTCATCTCGGCGAACACGTAGTCATCAACATTAAATAATTACGAGAGGTATTCCTGCATTTTCGTCTGCGCGTCGCTTTTCTTAATGCGATTACCTCAGCCACGAGTGCAATTGGAGCCATTTCCAAGTTAAGACTAATGGAAAAGTCGCGCCGCACCGTCATGTAATTCTTAATAAATGTTTTATAATGCTTTATAAAATGAACAGGTTTAATTGTAACTTACGGTATTACTTGCCATGCTCGCAACCAGCTAGTAGTGGTGGTATTTTAATTCAGATTTCCTCTGTGTAAAATTTGCTGCTCGGTTAAAGTTTGTCATCGCGTGGGATGTACATACCTTTTGTTTCAATTATAATTTTGCAGAATTTAAGATTTAAAGCTAGGTACTGAGTAAGTTTGCTTTATCCGTGATTAGGCGATTTAGTTAAAATACCCTGGGTAGATGGATTCTGTATACTTTCAGTGAATTTTGTAGCAGAGGTGTACAATATAGAAAGTACGCGTCAAGTGGGATGAAAAAGATAATGTTGATTAATCTTGTTTTCTTTCTCTTTTGACTTGTACAAACATTAAGTTTTAACACTAATAAACTATTATAGTGCCGGGAAAAAATATTTGATGTAAGCGAATGTAAATGCTGAACTGAGTAGCAGAAGTACATAATTAACCCCTCAGCAAAATGAAGGACACTGTTTTTTAAAACTACAACACCATTTATTAATATTTCTCATTTGTATGAAGGAAAGACATACTTCGCCTAAAAGGCGGATAATAACCATCCGTTTGTCGGCGGCGAACTTAGTGCCTATATAGACCGTGCCGAAGTTAACAAATTGTAATAAAAACAATTGAAATAACACCACAGCAGTTGCAATTCCAGAAAGCGAGATTGTTTGAAATTCGTCATCCATAATCCTTGAAATTTAACGTTCTTTGCTATCCGCATATTATGTAATTGGAAAACTTAAACTGAAAAACTGGAGTTAAAATCACGCGTATGTAACGTTATCTACTGTATTAACCCATTTATTTACCTGTACAGCGTTTTGAATAAATATGCCAACGTTTCGTTGTCGACTGCTTTATCAGGTTTATCGGTAGCTTTCATGTGTAATACGTTGTTTCGAGCTAAACAATGTTTCTCGTGAAGTGCGAAGGGCTTTAGCGAATGGTGTATATTACTAATTAGCAACTAGTATTTGATTTTATTCAAGCAAAAAATTAGTCCATATTTATTCAAAGCGTTTAAAGGAATTACGTATGATGTATACGTTTTAGAGTTTAATTAATAATCCCATATACCTATTCCGAATCCACTTACACCGTGAGAAATTTGTAGTGAAGCTGCTACACTTACAAATAGCCATCAATCTCCATATGCACATATGTAGAATTGAATTTTTTTATTGCTTACAAAGAACATTTAAAACTATTATGAGTCTTTCCTGTACTGTTTACAGCATGTAAACTAATTAAACTGATCGTTTCGTGTAATCGCTAACAGGAATTTATGTCAAAACGGTTAAACTTTTAAGTTGTTACCGCAAATAAATAATTCACACAACTACACTATATGCCATAAAAGTCGAGGTTAATCGCTATCGTTAACCTTATTCAAGCCACTTTTCATAAAAACGTAACCGGAAATAGAGTAGGTAGTAGATTAAACTACAACATAAGGAGTCTATATTTTCTGTTAGGATCTTTTCCTATTTAAAGTTTTACGTTTGCGATATATAATTTCTACGTATGAAGGAAGTGAACTCTAGCTGTCGTTACGTTCTTCACAACCTGAGATGCTATCTACGACTTCTAAAAAAATCATTACGCTTAATAGCTGTGCTATGTTAAAATACGAATGCAACGTTAACTAACGTTAAACAACGTTTAAAATATATTTGTCTTTAATTGGATACTACCTAAAAAAGAACAATAGGCAATATTAAAAGTTTATTTGATTCTAATATCATATATTACCTAATTTAATGCTTTTAATGTTAGAGGTTTTCTCCCCCTTATCTGGTTTGTTAGTAATGTTAGGTGTCCTGAAATTTGGAGCGTGGGTCTTTTGAATAACGACCAGTACACGGAAATTTACAATTGTTGAATACGTGCCGCAGCATTTTTCACTAGCAACGGGCTAGACCACTTAGCATTTCAGTACAATGAGGCACATTACGACGCTGCAGCTATCGTTGTTTTCGCGAGAAAAATAGATGTCGCGTTCTCCTCTTACGGCGCAATTTTATAGTGGTTCAAATTGAAAATTTCCAGGAATTTCCCGGAAAATGCATTAAGATCGTATTAGACCTTTCCAAATGGATCCGCGTACGGCCATCATATATTATCTAGGAACGGAGGCAGCCTGTCTCGTTGTCGGTCATTGTATTTATCTCACGTTTCTCACGCCATTCATCGGCTACAATACCGCGGACGTGTATTTGTTTTCCTACTATACGCCCGCGATGTAAGATCTCACAGGGGAAGAACATACAAACGTATATCGCAGAAAGCCTTGGCTGTTGCATGAAAGATCTGCCGTTCGCAAACAAGAATGTGGTTTATTTTCGCGCAAAGAAAAAAAACCTTTGTCTTCGACTTCTTCTTTTTTTCTTATATTACACAGAATATACAACACCCATACCGTTCAGCGTGTCATGTTTTATTTACGTGTCGTGTATGGCTAAAGGGGTAGGCGGACGTATGGTGGGAGTGGTGTGAGAGTTTTTCTTGACCACAGACATTGTTTATTAATGAAGAGAGAAGATGTACGCAGAAAAAAGGAAGGTCTATGCATATTAAGAGGCAAGCAAAGAAGAGGACAATAGAGAACGGCACGGTTGAGTGGATTGGCCGGATACATTAATCTGGCGTGTAGATAGTTGATACGGGGAAGCCTGTCTTCTTCTTCCAACAAGTAGTCTAAGAAGTATTCGACACATGTGTTTTCATAAATGTCTTATTTACAAATTCTTTCGCGTAAAAAAAATCATTTCTGTAGATGTAGAATTGTTCGTTCTTCTGTTTTTTAAATAATTCTTGAGATTCAGACTTATTTTAATTAGGTTTTAATTCAATCTAACCATTATTGTAACCCGTAATATGAATGCCAAAAATATCCGGGTGTTAAGCCAAGGTCAATAATAATAATAATAATAATCATCATCATAATAACGCTTAAAATAATAAATGCCTTTGCTACTTCTGGCTATATTCCCAAGCTTTATTTTTGTATTATATGCACTCTATAATGCATTTTTGTTATAAGAGAAGCGATGCTAGTGTTTGGAAAGTGAGAAGAATCGCTGTATCACCGAGGGACAACTATTATGCTCCTATAAAGGACTACTCCGCGTGTTTATAAATTGGGGTTGGGCTAATAGGGAGAGATCCTTCGATAGCACCTATACTGTTGATCATAGAAAAACAATGTGCTACACAAAAATAAGAGATATACATTAGTAGCGCGATCGGAAATTCTTTTAACGTGCACTGGCCAAACCAAAAGGAGCTACATATTAAAGTTGTAGTGTTTATAACATAAATAAAACAGTCTGTGTATTGGTACATATTATAGTTTTTACTGGAGGATTTATGATAGCTTTGTATAGGATCAGTTGTATTGAAATATTTACGAAAACTGGTGCAGTGATCTGCAAAAATAACTATAATGTGCAATATTTTGGTTTCAGATAGAATAAACGAAGATCTTTACTAAAAGGTACTAAAAATTTTATTTCTCGAGTGATGTTTCCCTCGTTATTTGAGATCACATTTGGGGTACCGAGTTTGAACGCTGCGCAACTCTCAGAGTAAGATTTTGCGTTTTTTTCTTGACTCCAAATTTAGTGAATGCTGAGGGTGGAAATCTTAAGACGCTCTATGGACACAGGCGTAATAATAACTCGCATGACCGCCCGGTGCCCCCTATAATTGGCAAAAGCTGTTGGAGGATGTAAAGAGAAGTATTATTGTCTAAATTAAATATTGTTAAAAGTGGCCCTACATTATAAATCATCGTTAAAGACCAAATGTATACCAATACACAGGTTGCTCTATTTAATAGAACATATCTTTCTCAAAATAATTTTAGATTGTAAGAATCCCGCACTGTTGCTCCATTTTATATAAGACAACTATCTTTTCAACAATATTTATAAGCATTTATATTTAAAATTGTAAAACCTAATTTATCATTTTATAATAACAATGGTTGAGCGTAATCCTCAACACAATATTTACAAAAAAGTAAATTGGAATACTTTCCATAAAGTCTCAAACAATAAATAATAGTATGCAATTAAACATGTACTCAGATATAAATCTGGGTAACGTTGATTATTAATTATTTAAATTTTAAATGGCTGTGTAAGATTTGCAGACAATTACAACGAATATTCATATTAATTATTTCATATAAACAATACAATTTTATTTGAGGAATATTAAGCTTCCTCACAGGTTGTAAATTTTTCACGCAATGAAGCCAAAAAGAGAAGAAGCCAAAGTATTACAAAGAATCAAAAGTTTTGATATTAAAGAAAGCGAATAATTTACGATGGTTGTTTTAAATTCCGAAATCCATTATTCGTTATACGCGTTACATGGCTTTAAAACTTTACTTACTGGTTGATTTTTCTTTTTTTGATTATCTTCGTAGATAAGTCTTTTGTTCTCAGAGGTATGCATGTTTTAGGTTGGTCCGAAATTATTCTCTCCTAAAAGAGAAAAGTTTTTCAATTTTCTACATGGAACGTGTCGAAAAATATCAGCGTGCCATCATTAGCTTTGTAACTAACTGTAAAGCTACAAAGTCGATACTTAGTGATTCGGATTAGCATAGTAAAAGTAGGAAAATACTTGTTGGTGTTCGAATGTTTTTGCGTACTTTGAGAGGGAATTTAATTTTGAACAAAAAATTAATAAAAAGATGCAATGGAAACAACAAAACACTGGTGTCAACATGTTGGTTGTCTAAGCAGAACAATCAGCCGATTCGGTGAACTGCGTACCAGCTGATTAAACAATGCCTTTTTGCTGAATGCATTTGTGAACTGCTCGGATAGTGGATGAAATAAATTACGAACAATTCTACCAACTTTCGTCTTCTTTCTAGGTCGACTAAATTTCAGTAATAATTAAAATTTATTGTCGCATGTAAATCCCGTGTTTAAAATGGTGACAGAAGTGTAATAATATTGTACCCTGCCGAAATGTTCTTGCTATTTGTGGATTGAAAACGAACTTAGCAAGAAGGCAACACTTTCGAATACTTGCCACTAACCCTTTAATTTTATATAAAATTGTTACTTTCATTAATTGTAGTCCAGAGGGCTTGCGCATAACTGCAGGGA
Organism: Marronus borbonicus; assembly: GCA_902655005.2. NCBI lineage: Eukaryota > Metazoa > Arthropoda > Insecta > Coleoptera > Scarabaeidae > Marronus > Marronus borbonicus. Next base: position 10,073,991 of record LR737386.1, read on the forward strand.
TTTGGCTTTTTTTTTTCATCGAGGAGGTATCACTGTAACTCTCAGCTTCAGCAGATGACTCTCACCCTCGATGGCACTTTATTGTGATCGAATCGCTACCTGTTTGGGCTAAATGCGAAACAAATGCGAACGTCGAAAGCAATGCCCAATACATATCCCAGATATTGGTAGTTTGAGAAAAGTTGCGAATGAACTATTTCCAATAAGAGAGATATTGCAACACCAGAGAAACGACAAGATTAACAGGAGGCAGGAAAGGATCGATAGCATAGATAAAGGAGAGCAAACCCCACAGACACCCAATAGGGTACTGATGTAAAAGAAGAAGAAGACAGAATTTGCAATTCTATGCAGGCAGATATGCAATAACCATTGCGATATCTAGCATGTATTGCCAATGAAAGTTTGTCATATATGCCAATGTTGGCCAATATGACAAGATTTTTTACAAGCTTAAATATCTCCAATACCTGCCTATATTTCAAGTATAAATAATAAAATGTCGCATGGGTTCGAAATTTGATAAACGAGTCGAAAATGCCATCTTTTTTTCTAATATATTATATTATCTATCTCATCGTCTTTACTTTATATCAACTTGCCTGTACCTGTAGGTATTCTGTTGAATATTATTGCTTCCGCATAAGGAGATTCATATGATATCTAAGTTGATGTCGATGTTTCCATTGCTTCTGTGATGGTGTATTTATGTATATGCGTATTATTCGCGCGGAAAAAGTACACTTTGATTTTATTTTTTATGCCCTTCTAAATTTTCCAAGCAGCGGAGTACCCATCTCTTTTATATTCGTAGTAGTCGAGCGAAATAATAAAATTTAAATACACCAGTCAAATAAAGTAACATTTTTATAGCTCGTAAATAAAAAAGCATTTATATTGAGATAGCGGATCTGGATAGCGTTGACGAATTACAATTTCATGTCCTGCTTTTTTCGTTGTTGTTATTCAGAGGCAACTGTTGCTCCCTCTACGGGCGCGTATCTGGTAACAGAATGTGTGAATTCGCGTGACGTATATATCTTTCTGTTTTCGTTTTTAACGTTTTTACACGAAAAACATTAAAACCGGAAATAAAAAAGATACTGTAATAAAACGAGCGGTAATGTTGTAATTACGTAACTTGGTCGCTAACTGGTAGATTAGCTGCAAGTTAAAATACCAGGGGAAGAAGAAGAAGACTGCAGATACTATTTGATTAAGTGACTATTGTACAATTAGGGAAAGTGCAACCTACTTTGTTGCGCATTCGATTCTGCACATTGTATTCGAAACTGCGTTATGTAATAGTTAATTAGAAAAGACGGAAGGTGTTAAGTGTGCCCTGTAAATTAATTGAATGCTAATTACTTGTCAGTCAAACCGTGTGCGTTGTCTTATTGATCTAACACCGTATTTCAGTTAGGTTTAGAACAAATATTGCTCATTTCGTTCTATGGAAATTACAAATGTTATATATTTATATTGTATATCACATATAAATTAAACTATTATACTTAATGCTTAGCAAGGTTTTTGCATTTACGTGCATTAGCATTATTAGCATTCTCTCTTAAATTGGGAAATAATTCGAAGACGACATAACAGTATGCAGGATATTTACTTTCTGCTTCGTACGAATCAAATTTGTTTTTTTTTAAATGGAACACCCGGTATAGTATTACATTTTTGGATGCATCTCGTCAATTCATGTCAACCTTCTTCAATATTCCCTCTACCCATTTATATCTAAGTTTTTGAGATAATTGGCATAACTCGAGATTTTTGCGAAATGCCGCTGTTTCTTTAAGGATGGATATCTCAAACGCCTTACACGCTAGAGCGGTGATTCAAATTTTATTCCATTGAGTGTTTCGTGAAGTTTTCGTTGAGACATGGGCAAAGCCCTTTATACTCGCGAGTATCGTCAAAATTTTTGTCAGTGAGAATAATTTTTATGGAGTACGCGGATATTACTGTGTATGCGATAATGTGCGATGTATGCGTATCCGCACTTAATTATGTTTATATTTGGCAATAGTAAATTACCAAAGACCACTAAGGTACCTGGCATTAATTAATATGGATTTCGAAGATCTAAAACAGCTTACTTAATGCGGCAATCAACATTAAAAGTAAACATGACTCATAAAATGGCAGTTTTCTTACATCCAAAGAAAAACTTTGCATATATTTCAAGGCTTATTTGACGATTGTTTGCAACTCTATAGAAAAAAAATCATCACCTACGCACAATCCATTTGATATAAATGAAGTAAGTACCTTAGCTTTAGATAAATTACCAAAAAGCTAGCGGAAAATGTTAAAATTTCATAAGCTACGTTTAGGAGTATAATTTTTGCAGTTGCTCATGTCTCCTTTCTTCAGTATTGGAATTATTAGTCCTGTTTTCCATTCATTTGGTATTCTATCTTTTTTTCAAGAATTTGGAATTTAATTATCAAATTAAAGATTTTGTGGTGCAATTCCACTTCTCCTTCGTTTATTAATTCTAAATATTACAACCAGCTGACTTCTTTTTCTTTAATTGTTTTATTTCTTCATTTGTAGGTTTACCTATATTTTTACAAAATCCAATAGAAAAACTCTTTTACAATTCTTTGTGTAGACATTTCCCTGCGTCATTCATTGCGAAATGCTGTAACCTTTTGTTTTGTTAAATATACTCATGAAAGCAAATGTGCCGTTTTTGGTATCTACGCCAATCAGCATGTATAAATAGTAAATAGCGGAAATAAGTAGACAGTTCAATATAAAAGGAAAAGAAAAAAATTAAACTTTTTTAAAAAAATTTCGCCATTTAGCTAATTTAGTAATGTTTATGCAAAAATTCCCGAAGGAAATTCTTTGGGCAATGCATAACGTGGACATAAATTTTTAATAAAACAGAAAGAATTGTATTACAACTTGTGTGGAAGGATGTGGTATTCACTTCGAATAGATCTTGAAGTATTTATTAATTCTGAAGTAAGAAGTAGAGTTTTTATAAACGTTAACAAACGCTATACAACTCCGTTTAAATGAAATCAAAACTGATAAATAATTTTTTTTCTAGCATAACTCAAAACTATTCCAGGGTCTCACCAAGCAACTTACTACAGTAGCTGTAGAAGCATTATTCCAAACAATTTGAATTCGCTGTATATATTTGTTGACTGTGAATTGTGACATTTCATCAATTCGTTTAAAATAGAGATTTATGAACTTTAATATCCAATCCATACCAATGTTTATGGCAATTTATTTGTTTCTAGTTTGTGTTCGGGTGTTTGTGTTCGTGGAGTACATTTCTCTGTGATTTCGAATTTCGAAAATTTTAATAAAGTGCGCCGTCATATTATATTTGTTGTCGATAACAAACTTCAGTCGTTATAATTACTTTGTTTTTGGAGGTTTTTGGTAGAGTAATAATAGAGTTAGCAAATTAGCAATTTCTATAATCTGATAGGCAATGGTAAGCTTTGAAAATATTTAGAAACTGTGCTAATACAAATTTCTAAAGCCGAAAACAGTGTAGACATTCTACCATTCTCATGCTGAAATATTTTTTTTTCTTTCGAAAATTATTTTCTCTTAAAATCGCCGAATAAATCCAAGGTGATATTGCGAATAATTTAACTATTTGCAGAAAGCTTTGCTTTCAGTGAAGCAAATCGCGCGAAACTGAGAAAAGAGAAAACGAATTAAAATTTCAACTTTAATTTGAATTAATCACGAGCTGATCGATAATGTAACAGTGTCGAGCGTATTTTTGAATAAAAAACTGTTTCTCTGTGAAAAAAATTGCCGATACGGTTCGATTTTAAACTAGGTAGATTATTTGTTACTATAGATGGCGGAGGTATGGTTAGAATGAGTTATTTTTATGGCAAGCAAATAAACGGTTATGCGTTGCACTGCATTGAAAATGTTTCAGTTTCGCATGTTGTACACGTTGTTGTTTATCTTGGCTTGTCTAAAACGCATGTAATTTGATTTTTATTGCATGGTTTAATAAATAAATATGCACATGAATGTTTATTGCATTGTATACAGTCATCGCTAATGTTAGATTGAATGTTTTTGTTTTGTTTTTTAAATGGTATCTGTTGCCAACATTACCAATTCTATATTAGAAGAAACTTATTTTCTTCGTTCTTCAACAGTTCTTTAAACGATAAAGTGTTAGAATCAGATTTCAATTATGCCAAGCTCATTGTAAAAAAAACACTGGAAAGCAGCGGGTGTGACACTAGCAGCTATTTCTACCGTCAAAATGGAAAATTAAAATAAAATTTGAATTCAATAGTAGGTCATAATTAGCAATCTAGAGTCAAGTGAACGCTATTAGATCTGAAAGTAACGACATTGGTGAAAAATCGATACGATGCTTCTTCTATTGGTTTAATTTCTTTGGTCGGAACATACCTACCTTAAATAAGTTGAGGGTCCATCTGTAATCTACCTACAGGTAGAGAGTATAACTTTATTGTTCTTGGAAGTTTATAGTTCATTTTTAGGCAGACCTTATTTGTATGATATTCCTTTTACAACACTGATAGCATTAACACGTTATTTTAGCTTACCTATAGCTATTATCCAGAGGAACTTCACCAATTGCGGCGTTATCGTGCGACTGTCTGTTGCTCCTGGACCAGTAATATGTTAGTTTCTCCCTTGTTTTTGGTGTAAATCTGCATTCCAGTGTTACGTTTTCACCTTCCCTGGTATCTTTGACGTCATCGCACCAAACCAGCGCAACTAAAAAGAAGAAATAAAAACGCATTTTAAATAACCTACTGCACTGTATTAATAAGGAATGGACAATTTTCGCCAACATCCTAATATAGGTGTACGGTAGACCATTCATATTTCATAATACAATAATAACCAAACCTATTCACCCATGTAATTCGCAGATATATAGTAATTAGCCTATTCGGGAGTTGTTTATAAATGTAGATATTTACTTATCAATTAATTCACCCTATTGTTGTTTATTGCAGTCATTAAGTAACGGAGGAACTGAACGTCAATTTACCAGCTGCAAACACTAGCCATTATTTGCGTTTTAGGTAACGCACTATACGCACAGGTTAATTCAATTCAAACTTGCCGAAACAATTGTAAACATTTCCGAATGGGGTGGCTTACAGTTAATAAATTAGTGGATAAACAGAAACGATTTGGAGATGTACATTTCATTTTAACCCGTATAATCCCGGGCAAAATGTTAAACGGTAAAGTGCTGAGGAGCAGATAAAGTATCATTAAGTGGATTATTGCCAGTTCAAGTGTGTAGAAACATAGCCGCTTTATATGGTAATTCATGAAGCCGTGATTTTTGAACAAATTTCAACTAGTTTGTACATATAACTTCAGTATCCTTTGGATCGTTGTTAATTTTAAATTAAAATTTGCCATTTTACAGGATTAAGGGTTTTAGATGAAATTAGTTATAACACATAGATCTAATATTAGGAAATACGACTCTACGATATAAACAATAGTTATGAAAGACCAAAAAATTTTAACAGTGCCAAGGGTCAGAAATAGAAGGATTTATTACATAGGCTATTTTTTTAATTAATTAATTTAAAAAAATTAATTAATAATTAGTGGCATTGTGACACTGCAACTCTGAAATGCTTCATTAAAACCCCTACCAGAATATTTCACTCGCACTTGACGCACGTTTCAATCACCATCGACAGTAAATTTGAACCGAGTTCAGTTTTACTATTGATGGTGGCTATTGAAACAAGCGTTCAGTGCGAGTGAGCCATTGCGGCAAGAATTTTACATATAGAGCTGCACAATCACAGGATTGCTATTGTATTTTTACGTTCTTTAGTCATAATATATCTAATGCAGGACTGTTTGAATTTCTACCCTTACTGAAAGTACCGCTTACAGAAGTGAAAGGGCATTAACAATCTTTGCAAAGCGTCGATGCAATTAATTTCTTAAATTTGAAATTCTACCCTGGCCAGTTCAATATTGTATTCAAAAACAACCAAAAATAGTTTATTTTTGGTTGTTTTCCAGTAGTGTAGCCGGAACTACGAACGTAATTGCTCCAGAAATTTAAAAATTTGGGCAGAGGGGAATTACACTTTACTTTTTTATTTTTCGATATCAAATTTAAAATTAAATATTTAGGTACTTCACAAACTCTTGATTTGAGAAGATGACAGTTTGAAAAGAATAAGTTTTAATTTAAAAAAAGAATATTCATAAACAGCGAACGCGTTCGCTTTACTGAACGGGTTTAGCGGACCGAAAGGGCTTGACGGACCGTCTATCTTATTTATAAAAAACTCGGCGCTGCCCATATTTGAAATATTCCGGCCTATTCGTACATCTACTCCGTATTTTGAATGGGATACGGCTTCATATATACAACCTACATTGCCCTAAAATCATAAATGTAATTCACACATGAATTTAATTATACTAAATAATACCATTCGGTATTAATGACCCTCGTAGCATACGTTCTAAATGATAGACGGCATTAATATACCGCATTAGGATATTGTAGAAAGAGACCGAATGATTCATTCATCAGTATCTAATAAGTGCGATTAAATTCCCAATGCATAAGCGATACAATTTATATGGTAATTTCGATATAGCATGTAATCACCCATCTCTATGATACGGTAAGAAATATATATCAATTTCTTTGTTAGGCAATTCGCATTGCTGAGTTCTGTAAATGTGCGGCTGGGAACATAATTATTATCGGCTAATACGTCGGAAGAATATTCCCCGGGGCCGCATATGTTACACGTTCTTTCTATTCGATTGAAATTGATCGGTATAGAGGCGCGTATATGTTAGGAATGATACAGCTGCATCTTGGAGAATAATCAGCAGCGTTGTTGTGGTAATTATCACGAACATAACTGTGAACTATAGAGCAAACATGCGAAGTTAACGATCATCTAGGAAAAGTGCCCGCTTCCTGTGTCTTGATGGGCATTTTTCCCTTGGTAACTGTTGAGGGTATTCTCGTAATTATTACTGCTCATGCTATCGAGAGAAATTGTCCCACTTTCCATATTGTTCATACTCGAAAGGCAAGATTGTCAAAATGATCAAAATCTGGCAAGGAAAGTATTTTCGGGTTTTTTTTGCATTGGTCAACAATAAAGACGACTAGGATGTGGCACGTCTCTTTAAAATGGTAAGAATACTATTTGCAATGTCATCTTCGCATCCAGGATGTCTAAAGTTATTTACTCAATATGTGATTTATAATGCAATATAGATGCCTATATATGTATCTTTATGTTTTATGTAACTTGGTAACCTGTTAAGAAGGTTATCGCACACATTAAATACTCCTTCAAAGTATCTAAGGATATGATTTCTTGATTTTGTAACAGAAAAATGCAATATTTGAGGATAGTAAAAGGAAAGACGTGAAGAGATGTAATTAGGAATGAACTAGTAAGAATGAAGCAGAACGTAGAACCTATTTCAGAAGACATTGAAAGACGGGACCTGAGATGGTTTGAAGCGATGGCACAGATTTAATTTTCTAGATTTAATTATCTTTCAAAAAGCTCTCAGACACGTGGATATCATTCTATTTCTCAATATGCCGAAAATTGATTTGTTAAAAATTATCCATCTATCGTTGGAAAATGGCGCAATCAGCACACATTGGAAAGAGCACAAATAATGATTAGTATAATTTTGGAATGTTTGCTGTGGTCTGCACGTAAGCACATCAGGCTTTATGTAGATTTTAATATCGTCACGTATCCTTCATCTGTTCTACGTCACTAACGTACGTACATAGCGATTATTTGAAATTTAGTTCTTTTTCAGAAATAAACTCTGAAAAATGTTAATCTGAATTCTTTTGGTTTTGGATGATCTTAGATGTTTATATCTTTTTGATTAATTCCACGGGGTTTATAATTTAAGTGAGCTACAGTTTAGCGATGCAAATGATAGATGGTAAAATGCAATGTTAGATGAAACAATATAAAGTTAACACGTTGTTTGAACCGTTTATTATGGCTTTAATTTATTGCCTTTATTGTGGTGAATCGCCATGTTAAAGATCAGCAACAATGTTATGTATAACGCTATAGGACGTAATAATTTAAAACGATTATTCATAACTGTATCTAAACAGTTTTTTTAAGATTGTAATTGAAGTATTTGCCATGGTTTAACAAATACGTATTAGAAGCTTCCACGCTTATTCTGTTAGAATAGCTAACTACATAGCAGAGATTGTCAATTACGAAAGTATGCGGTATAATTTAAATTCCTTCCAAAGAAAATTAGAGAGGAATATACCAAAATTTTCAATTAACGAAGATGACTCATCAGCAGAAAATTAATGAATGAGAAGTGCTTGACTGTGATTGATTTTACTTTTTAAAAATTTGGGAATTGGATTCTACTTGTTTGGTATCTAATCTTTCAGAATTGGTTTGATTGGCGTTAGTTTATGGCTATCTCCATAGTTGCATAAATTATAAACTACCATTTTGGGTTTACACAATATTGTTAACGAATTGATTTCCTTATTACTCTCCATCAAGTAATTACTGTTAACTAAACGTTGCATGGCCATATGCACCATTCCATCAATCGCCTAATGGGAAATGTTCGATAATTTCTTCGCTAAAGTCGTCTCGGTTGATCTAGAACGAGGTTCTTCCTTGGATAGTCGTACGAGTACATTTAGGTGTCATTATGATGCAAAAAAAAAAAAAAGGAAAAAGTAGCATGAGCGCGGCAGCAGCCGGTACCGTACAAGAAGTAAATATATTTAGATCAACTCGAGCGCGAGATTCGCGCTTAGAATTGGTCGGACGCCATTGCTCCGTATGAGATTGATTTGTTATTCTTTGGTTCCGTGCGTGTACACGAGCGCCATCGGTGATTGCCCCTCGAACTATAAATATGTCGTAACCGCAAGCAGTAGATCGGGTTAGGTCACGACTAGCGAGTGCAATTTCGATGTAATTGGACAACATTCTCGCTCTAAATGTTAAGATCTGCATTTCATTTGTAACACTGGTTTAAAATAATTTGTTTCACTGTTTATAACCTTGGTTATTTTTAGAATGCGAAGTTTACTCAATAGGATTTTGTGTTAATGTTAGTGCATGTAATTTATACATTCCAAAACATTGAAATCAAGTATTTTGATTTTATTATATGCAGTTTGTTGTTTTGGAGAAAACATAATATGCACGCTTCAAGTTTATTTCGGAATCAATTTTTCAATCAAGACATAATACAAGAGGCATCGACTTTTATTATTTCATTCATCAATTATATCATTTTTTGTGTCAATAAAATGATTTGTTATTATTATTATACTTGGAACGACGTTTTTCAAAACGATATAATCGACAATAAAGTTACCGAATGAGTAGTGAGAGGCGATGAAGAGATTTCATTATATTGATTCACATTTTAAAGTTTAATACCAAAGTTTTGCTTAAGAATCTCAGACACTGGTTCTTGTAAAACGTTCTTTCCTCTGAACACGTCAGAAAATGCCTAGAAACAATAACCAAAAAAATATAATGCTAAGATAGCTTAGCTTCCTCATGGTATTAATGGAATAATTCACGGCAAACGCAACAAAAGGAGAGAAAAAATACACTAACACACGGACATGTTTCTGCCTATCGGGCGTCATCAGCGTGGTTTCGAGTTTATCTCTAGCTTCTATCGCTGTTGCTTCACAGTTAATGCCACAACTTTCAAAATGACAAACTCGACATTTCTTGGCGCCCTTTAATGCCAAAGAAACGCATGCCTGTTGTTCAGGAAGCAGCGACATAAACCGGGTACTGTTCCCCAAACCATCCCTCGAGCAATTTTCTGACTGCGAAATAGCGACGCTGATAGTGCTTTGGGAAACCGCACCGTGTGTTAGTGTATTTTTTCTCTCCTTTTGTTGCGTTTACCGTGAATTATTCCATTAGTACCATGAGGAACCTAAGCTATCCTAGCATTATATTTTTTGGTTATTGTTCCTAGGCATTTTCTGATGTGTTCTGTTCATATACATCATGGTAAGCCTGTCGGAATATTCACATGTGCGGTTTCCCAAAGCGCTACCAGCGTCGCCATCTCGTGTTTAGCAGTCAGAGAACTGATCGAGGGATGGTTTGGGGAACAGTATCCGGTTTATGTCGCTGCTTCCTGAATAGCAGGCATGCGTTTCTTTGGCACTAGAGGGCGCCAAGAAATGTCGAGTTTGTCGTTTTGAAAGTTGTGGCATTAAGGGTGAGGCAACAACGATAGAAGGTAGAGGTAGAAAATACTCTCGAAACCAAGCTGATGACGCCGGATAGGTAGAAACATGCCCGTATGTATTTTTTCTCTCCTTTTGTCGCGTTTGCCGTGAATTATTATAATACCATGAGGAAGCTAAGCTATCTTAGCATTATATTTTCTGGTTGTTCTTTTCTCTGTTTATCATTTTTCATTATCCGATGTAATTTTATAATAATGGATATTCTTATTTCGATAAACCGTCCTGTATTCAGCTGTGGGTACATCTGTCTTAAGCTTTCAGTAGTATTTACCCGGCATTTTTGAATTCCATCTTTTCACTATCTCTTCAAAACCAACTCGCGCATTCAAACAGTTTTTGGATAAGGATCGTTCATTTGCGAAATATATGAAGGGTGTTGTTATAATTATTAGTCAACGACAATTTGGAACGAATTAGGCAATCAACAAATTCACTGGTGATCAGTGACTCGGACCACGAAAGCTGATATCGTGCTTTACTGGAAATACGTTGCAGAATGTATTTCCTTCATAATTGTCTGGATGCTTATACATACTCCGATATTGCAATCTTGCATTCCATAATACTAATAATACAATTTATCAAGATGATATATCCACTTTTTAAGAATACCTGGAAAACGAGTAGAGGGAAACGCTCTTGAAGCCAATATCCAAGGTAGCACTTAACTTCTTCTTTTTATTATATTTTAATTGGTGACTAGGTGTTTTCTCGTTTTATCTAAACTTCTCGAGCAACAGTATTCGTATCTAACTGATAGACATTAGGATAGTTAAAAATATCACGCAATTATTAAAAGTTTCATTAGAATATAATCGGATAACAGTTTAAACTTAAACAAACTTTAGGAACATGTATATACCAGATTACAGAAAAATTATGTCGTTGCGAATACGAAAAGTTTCCTCGCGTCGGAAAATTACTTAAAAATTTCCATCACTAAGCGTAATTACAAAAATTTCGTTTAAGAAACTCTTGCTCGACGTTCACCGAATTTTTTTCCCGTTCGCGATAGTAATCTTAACGATTCCTTAATATTAGTTTCGAAAAGCTCGCTTATATTTTTCTACTTCACACACTTTCTTAGCCTACGATCAGAACTCAAATTGAATCTTATCATGCGAATCCAATTGTTCCGCTACGGTCCTTTCTTCGAATACTTGAGGGTCACACCATCGATAACGCCGGGTGGAAAACTGGCGGAAATTAATATTTAAAACACAGAGAAAGACAATTAAGTATTATGTCAGGTAAACTAACCCTCCATTACGACGGTGTTTCCAGAATGCCGTCTGTTTCTGTTTGGTGTATGTAATTATAAATGTATTATCGTTAAGGTTATTTTTGTTTAGAAATTTCAGGACAATATTCAGAATTAATATGATCGTATGACATTAAGAAAGATGTTTTGTCTAGGAAAGAAAAACGAAGTAACCTGAATAATAGTTATTACATTATTAAAATTATTGATTTGGAATAGAATCGATAAAGAACCTGTTCGAATCGTAAGAGAATTATTATTTTGATAATCGTTACCTTTTTAGATCGGTACATCCTATTATACGTTAGTTATTGCTTGTCTTCAGCAATTATTATTCGCTAAGTTGTATATTTGAAATAGACAAATATTTCTATAATGAATGTAGAATAACAAAATATGGCTTCCTGTTTATTTAGGACTGTCTGAAATATAGAGCACTATTTTTATTTGATCTTTATAATAGGTGGGTGCATACACTTTTAGATAAGAACTAGTTATGGCTCCCTCCTGATCTTAGATCTATGCTGAGAAGGAACTTCGTTGGGTTGTTCTTCTTGATATTGAAAGGGCGCTTGCTTTCAAAATGGACAAGATTGAATTTAGCACAGGACTTAATAAGATTAATCTCATTTGAACGCTAGAAATCGGTGACGAAGTTGGAGAATGATATCGTTGACACCTCGGACTCACTTCTCGGTCCCGAGTTCTTCCTCATTTACATCTATGATAACTCGAAACAAACTCAAGTACAGTGTTCTATCTACGTAGAGGGTACTACCACCTACAGTGCGACCATGGGTGAGAATTTGGTGATCTCCGGCTTGCAAACTGCTCTTGGCAGTCTGGCGGAGTGGGCCGAGTTGTTATTCGCTTTACTAAGAGAGCTCCGCCAGAGTAACTTGAGGTAGAACAAAAGGAAAAAACGTGGTATGGCGTTGATTGGCAGGAAAGGTATCTTTTATGTCGGAACTAAGTTGCCTTTTAAGGGGCGCTGGCATGGTCCAATGTGGGTTTTACACAGCTTAAAAGATTGGAGACCCTCCAGAACCGGACGATAAGAATGATAGCGGATGCCACGTGGTTCGTTCTGTATTAATAAATGAGAGCTGGCCTTAATCTAAGAACGTATATTTTTAGGGATACAACAAATTATTTTTTAAGAATGACTTAACCATTCACAAGTTAACATTAGCTTGTATAGGCTATTTTTAAGCAAACATATTTTTCCAAATTTTCGGGTTACTGATGTCTGACAATACATTCAACTGAATTTGTTGAGTGTGGATTAAATAGTATAATGTAAATTCATTCTCAAACCTAAATACTTAGACTCCAAAGAGTTATGGGATGCAGTTGCTCAGTTTAAAGATTCCGTAATCTACAAAAATGTCTAGCTAATACGAACTAAGCGTTGAACTTTCACCTTATTCATTTCCTGAGCAAGGTTTTCTATTTTTAGACGTCAACGAAAAGATATATAACATGAGGCATCGTTTGAAACGTTGAAGTGGCGGCTGAATTTCCAGCCGCTCGCTCATTTCAACGTAACAGTTTTACGAGAGTTAATAAATAAGGGAAAATAATTGCGCCTGTCGAAGGTAGTTATGCGAATTTTAGGTCGATTCCCGAAAGTTTTTCAATTTTCTCGTCGCACGTTAACAGAAGGGTCTCCTGCTACTACGCGTTGTCAATGACGGGTGGCAGATTTCGAAGTGTAGGTCCCGACAACGTGGTCATTTTTCAATTAAAGAATTATAATTTATAACTCTTGGAAATTTGTTAATTGTCTCCGTTCTATGCTTTTCAAAGGCTATTTTTGACCAGAAAATTAATAGGAAGGCTACCACTGGAACTGTACATTAAGATTTTGATGGGAAACCTGTAAATTTTGATTTCCTTACAAAGAATATTTTTTTTTCAAAGAATTGTAGGAGAGCCAAACAAGACAAGAATTATGAAATTCTTCCTGTATTTCTACATTACACTTTATAAAAATGTGTAAAATTAAAAGAAAAGCTTGGGAATCGAATTGCTCCACTGTATCATGTACCTGCAAAATTGCATATTGGGCAAACGCCGTATCGTGAAGGTTGGATATTAATTCATTTATTTTATAAGATAAATGATAGAAAATAAGCGAGTTTCTAAATAAATCATTATTTATTTGTACAAACGATTTAATTTAATTTCTGACCAGGCGTACAGCGCACGATCATTATCGAAGCGTACCTAAATGCATGAACTTAATGTTTCCTGTCTTTATATTTAGTCAAATTAGATTTGTCAGTAACGGGTTTAGTGGCGCAATGCTTCGCTCGTTCAGCTATCGGTCTGCCTTGCAACTCTCAGACCAGAGTATTCCGTAATTTTCCTTACTCCTAAAAATTTGGCTTAGGGAACCAACGTTTTAAGAAGACGTTGTATTGACGTAGGTGTAAAAATAGTTCGTGGGCGCCTGATGCTTCCTCTAATTGGCGAAAGCTGTTGAAGATGGGAAGGGATGGATTATTATTAACATTTCGGTTACTAGTCATCCTACAATTTTCTTGACAATATCTTCTGGCATACTCGAGTGGATAGTAAGCTAGTAGCTAAGTATTACATACTAATTGCTAAGACACAGTCGGAGAATTAGAAATTACCAACATTACATTAGCATTTCAAAAAAATACGATGCATACACTTGCACAAAAAATATGCAAGTTTATTACAGCGAGCGTTGCAAAGAAAACGCAACGTAGTTTCCGTAAAAAGAATATGTTTTGTTGGAGCTCACGATACTCTCGTTTTCTACATCAATTGCTATAAATTGTCTGCATCACGGATCCTTAACTATGTGTCCTATTTTCTAAAATTCCTTCAAAACAATAGCTTTTCCTTTTTTGTGAGACATTTAATCGTTCCTTGTTGTTATGGTTGCTCCGCAAGAGTTCGTGCTTGCGTGAAAAGAAATGCGCGTCAGATGTTCAGTCTGCAGTTAATTACGGCTTCTATATATAGGATTTATCCGAATACCTAGAGCAAAAACATATTTTAAGCGGATGTTTCAGGCAAGATGTACCGACTGACTTCGGTGAATGCATAGGGAGCGGAGTGCATGCTGTGGACGCATATGTTACTTGTACTTCGGACAGATGTTTAACGAATGCAATAAAAGCGTGTGGCAGCAGAAAAGCCGATCGAGGATGACGTCAAAACCATAAGAAACAGGCGTAGCATCCGTCCTCATAATCTCTTCGTGATAAATGTGTTAATACAGATAAAGATGTAAGCTTCATTGAGTGATGCCTAAACAGCAGTTGGGAATGAATTAAATAACAAATAAAATAGTACAATGGCGCCGAGCAAGTAGATGATATTAAAATGTCTTCTTTCAGAATGTTGAATCCAATGTGAGTTCAGTAAGAAGCAAAATTGAAAAGCTCTTATTTTTCAATACCTGAAATCATAAAACGAATTGTAAAATTTTTGATACTTTTTGTATGAAACTTATTGTTACAATATCTCATATTTTTATGTTAATTACAAGTGTTGTAGAAAAATTCTGGCTCAAGTAATCTAGCGCATCTAGCGTTGATCTAATTTGGTAATAGCTAGCTGTTACAGAGTCTTCATGCAAGGAATGAAGATTGAAATATCGCTGGACAAAATGTAATAGGTTATAAGAAGTCTACGTTGAGAAATAAAACAATTGCTGTGAAATAGATGAAAAAATGTCAAGGCTTCACACATATGAAGTACTTTGTTGGCCCAATAATTTATTGATTAAAATTTAGGGACACAACTGCATCTAATGTGCTACTTGTCTGTATTTTTCTTCTACCTCTGTACTTTTTATACGAGGCATTCTTTATCTGAGCTCATTTTAATTAAGCTCCTTACTCTATTTGTTATTGTGTTCCTTTCTAATCTTTATTTTTTCTTTAATTTTCTCCTATATATTTAGTACATAATTTTATATGTATGTTCCTGCTACAGTAAATAGGACGTTGCGCGTATGTACATATACAGTGGCGGCCATATAAATAGCACAGGTAAACTGATATGGATGAATTGATACATTTGTAAATGTTAACAAGTGATTTATTTAACTTAACAAAAATGTAGTAGATAGCATGCAGTTTATAATAAACACACAATATTTTATAAACTTCAAGATAAACAAATTAAAAAAACAAATATATTATTTTTTAAGCGGGCATAGAAATAGCACACTTAATAACAATAACGAAATACTGTATTATTATTTTTTTTAATTCTTTTTTGCTTTTACGTTTAATATTTTGTTGGAAACCCTTTACAAGCCAATATTGCTGCATATCTTCTCGGCACACTTTCAACTAATTTTCGACATCTCTCTACAGGAATGTTATGCCAGGCTTCTTCAATAGTATTCCATAATTCGTCTAATGTCGCTGGAGATTTAGACTTTATAAGAACCTCAACTTCCCCCCATAGACTTTCTATGGGATTTAAGTCAGGGCTTTGTGCAGGTTACTCTAACACTCGAATCTGTTTCTCCTCTAGCCACTGTTTTACCGTCCTCGCCGTATGCTTGGGATCATTGTCGTGCATTAAACTCCAGGTTACTGGAAGAAATTCATCAGCATATGGTTCCATCGCGTTTTCTAAAATGTTGCGATAAACATACTGATCCATTTTTCCTGCAATTCTGAACATAGGCCCTACACCACGCCATGATCTAGAAGCCCATACCATTACGCTTCCTTCACCGTGTTTCAATGTTTTTATAGTGTACCTAGGGTTGAATCTCTGATTGATGGATCGTCGCACATACGTTTTTCCCTCAGACCCAAGTCGGTTGTATTTGCTCTCATCAAGAAAGCGGCTTTTCTTTGCACATTTTCGCAAACTGTAATCTTCTTTGACGGTTTTTATTTGACACGAGTGGCTTTCGTACTGCAATACACCCATGTGGATGTAAGTTAAATTCCTTCAGTCGAC
Organism: Marronus borbonicus; assembly: GCA_902655005.2. Classification (NCBI taxonomy): domain Eukaryota; kingdom Metazoa; phylum Arthropoda; class Insecta; order Coleoptera; family Scarabaeidae; genus Marronus; species Marronus borbonicus. The sequence goes on from LR737386.1 coordinate 10,090,520, forward strand.
GTCGTCTTGTTCTTCTCGATATATCAATATCAAATTGTTTATTAAATTCGGCTTTTATTTGTGTAGCTGTGCGAAAAGGATTTTCTTGACTTAATCGACGAATAAGGTTGTTTTACGAGGCCTAACCTTCCGTTTCTTGTTTTCTAAAGTTTTTTCCATCTGAATATGCTTTATAGTATTTTGTATTAATTTACGTGAACAATTTAATGTCCGTGATATTTCTGAAATTGATATGCCCTTCTCTTTCATGGTGCAAATTAACTCTCTTTTCTCTGGTGTGCTGTTTCCTCTCTGTTTTCCTCGTCCCATTATACTAACACCTAAATTTTTGTTATTAATAACACGTTAATTTTAAAAGTGGTAAGTACACCACTTTCTTTGTACAAAATAGCTTGAACCGTAACACTATAATAAGATTCCACTACAGAACCGACAACTGTGCTATTTATGTGCCTGCTGGAAAAGTGAAACTAATATTCTTTTTTTCATTGAATATCGAATTATTGTTCTGGAATACGTAGCTAGGGGAAGTACACGCAACCTTCTCGGGGACTCTCACGCTAGTTTAATAAAATATTAAACGGGAACAGCTTGAGTGGTTAATTTAAATGAAATTTGATGTCTGTGTTATTTATGTGGCCGCCACTGTATCTTGACTGATAATTCTTTAGTGTTGAATTGTTTGCCTGTCCATTTCGTTATCTTTTCGAATACCCGCGTATATTATATTTTGTTATGAATTTTTCGTCAGTTGGCGCCATGATTACCTTATTTACAACATTCAAAGCTTTTTCTCTTTTATGGTGCGTTAACCTACATATTTACACACTGCTGATCAATACAAATTGACTTTTATTTACTTTCCACTTGCGGTAAATTATAGGGTACTAATTTAAAGAAAAAAAGACTAAATCGAGTAATATAGGCATATATAGTCCTTTTACTTCGTGACATGCAGTATCAACGAATAAAAAAGCGTTCCATGCTCATCTACATTATATTCTCATCCTACAGTCGATTTTTATTATTAAAGATGGTAAATCATCTTTTTATCGAGAAGAATTCCGAGGTATTAATACATTACTTTATTGCTCGGTAAAGGCACGCACAGACGATCTCGAATCGTAGAGAAAGGGATCCGTATGTTAAACTCAAACGGTGGTCGTTATCAAATTCAGAACGGTCCCCAGATACGTGTGTATCGACTTATCGTCGCTACCAGTACATATACGACATCGTAAAAAGTTTTACGAACTTGTTTTTTAGGGCAAGGGGATAATTTTCTATGGGTTCTTCGTTTTTTTGATGACGTTCGGATATTTAATGGCAAGGTAGAGACTGCAGATGTATCGACTGTTAGTCTAGCGCGTAGTATGCTTAGATAAAACCATACTTAAATCCTCTATTGAGAAATTTGATACTTTTCTTTTGTTTTACATCAAAGTGAGTGCCAGCAGCACTGATTAGGTACTTGGTTAATAAAGACACATCATGTCAACTAAATTGGTGCATTTTCCATTTGTGGAAAATTGTAAGCTTTTTAGAAAAGTCCGCCCATTTCAACACTTTTTCCAAAGTTACTATAGAACATCCGTCTTCGATGAGTAGCGGCCAGGTCGTCCCATTAAGGTGACTACGAGCGATATGATCGATAAAGTTTATGATATCGCGTTAGCAGATCGCTGGGTGAAGATTAGGGAAATTGATAATATGGTAAACATCTCAAATGAACGTGTGCAAAAAATTGGCCATGAGAAAGTTATCAGCGGGATGAGTGAGTGCCGCGTCTGGTGACGATCAAAAACGGGATCGCTTGATACCTTCAAAGCAATGGTTGGACCAATACGAGTGAGTTTCTGCAACGTTATGTGACTGTAAATAGACACGGATACAGTACTACACGCCAAAAACCAACGGCCAGTCGGTCCACAAAATTGGTTTTTACTGCCAAACTTGCATCAAAGAAAGTGAAGACGAATCTATCAGCTAGCAGATTTATGGCGACTTCATGTTCTAACATAGTTTTTTTATATCTCCCTAACTAGCCACTTCCCAAGGTAGGTTGGTAGCTCTTTGTTGCCGGAACTATCAACTTAAATCGACAACATTAGTAAAATGAAAAGTGGTTTATGCTTTAAGGTGTCCAGGTAGTGCGTGAACGAAGGATAAATCCATTTCTAAGCAATTTAGACAAAAACTTTTCAAATAAAAAATATTTAGAGATAAATGCTGTACAACATAAAATTAATATTAATATTAAAATAGATATGCAAGGTATAAGATGTTTCTGCTGGGCATGATACACGTGTGGTTTCCTAAATGGAACAGCCTGTATGTTATTACGATTTTGGATACCTCTGTTCAATTCATAGCAACCTTCATCAATATTCCCTATACCTATCAACCTCAGTTTTTGGAATAATTGACATATTTTGAAATTTTTGCAAAATGTTGCTGTTTCTTTAACGGCAGATATCTAAGACGCTTTACATGGTAGGGTGGTAATTCACGTTTTAGTCGATTGAGTATTTCTTCGAGTTGCAGGCAATACACCGAAGAAGCAACTGGAGTCTATAAGATGGCTCTCAAAATCGTTGCTAGGTCTTCTGCCAATTTTTTTAAATGGAAGACCTTGTATATTTTAGCAAAATATACAGGGTACTTTTCTAAAATATTATAAATAAATGGGAAGACGCAAAGTTGGAATATTGTCATTCTATGTAGCACAAACAATTGTTTTCTCATGTTTGCTACAAAATGTTTTGGGACACTTTGATTCCTTCATCTTTTATTATGCATGTTGTCTTTCATTATATTTGTTATTGAATGCCCTTTATAGTGTAAATGAAATCCTTTGTATGTAGAGTTACTTTATTATATGTTTCCCTCTTTTTTTTTGCCAATGTATTCATCCATACAAATATTGTATTAATATTAGTAAATGTTCGTTTATCTTGCAACTATATTATCACGTTTTCAGTAATATTCAGTTATACGATTTGAGATCTTCTAACACTATTCTCATAGACGTATGAAGTGTTAAAAGGAAATAAATGGAAGAATAACTGTCAATTCCCGAATCTTGCTATAATTGCCACATAACTGTACCATCAAAGTATCCTTAAAAATCTAAATTTAAAAGATCACACGATGTATCTTTAGAATAACAGTATGTTATTTACATTGGTCACCGTGTAAATTATGATTCTATACGTGACAATTTTTACTAAAGGTGTAGAATCTTAACACGCGCATTAGCGCAACAAATTTATGCTGCGGTTGGCACAATCGCATTATATTACAGTATTAGGGTCAAAAAACCCTGATTGTAGCGCCAGATATACATAAGGTCCAAATATCCCGCCGTATGTTAAAACACTACAATTTATGTAATTAACTGCTGCTGTCAAAATTTTTACGATTACGTCATAATTATGTCGCCCTCCACCAAAAAAAAAGGATGTAAGTGGAAGGGTAGATAAATGAGGTGAGATATAAGAAACAAAATGGATAAAATTACGATATGGGGAGCCTAGAATATGTATTTTTCCTTGGCACGATATTATAAAGTGAAAATGCTTAGGACGAGCTTTAATGGCACAGTAAGTTAGAGGGGGCTGGGAGAAACTTTCCAAAGATGGCCGATTAGAAATAAAGTCGACCCATTTTCTAAAAGTAATTGGTAGAGTCTGATTAATAAATGGCACGCCAAACTTTTGGGATGCACTGCATTATAATAAAAACAAAGCCTCTTAGAAGAAATTTGCATGAAGTTTTTGAGATCATTGTCCACACCTTGGCTTAACATTTTCCATTTACAATCTGCTGTTTGGTCGTAATTTCAAGAAGTGCATTTGCTTATTACGGATATATCGGGCCTACATGCAACTGATGAAGAGAGCGATTCGATTATTCGGAATGCTTACATTGGTATCTAGCCATAGGTACAATACAGCATTGCTTATACATGTACGGTCAGGCAATTAACTTCTGAACGAAACGAGATGAGACAAGCAAGAGAGAAAATATCGGTATCCATCCCTGCTACGTACCAATATCTTCTTTCTTGCTCGACTCATTTCGTTTCGTTCGTATGTTAAACACCATGATCCTACCTACGTATGTAGGAATTGAAAAGAAATAAACATACTTCATTAAAATATGCAGAAATTATGTTAGACAGGTGACGAATTTCAGTTGACGTATATATTAATATGTGTGCTTTAACCCTTTTCGATTACCTGGGAGAAATGCATAGATTTTCGCAAGTGAACAGGGCAAGTGTTTCTCTATAAACATTTATAATTATTATAGAAAAAAGACGACAGTTAAGTGAAACTAAGAGGCCACACAAATTTCAATTTTCTGAAGACCCATTACAGGCGCAGACAATAACTCATGGCCCCCCGTAATTGGCGAAAGCTGTTGAGGGATGTGAAGGCACGGGTTATTATTTTTATTCTTTTTATTATTATTAATATTAAAAGTTATATATTTGCATTTGTTGGATCTTAAATAAAAACAGTTGTTATACTAATTCTAAAAAGAAGAATTCCATAAAAACAAAATCTAAAATTTCCTCATGAATAACATTTTATTAGCTTCCATGCCATTCCCCTTTGACACACAATGAATACCGAACGTGTAATCATTAGTTTTCACGACGCTTTCGCCTACAAAAAGCGAGTAAAAAGTTGGGAACTTCATACAAAAACCCTATATCGGATCTCGATATCAACGAATGAGATAACGTGGCAGCACTGTACGAAAGATTCCTTAACAGGATGCACACGTACTCGTCGACGTCGTCATAAGAATCTTATATAACAAGATCTCGGATTCGGCTAAGGCACTTCACCGAATACGCGAAGAATCACGTAGCAGAATGCGCGGATGAAATTAAAGAATAATAATATGTTGTACCAAGTTACATACTCACGCCTAGTAGGAATACGAATAATGCTCGTATAATATGGAAATAAATAATCACACTCAGTCCATTATGTGGATAATATACAGGGTTTACTATAATTATTGTCTATTAAATACATTTTATATACGGCGCATATGAGACAAAGTATTTAGATATCATTTGCTCCTTCACTATTTGTTTATAGTATCTATACGAAACAGTAGAAAACTGCGATTTTTCAAAACTAAGTACCAACACCAGGAGAGCTTAGAGCTGTGTCCTTTCGTACTTTAAAAATTGATCTAAACAAGTTTAATTCGATCACAGTGTGTTCTTTTGTAACTCAGGTATCAAACTAATCGCCATTGGTAATGCTCTTGCCCCTTTGCATCAGTGAGTTTATGTATAAATATTAAGAAACCGATAAAGCAATCGTATTAAAGCAATAACCTTATGAGATTCAAAGTACCTAACCTACGTTATACACTTCGCACTATATTCCATCATTTCCTTACGACTGAATAACTTCTTTATTTCAAACTGTTCTTGCAAAACATACAGCTGACAGTATTTGCAATCAACCCATGCACAATACGGACAATGTTGACTTTTAATTTCGTACGGTGGTCTCTTTCCTTCATACCGGCCGGCGAAACGTGTAAATAACACCTTATAAAGAGACGATGCATCTTCCTGTGGTGACGGTGGTCATGACTTTGTTTGAGCGCTTTAATTAAAATACACTTCTCAGGGACAGATTGCTGACGCTCCGGCATACTCGACGAAGAAGGAGGTAATTCGCTTTGCAGTGCAGCCAGGACAAGTAGATTGATGGTCACGTTTCCCGCGTACTGTGAGGTTGAACGTATCTAGTTGTCGATGTCACTGCAGCATTCCTGCGGTGGTTAATTGGAAGCATTCCGTTGGAAACGTACGTATGGATGGAGAGATTTAGTTGGATAGCTACAATGAAAGTAGATGCCATGTTGTACCGGGGATTTGTATTAATTTTTTCCGACAATGGGGAGGTAATCCTCTTATTAAAAAACGCTAACGAGATTTTTTTTTAAATCAAACTTTTCATTTACATTTTCCGTTTGTTTAATCAAATTAACTACTTTTTCGCAGAATTCTAGGCATCTGTGTTCTAGTGCATTTTGAATAATAAATTTCGGGATTGATTTTTTCGTGGAGACAGAAATAGTAACGGCTATCCATATTTTGCTAGCAAGCCAAAGATGTATCTAGCTAATTTTGTAGCTATGGTTAAGTTCAATAGCTACACTGCGAGTATAATTTAAATAGAAGCAGTAAAAATCAAAGAAAAGGTCCTTTCTTACAAAAATTCTTTTTTTTAATAGTTTGGGCGATCGGCCAGATAATAACCTAAACAAATAATTCTGCAATAATCACATGCTCATACCAAACGAACAGCATATGCATTAATTATAGTACCTTTCACACATGCACATTCACATTCACACGGCATGCATAGTAAAGTTATTGCAGCCAAATCAGGACGAACGCACAAGAAAAATTACCAAGTACTTGTGCTTGCGTTCTTAATATATTAAGGTATAGAGTTATAAGCACGAACAATCTAGCAAGAGAAAGATCGTTGGAATAAAGAAGTGGAGTGGATAGGTGGTTTATTTCTAACATCGCAAGAGAAGGGGAGAATATTTGTATTACGTGCAACTTATTATTAAGTCAAGAAATCATAAATTATCTTGTTCCTATATGGCACAATTGTGTCGTACATTTGTTTTAATCCTTTTTCTTTTAAATGTAGGAGAAGAAGCTTCTAGTTCTGTCGGTTAAGGCGCACGTATACTTATGCCTAGCGTAGTGGAAAACGTGTACATACATATACTCATACATATGGCGTTTAAACGCAGTACAAGAGTCGGGCCCTATATTTATGGACTACGGCGAAGTCAAAAGTTCGTAACTAGGTTTTGTTTTTCCAAGACGGAAAGAACATAAACCTAACGAAGTTTCCATGCACTAGAGAAACGCTAGTTTGAGAAGTATACTTTTTCATTCATCGGTTTAGGTTTCTAACGAAGTAATGAACGATGGTCTTCAAATATTAGTTCTGTATTGATTACTGCGAAGTAAAGAACCTGTTACAAGAAGAACATTGCAGACAGCAGTTACTGTTGAATATAACGTAAAACTTTCATTAGTAATTTTATGAAAAAGGTGATTTTCGAAGAAAGGGATATAATTCGTATCTTATACTTTATGTAGTTAGTAATGTATTACTTCTTTGCTTCGAAATTTGTGTTCAAAATGCTTCTTCACTTTGCAACACCGTTATTGACTGCATTTGCTTTAGGTTAGCGAAGGAACCGGTTCGTTGTAATCCCAGTGCTCTTTGAACGTTCGCCAAAGTCGATACTATGAATAAATAATTTTGTTTACGGCGATCTCTGTTATCAAGCGGAATATCCTATTTTCGCATGTTGTTAAACACTGTTGATGGCAAAATACAACGGTTTTATGTGTGTATTGGATCCAGATATTGAATCTGCCGGAATGTAATATTACTTTACCTTCCGATATTGTGTACATACATGTTTTGTGTTTCTATATCAATCTGGAAATTAGGAAACTGACGGATAGGGTACACTAAAAAGGAATTTTTGTATTCGTTAGTTGAGAAATCACCTACAAACAATTGCACTCACGGGTTTTAACGTAAAATAACATTTTTTGTCGGGATCTTTCTCATTTTGGATGTGTTGTTTATTTATATTCAGCACAATTTGTAAAATGAATTACTCTGTATAACGTTTTATCACATCGAAAGTATTACTTCTTTCAGGTTTTAATTATAAAGCCCCAAATAAAAAATTTTAATAATGTCATCTACTTAACTAGTATATAAGTTTCGATTGCAGCAAGTTTTCTCAGAAGTGAGTTATTATCGATCTAAAAAACTCATCAACGCTCCATCAGATTATAAAGTTGTGACATCTGGTAAATAGATAGCCTAGATGCGTGTCAGTACACACACGTGTTTCGAAATATTGAAGAAAACATTTGGCATCTTTCAGTATAATGTACAAGTTACATGGATTAGACGTATGGGACAACGAAATTACCATAGACTGCGTTATCAAAGACAAACAATCTATCATAAGGCGGACCGAGGCGAAAGTACGACGACTCACGTAGGATGAACCGCGTGGGTCGTTTTTTAATTATCTTTGGGCGCCGGTCGATCTTTCATCGGTTTTTTTCTATTTACTTAGGAGAGATTAAAAAAAGAAGAATAGTATAGAAAGGAACCATGTAACAAGAAACCCCAAGAAACGAACAAACAGAAATAGGCGAGACCGGTCTTTTAGTTCCCTTTGTTTCTGATGCTTAATGGAAAATAGTTGGTTAATTACTTTTAGTGTTCTTGCATTCGGTTTGGCTTTCAAAGTATTACTGGCAGAGAAATTAAATAATTAAATTTAAAGTTAACTGACAAGAAGTTCCTATGTTTCTTCTCCTTCTGTGTTACGTACGCATCTGCAGGTAGATTTTAAGCTTTACTGATTAATTGTTTAAGCCCGTGCTAGAGTCAGACGAAACAGAAGCATTATTATGGAATTTGAGGAAACGTAGATAATATACATACCGTATATATATTGCAGTGTTATAATTCACAACATCGAGTTTAGCTGACATTAGCGGTACGTGTTTTGAGTCCTGTCGTTCAAATTCAAAATTGCTCTGGCGGCTGTGAGCTCGTTTTCAGAAGTTCCAACTCTATTTATCTCCTATTATCTAGGTAATGGGGGAGTTATAAATCCTGCCGGTGACTACCCTCGTGGTGAAACGGAATAATTACTTCTCCTCTGTTCAATTTCCTCACATCCCAAAATATCCTATTTAATGTAAAATTTCGCTACAACATATGCTGACGACTTGGTAGTACTAGCAAGGAATAGGGGGAAATATGATATCTGTATTTAATAAGATCGCGGAAGTAACAAAAAACGAGACACAATGATTCTTTTTTACAGAATGCCAATTGCTTCCACGTTTTTAACCGAATACGGAACTCACTTCCCATTAATCTTTGGCGTTGACCACTGGCAACAAGCAAGTCTCAGAACACAGAGACGGAGCGAAGCTTCCTGTTTCTGTGTTCTAAGACTAAATTGTTCGGGTGCATGGATCTAGAATCCATGTTAGAAGCATTGGTTATTTCGTTAAATTAACTCCAGCATAGTACTATTCAACTAAACTTTTGTGTACGCAAGTTAAAATAAAAGCAACAGTATGTCATGGTTTCAAAGCGTTTGCTCCTGCTTTCGCAAGCCGAAACTATCACTAAATACATTTAGCACAGCGTAGCGTCGCCATCAGAAAATAAACCTGAAATACAAACTCGAGGCTTTTGATGTTTTGTTATATTTTCAACGGGTACGAAATCTAAAATAAGCAAACACATAAATCAGTCTTAAGAAGGTTCACATGAGTCGATCGCTCTGGTAACAGTCCGCAGAGAGAATTTAAAATTCGCTTACCTACCGCTCACTCGCAAAGCGTAATTCACACAAAAGCGTGCATGACGAAACAATCGAGCAAATAAACAATGAGCCTCCCACCGAGCCGTCGTTGACAAAACACAACACCTTTCGGCACCCGATTTCCGTTTATTTCCACGATGAACGTAAAATTTTACGTTCAATTTTACGACCGAGACAGCGCCTTCATAATAACTAGAAATGCAGTTTCTCATTAAACCTTTTATACGCTAAGCGAAGAGACGACTAAAATGTCTTTTACAATTACTTGAGAGACAACGAAGGAGGCGCAAAACTCTAAACGCTAGCACTATTCCATCATATAATCTTCCGCAAACGGATGTGACAAATTCGTCTTAGGAAAGATGAAATTTCTCTTGGTACGCAGAATATGCGGAAAGGAAGATAATTCTTTAGCAAACTTTATTGCTATTTGTAGTCGTTCTTTCTCTACATTTAAATAACGAAGGAAGTTTTAACGTTACTATAGAAAGGGATTGTGGTTAATCACAAGAATTTTTTAAAAAATCTTACGCCTTGTTTTTCTTTTTTGACAGCAATGTTAGTTGTGGTAAGGTAAGGTATTACAGAATGTTTATTTAATGAAGTGGTACTGCCCAAAGAAAGTTAGTGGAGCGAAAGAAGAATGTATTAAATTATTAGAAAGCGCAAGCTTTGGAAAATAATGAAGATAATGTCTAGTGGGCGGATTAGTTCACCCATCTACATCGACCAACCAAAGGTTATTGTAGACGGGCAATATAATTCTAAAGTCCATCAGCTAGACGAAGCCTGAATATTTAGTAGACATTACAAAACCCGAGGGCACTCGGCGAGATAGACCTGTGGAGTTACCCCATGTTTGAAAAAATTCTTGTTCTGCCCAGTGGGTAACATGGCGGTATCAAAAGGTATACCAACTAAAAGCTCCAGTTTCAGCGGAGTGTGCTCAGTTCCTTTTTTAGCATTGGCTACCTCACTGCCATCAATGCTAATGACTTCCGGTGTCCAGATGTGAGCAGTGCATCTCTGCCCGAGGGTATCCGCCACCCAAATGGATAGCAAATATTTCTGCCTATTGCATATCTGCCCAAGGCACGTGTCCGTTCAATTAAAGGTTCGCGACGGCAGATTCCTGCATCAATTCTTGTGTTCATGTTAGAACCGTTGTGTTGCTAAAAAGGCTAATATCGAAGTTTCAGTTGCTACTCCAACAATATACATCGAACGAATTCACCAACGGTGTTATGGCGTACAACTTGTCAAAAGCCATAAGCAGAGCCCCATCACCAAGAATCTTTGTCCGGTCGCAAGCCATGTAGCGTACGTATCATCTTTCACGTACAGATTACAGAGGTATTTTCTTGGGGAATATATTTCCCAAGCTCTACCACAAATTCCACTACCATGTCCAAAGAGATAATTTGGCTTTGCGAATTACTCCGATGATGATTCCTTGTTAATATCTTCTCGAGCATGATTCCTAAATATTTCACCTCCATAGAGAAGTGTAATTACCCATCTAACGTTAATCATTACTTTACAGCATCTACAAATCTCTGATATAAATGAAATAACTAATAATGAGTGACGGGCACTATCCATAGTGACTATCGAACACTATCCGTATTAAACAAACATGTGTTTGAGCAACTTTAATAATAGGTTTTAAACAAAAGCATTGTAATGTGAAAATGTAATTGAATGTTGCTGTAATAATCTTGTTTGGTTGCTTAAACAATTAACTTCATACAACAGAGTTTTCAAGTATTTTGCAATGGATATAGCGCGGTTAAATTAGCTTCCTCTCAGCGCCACAACAATTTAACAATAAGCCGTATAATATTATGCAATATTCACAGACAGGCCTCCTGGTTTACATATTTGCAGTTTGGTGCTACGACATTAGAATTATATAATACTGACAGTCAATGCATAATTCAGATATAGCGGTAGTTAGTCTGCCTATACTAAAGCAAGCGGTCTCACGGAGAAGACATGTGAGCGGCTGTCTCAATATGTTTCGCATCTGCTATTATCTGTCATTGTATATATAACAACGTTCATCTAAGCCTAAGCGTAGGGGTAAAATAATATCAAGAACACGTTATAGGCAGCAAATGTCTTCAAAGTAGAAACTCACACCTTTAATTAACAAAATCCACGCTATCTATTCAAGTGTTGTAGATGTGAGAGACGAGGTGAATGTATAACGAGTTGCGTATCTAATTATTATGTGAGAATATGGTGTGATTCTTTAGTCAATGGGACACTCTACTATTTACCATGTACAGCGATAAGTATGCGATGCAATTCTCTTTCTCCTTATTACATTAGCATTCTGTAGACTAGCAACGATTGCGTGAATAAAATATTACACACGTTTTATGTAGTAAATATACATACAGCTGAAGGAAAAGCTTGAAGAGCGTTATAGGACAATATCTTACGAGGCTTTATTGGATTATCTTTTATTCTACCCATTAAGAAATATATGAACTTTAACGAAGTCTTTGTAGAGTTGAGAATGTTAAAAAATGTCAATTGTTATTCATATTACTTCTCAATTGCTTCAATGACAACTTCATAATGCTTCTAATTATTTTCAATTATAAGCCCACAAGCATAGGAGGTTCGGCAAGTACGAATGTTCTGCAGGTCTCTATAACTGCACCAACTTTGCAAAATTCTTCCTTTTCCAGAAAAGGATTCTGCAGTTAGCCATTCCTTGTTAATTGGCAACAGTAAAGTGAATTATTTATGGAGTGCCTAAAATTATTATTTTCATGGCAAAGTCTAGTTTAAATCAAAGGAAAGGGTTGCCTATCGCTTGCACGTTCTCGTTACTATATCAAGAGGTTCCCGCAAGCAGTAATTATAAGAAATAAATAACTATGTTTACTTAATTTGGAAAGAACCATCAACGCACTTTTGCATACTGTAATTTATTTTAACAACTGGAAAAATACTTCCTTAATCCTAACAAAAGTCTGTCATTCTAAGTAGAAAATGATACTTAATTCAAGTTAAGAGTTGCAAAGATGTCTGCTGAAAATACTTATGACTGGGGCTTTTGTAATTTTTATAGCGAATATTATGCACGTGCAAGGTAAAGTTTCTCCTTTATTTCTCTACTTACTTAAATAAGCACTATTTAAATTATGTCTCAACCTTTTTGTATGAATAACATATGTATTTTATTAATTTTAACTAATGTTTGCTTGAGACAGAAGTGCTTACAACCTTAAGCGTGCTGAAGTGAACATTGCGGAATTTTATCCTCTAGAGATTAAACCACGCGTAACAGCCGTTTGTTGGCCGTGTGAACAGCTAACGAAGGATTTTAGCATTTTGGCGAGGGCAATGTGATAGCGACACCTGTCGCGAAAGCAGTCCGTCCAGGAAACGGCCACCTCGTCACCCGTTTTCGTCGCCTAGCTAACAATGTCTTCTTTAATTAGAATTTTTGGCGGGCTCCGGGAGTCTTCCTCGAGCATGTAATTAAAGCACATGATCCCCTGCTACCGTCTTATAAAGTATAAAATTTAATAATATCCCGGGGTCCTGATTACATTTTCGATTTGTTCTCCGCTAAGTCAACAGGAAAGGTGATGGCGGTGATTTTAGGAGATTCTTACGGTCTTTTTTCTTTTCATTCGTTTTTTTTTGAGATCGTTAAGAAATGCTTAGGCGAAGGAAGAAATTTGTTTACAGAAAACAGGTAAAGTAAATACCTTCAAATTGATTTGTAAATTTGCTTTTGCACAAGAACAGATTGGAACCATTTGGACACAATTAACAGTTTACTACTGGGAAACATTAAGGTGTAGTTAAAATAATTAGTACATACAAAAGTACTTTTTTTTTAATATACAGGTTACGGTGCTGCCAATTACGACATATAACTTTATCAAAAATGTAACTCCAATTTCTCTCACAAATTCCAGGCAATAAGAGATAACTGCACTTTTAGAAAATCGTAATTTTTTTTTTGTCCAATCTTTGGAATTTGGGAGCAACACTACTTTATATCTATTAGAATCTTTCAAACGTAAAAGCCTTGTTTATAACAGATACTAATAGTAGAATAGTAAGTACCTGTTTGTTGTTATTCTAGGCAGAAGCATGAAATATTTTAATAGGCTTAAATCTAAACAAATACCTTTCTGAGGTTTTAAAATTAGAATTACGGAGCTTGTAAAAACACTCTCGTCATAGTATTTTAAATATTCGGTTCCCCAGCAGGCATCCTCGCAACATTTAAAGCTTCCGGAAGAACTGAAATTCTACATTTAATTGATGTGAAATATATTACCAACAATCTCAGTTATGCGAAACTACCAAAAACATTCAGGAAGCATAAGAAGTGTTGAATTCTATGAAGCCAACATCGTTGAATGAAAATTTGTTGTTCTTTAACGATATAGAAAACAAAATTCTGATTTTATCTTGTAAATCAAACTGATCACACTAATGGGTATAATTATGCAGATAGAGCTTGAATATACACCAAGAGTCGAAGACATAAGGCTCTACGGAGGTGGTTCCTCAATAGTACGTGGCATTAATATGCATCCAATAACGTGCATTTCAGGCCCCTACGCACGTCTATACCTGGCTGCCATGTTTCCGACTGACCGGCGAGTTGGTTTGTACATACATGAGTTTAGCAATTTACGTGCGTGCATAGTAACATATATGCGCAAGTGTCCCGCATTAGTACATTTTGTCTTTTTTTGTTGTCCAGTGTTGAACAGTATTGTTATGCTATACGGAACGACTATCTGACGCAAAGTTTTAGCGACTTGCTGCAATGCTGCAGCGTTTTATTTTCCCTTCTGCCAATACATGCGAAAGTTACTTTCAAACTTTAGCAGCTTTGAAATAAAATATTTATTAATGACCACCTTACCTTTTCCAATAAAACAAGAGGGTTCTTCATTTATTGGTAAAAATGTTAATAGCTTGGTAATTTCCTTCATACCCATTATAAATTAAAATTTACAAAAGGAAACTTGTAACAAGCTGTAGAGGATGAGTTAAAGAAAGATAAAAGATATCTAACACGATAAATGTAAAAGTGATAACCCACATCTTTAGATTCGCAGTTTATGTTAAAGGTAATTGTTATTTATTTAGTTTATCGCTTTTGTACATTTTATAGAGATTATTCCTTCACACGCTTCCACACATTGTATGTAGCAGCGTATACATCATTTCGACTTACCGTCCAACAACCGCAATCTCGAAACGTTTCTCGGTTTTCGTGTAGCAGTAAGCGGTCTAGTATCAATTGGTTTCACTCCCAGTGTGGTCCCCTATGCAGTGCGTTCTACACTGGAGCAAAAATGTAATGGCCCTAGCGGCGGTTGATGTGGTTTTATTGAACGTTCAGACGTGAACGGTAATGATGCTCTTACGAGGCCGAAGGGCGGCCCTTAACTTGCGTGTACGACGAGCTCTTGTATCATTTCACGCGAAAATAATGTAGTAAATTGTAGTTAGTCCTACGAAAATAGTAGGGTATATGTTCTTCGTCTTGTAATACATTAATTATAGCTAAACAAGTTGAGTGCGGCGTTAGAGGATACGTCATGTATTACGACAGAAAATAACTTTGTGTAAGGTATACAAAAGATAATCATATCATAGCGATTTTCTCATGTCGAAAATAGATCCAACTTAAGACTTAATTTATCGTAAACATCCATTTACTTACTTACAGAATATTTTATCTCAAGTAGTTGATGAAGTTTTCTGAATTATTCATATTTTAAGAATTAGTTTATTTACCTGGTTACGTAGTAGGTTGGATATGCGTGTATATTCGTACCGCATAAAAATACCATTTGCCAGCATGCTGCATGCATTCTACCATTAGGCGGCAGTAGCCGAAGCGGCTTGAATTGTTGATTGGCGCGGCGATATGGGATTTAAATTCAAATTTAATTTTGTACATACAGTGTGGGATTAAAGTATGGAATACAAAAAAAGCCAACGCAATGGATCTTTTTTAATATGTTGAAACACGTCGGTTTTATTTTTTAAAACACCGGGATCAACGTTAGCATCTATATCAGAATCAAGCGAACTAGATACAGCAACATGACTTGACCCAATACATAGTAATGTTCCATTATCAAGTTCTATGCAGCCGCCAGCATTTATCGAGGAGGTATTTTGGTTATTGCAAAAACTGTATTCCAAACAACTTATTCAAGATATGCCTCAACAAAAAAATTTATAGCCGCCCAACGGAAAAAAATTTGCGATGCACTTTTTGGTTCAGAATGTAATTGAGGACTTAAATCTAAAAGCTGTTGGGTGTTTTGCACATGTCTTAAATCTAATAGCCAAAAGTGCTATCGCGCTGCCACAAATAGATTCTTTTATTTCAAAATTAAAAAGTGTTGTTGGTGATTTCAAGTGAAGCACTACGGCTACCGAAAAATTATGAAAATATCAAAATCATTAGGTATAATCGACGTAGCTATGAGATGGGACTCCACATATGATATGTATGAAAGAGAGAGAATAAAGAAAACGCAAGAAAAGCAACTGTCGCAGTGGAACTAGTTACTAGAAGCAGAAACTACAGAAAATATAACGAAGAATTACTCAATCTGGGATGACGTTGATAGTGTAATTGCTGGCATTTAAGCAATCGAATTACCGACGGCAATAGCTATTGCAGAGGTACAAATATATCTTAACGACAAAATATTACCCGAATCATTGGGGGCGGTATCATCGTTTTGCTTACCCTAATTTGAGTAAAGTTTTCCAATTACACTGTTGTCTTCTTGTCACTTCGGTTCCCTGTGTACGTGTTTTTTCCAAGTCTGGAGAATTAATTTCTGATCGTTGAACACGATTAAGCCCTATCAAAGTGATGAAATTATTTTCTTTAAAGGAAATAAGAAAATTTAAGCATGTAGTATGTTTAATTTGCATTGTTATATGCGTTTTTAACACAAAATAAAAAAAAACGTTCGCTAGCTTAATATTGAGCTTCTTCAATTAGTCATAAATGTATGTTTTGTATGAAACAATAGGCATTGTCTTAGTAGCTTGTAAATGTTGAATTTGTTTTTACTCTGTTACGTGTTTGAAATACAGATGATACTGAGTCAATTTTCCATAATTCCAGATATTATCCAAATTATCATAAGTAGTGTACTACTATAGAATTGAAATTGCCATCTAATTGAAAGATACTTTTTGCCGTTGATTCGTGAGTATGGCTTCGATACTTTTTCTGCAGTTTAAATGAGTAAATTGCAAGTAGTAACGTTTATTAAAGGTAAATTAATGAAAAAAGTAACCCTCTATTTTGAAAATATACCCCACAGCGAAATAGGTCTTAAATATTAATCACGGCCATCTGCGACGCTTATTTAAAATTGTTTTAATTTTCAACCAACCAGCAACAATACCATATCATACCCAGTAATATGCTATTTGAGTTCGTGATCTAGAGTCTAACAAACTGACAGTAACCAAAATCAGCAATCCAATACGCAAATGTTGACATTTCCTATCGGAATTGTCGGCTTAGGAAGTAATATTTAATCTGCAAAAGTGGAATTTCTTTTCAACGTGTTCGTGGGAAGAAGACGAAGATTAGGACCTTGAAAAAATTTTGTATAACTATGGAGGGCTGAAGATATATTTACTCAATAAACCCCTGGGAATAAAGACGGGAAACAAGGGCCGCATGAGGCGCTGCAGCATCGAAATGAGCCCCAGAAATAACTTTTCCGTGTGACGCTAATGCTTGCGACCTTACACCCGGTAATTGTAACACAATGGTAGTTAAGAAATTTAGATGTGCAGGTGTAATTAATAAATATATAGATGCACCGTAAATCTAGGGAACAACAAAGCGATAAACTATTTTATTAATTTTACCTGTAATTTTACGTGTAACACATTCTGTTTACATTAATGGCGTTATTGAAGTATATATCCATGCTTGAAGGTAACATAACGTATCACGCTAATCAGCTTCGAATGTAATAAAATTATCGTTCTCCGTAAAATTAATGAATCCTGTCACGGAATGTTGTAATAATAGAGGAAGGATATGTATGTATGTGCGGCACCAGAGCAGCTTAACCATCTCAAAAGTTTGATCGTTCCGTGCTGGATATATAAATGTGTAATGTCGGGCGGGCTGCGGAGAAGCAGAGAGGGGGCAATTTGACCGTCGCTTTGGCTAACACGTTCGAGCTTTTGACCTTTTTAACGGCGGGAATGTTATTCTGAGCGTAGGTACCTACTACACTACATATAGAACCGGAGGCCACTGAATGTCGAGCTTTTGTTGGGACTGTGAAAATGTGTTAAGGATTTTTACACGTTATACGCGCTGCCCGTACTTTTGCGAATTAGCGGAAATTTTATATTCGTACATACGCTTCGTCCATATTAATTCGCTCCGTCTTGTATGCTTAGCGTTCCTAGAGGGACTATATTTAACTTATGCATACACTGCCGCTTACAGAAATTCGAGCGCTTTATGAACAACTTAGGAAGTAGAAATTCATTTCATGGTAGAACAAACTTTCGCGGTTTTAATAAAGTATGGCATATATATATAGTACGTTATACGTTATATTACGTTATATTACTACGTACTATATATATGTATATATATATATATATATATATAGTACGTTTAGTGTTTATTATGTTAATACAATTTCATTAGCAAGAAAATCTAAAATAATCACATTCGCACGTCAGTGATTCGATTTCTTATTTTAGATGGGAAACCAAAGAGAAGTTGGATGCAGTTTATAAAGGCTATACACCCATCAGTTATTGATTTAGTGAATTTAAGCGTGGTTGAACATTGAGGTGATTACGGACGATATGATCAATATAGATCATGATATCGTGTTAGCAGACCGACGGATGATGATCAGGGAGATTGCTAAATTGGTAAACATCTCAAATGAACATGTGCAAAACATGCGGGATTAGCAAAGACGGAACCTAGGGAAGAAAATGTTCTTTATTATCATGATAGCAACCCTGTCCAATCATCCGCAATTGCGACAGCAAAACTAGTATAGTTTCAGTACGAATTGGTGATATTCATGGCTTCCGTCTTTCCCAAACTTAAAAAAAAAGCCAAACGAGGAGGTAATTGCTGAAACAGAGTTCGATAAATCGTATTATTTGGATGACTTAACAAAGTTGGAACATCTGGCTAAGTGTAGAAAGCTGCAGGGAGATTATCACAAATAAATTTGCTAAATGCAAAACAGTTGCATTGTCCTTCACACAGGTATTTGTCATACCATACGTGTTTGTCGGGCAATATTTTCTTGAATGTGTAGTGAGCAGTCTAACGGTGTTAATAAGCTCTTAAGTTAGTCATAACTACAGGAGCCTTCAATGTGCAGGTTTCGTGTAAAATATTTTGTGGCTTTGTTACTATAACGCACACCTCTTAACTTGCTGCAGTCAGGAGCAAGCCTTTTTATCACTGCATTACCGAGCCACCAAATATTATCATTTTTCTATTGGTGGGCGCCTTTGGTAACACATGCCAGCGCGATATCGATCGACGAGTAACATATCTGATGTAAGTATTTATGTGTATAGAGTGTCCGCCAAAAATACCTTTCGTGATCAAAAGAAACTTCCTTTTAAGAAATCTTTTTCCGATAAAGCCTTCTTCAAAATCTCAAAAGTTAGTAAACGTTATTATATCTGCAGACTTTTTGGCGGACGCTGTATATCACTTTTGAGTCATAGAAACCGTTCAGAAAGATGAAGCAATGGAAGTGAAATACGCTGCCTGATTACTAAAGTTCGCCACTTTCCGTGTGCATCACGAAATTAGCAAAGACTAAACAGACTCGTGTTTTGTCGAGTCTCGGGGAAACGAGTAGGCAACACGAATCCATTCTCATGAGACGAATAAACACGAGTCTGTCTAGTCTAGCTAATTTCGTGAAGTGTATGAAAAGTGGCGAACTTTACTGATTAATGATGGTCTCTAAAGAGAATAGCACTTGAATTTGAGTGCCTTTTCGATGGAAGACGCGTAATTTTCATTAGTTTTCATGTAAAAGAATACATTAAACCGTTGTCAATTATATTCGATTGGTTCTGTTGCATACCAGAAAGTAAGGCCAGCAAAGCAGTTATAAGGTACGAGCGTTAAGATAATATTTATTAAAAGGAAACGTGGAACTTGATCCGATGTCCTTGGTTTTGTGAGTAGCAGTGTATATAGCATATAAAAAATTATGAAGGTCTAAAAATAGCGAGAAAGAATTGCAACAATATTTACAAAAAAAAAGATTCCTTATAAAAATTACTGTAATCCATGCGTTAGTATATTCTCATGATCTAAACCAATAGAGCTTTTTCATTGTACCTGATAAATAAATAGGTAGGATAAATACCGAGCGGATTCGTTATTAACTTGTATCAGGGATGTTTAAACAATCGATAAATTGTCCACTATGATTAGTTATTAAATATTCATAGTTAAGTGTTCCACTTCATGTATTATGAACATGAAAAATCCAGATTATAATTTATTCAACCTGAATGCTGTGGTTGGCCGGTTTAATACAGTCGAAGAATTTAGTTTTACTTATTTATACATTTTTCAGAACATCCTTATGTATCTGCCCCGCTCATTTTGAACGCCGGTGTTTCTTCATTTTTGTACACTAATTTTTGCCGTTATCGGCAGTTCAATTAAGTACCCGGTATTAACGGAATTGATGGTAACTTTCTTATTTTAAACATTTAAGTAGAATATTCTGTTTAATATTGGAAAGGTAGTCGAAAAAAGTGAGGCAAAACCAAAGTTAGTACATATGTTATACTTTGGCTTAATAAATATTAAGAGACGCAGAAATAAAAGTTAATGTAACCTATTTTTACTGTTATGTGAACTTGACTAGGAAAGAAACACCGAAACACCTGGTTGATCAAACGAGTTTGTTGCCAGGCAACATCATTACCATCATTAATTTATTATAATAATGCTTCATAGAGTGAAGAAGTAACAACAATTAGGTAAGAGAAAATAAGGAGAATAACAAAAACTAAAATATAAACAAATGCAAGGCATCATAATAATAATAAATAACGAGAGTAATTTACGTTTTACGTCCGACAGTTTAGCAATTGCCAGGATTATGTTGCCTAGCGCTCTAGAAGACAATTCGGCATTCTCTCTTAGCAGCTATGCATAACACCAAGAACAAACTACCAAAACCCTTATTAGTGTATATTGCCCTATTTCTAAGCTAAAGTATTTATAACTTAGCCTGCAGAAACGAGTTGTGCTTCACGAAATTAGCAAAGACTAGACAGATTCGTGTTTATTCGTCTCATGAGAAGGGTTCGTGTTGCCTATTGGTTTTCTCGAGGGTCAATAAAACACTAGTCTGTCTAGTCTCCGCTAATTACGTGAAGTGCACGAAAAGTGTACTCGCTTCTGCAGGCTTACTTATAACTTATGTGCTATCGTTGGGTTCGTCTTTCATTTGCCTTTACAGAACCGTAAATATAAAATGTTTTATTTAAAAATAAAGAAGTTGACGTAATTTCTGGTGGAAATGTTATTGACTTGCCAATAACGCCAAATTGTTTCTCAAAATTAGAAATCGACCTAGTTTTTCTAGAAATGCTAGCTTCTCTCGTTCAAAAGTTAGAATGGGTGGGGGATACTTTAGAACCGCACTGTATAATCCTTAGCAATACACTAATTTATGGTATTTGCTGTGTAGATTTAAAACCTTGATGGGATTCGTTTCTGCATTTTATTAAGTTGCTTAAACATTCTTGAAAGCACATCCATAATTATGTACATACATAGCTGTATGTATAGGTGCATGGGTAAACTTCAAACTATATATTGACAATTATATTACACTGAAAACAATTGTATAGAAGATTTAGTAAATCATAGTTGCCTTTCATTTTTGAGCAATGTATAAAAGTGACGAATTAGAGCTATGCATCAACTTAGGCAATAATTACGTTGCTGTAACTTTGACAAGACTCATTAAAATCAATTAGGCAAAGCGTGAAAGGATTTCTAATCATCCCAACACCCACATTGGATATATAAATTACGGAGAACGACAATCAAAATCAAATTAATGTTGGTGTAGTGAAACCTTTAGAAGTTACATATTTAACTAGGACAAAGCTAAATGGATTTATAACTACTGAACGGGTCTAAAATTCCATCGATTTAATCTCCGTTGTACATCTCGCAAGTTAATTTTGATGTAGCGTTTAATCTATTATGTTACATAAACTTATTATTTACTATTGATGGAGAGGTACATATGATAAAATCGTTGAAACTTTACATAAATATTTGTATTGGCATTACACTTCATCCGGAATAATTTGTTTGGGAAGCTAACCAATCGATAACGAGAAATCAACACGTAACAAATAGATTTTCAATTCGATTTATGTAAATAGAGGGCCGAGAAGAAAGCAATTTAATCCAAGTATGCGAATGGGAGCGAATATCAAAGTAACATTTGCACTTTAACCCGATTCCTAATATTGATAATGCATCTGTGCAAGTATGAAAATTCTCTAGGTTGCCTGCAGCCATGCTGATCATCAATCATACGTGTCTTCTTCTTATTTAAATGCACCGGCATCTTATGAGGCCATTAATTTTTTTGCGATCGGGATGTGATTTATCGTTCTAGAATTTGGTACGTTAGCATTCTTTAGGAGAGTGCTGAAGCTTGTAGTGTAAATTGCTTCGGTAAATAGTAAAGAGTGCAGGGAGCGATTTTGATTGGGCAGGATGGAGAAAGATGCTCCTGTATAAAAGGAAGAATGTAAATTACCCACCGTTGGGTCATTATCTGTTTTATAAGACGAAGTTACTAGAAGAACGGGTTAAATTACATAGATAGATAGGAAGTCAGGTAGGTATAATGATCCTGACGGGCTTTTATTTTTTGATTGTTTTGTCTAAGTTGGCTTTCCATGTTTTGTTTTCAAATTATGGGGACGCCATGAAATAAAGAGCGCTGGAAGAATTTTTTGTCTTTTTGTTTACGTAATAAAGATAAATGAGTCAGTGGTGAGACAATAATTAGTAAGTAAAATCATCGGAAAATAAAATTATTTCAATTAGAAGGTTGATTTAATAATAGTATCAAGCACAAACGAACAGAAAAAATCAAAATAAAATTCCGCTTTGTTACTTACATATTCTATGACTAGTTTCGGCTTATGCCATGAACTTTAATCTGATGGTACAAATACAGTAATAAGATATGTATTACATATATGGACGAGAGTAACTAATTAAAGATACTCTAATTACACCTGGCATCGCACTAAGGGAAATTAAATAATAATGATACAAGCTACGAAGATGAACAGACGCCCGTTTCACCGTTTTACGGCTCGTCAGTGTACCTTTGTGGAAGGTACAGTAATGTAGGGCATTGTTCATTGCTCACTTGTGTAGAGGTTGCTATTGCAATTAATTTAGACGTTTTCAGTGATTTATTAGATACTCTCGTCCACATCTGTAGCTACAATACTCGTATATACAGCGTGGCGCAGTAGTATGGCAAAGCCCGATATATCTGCTGTTAAGGAAGATATCAAAATTGCTTTCTAGGCACTGTAAAACATAACATTTTAAAATTATTTACATTTACACGGAGGGTTCCATAATTCCAGGGTGAATATGGGAAACATCCTACGTTTTAATTTCAATTTTGGTTAAGGCTCTATACTGGGTATTTGAAAAGTTTTGGTCGATTTTATTCTGAAGGTATGACAAACATAATTACCCGTATCTTGACCCGTAGCTTAATCATTTTAACAGTAGCATGAGTTTAGAAATATGCTCTAATTTTGATATTCAGCGCAATTTGCGGCTTTAAAAGTTAATGCAAGTCAAGCGATTTACATTTGTCAACTGTTTCTAGTAATTCACTACTTAAAAAGTTAATTGGAGCAAATGTTTCACGGATAACATGATATATTGAAATAATTTTCTATACATTTTTTCAATAATTTGAAATATCTCCTCAATTATTGAATTTAAGGCAAGAAAACTATCACCGCATGAAACAAGGATATACTTATACCGATACACCGATATACCGAAACCATACGAAGGGCGTATATGAGCTGGATTGTAAATGCGAGAAGAGCTACATTGGTTAAAGAAGAACGAGTATAGAATCCCGAGTAAAGGAACATCAACGGGACGCGTAGCTTGGATATACAGACAAATCCGCAGAAGCTGAGTACCCCTCCCGTCGATATGAAGACCAAAGCATCAACTACGATCCACCCACTACCCATCAGAGAATCGTCCGCGAATGTTTGGAAAAACCCGAACAATTTCTATCGGGAGGATAAATACAAGATCAGCAACGCTTGGTGGTAATTTCTTGGAGAACACCAATCATCAACATCAAACTTTAAAAACTTTCTGAGAAAATTGACAGTTTGATTAGCGAAACGTCAAGAGTAAACGCAACACGCGGAAGATCATTTGGCTATAGGGCACGGTAGTGAAAACTTTCACTTAACCAACGCCTTAATATCTTTAGTATCAACTTCTTTCAATTCTTTCGAAAGAAACTAAGTTTGGAATTATTGCAATTAGTTTTTAAAACGAACAGAGTATTCCTCTTACGAATTTTGCATAGGCTGCCTTTTGGTTGGAATACTTTCTTCTTACGAAAACTGCAATGTTAGCGGTCTGGCCTTTATTGCAACGAAGGAAGACTTTCCTCATATAGTATATTTCGAGCAAGTATTGCGATCATATTGCCACGTTTGATAGACTAAGTGACCATGTAAAACAATGAGTCTAGTAAATAGGGGCAAAGACTATTAACCGTGTATACCCCTATCTGGAAAAACTACAAAATTAATTAAAAATAAACAACTACTAAATACGACAAAATAAGAAGGCAATTTCGTACAGTATACCTGGCAGCTATACCATGTAAAGTTTAGCGGATCAGTAAGATCAATCGAATGAAAATATTCTAATGTGTCTGGCCATTCCTAATTTGACCCGCTAAAGTTAAACTTTATGGTGGATTTCATATATGTAATTCCTTTTGAGAGCTACTCCCATACCTATTTTAATACGATTTGTGAATTGTGAGTTTAAGTTTAGTATAATGCATACCAAAAACATTTTTTGCAGAATTTGGGATAAGACACGCAGACAGTAAATCTTTTGGTAATTGTATTTTTAAATCTTATCTTCCATTTACGTCGGAATAGACTTCCTCAATTTTTTGCTATCAAATGAAATGAAACATCGGTAAGTATCTAGAGATGCTTTAGGATCGAGCTCAGTATTACGAGGATTGTAGTAAAAAGAATGGATTACAAGAGTAACGACTCGTTTATTGTTTACAATTTAAGAGTAAAGAGATTAGACAAACATTTAAGTGGACCACATTGCCTTTGAATAATAGTCAAATCGTGTGAAAATCTTAGGTAATTATATAAAACTTTAATAAAATCGTAACATGGACGAGAACATACAATATTCTTGATATGTGATCCCTGTATTACTAATTGTCCCAAAAGTCCTAAAATACTGATAGCGCAGTGTTTTGATCATTTTGGCCCTATATACATAATACTTCAAATATAAACGAAAGTCACATTTGTTGTTGTTAGGATGCTCTTCAAGAATATGGATCTAATTTTTAAAAAATCACCGTAATTTTAGAATGTCAATCAACAATAAATAATTCACGTTTTTTTTTTAAGCGAATATCAAATATGGCAGTGAAATTTGGTAGCAGCCATTGAATCCCAGCTTTGCCCGAGAGCCAATTATCGAATCGTTTGGATTTAAACGAAAATTGGAAAGCACGTGACGCGGCAGATGTTATTAACCGAGAAACCAGGACGGTTAGATTTAAAACGACCGATATCAACGCGACATTATCTGCAAAAACAAATACACTCGGAGGTGACTGCGACGCTAGGTGAGAAGAAGAACTCTCCGAGTACGAGGTAAGAGGCTCGCTCGAGAAAGAGAGGGAACGGTTGTCCGCGGTTAACGGCCTACCGTTTGGATTCGAATGGGAAAAAAACTTGTCTCGCGACGTTGCCACATCCGCCGAGGTCACGGTAACACCTGCCGTTCTTCTCGAACAACTGACTGTCGAAAAGGACCCATTTAAACGTTGCATAACGGACATAAATTACAGCCGCCGAGCGGCGCGAGGGACAGATTTCCAGGTAGAAGTTTGGGCCAACAGAGTAGATGTAGGTAGGTTGGTAGTCACAGTTGTAAGGGCGCATTGGCAGATGTTAGTTAGCAACGCTGGAAATTTTAGTATACACACGTACAGAGTGGAGTGCGGTAAGGAATAATGGAATGGTGTCTTGACAATCTACCAGGGTCAACAGACTCTTCGTACAAACCGAGATAAATGCCGATTGCTTTTACAATCTTCAAAAGTAGTTCGTATTTTATTTTGAGAATTATGGAATAAAGATATAATTAGCGATTTGAAATTATATTGAAGAAAAAGACAAGGAATATTTATTGTAGTGTTTTTAGGTGGGACAAAATAGAGAAGATTTCAAAGTTTTTATGTTTTTCGGAAAATTATTTATATGCATTTCAGGGCCGTGAAATTCGGGAGTGTCCCTAAACACTCTTTCGGCAATTTAGGCATACAACATTATAACGTGAAACTTCGCAGAGAATTCTAAAGATTACTGACCGAACGATTTTTTGATGAAATTACTTTGTTATTGAAGTGACAAGAAGAGATGTGCGGGTAGCGCAAATGACAGATAAACCCATGTTTGTAACATACAACAATATATTTCTACCTTTTTTTATGCTCCGGTTGTTGTACGCATTTATATTCTCTATTCATATTTTGGTGATCATTATGCAAATTACGGTAACTACAATTATTAATCTCGTACAGAACAAATTGTGCATGTTCCCATTATAAACATTTCGTATAATGAGGTCACTCATTATCTGGTGTTTTATAAATTAAAATTAAAACGTTCAGATAAATTCTCTGTCGAATACTATGCCAGTATGCCCTAGTAATGAGTTTGCCGTAAAGCAACTTGCTATTTTGTAGTAGCTGATCAATATCAAAAGAAACTGTTACATTCTGTCGCAGTTTTCTGATGTTTACCAGACAATCAGACATTGATCAAATTCACAATATGTATTATCACGTTGTGAAACATAAATATAGACAGATTACAGACAGACACTGTTTGGGGAACTACCCGGTTTATGTCGCTGCTTCCTGAACGGCAAGCATGCGTTTCTTTGGCACTAGAGGGCGCCAAGAAATGTCAGGTTTGTCGTTTTGAAAGTTGTGGCATTAACTGTGAGGCAACAGCGATAGAAGGTAGAGATAAAAAATCCTCTCGAAACCACGCTGATGACGCCGGGTAGGCAGAAACATGTCCGTGTGTTAGTGTATTTTTTTCTGTACTTTTGTTGCGTTTGCCCTGAACTATTCCATCAATACCATGAGGAAGCTAAGCTATCTTAGCGTTATATTTGTTGGTTAATGGTGGTTATGTTACAAAAATAATATCCCTATACAATGGAAATTGCTAATAAAAGTAGCAGCTTTTTTAAATAAATAACCAAATAGTTAGGGTGTAGTTAGCTCCAAATAGCGAGTTGTACACATCATTACAATCCACGCAGCATCTGTTGCAATCCAAAACAATTATTATAATTTTGTTTTGCAGTTTCTATAACCACAACTAGTGCTGCGATGGTTTTATAAATCATTGTATTTATCACTTTAAAACCTTTTTAAGATCTTAACTAAGAAGTTAATATTTTAAGTAACTTTCTTAACTATGTAAGTATTATGTGGAGCATTTTATTTCAGGTACACTTTTAATTGCTTTACTTTCCCTGAATCTAACTTAATATAATTTTTTTTATACATATCGAAGCATTTTTTGCGCTTCATTAGCTACCCCGCAACGAATAATTTTATGCATACAGGGAATACTAACGAAGTAACGAACATGGATCTATGCCTTCTAATTCTGCAGAACCGTGCCCCGCAAAGGTTTCTTTTCTATATCTACAGATTTATATTTATTGAAGTCTACGAATACATATTCATTAACAGGACACTGCTGCATATATATTGGCCACTAACGATAATGTCAGTGAAGACATTGTAGCAAAGCTACAACCTATGAAATAAAAATAAACATTTTTTCAAAACAACGCCAATTATATGATATTTTTTGTTGGGCTGGTTACTATAGAAATACCAAACTGCTCAGAGAAAATTTGAGCGGCTCAAAAATTCTGAATTAATTGATTTCACAGCATTTTAATTTGCTCTTTGTCTTAGAAAATTTAAACCGTACACCGAATATTACCGTTTTTTGTTCGTTAATATTACACTCTTTTTAACCATATTCTTACCCATTACTTTCGAACGGACCCCTATATTGATGAATGCAGAGCAGAGAGCAAGCATGCTATGGTCACTAGAAGGGCTCGAATGGGGGAATTACATTCTTATCAATATAATTGCACTGCTTAGCTGAAGTATAAAAGACTAGTTGCAATAAACAAGAGAGTAACAGTTATTTTAGAATTTTTAGTATTTTGTCTAGAAACGTTAGTTTGTCGAATCTAAGGAAATTTGTGATATCTATCACGAGATTAGTGTAGGCTTTGCCATTGCATTCGCTCTATTCGGAGAATTCCTGATACATAAACATTACTTTAAAATCCTTTTCAATCCAAAATATTAACTCATAGTTAAGTAACGGTTATACTCAGTGATGGGAGAAGAGAGTATGAACCAATACACATCACTTCATTGCTGTTCGAAGTGATTAGGAGAAAAAGTTGAGTAGGTACTGAATGAAAGTTTGTTTAGAAGCCAATGGAAAGCTTTCTTGAACAACAATACGCGGTGAAGTGATTTTATTAAAACTAATTATTACCCGGAACATTATGTATTTGTTGCTCGGGGCAAAAGTGATTATTTAAATTAATTTTTAGTAAAACTTTCTAAACATTTTCAATAAACGTTAATTACAATAACCTGTGTAAAAAAAAGGAATTCTACCTAGCCTCAGGAATATTACGCGTTTAAACTACCAGGTGTGTCGGTAATTCTTTTCCGGTTTTTTCGCTAAAGAAAACACGTTACTTAGAATGGATAGTTAAAATTTATTTATTCAAAGTATTGGCCATTTGATTCTATACATTTTGTCCATCTCTCAGGCAATTTATGAATGCCATTCCAAAAGAACAGTTCCTCCTTTGAGCTAAACCATTCATCGAGCCATTTTTTAACTTCTTCGAAATCGGCGAAGTGCTGCTCTGCAAGCGCGTGCCCCATCGATGCGAAAAGGTGGTAGTCGGATGGAGCCAGGTCTGGAGAGTACGGCGGGTGCGATAAAACTTCCCATCCAAGTGATTTCAACATTTCTTTGACTGGTTTTGCTGTATGAGCCGGCGCGTTGTCATGTTGCAAAATCACTTTATCATGTCTTTCAGCGTATTGTGGACGTTTTTCGATCAATGCACAGTTCAAATTGATCATTTGTTGTCGGTAGCGATCACTATTAACTGTTTCTCCCGGTTTCAACAGTTCATAATATACGACACCAATCTGGTCCCACCAGACACAGAGCATGGTCTTGCGACCAAAGCGATTTGGCCTTGCAGTCGATGGGCCAGCTTCGCCAGGTGATAACCATGATTTTTTTCGCTTGGGATTTTCGAAATAAATCAATTTTTCATCACCCGTTACTATTCGATGCAGAAATGACTTCCTTTCATACCTTTGAAGCAGAATTTCACTAACGATTTTTCGATTTTCCATTTGTCTGTCATTCAATTCATGTGGCACCCATCTCCCCATCTTTTGGATCTTTCCCATAGCTTGTAATCGTTCACAAATTGCTACTCGGCCCACATTCAACTTTTCTGCTAATTGTTTTTGAGTTTGTGTTGAGTCTTCATCCAATAGCTCCTGCAATTCCGCGTCTTCAAACGTTTTCGGCCTACCAGGACGTTCTTTATCTTGAACGTTGAAATCACCACATTTGAATTGTCGAAACCACGTTTCACATGTTCTTATGGTTGGAGCATGCTCACCGTAAGTCTCTACTAGCAAACGATGACTTTCAGCGGCTTTTTTCTTTTGATGAAACAAGAAAAGTAATGCGTGCCGCAAATGCACGTTTTCAGGCACAAAACTCGACATTTTCAAAAAATTATAAATCTATAACGCTGTTATTTTGGCGGAACGTAACTTGTGTAGTTTTAAGGTTAATGTCAGTAGAATAAAATTACATATGTATCAAATCATAACATTTCATACTTATGGCCAGTGACATCTGCCGGAAAAACCGGAAAGGAATTACCGACACACCTGGTATATAAAAATGCTTTTCTAAAATAACAAAAAACCGTTATAAAAGTAAATTCACCCTACTTCTTTTTTACGCTACAAAATACAATGCACCCAATATATTAGTATTTGAATAAGATAAATAGCTTTCCTCGAATAACAATCCAAATTTACAGCGCTTCAATATTTGCGATATTTTGTTGTTTGTACAGTTCAGCGATGTGGCAGCAATGCGCTATTGTAATCTGTACTGTTTTCCACTGTTAAATCCCTAGAGCGGTAATTTGAATTTTTGATTTGCCTGGTGAATTATGCGCGTATTTAGCAATAATAATAATTTGCATAAGACTACGTACGCTAAAGGTAATACTAACGGTTCACTTCTTCGCGACAACATGGAGTCTCAACCGACTCATGGTCAACTACGACATATGTATTCACACACCGGTGAATACAAGTTTTGCCAACGCTTGTAACGACTGTTCATGGTACAGTTGTTTAACGTTGGTATCCGGAGTAGTTTCTGCTTTTTTCTTTTTTGTTACATATTATAGTTACTTAGATATGTGGATACTTCCGGTGGACATATAATTACCGAAACCCAATAAACAATTTAATTTTTGATGCTTTTGCTGTTTAAACGAAAACTTAGACATGGTCATTAACGCTTTATTTATTTTTGTAAATCTAAATGTTATATGTAACTATATAGAAATACGTAAGATGTGACATGAAATACTTCAGCGTTTAATAATAATAATAATAAGAAAATATGCAGTACTTACGTAATAATGTGAAATAAAGCGTTAATTTTATCGAATACATTTCACTTTTCAGGCTTTAAATCCAAGTTAATAAAAATCACAACACGCTTGCTTTATATAATTTAAAAAACCTTGTTTATAACACAGCGCGCCATAATTTGAAAACTTGCTTTCAGGCGCTGCGCGTTGCACGATACTTGACAGAGGTTGGGTCCGCTAGGTACGGAGGTCGACGTAAGACTAACTACCCTCCACGCACAACTTACTAAACTCATGTTCAGGTAGCCGAAGGTATGTAGTAGTACCCAGTTATGCGACCTATTATTCCGTCTGGACCTTCGGCAATATTCTAGTACAATTTATTTGTTGCAATTATTAAGAATTTATTTTACATGCTAAATCGTAAAGTTTACAGGTTTTTGGAATTTTAAAATGTTTGTTGCAGATTAACAGGTAAACGGGAACTTTTATTATGGGTATAAATGCACAAAGATATATATTTACTAAAAGAATTCAAATTACCATGTTAAAACTACATTTAAAAATTAAAAAAAACAAAATATTCAATATCTTCATGGTCAATTCATTCTATTAGGCCTGCAAACTCAATTGTTTTAAATAGAATTGCTACAAATAATATTTGTACCTAACATATGGTTTACACAACAGAAAACAAGATTTAAAAAGACGCAATTCCAACGAAGTAGTATTTAAATAAATTGCTCCACTTTCCTTTCTAATTGGAACATTAGCAATGGCACATCAAATCTTTATTTTTTTGTGTAAAAATAGAATATATTTATGGACATATGACAGTTGTTCGGGAGGATAACAAATTAAAATATAGTGAATAATAATGCCGTAATTATTACTAATTTTAGATAAATTTGAGAGTAATCAAGCAGTTCCCATTTCAGTGATTTCTGGTAATCTGGTATAATATGACCTTAATAGCACAGTACCTTTTCTTATAGTGAAAGCACGTCTTCTACACTTTTTTCGAAAAAAATGTCTAGGTTATGCCGACACATAAAACACACCGAAACTACGCCAAATTTAACTTTTATCGCCGAATAACCGTTAAGAACTGTTCTATAATCTAATAATCAACTTAATTTTACTCATAAATGAAAAAAGTGACAAAATATAAGCAACAATAAACTAACATTTTATTGTCATAATTTAAGAGGTGTTTAGTTCCTTGCTTTGCCACGTATATACTTGATTTGTTTGTAACCTACTTTAATAAACACTCCTCACTTAAAAGTATAACCAAATACCAATGCTTACCTTATTGTCTTCTTACAACTTTCAACAATTTTCCGTTTGACGTTTTGAGCTTTCTTAAATTTTTTGTAACGTTAATGATATATACTAACTAATTTTAGAAATATCTTATTTTTCTTCTTACTACGGCTGATCCGCTACCAAAAAGAGTACGTTAAAATATTGTACCCTCCAGAAAACCTAAAATTACTAAAAGACCTAACAGTTATCCTTCTTACCCAAAGTGCAATCTTTACGTTGCCTTATTTCTTCCACACAGCTTTCGGCACAGGATTTTTCTACGTATAAATAATCAATGGAAGGCATTAAATGTAGATTAACATCAGCAAAATGCAAATATTCCATATTCCAATCTGATAATCACTGTTAATGGACAGCAATGCACTTTGTGCATAACTAATATTGATATATATTTATACAGACATAGGTAGTTTCAAGGCACATGGTAGTTTTTATTCTATTTTTATAGCTCATATTAATACGCTAACTGATTCAGTTCTAATTCGATATTCCACTTATACATCTTCCACCAAATAAGTCGAACCCATACATGTTACATAATAGCGTATACACAATATCATATTGTCTATTGTTTCAAGTTATATTGCATAAATCATTCATTGTAAAGCTTATTAGAGCTTCAAATTAATGCTAATTCAGGTACATTCGCTGAGAATACATTCTGAATTGGAGTAATCACTGTGTAGGTTGGTAGGTAATAATAGAATAGTTAACTAGTTGGCATGTTCTGGAAATTAAGATAGTAACAGAAAATTAGTTTTATAAGCGCATCAAGTTGCATCTCTTGACACAAAAAAGTATAATACATACGATCAACTTTGATTATTTGCGGAAAGAAAAAGAGGTATCGATCTCACTTCAAATGTTAGCAGCAATCGACAGTACAAGTAAGTATACTACAGTAAGTGACATTGTATCTACTGAGCCGCAAAAGAGAGGTTTAAATGATGGTCTTATAGTAAGTTAAAAGTAATTTAATTTTGGAAATTTTGTACATATCAAAACAGATGCGCGTTGATTAAAAGTAAGGAATTAGCTTCTTCTGTAATTTATTAATCGTTCGTAGCTTTTTATTTTTTTTAATTTAAACTGCCGCGAGAGTATTAAGTTGGGACTCTTAATTCGCGACGAATCTACAAGAAGAAAATCATATATATGTATTCCAAGCAAAATCAACGGTATGGAGCATAAAAATCTTGTTTCTACATGCTAGGCACGAAATTGTGATTAAATTATGTTTGACGTCTAATATAGCATTTTTATCGTGCGTATAAGGGAAACGGAAAGCAACAAATATATCTTACTTTATCTACTAAATGATTCATCATAATGTAACATTGAGTATGTACCTACAATTGCAAATTATTGGAACACATCTCAATATGTCGCAGGCGATCTGACATCGGTTCAGCTAACGTAAGCTACACACTAATTGGAGGCAAATACATTACGACAATCCGGCAGCAATTCCAATAAGCAAACAGGTACATGAGCCCTTTGGTATGTATCTGTTTAACCCGAAGAACGTGTGCACATACATAAATAATGGCAATACAGCTTATTCGGCTAAATATTTAATTGTTAAGGACGGACACGAGTAAATTACTGCATTAGATCATCTCTATTATTTATTAATTGATTAACTATAGGATGTGTATTAACATGTAAAGAAATTGGAGAGAAATATTGGTGGGCGTATTCAAGAGACGTTTAAATAACAAATTACATAGAGCCATTTTGAAACTACATTACTTAGAACTTTTATTAATAGTAACTCAGCTCTTTCTTCACTGATGACTGATGAGGACGCTGTATAATAAATCTTGAAATACTCCATAGTACCGCCAAGTATTCACAATTCTGCCTAAAGAGTTTCAATTGTTAGGAAATTCTTGTACAGTACTTAAAATTTATTACCCGAGAGCGACTTTGTTTATGCCTGAGATTGCGAGAAACGTGAAATTGCTTATTATAAAGCTGAATTGGATAATAAAAAGATAAAAGGAAAATATACCATTTCTAAAATTCGTTTGTGGAAGCTATTCCAAATATAGCGCGATGTTATATTTGAAGCGTCAATTACGAGGACCTCATGCATGGGGATTCATCAGTGCATACTTGAAAGGAATCCAATTGAAACCATTTTCACGCATTGTTGAATTAACTGATTGAATTCAGTACACAAAATATGTAGCTGCTTCCTCGCACGCAGACGCGTGTCAAAATGAACTCCATTATGCCACTTAACATTTTGTACCCCGAGATGCCTGCGTGGGAAGTCCTGGTGGTGACACCTTACTCTACGCAACTTTAGAAAATCCTAAACTCAACGTTCCCCAAAGATCAATGACAGAATCTAAATTATTTTCATCGACCCGGTACATTTGAGAAGCTCTTTCTGTTTGTGTACTAAACATCTTTACGCAATGTTTACCTATCCCGAATCCGTTCCTGCTCGAGCATGTCCGTAAGATTATCTACATAGCATTAGTCAATCGGATCGCCTATGCGCTGCATCAATATTTACTTGGTAAATATACAAAGAGCATGACGATTAAATTGTGCCAAACAGATGTTCGAATACGTATATACGAGTAGTACGTACGGTCGGACATATCGTGGTTAGAGTTTCCGTGCGGAGCAACCGCTTCACCATTAACCAGCGCGTATGTAAGTCATGAGCGCTACGGTTCGATTGATTAACTAGAGACCCGAGTTTTTTACGTCGAAAAAGCTTCTACGATCCAGGATTACGAAAAATCTAATTTCGACGCGTTATAAACTTTATTCTCCTTTCCATTGCCTTTAGATCGTCATGGATTGGAAGTTAGACGGTGAATGCTCGTTTACATTTGAAATCTACTCAAGTCAACCGTAGTTAACCCAAAAAAATTATATACGGTAGAGGCTGGTATAAAAACCTAACTGCAATGGATCGGGTGCTTGTACAAGAGCAAATATTTACTTTCGAACGATGAGCTTTTTAAAACGGGTGTGAGGGCTTAAGTCTATTAGGTCTATAATTTTTCTTCTTCTGTACCTATTAAAAAGGAAACTATCTTTAAGCTTTTATTGATAAATCCTTGTCGCGTGCAAATATACTTCTTCTATATCTCAGCTTAAGTGAAGTTGGTCTATGTTGAAACACATAACTAAAGATAATTAGCGCTAATTTAGCACCATTAGCCATATACTTTTCTGAAATCCTACCCACCCTGATGGACGCCAGGGCAAACACCAAACATCCTTCATACTCGAGACCGATCGAGATCGAAAGGAATGCCCACAGAGTATAAACACTTAACATGAAAAATATTTGGTTTAAATTTAAATTTAACTAGTTTTAAACAAAATAAATATTTAATAATGCGAAAGAAACTATTTTGTCTAAACCGACGTTGCCAATTTCAACGTTTATAATGCTTTATTCGTAAACCTTATAAAGAAAACTATTTCACGTAAATTATAAAACTCAATGGAACTTCGTTTCTTACGTATTAGCACACAGAGAAACTTGAGAGTTTGTGCATCCGAGAATGAAACGGTGTTATGTGAGGTATTAGATTTGAGAGATTGGCAAAGTTATCCTGTTGTTGGTGTTTTTTGTGTACGTAGAGGTATGTAGCCAACGGTATGAAATAACGAACCGAAAACGATTGTCGCCTCGAGAGGTTGTAAGTAGCTAGAATTATTAATTCGACTTTTAATGTTATTATTTCAAGCATCTTAATGTTATGAAGAGTCGTTGAAAAGTAATTGCAAAATGTCGGAATAACATATTTTATATAACATATCTACTTAAAATAGTGTATATAAGCTAGCTTTGATTAAGCATTGCATTTTATGAAATCTTTTATCAAACAGCTAGGGTAAATTGTATAAAAGCTGTAGTATTGTTAAAATAATAATAAAAACAAGAAACCATAATTTTAGATAAAAGATGGCTTATAGTTCTGAGTGTCCAGCTGCAGGCTTATTTTTTCCTATATGTAAAACCCAGGATTAGTTTAGCAGCGGCGCGTCAGATGTTGCAGGATACGCGGCGCTCACTCACAATCAGTCAAGGTGAAACGCTTTATAATTGAATATTTTGTCACTGTTTTGGACGAAATCTCTTTTTTCGTAATCTATTCAAATCGCATAATAATAATTCATGCCTTTAAATACTATAAAAGCATTCAACGATAACGGAGGGATCCGTGGGTCATGCACCTGCCTCTGTACAACGTCCTAAGATCTTCGCTCTCAACATTCGTCAACTTTGAGGTAAGAAATACTACGGAAAACCTAATTTTTAGAGTTGAGAGTCCGGAGTTCTAACCCGATAATTCACAGCCGACCACGTTAGCCGCTGCGTCATCAGTGCTTAGCACGCCTAATAGATACCATTCGGCTAGCAACAGGCTATTAAAGTTGTATGTTGAGACGAAATACCCTGAGTGATAAATTTAAAGTAAAAGATATTACGTATATAGTTAGCTCTCATAAAAAGAGGGATTTCATTGAAGCTGAACCTGTGTATATCTAGCTAGGGGAAACATTTACGAGCTGTCATTGGTTTAGTAATAAGAATACTTAAATAGGTGCTGCAACTTTCAAAATCCTCACGTTCTAATCTTTGACGTAGACTTTGATACACCCCTTTCAGGTGCTGGCCGGTAACCCATGGTTTTACCGACAGGCGTCGGGGTTAAGTTTTTTTTCTTCTTTCTTATTTACGTAATAATAAACAACTTTTTTAAAGGTAGCACTGAGAAATTGTCAAATACCTTTAGTAATAAAATAGCTGTCAAAAAATAAATTAAAACCTGTTAGTTACATTTTATAAATAACCGTTACCAGAAAGCTTTTATGGCGTTACCCGGTAAAGTGAATAAATTAATTCAACGCACCTCGTGTACTAGGGATAAGTGAATGAAGCGATATTTAGTTCGTTAGGCATGATCCATTAACAAAAATCTAATTTCGTCTCTATATATAGCGAAGGTACTTTTTTTTCTTCTCGGCTTTCGCTATCTCTATAGTTCCTTGTCTGTTACTGCTGGCACTCACTCCTAAACGGAGGACGGAAAAATACGCGTTTCGGTTATGCGGCATAAAGTAAACGCACAAACATATGTGCGGGCGTCTGCGGCCCAAAGAAAAAACGAGGAAAAAAACATATAACATATACATAGTCACAGATGAGCTCCTCTCGCTAGGAATATTGCGCGCACGTTTATTTATTCTTCCAGAAGTAAATGTGCCTTCGCCGGGCTCCGGTAGCGAACACATTCCGTCCTAAAAAAGGCGTCCCATCATTTAAACGAACCTGTGCTCTGTATGTATTCCTACATAGTCGTCGTATACAAACACACAAACAATAAATTTAAACATGCGCACGGTTGTGAGGAACGTATAATGTAGAAGATACGCTTCCGGTCAAAAGTTTCCGAAAAAAAACGGCGCTTCATTTTACGTATTGTTAACCCTATTGTATTTTTTTATATTGGTTTACAAAAAATATGGTTGTTTGGGGTCGTACAGCGTTTTGTTGATGCATGCCAAAGTTTAACTTCGTAATCTTTCATCAAATTTATGATGAATCAATACAAGAGTGCCATTTATTTTTCAAAGTAAAAATTTTTTGGGGACATACCCTCCTCTTTTTGCTAAATCGAGTTCTTAAAAGTTTTGAGCAGTTTTAGACTGTGCTGCAATCCGCGGAAACTTCTATAAACATATCGAGTGCGGCAAGTATTGGTGCGCGGTGAATTCCAGCTTACCTATTTGTTTAATGGAAAGACGTTTGGAATAAAAATTGCTTAAAATCAGCTGACCTATGAGAGAAAATTATCTTCAAGCATATAGTGTTTTCAGTTTCTCTGGCATTTTGGTCAAGGAAAAAAATCTCATTTACCGTATTTTCTCAAAAAATCGATATTTGTTTTATTTGTCGTTGTTCTACAAGAATTCTTTTACTATCGTTGTGACTATAGTCCAAGTTCACTGGCTAATATTAAACATTTTTATTTTATCGTATAGGGTGTTCAGGAAGATAATATTAATTCGAGCATTTTAATCAGTTGAAGCCCGTTTATGGAACACTTGTATATTTTCACCCTAACCCCTTTTTTTGTCTTTTTCGGTAATCACTGTTTTTGGACGCAAATAGATTTACAGTTTACATTTCTATCAACGACAAAACCTTGCTCCAATTCTGATACTTGAGGACATCGACACTAGGGTATTTTGCTTTATACAACTTGCTAATAAACAATTTCGACTGGTTTGTCTACTAACAAATATCATATCGATCAACTTTTGAGTTTAAAACAAACATACAAACGGCACGGGATAAGAAGCAAAAAAATAACGGATAACAATAAAAACACGACAGAAAGACAAAAAGGATGCAAGGAAGTATTTCTCCTATGCGCCAACCTCGACAATGGAAGGAACTACTTATACGTTAAAAACGGTACTACTACGTCCTTAATGGAAACTGACTAGTAAAGACAAGAAAGTATTGCAGGATTTGTTCTACAACTTTTGTGATAGCCAATTTAGCAGTTCATGCATTGTACCGAGATTTATGCTCTTAAGTTCATAAGGTCTAACAAACATTGGACAAGAATGTCCCTGATACAGCTTTGAATAAGTTTTGCAAGCACTTGCAGCATATTGTCACATGTTGAGGTTGCTGAAGATTAAAGATAATTATAAACTTAACCAAAGGAAACATATTCAACTCTGGAAAAATCATGATTGTCTAGAAAAATAATGTTGTATCTACAATTCCTTCATCTTGCACGATATGGTTTGCTCTCAATCAGTGTTGTAGGCTACACATTTTAATGACTTATTCAGAAACAAAAAATAAGAATACACCGTTCTTTTAGAGAAAAACTTTTATAATTGAAAACAAAATTAATGACGATTTCACGTTTCAAATTGCATTCGAAACGTTTACGACTTACAATTTAGATATTCTTGTATTGCACGAGCTACCGGTTTTAGTGGTAGCGGAGTAGCTGTTAACATTGTTGTTAACGAGATCGTTGCTCTAGAAACTTTATTGCTTTTTGAAAATATTGGAAATGCACTACAACAGGTTAAACCTTGCCATCACGTTTTCAATATCTGCCTAAAATACAATCGATATTCTGACCTGTTTTAATGCGGAATATTTGTTTGCATTCAATATATTAAGTTTCTTCCTTGCTTCGTTTTGAACACCTGAAGGAGGCCCTTACCTGAAAAAGAAATCATTGGGTTAAAATAATAACTTATCTCAGAAAAAATAAAAATTTGCATTTGAATAAAAACGTTAAACACAAATTCGAATTAAAAGTAAAGCAAAATGGATTCTTCTGTTATTCAAACATTTACTACCTATGTCTTTGGTGTAGATGTAAGCAAATGGGTACAAATTCCTACAGCACAACGACAAACAATGGTCATACTTGTGATTGGCATAGATGGGTTGTGTACGTTTTTAGTGTTTTAGAAATTAATATTTAGTCTGTTATGCCCAGCTTGTTATAAATATAAATAACCCCAATGTGTATATTTGCCTATTTGTATACAGCATTGGGGTGTTGAGATTGGTTTTAAGTTGTAAATTCATCGCAAATCAAGGGGCCCTGGTTAGAGTCCTCAATTTTATTTTAAAGGACATCGATTCTCTTCATTCTTGTTTTGCAGATGGTGTACTAGGACGACATTCGTTAGGTAATAATTGGTTGAACATAGACATGTAAATGAATAGCTTCCTTCGAAGACCAAGACCTCCTCGAAAGCAGAACTATCAAGGAGTTTTTCGTCTTAAGAGAATTGTCGAGGATGTGTTAGACGTGATCCTTCCAGGTAAGTCGCTGATCTAATATTAACGTCAGATACTTTGGATTATAATTCCAGAGAGTACGCACGCCGTTAATGAAAATACCATCACCGGGTAACGTGTGGTTTCTGGTAAAATCAACATTTAAGGACCATTTCTCCGCACAACTGATTCCCACGTCAACCGCTATTTGCAATTTTCGAATCATTCCTTTGAGG
The DNA here is from genome assembly GCA_902655005.2 of Marronus borbonicus. Lineage (NCBI taxonomy): Eukaryota > Metazoa > Arthropoda > Insecta > Coleoptera > Scarabaeidae > Marronus > Marronus borbonicus. The sequence continues at coordinate 10,130,475 of LR737386.1, forward strand.
CGGTGTCATCAGCGTGTGTAGCCAACTGAACCCCACGAGGACGGGGAACATCAGATGTTCACATTTAAAAAAAAGTTTAGGGCTCAGAAGGGACGCTGAATTCCTCTTAGTTTCGCCAGGATGTAGATGATTGTTCTGTGTACCGTATATACGTTCATATACGTCAGATTTTGATTTCATCTGTGTTTTGAAAATAAATAGATTTTACTAAACCACCGGCTCACCTTGCGAATTTGAAAATTTTATCTACGTACTTCATGTGCAGTGATTTGTAATAACTATAAGAAGGTTATTCCTACAGTAGTAACCATAGAGGTCTCTCTTATATTTACGTCATTTATCTACAAAAGCTTTACTTTCTGTAGCTGTTCAAATGAAATTCTGCGTTCCAGGAAGGAAGGTTCACGCTGAACAGGTTTTCCTAGAGTGTTAGAACTCGAAAGACCAACGGCTATGGTACCTATACAGCGCGTACGGTAGTATGTCGTTATTTAGCAACAGCAGAGACGGAAAAAGTTATCTGAAAGTTCTGAAAGCGGCGGCCGGCTTAAATCAAATATAGGGGTAAGCCGAGAAGTTGATTTGAATGTCTCCTGTTTCGCTATAGATAAAGCTTGAACGTGTCGTCACCGAAGGCTTAGGGAAAGGGTAACGTCTCCGGCAAGTTGACGAATTACGAATTTGGGGCGACCCTGCGACGAATTGGAACTTTTGATTTGTTCGTTTATTCGTTTGCGGTCGCTTGAAATAATAGCATACTGGGAAAAGCCATCTAGGTTTTCGCTTAGAAATTAAATTGCATTCGACAATATAATAATTAGGGATTCTGAAAGCGTCTAAATTTAATTTAAATCTGTAAACCTGTTATGAGTATTTGTGCACAATGCGTACGACATCACTCCATACAAGAGGGTAATTGTGAAGAAGGAATAATAGATCTTCAGCCATTTGCAATTCGACATTTTCCTCGTAGGCCATGTATTCTAGCGGCTCACTTTATTATATAACTTTCTAACGAGGTATGTATGTTGTTCGCAAACTACATTGAAATATGCGTGGTTTAATGAGCAATAATTTTAAAGTAAGAATACTAAAAGGTTCCAAACAGTATAGCAATAACAATTGTCTCTGTAGTAGAGCAAATCCATTGAATATTCCTAAAGGAAGTTAATGCCATAATTGTATTGCGAAAACCTTGTTGTACATTTGCAAAATTCTACAGTAACCATAGGACTATTTAAATTATATAAAAATAAAAAAGGAACTGAAAGAGGAATAGAAGCAAGGTTCGTAGTAATATTTCCATCCATTTTTATATGCGAACGAGCCCCTAAACCTCAAATTAAGCATATGTACACTTGTACGAAAAGTTGATTAAATGTGTAAATAATTGACAGTTCCGTTGGCTGGAATCTTGTAAAACAAACAATAAGAGCGCGCGTTTTCAGATCAACTACGCATCTCAAACATCTGCAAGTCTGCATCTTTTTTAATAAAACAGACTTTTCCATATTTATTATTTTATTTAAATATACGAGCCTATAACCACAAATACAGTATCTAGGCGTAATAACAAACTGTCTTGTGTGCACGACAAGATATACTGATATTTCGATTGCTGCTCTGGTCGTCCCAAATGTATGCAGAATGCTTCAAATCGAACACCGCTACGTCTACTTCCTTCGCCTCCCGCGTATAAGGACGATACCCAGTTTTTAAAATGTTCAGGATTGCTATAACAAGGGCCTACTGCAGTGTTGCTTTTATTGCTTGTTATAGATATACTTGAGAAAGTTTTCAAATTTACTCTTCAGATATACATTTAATGTATATATACTGTAAATAAATATCAAAGAAAAAATCAATATTTCCTTGATTTTACCGATGCGATTAAATTTAATTAATGAAATAGAAATATTATTAGACGCCAGTAGGATTCGAGCATACGATTCCCGTTTGATAGACGGGCGCGCTACCACTGCTCCATTGTGGGATGGAATCCTTATCGAATATCTAGATAATTAAGAGACTCTGTGGCTTTTCAGTGAACCCCAGATATGCAGATTTTGCCTTTTGGTGGAATCACGTTGCCTCGTCAGAAAAAAACGACTTGTTGAATGATAATTGGCATTGTTATCTTGAATTCTAATTAATTATCTATTATTAATAATTTTCTCGCAGAATTGGATTCTTAGGCCAAAGTTGCCCTCTGACAGTTCCTACACGAAATGTATTTTGTAAAATTGATATTTGCTTTGATATTTCATTTGGTGTCTTCAGGTACCTTGGATGATCGACATTTTGATACGTCACCAACTATAATTTTAAATTTTTAATTTAATTAAATGCCCAAACTAATTAGAAACTTGTAAACACTTAACACACTTTCGACATATGAACAACAAAGTTACTATTACTCCCGCTTAAAATGGAAGCGGTTAAATTGCGATACAAGTAAAAAAAAAAAAATGGAAAATATAAATCGGGTGTATTCGTTGAAAAATCGCTGTAGGGCGTCTCATCGCTTTTGCTCAATCTTCCGATCATGAGATATAATTTTTTGCTCCGTGCTTGCTACTAGATGACTTGCCATTAAATTTTTGCAATACTCAAGTTAGTTCACACACAAATTGATTATTCTGCATCTTCGTCGCTAAATTAGACCTCAACATCTGGTTCGCGAATAGTTCGCGAATGAAGAACACAGAGAGGGAGCGCTAAGTTTCAATAACTGACTTGACATGTCCTTAAGTTCTGCTTAACTGCAGCCAAGTTCTGCTTCAGTGATTGAAATGTTCTATTACTGAAGTTTTAGTAGTCGAGTGATAATTATTAAAGTATGTAATTTTATAATGAAGCTTTCGACTTGCTTAATTACGACATATCTTTAAACAAGTTATTTAAGTATGGGGTAAGCGGCAACGCTTTTAATGTTTTAGAAGGATGCTGAAGCTGTGGCAAGCAATACACTGAGATGAAACGTTTATATTATGATGGTTATGTTAGATATTACCAATTTTCTGGAGCCCCACATTAATACAGTATACCACAGCTATTTGTATAATGTATTAATGACTTGATTGGAAGTATTACGTAATTGTAAAATAGGGTTAAAATAATTAATGTACTGGTTTACTAATAACAAATTAATCCGATTTCCAGCTATGTACAAGTAGCTGTAGAGGTCGTTGTTTTAGGTATTCTGGAGAATTGTGAACTGCTGGAGTATTGTTGGATAGCGGATTGAAAAAAATGAAAAGAACCGATGTAAACAATTTAAAAGTGATATATTTTGCCCATCTACATTCACACTTAAGTTACGGGCTTTCTTGGAGAGCAAATTCAAAAACAAATATTGTTAAATGAGAGAATTGGAACGAAAGTGGTTCTCTTTCCTCACAAAATTCTTTATTGTAAAAGTACAAAAGCGACCAGCTTCGTGTTAAAGAAACATATCATGAGGCCAGAATTTATGTAGAAGTATAAGATTTCGTCTTCTACTTCTATATAAATTCTACCCTGAAGATGTGTTTCTCTAAGACGAAGCCGGTCGCTTAATTTGATAATAAACAATTTTGTTAGAAAAAAGCACCACTTTTGATCCAATTTTCCCCATTTACCAATTTAATCTCACACAGAGTCTCCAGGGATTATTTCAATATTAGTGTATAAAAAAAAAGTTATTCGTATTATTAATAATTTATCACTTAGGGAATCTCCTACAACAGTTATTATGCATTAGCCTAGTGCAAATTCATGTAAAGTTGAACCTTATTTCCTTTTCTCTACATGAGCATATATGATAATGTGTTTAAGGCAGACTATATTGCTTCGCCGAAAGTACAAAAGAGGCATGCTGCAGTAAAGTGAGTTGAGATCAATTGCTTCAAAGAAAGTGCGCAATATTGAATATGAAGAAAGATAAATTGGTATACGCGTTGATCGAAATCAAACGTGCACCATTGCGATTTTCGCTACAGCGGATGCTGCAATGTAGAAATACTTTTAATGCTGATTAATACACAAAAAGTGAGTTTTTATTTTTTTTCTTGTAATGGAATATTCAGCATTTTTTTTTTAGAACTTCAACAAATGTCTTCCGACCTTCATTCATGAAGCTTCTAAACGCGCAAATCATTCTACATAGGCGCATCATGTTCCAAATGTCAATATCTACATATAAATTAAATGGTTTAAATCTATTTATTATACGCTAAAAAGAATTTTGGGATTTTATTTTATTCCGGGAGTAGACGACTTTTTTAAATAATGGCTACGTCTAACTCCTAAAATTCTTATCAGATTTTATTTAAACCTTCAATTAATTAATGACTGTGATTACTTCAAGAAAAAAGAGCCTCCTTTAATTACATTTTTTAATCAAAAGGGCAGATTATAACAATCTTAGCGCATAAATTTCCAAAGCTTTTGTTTTAAATCTTTATTTCGCCTTAACTTTTTCCGTAAAATTGAAAGAAACCTTTTTAAAAATCGATCTAATACATTGCCCCCGAAACATAAAGAGACAGACGGTAAATGTTTCTAAAAACTTTCTTCCTAAAAACGTTAGGCATTCATCCACGAAAAAAACTTTTCGACAAATTCATTAATTTCGAGTGCCGTTTCAACAGAGACTTAGAGGAGAACGGGTGGAGCGCGAGTTAGAGAAACAAAAAAAAAAGTAATAATACGAAAGGAAAAGAAAGTTCTTATCGTCTAAATTCAGCTACCACAACTACAGAACACAACACGACAAAGAAACTTATCGGTATTTGTTAGCGACCGATTCGTTTAAATCAACTTGGCCGAGACAAGTAGAATGGGAAGAAATTTAAAAAAGACGCGCGAAGAAAAAAAGGGAAGTTCGTCTCGGCGAAACCATACCCTCGGGAGTTTTGGAGGTTTTGTTTAACGTCCGGTGCGTTTCGAACACATCGATAAAAGACTGCGCGAGTAAAAGAAAAGTAAGTGTATTCTATCAGGTAACAGCTGGCGATTTAACGATCAGATTCAGAAGACTAGGAACAGTTTAGAATATACTGCACTTATATATTTTATACTAGGTAGGAGGAGAAACATTCCTTCTATTATTCGAACGCACAAAGGAAATTCCCTTTTCGAGGCAGATACCTACGACCTGGAGGCTGTAGATTTTTTATTTATGCGGGTGAGAAATGCACTAGCAGCTTTTGCTTGGTATTTCAGAATTTTGGACGATCTAAATAATTGTATTGTTGCTTACAGGTAAAGTATTTTTCATTGAAAAATGAAAATGTTGTTACAAATACAATATATATATACAAGTATACATATATAAGTATGTATATATATACAGTATATATATATATATATATACAATATTTATCCTGTTCGTCTGAACTGCTTCTTAAGGTTTCCCTTAATTGCCACAACTTCTATTTTGTTTTCTTTATATTTTATTGGCTTTTACTTCTGAAAGGGAAATAAAGACGGTATTTATTTATTCTTTTTTAGCATAACTACGAATGTTTTTTAATAACGACATACGCCGAATTTGTTAGGCGATTGTATGGAGTTCATATTTTTTAACAGACAAGAAAAAGGCTGTCCCAACATTAGTTTCATTTGTGGATGTTTTCAGGAGGTCAGCAAGGCATTTTCTTAAGTAAAACATGGCGATGGTCACTATTTGACTTAATATGAAACTTGATCTCTACGTTCTACGAATACATCATTGCGTCAATTGTTTTGCCTTTGCTGGAATAGTGGTGATTCGAAGAGTTCGTTAACAAAACTGATTTTTTTTTGGATAGATGCTCTCCAAAAAATTTCTTTCCCCACTTAAACTACCCTTAAAGATAAGTTAAGTAGTAACCCTTAAAGTAAGTTCTGGCACGGTTCACATGCTGAGTTACCGTGACCACTGCTTCCTGCTCAGCTAGTTTCGCCTCTGGCGTGGTTCACACGTTGAGTTACCGTGCTAACTGTTGCCATCACTCTCCTGAAGAAGCCCCATACGATTGTGAGCGAAACGTCGAGTTTTATTTTAACCAACGACATGACACGGTTCAAACCCGGAACACATTTAGTTTCAACATAAGTTAACAAGATGATACACTGCGGAACGTTATTTTCTTGTATTTAATAAACATCTAGAAAGTTCCAGTAGAGATAGTGGTTTGGGTTAAGTATTTAGAGTGTGATAACAAACAAAATCTGGAAAAATTCAAACAATTGTAAAATTTGCGCAAAAATTTCTGTAACATATAGGAGTAAAGATAATATAAAAACTACAGAATTTTTGTAATAGTTTAGGGGGTTATGCTCAAGAAATTGCGTGAACTTTTACTGCTTTATGGCAATAATTTAAATGTCTTTTGCTATTTCAAATTTACTGCGTGAATTTTGACAATTGACAGTCTAATAATACACATAACATCGTGTACGTTATTACAAACATTACAATGCAATAAGACAACTATAAGTAAAATATAGATAAGGTGCAGTGTTTGTTTTGTTAATAATTGAACAGTAAAGATAGGTTATCTCGTATGCTAAAAATACAGCTAAAGGTAGCCACGACCAAGAAGTCGATAAACACCTTTTCTCGGACAATACTCTATGTAACAATGCGCGTTATTGTGGAACAAATTCCAACAATTTTTTTCACACAATACTATCATAATATTTCTCAAATAATTTCGTTTCTGCGCAAATCTTTAATATTTCTAGAATTACCGACGGCAAGCTACGTGGACATTGCTTGTAAGTTTGTAAAGAGCAGCATTACCTACCTTATAAAGGAGATAAGAACCAGGAAATATTTGAAGAAACACTTATAACTTAAATAAATGCGAATAGTTAGGAAACATGACAAGAATATCTAGTCAATTCTGATAAAATATTCTGTTGAATTATAGTTTGTATTTTTACAACACCAAAATACATTATGAAAGCAATTGTCGCGCACTATACGTTAGTAAAATGACACAGTATTTCGTTTTTCATTTTGTCAATATGCTATTTACAAGATACCTATTTTATTTCCTAGTGTTCACTTAGTAAGCCATTACTTTTTGTTTCCTCAGCGCACTTTTATGCAATTTGTGTTTGGCCACAAGCATACAAAAAGAATCAAGCAGTTGCAGATAAGGAATACAAAAAGAGAAGGTAAATATGAAACTCTCATTATTCTAAGAAATATATTTATACTGTTCGCATGGTAAACGTCTAGAACGGATAAAGTGCTTTTAGCTTCACTATCGCTTGCTGATCACGGTGCTATATGTATCCGCATCATTTATGTGTGACAAGCAGACTATTTGACTTCAACAACTTGTCGTTAAGGAGGATAATAGCCTCATACGTATTTATTTGCTTTTGAAAATATGTCTATGATTATTCTGTAATGATGAAGAAAGAAAATTGTACAAAGATAACTCTCTTTATGTCGTCTTTATGTATTTGCAGAAATTGACTAAAACAATTACCTAAGTATCTGCTTCCGCCATTGAATGAAAGAAGTTCTTATTCGAATAACCTTAGTTCCAATGTAGCCATCTTTGGGGCTCCCTAGTGTGCAAACTTCTCAACTACAACATCCAATTCTACTTATACAACTACACAATAGCTTAATGCTCTTATAGTTGGTCCCAATGGACCTTGTATTATAATAATATACTATTACCACGTTATGTGTATATATACGACGTACCTATGTACAATTCTATATGTATAGGTAGTCTTAGTTCGGAGGACTGTAGAGTTTACACGAAGTTAAACTTTACTTGTGAGAACACTTTACAAGCATGTACGTGGAATTACTGAGGATCGTTATACGTGAAGTATATGCGACAATTATATAGCCGACTAAAAATGTGAATTTTCAAATTAATCGATAGAATGAGGAATTGTTGCAGAACTTCATGGAATATTTATTTCATAAAGCGAGGCACATGGCAAAATCTATTTAAATTTTCGGTTATTAGTATTCAATTTTGTAGGACGACGAATAGTATATAGTTTTTACCGCAGAAATCAATTGCAGTTCTATAAATAAATAATATTTGAAAACAATGTGGTACTGCAATATTTACTGTATTTCGCTATTTGTTCGTGTGTAAATATTGACGCCTACATTGTTTTAACGATACTGATAATTCTGTGAATATGGATAAACTAATGATAAATAGTCAATTTGCATAATTTTGATTGGTTTTAAAGATATTAAAGTTATTTCCTGAACACTACAAAGCTTTCCATTCCCAAGGTGCTTTTCCCATAACCGCTATTCAAACATAAGTAGTTTGTTTGTTTATTAATGATGCACATATGAATGAAACCTATCCCAATATAGGGTGTCTTTTCCGATGCTTAGTATATGGACCACGGAGACTAGTGAAGACGGAGAGACGTTCAATCAAACGGGGAAAAAATGTAGCTTTGCGAGCCTTTTGTTTTTCGGGAAAAATGCAAAATACTGTTGGTTTGTTATTTCGTTCGGCGCCTATGGCTCTGTTATTGTAAAGTGAAGAGGAGTAAGTTGTAGGTGGTGCTTAATAAGACAGTCGAAGCGAACATTTTAGTTTTTGAAGTTCTCTTAATGGGGCATAGTCGGCTATGACTTTAATAAAAAATGTACTTTTTGTACTTTCGAATTGTTCACGCAGTAAGCTATGGAAATAATTGCACATTGCCTCTTGATAACAAAATTCAAAACAACTCCGTGACTAGAATTACAATTATTATAACAAAAATAAATTAACAACATCGAGTTTGTTAAATCATTACCTCAGATTTCCAATCCTTCAAAAAAGCTCAATGCTAAGGTACTGACAAGTGATAAATATATACTTTTGACGCAAAGACGGGAAAGATATAAATTTGAAAAGCAATCATGGAAAAAGAATATTTGGCTATTTACGAATCTACCTGAATAAGGGCGAAAATAACTCTAGGATTTAACGTAATTAAACTCATATCTTCGAGTTTGTTTGTCTGTGCGATATAAATCACAATCCGTTATCCGAAGGAAAGCTACCAGATAGGGACTTGTTATGAAATGATCGTACGAAATCTAAGAAAGTTATAATTAAAAAGACATAATTCTTCATAAAACTCGCTACATTAAATGAAAAACGGGACCCCTCCCTCCACGAAACAAGGAAAAAGTACAGCGGGTACCACCGCGCCGTGCTACGGTTATACGGCAAAAGCATTATACATCATTCGTGCAGAGTTAATTAGAACCGCTAAGGTAACAACATAGATAGAGGTAGCAGGAATAGTTCGGCGGGTGTTTTGCGTAATTATAGCCGTGCTATGAGAAAATTGATATATGAAGACAGTTAATTCACCTTCCAGTCGACGAAACTGGTAATATGAAACTATGTAAATACAAGTTCGTATCTAAAATTCAAAGTAGACAAACAAGAATTTTAGGTAATAAATTCAATTTTGAAGTGTTCAGCTAAGGAGCTTTCTATACCTAGTACAATTTGCAAGAAGCAAAAAGGAAAAAATATTTCATTAATATTAGAACGGTTATTTGAAAGTGGTCAATGTTAAAGTTGAAAAAATTAAATCGTCAAAATATGCACCTCCAAATACAGCGGCGTAAAACCAGGTGGTTTGCAAGTTGTTCCTGGCATTTTGCAATGATTGAATCCCATTAAAGGTTTTATTGTTGTAATAGTTTATGGATTATTCTGGTGAATTTTGTTCTTGATGTATTCACGTAAAACCTAATTTGATACGTCCAAGTCTACATTTATGTTTAGCACACGCAATACTTATCTTTATACAACATTAGCTTTATACTCTATATACCTATAGCTATATACCTCTATACTTTAGCAACATTAGCTACAGTAACCAAATCTTCACACTCTAATAAAGAGAATTCAATTTATCCGGACTTCACCTCTTTGCCTATTTTAGGACGTGACATATATGAGTTCCATGAGAGTTTTCGCATTTGGCGGATCATCCATCTTAAGCGATTGATTCTTTTGCTACGTATCGTTGCTACATTCAATAAAAAAGCAGACAATGTTCAAATTTAAAGCTTGCGATGAGTATCACTTTACACAACCGAAATTCGCCATTATATCGACAGCTGCCATGAATTATTTGTAAAATATGGCGGAGTAGTAAAGGTTAGTAAAATAAGTAGAATAAGCACTCAAAGCACTCAATAATGATAGCAAAGACTGTGGCACATACATATTGCAGAACAGGCGGGGGTACAAACGCACGTGCGTAATGTTCAAAGGATTTTAAAGGCGTCACCGGTAATATCACGGAAGAAAATGTTGACAAAACCGCCACTTTCGACGAAACATAAAGAAGCGAGGTTGAGATTTGCTGAAGAACACATATCCTGGAGGAAACAATGGGAAAAAGTTATATTTTCCGATGAGAAACGTTTTAATTTGGACGGACAGGATGGGTACTCGCATTATTATCATGATCTGAGAAAGGAACCAAAAACTGAAAATGACCAGACAATTAGGGGGTGGATCTGTGATGATATGGGCAGCGATTGGATTTCGCGATAAAAGTGAGATAGTGTTTTGCACAAACAAAATGACTTCTGTGACGTATAAAGACTTATTGCGTGACAATCTTCTACGTTTTGGAAACCAATGGGCCGGGCGCAATTTTGTTTTTCAGCAAGATAACGGGCCAATTCATAAAGCAAAAACCATTACTGAATGGTTTAAAGAGAAAAAGATTAAAACTTTACAGTGGCCGGCACGGTCACCAGACTTAAACATTATTGAAAACATGTGGGGCACGTCGCGTTTATGGCGGAGGCCGTCAATATTTCACGGTACAGGAACTGAAAACTTCAGTAGTGACTGAATAGCAGAATATCCCTCAAAATTATGTGTTAAATTTATATAAATCTATCAATAACAGACTATTGGAAGTGATTAAGAACAATGGAGGGTCTACGCATTACTGATCACTCATTTGTTTATTTTTGTTTTACATTTGCAACAGAGCGTCTAAATTTTTGTCGCAGAAATTGTTTAAACATTGAAATAATAGTTTATTATTTAGTTCATATATTACTGGAGGAGATATTTTTAAGTTTATTTTACTTTTATGAATAAAAACTTAATTAGATATCTTGCTAGTTTCGCAAAGAAATGTTGTAACCTTTAAAACCCGTAAAACATCTTAGCGCGTCTAAGTTCTTGTGGGGGAGTGTAAGTATCGGCAACCTCCGCACCACACAAGTTTAATTAATTAATCCGAGACGGCCGTTTCGAGGACACGAATGCAACCGGTAACCGAATTCGCTAATAGTAGGATAGTTTCCTACGTTCCAAAACGTAGCGTTGTTGAAATTGAATGTAATTTACCTTTTCTTACATCCATCTTAAAACGATAGATTTTAGCAGATGATTAAATTCTGAGAATCGTTGCAATATTGCTTGCTTTATATCTAAACCACCGGTGCCGTTGTATAGCCTTCACAAGTCGTTGTATCGTGAAAAAGTTTTGAACAGCACTCAGGTTTCACATAAGAATCATGCGTAATCCTAACATTGTTACGTTTATGGGAATACACGTTCTTTATTGCCACAAATACGATTGTTCTCGTAGTACTAGCGTTGAGCGTTTTTAAGTTATTGTTACTGCTTGTACAAATGCAGTAACTTTGTCGATAATAGCAGTTGTTCGCTTCTTAAAGGAACTTTCGCCGTATACTGAGTTGATGATCCATTTGTGAAATACGAAACTCTTATCTACAACGCGCGTTAGTACCTGTCCAATCGACATTTGTCCACTATATGTGACGAGGTATGTAATACTCCGATTTCTTTTATGTGCTCTTATATTTTTGATTTTGAAGATCCCATATATAAAATGGTACGATTTAACCGTATTCTAGTAAGCAAAGTGAAAATAAATGCAAAGTTCGTGGGAATAGAATTGTACAAATAAACAGCAACGGTAACAATCATATTCTTCATTAGATAGAAACATTATTTTGTATTCAATGTTAGGTTGATAAGTGCTATTGTAAAATTTGCTTGCTCTAAGAGTACCTTATAAGAACAGGCAGTTGCCTGATCCACGCTGAATCGTTGCTGTCGGTCGCTGTACTATGCGTTATATCCACAATTTGCTTATTTCATTGATTATTCTTGGGCAATTGGGTAAATACACCTTCTTGGATTTAATTTAACTAAATTCTTGCTATACTGTTAACTGAATGAAGTAAATACGAAGGCTAACACAATATGAATTTTATAATTGTACTTCTTCCCTATTATAAGATTAAAGAACATTCTATAGAGAAGCTTGCATTTTATAGGCATCTGGAGAATGCTTTCTGTTCAAACGTTCTTAGGAAAAGCTTTATAATAACCTACCGTCGATGGCTCTTCTTTTCAATTCACGCTAATACAATAAAATTTCTCTTTATTCATTTTATAGAAGCTTTTACAAGAACAACGCAGAATGTTTTCATAAACCAGGCATCTATGGTATTTAGATATTATAATTTGCTTGACTTCCGACGATTATATTAATTTTCTCTTTAAATATTATAGCAGTTCTCTAATTACTAATGTTGAGGAAATTCATATCTACCTACTTTATAGCATCGGGAGGTTAGTGCAGCTAGTTCTAAAATGGTCTTTGTTACGTCATTTTAAATTCAAACTTTAATTAAAAGCAATACTAAATAATATATTTTCCTCTATTGCTGCTGGTAGTCGGTAGGAATTTTATTTTTTCATATACAAAACACGTGCCCGTTGATAAAAGTTTAAAGCGGTACAAATGAAATTTGCGCCAATGCTCAACTCAGCAGGATTGTGTGGTGGTAAAATCCCACAGTTTAATAGAAAAAATGTTCGATGTACATGGTCGGTATATCTTGCTGCTTCTCTTCTATTTTCCATGTTTCCTGTAGATATACAAAGTAGCGTGTGGTTAAATGTGTAGCTGTCCTTCTGGCAATTTGCGCTTTCGTATTATCTCTCATATTAATTAATAAAGGAATGAATATAAAAGAATGCGATTTTGTAAGATGATGTATGCAGAGCTTCTTTCTATTTTGTTAAAGAACAAATTGCTTTAGTAATTCTTGATGCAGCATAAAACAAGTAACGGAGTAGAAGGATACTAAATAATCGAAAAAAAGACTTCGACAAACATTTTAATAAAATGGCCAATAAATAACAGTTGTTGTTGTGCAATGATATTGCGCAGGTCCTGGATAATTGTAGGGTGATTAATGCATGAACAAAACCATTCTAAATCAAGAAAACGTAACCATTCCAAATCTGAATTTTTCCATGTTTGGTCTTGGTAATATTGCACTGACATTTTTGGTTTAATTATAAAAAAGGCGTGGAAAAGCTATACAAAGACAAAGTTATATTTCAAGGTGTAACATAATTAAGTGCCGTTTATTGGTAGTTGGATCAATTCTAAAGATAAATAACTTAACGGAACGATCGCATTCGCAATTTCATCCTTCGCCACGTCAGTTGGTCAATTAGTTCACCCCGTCTCCCTTCCCAAACGGAAAATTAATTTTTCAGTGTTGCACATACTGATGTACTTTTTAATGTTTAATGAAACCGCTATTTCCGGAAAATGTGGACGTGAAATATTAAAATCATGGACAGTAGAAAATCCTACGGCACTTTATAAGTCAAGAACGGGAATAGAGAGGATTGTGTTGACGATAGACGAACAGTCTTTTAATGGCAATTGACAGAATTACTCTACCCGGCGGTAACAAACGGTGAAGTAGTAAACGAACCTTAAAATGGTCTTTGATGCTAAAACTTCGAGCGATAGCCGTCATGATCGTCTCGTTACTCGTCTAAGTTGTGTCCGTTTCTAGAATACCGGAAGATTATCCGTATTTCCTATATACATACCTTCGGATAGGATCGAGGACCCAATCATCTATTCACAAGGCTCAGAATAAATCGTTTTAAGAAAAGTTCTTTAGGTGGATAAACGTGACATTAATCTGGAAGTCTTTCTTTTGATCTCATTCGGTAATAGGAAATTTCAAAGGACAAAGCATAGTCGATGTGGTTGGCGATCTACAAATATTTTAGGTGTTAATTTCGCGATTACATTATTAATTAATACCGCTCTTAAAACATACACGCTACATATATCTTTTCTGAATATGAAGCTTTGCTGTTAAGCTATTTACAAAGAGAATCGGGGATGTAGTTTCCACAGCAGTCTATCATTTATATTCATGGGTATTCTCAATGCTGTTAGTTTTACGTTTCCAATTTAAATACAAAAGTTTTATTTGCAAAGCTGAAGTAAACTTTGCATCTAGATAAACATAAGGTGAATGGTAAATTACGTAATTACGTAAAATGTTACAATCGCATTCTTAGAATTTTGTACACACTAATGTAGTATTTTTTTGTAAAACATTCTACTATTACTTTGTGGTTATGCAATGATATTGGGCAGGTCCTGGATAATTGTAGGGTTATTAATGCATAAACAGAGCCATTCTAAATCAAGAAAATGTAACCGTTACCTGCAACAGTAACAGAAGTCCTGTAGGAACTTGGATGAAATGCAGGTAGACGCGGTTCCAGCTCAGAAACCAAGAAAATAATGTAATTAACAATCACGGAAGGCTAGGTACCAAATTTCACAAAATTGTTACCGGGATATAAGTTTCAACAAAAAGAGATTCGCTGGATTAGTTACGGCATAAATCCATAGTTTTACAAATAAGTTGACTTGATTTTAAAAAAGATGTATAACTTTATATATGATTTAATTTAGTTAAAAATAATGCAATTTGATCCCATCCTCCTTGCCAGTTATGTATTTTAACTTTTCAATAATTTATTTAATACAATATGTATTTACAAATGTATATTTATACTGTCTAAGTATTACATCATGCTGTAAAAGCGTTCTGAAGCATTGGTACTGTGGATAAAATACCTACAATAAAAACAATTACACGGGACACTACGTATATCCATAGTACACCTGGACAGAGCCGTAAGAGAAAAGAAAGAATTTTCCGTTTGGTATGTAGTTTCTGGTCCGCACAGTATTTAGCCTTTTTTGCTAAATAGTGTTGTTTGTGTTGTTTAACTGTGTTAGTTATTTAGATACTTGTCTAAATTTAGGGCTAGTTTTGAGCTACTGAGGTATCCTTCATTCATTTTATTGAGTAATTAGCTTTAGTGGATTTATATAATTATTAGTAATCGCCTAAAATAAAGCCCAACGCTATCTGAAATTTTTATTTTTTTATTTAATATTCTAAATGATGTAAATCGTACTTCTAAATTTTGAAGTACGAAATCAATTGGTTCTTGTAACAATGTACAATTGTACCCTCATTTGCGTGAAATTTTCGATTCTTAAATAAATAAATTTTGATAGTTTACATTTCAGCCAAAAGTAAATAATTTCATAAATTCCTGTATCTCTTTCTCAACTAGATAAACTGCGATAACATGCCTAGTTCGTACTCTGCGTATCTATGCTGACACAAGTTAACCCTCTAGTGTCTATTTTTTTGTCTTTATTTCATTCAATTTGAACATAAGCTGACGTCTAAGGTAAATCTAACTCTACATAGCTAGATCAGTACGTTTAAGTTGTTCCTTATCTAGTCGCCTTTAATGTACGGTAAAATGTCCTTTAAATTTAAGTTATAAATAAGGCCTGCATGTTTTGCGCAAATACTGGATACACATAGTTTTTTTTATGGAAAGCAATAAAATTCAGA
The DNA here is from genome assembly GCA_902655005.2 of Marronus borbonicus. Lineage (NCBI taxonomy): Eukaryota > Metazoa > Arthropoda > Insecta > Coleoptera > Scarabaeidae > Marronus > Marronus borbonicus. The sequence goes on from LR737386.1 coordinate 10,146,217, forward strand.
TCAGAGTAAAATTCTGATTTACATGATATATGTAAATCGAAATGTAAGCGTAAATGGGGGAATGTCGAGAGAAGAACCAGCAATATTTCTCCACAAACTTACAACTCTACTCAACAAGAATGTAAACTTAAATAACTGAACATTTTCTCATAAAGCGTTAGAGCACAAAAATATATTATACAGGTCAACAACCAAAACCAATGTAATAGATATATACGTATTCAAAAGAAAATAATATTGTGGTAAGGATCTAAGATGCATATCTGTGAATCTCCCGTGTTAGATACATGCGAAATATAGATCAGATTTGGTAGTCAACGTGCCTTTAATATTTCCATAGATGCCACAACCATATCACAACCTTAATCTTCACTTGTAAATTTGGGAAACCCCTGCAAATGTCTCACTTTAGGAATTTTTACTGGTATTTGAATTTTTCATTTAAGCTTCTCAGATTTTATTGTCAGATACCTATATGTACTAACAATGTTGCAGAACTATAATATTTTATGCCAGTTTTGCAACCGTGTAAACGTGTATGGATTTTTAGTCGGATGAGTTAGTCAGCTTCAACAAAAGATGGAAGCATGTTCATATATTATCACATCACTAGGACTCGTAAATTGCGATTCTCGATCATAGGCGTCCATCTTAGAAATGCTAAGTAAGAATTTATCAGTTATAGTTTAATACACATAAAATTCCAAATGTGTTGAACTAGGCATCCGAATTATGGCATAGGTTTTCGTTGCCGTTACCTTGAGCATTGTTCGCCGCAATGGAAAAATATTTTTATATAACGAAAACGACTCTTCAACATGTAATGACTAATAATGTTTGCATAATTGCAATGATCTTTGAAACAAGTAACATCTGTGGAAGCACAGTTATATCTGCTTTAGTCTAGCAAAGTCTGTATTTTTTTGCAGTACACTATTCAATTTTCACAGAAGTTTCTAGCCCTCTTTGTACGTTATAAAGGTTTTATTAACGGTAACGAAGACCTTTGTAACGCGTGGTGGCATTTCTTATAACTTAACTTACTTGTAAATCAATTTCAACGTTGTTTTCAAATTTCAATTGACTTGCTTTGAGGGCAGTGGTTTCTCTTGCATCAAGTTATAACATTAGGGACCGGAATGGAAGGAAAGTAATATAACACAGCTTCCAACCACGCTGTTCCCGAATTCGTTTGGGAGAATTGGCAAATACTATTTTACCAGGTGTGTCGGTAATTCTTTTCCGGTTTTTTCGCTAAAGAAAA
>LR737386.1:10167480-10315180 GCA_902655005.2 Marronus borbonicus
TCTAACACCACGATATTTTATTTATACTAGTTGCGGAGCTAGAAGTACGCCGACGTAAAATAAAATACACCACGGAGGGAGCGCTTTCCGACATGACCCCGACACCGCGTATAGAGCCGCATTATATACCGAGGGATAATTGTATTCAACAACTACAGGCTTTGCTCTCCACACTCTGGCCATGTTCGCACCCGTTAACACACCTAGTTATTTCTCCATTTGCATACCGGGGCGTTATGTGTTCATATTTGCAATTTATATTTTAAATTATAAATTGAAATCGGTCGTGGCACTATGGCGTTAATACCGGCGGCCGCCGATAGATGGCGACCGCGTTCAAGTTTTCAATGGTATTGGATTAATTAAGTTTATTTAATTGAAGGACATTTGTTTTAATTTGTGCTCTAAATAACGGTCAACTTGGATCCATTAACATAATAATAGGTAGTTGAGTGATATATTATCCAGTGAACATACTGGTGGCACGTGCCACGTCACCATGTTGTCCTGTATATTTGGATGAATTTTCGACGCTCACAATAGGGATCTTACCTATTATTAGAAACTTGATCTATGACAAATTTATATATTTGGCCCTTCAGAGAAAAACCAAAACATTACCTTGGATCCTTTATACAAGGTATACTCGAATTTTGTTATGACTTTTCAGTCCTTTTTGGATCATCAGTTTTCTTATTTCTTATGGATTTCATTTACATATAACATGTTGACAAAATATGATATTATGGAAGAATACATTTAACGACTAAATAGGATAACCATGAAATTTCAAACTATCAAACACTCCAATCATCGGTTCATTAGTAACAGAAAAATGTCGTACATCAACGAAGAGAGACGAGATATTTTAAGTATCTTTTATTCATACAACAATAGCAAGTGCAAGATATTTAGAATTGTGTCCGGAACGACGGCCACATAATACCATTCTTTTAGATCTTGGTAGAAACTTGCTTAAGAATGAATTGTTTATTGAGACGCGTAATGTTTATGTTAACAGGAAAATAAACGGGATATATACAAATGGTGGTTTGTTTTTGCAAAGTTTGTATAAATCTTTTATCTTCTAGATAAATAATAATCCATCAACATCTACACGCGCCAGAATTAAATTTGCCCAAGGCTTGATTTTTTTCTATAGAGCTAATAGAGAAATATATTTATTCTTGACCAGAGGCGTTGAATAAGATCATATATACACACAGCGTGGCCGTACGAAAAATTATTACCCGTGAATTGGTAGTAAGTGTTCAACAAGATACAAAGAATTGCATTACAATTTCCACAAAGAAAAGTCGTGCTCATTTCGAGCAGAAATTGTTACATTTCGCGGGTTATCTTTAATGAATATTTTAAACAAATATTAATGTAATTGTTTTTTTTGAATGAATCACGATTTTGATAACCTTCTTGTAGATAGATGCTAGTTAGTATCTCCAAGAAATACTCAATCGAATAACATTTGAACCTCCACGTTAGGATCTCGAATTATCTCAAGAACTACTAGATAGGCGCAAAGAATGTCGAAGAAAAATGACATGAGTCGAAGAGAGGCATCCAGAAACATAATAATATACGTGGTGTTCAATTTGAAAAACCGTGCGTAGCGGAAACTGAACACGCTCCGTACTCGAATAGAACTCTATGTTACGTCCGAGTATTTTTTATTTGATTTATTTTCTCTAGATGACTCTGGGAAGTGGTCCATCACCCTCTCACTATAGATGGATATGCTGTCACTGCCAGCTCTGACACATTAGGTGGTAGATCGTTAATGAAAGTTTCAAATAACAACAGCCTCAATATACGGACCCTGCGCCAAACTAAGTACAACACCGACAAACCAAATGTTGATTGTTTATATTCAGTATACTCCAAGAAGTTCGCAACTTATAAATGTATTTCATTTTACATAACTGTGGTACATATCTACGTGGATGGTATGTGGTATGGTTTTGTGCCGAATCTGCATTATCGATTGTGAGTACTATTCTTTTTCAACGCCTGTCAAAATTTCGGAGTGATTCGTCGAGTGGTGTTGTTATGACAACTGTTGTGCAACCGCATGTATTTATGGAATTATGGCGAAAGAACTATACCGGTCAATGATTCGACTTATTTTTTTGAATAGTAAAACGTGTGTAGAAATCAAAGGTAAGTTGGATGCAGTTTATAAGATCCATACACTCTCCATGACTACCGTTAGATACCGGTTTAATGAATTTAAGCGTGGTCGCACACCTCTTCAGTTCATGATTTCATGTTAGTAGATCGCCGGCTGAAGATTAGGGAGATTGCAAACAAATAAAACTCAAATAAATGTATGTAAAACATGCTTCACATATTTTCAAAATTGAGAATAAGAAAACAATCGCGTTGTATTCCTTACCACGTCTTTGCCTAATTCGACACTTATAATCCTTACATCAAGTTTTGTAGGTGCTTGAGATATTTTACCTCACTCTCTATATCTTTAAACTTACTTGAGTATAATTTGAACAATTAATTTAGATATAAGTAAGATTAAAACATATTCAAGTTCCAAGCAGTATCGATGTTTGTGGTTATACCGAAAATTAATTATTTACTTCATTTACTATCTTCACTGCATTTCAGTGCAACGAATCCATTGAAGATAGTTTTCCCTACAATATATTTATTTTCTTGTTTTTTTTTATTGCAGTTGTTGGGCGAAGCATCCGTTTGCCGAATACACCTCCACTGATGACTGTGATGTGCGTTAACTTTACCAAAATTTTATCGAAAATAGAAGTGTTCTAACTTTTTCTAAGGACCTTTAACGTGTTAAATATTACATTAGCACGGTGCCTACAGTCTCACTTCATTTTCCGAGGAGAAGACATACGACGACTTTTATGCTTAATTTAAACTTATTATCATAAAAGAAACATAACTTTAAAGGGATTGAAATTTATTCAGTGGATATAACTTTAAAGCCCTTCCTGCTGACCTCTCCTTAAGCTAGAGTATTTCAGTATTTCCTATTGTTATCGCAGAAATGCAGAATATAAGAAAACGTTTCGTTTTTATTAAAATTGTGTAGGGCGACTATAATTCTACACGAATATACAACTTGCAGCTATCGTTTGATAATCTAGGGGAGTATACTTTATAAAATACAAGAAAATTGTGATGGCATTACTGCTAAGCGTATATTGTTTATAGATACCTACATAGATTAATGAAAATGTAAAATGCACAGGCTACTACGGTGCAGTACGGCTTCGAGGCGTGGTATCTGGTAGCACAAATATATTTTTATGCCTGGCTAATAATTTAATGTCAGTTCTCGACTAGATATGCCAACGAGGTAATGGTTTTTAAAGTAAAATCGTTGCTGCTCAAGTGAAGTATTTTAATATGAACAAGAGGGACACAACACGCGTATTATGCTGCCGGAAATTTAGAAATTGTTAATGCCGTGCATGTTAACAAGAAATGCATGTAACACCTAGCTTACGTTTTATGAAAGAAGGAAAAAAGCCATGCTAGATGTTACAGATACATAACTTTAATCTATTAAAGTCCACTCTAATACATATATAACGATTTAAAGTCCACTCTAATAAAATTAAAAATTAATAAAAGACTTTTAACAGAAAATTATGACTTATTTAGAAAGTAAACTTTGGGATTAAACCTTCGTATTAGATAGATGTCGATGCAAAAAAAAATAGAGTAAAATGTACAGTAGTTTTTTAGGTTAATGAAGATTAACACCTTCTTACTTGTAAATTTATGTATGCCGTATGTCATTCAATTGATTAAACCAAATGAGAAACCCGAGAGGAGTTATTATTACTTGACAATGGTTATGGTGAGATAGATCCCACAGTATTTATCCCACAATACGTCCATTTCTTTTTTTCTCTTTCTCTTTTTCACTTTCTATTTTCTCATGCATGTACATATTTTGTAAATTAGTTGTGCATTAATAGACTGCGCGTAGAAGGCCTCCTGTATATTGTAATTTTGCAGCGGTGATTTAGAGTTGTGTTACATTTTGTATTACATCTTGTGATATGTTTTGTAATATATTTTATGTAGTAGTTATCAATGGCCGATGAATTCGTTTATTATGATTATTATTATTACGCATCCTCTGTCCCGCTGTCTTGGCATAGGAGGTTGCCCAGATGAATCACTCTAATGGCGCCAAGAAGTAGCCGCCTGTCCTCCAGCAAGGTCCTTCTAATTGACGTCAGCGCAGGACGCTTGCAGAGGAAGTAGATTCCCTTGATACGGCGACGTCTGGTCAGAGTCCCAGCTCCCTTGCAAAAGTCTGTTTAGCAGGGTTCCACGGTTTTTAATGCTGTCCGCTTCTTTGGATACGTAATAGTGACTTTGGCGATGCAGCAGGAAATAATTTCCCAATCTCTTCAAGCATTTTTCATAGGTTCCGGACCGTGTAGAGTCATGCTCCATCCCCTCCTTGGCAGCCTGTCCACTTCTTCATTGCCAGAATCGCCATTGTGGCCTTTCGGCCATATTACATATTAATTTGAGACAAAGGACAGAGCTCTGTGACAGTTTAATCGCCGATTCGACGTTATTATTGGCTAGTTCAATGCTCCATATTTTCACTTGGGGCATACATTCGTTGTATACGGGACGAGTAAAGCAGCTATCCGTGGAAGATTTTCCAAATAGGAGGAGCACTAATTTTTACCTCTTTGCAAGTTCATCCTCGGATTCTGTCTTACACGTACTAAAATTGGATATTTTGCATCGGGAATGGAAACCAACCTAGATCTCTCGGAGTCATGGTATTGTTTTCTAAATAAACCGGGATCACGCAATCAACTCTGATTTATTGGTTATATAGGCATATGACAGAAAAGAGAATACTTGATGTACACTATATATATGGTGGGCGGTATTACCTAACGTCCCCACTACAATATTCTTTTTGCTATTATATATGTACACCTGGTTATTAAATCAGTTTTGGTTGACGACTATGAAAGCACAGTATTGCTCTTCGGTAGAGGCTGGTTGGACAATTACAAATATTGCGGGTATTACAAATCTGGAAATACGCGGAGTTCCATATTGCTATTGATTTTATGAATAATAAAAAACATATTTGGTAAAAGTTTAATAAATTTAAATGGTACTGCATAAAACGTAAAATTCAACCAAATTTCTTCATAAAAAACTATAAATTAAAATCAATTCGGTGCTGTGAGATTTATTTTCAAACGGTTTTGATTCTGCTTAAAACCGCATACGCTTTGATTCTGTATGAACAAGCCTAATGGATTCACAACTGATACAAAATAATAAATAAAATACATAATCTACCCATAGTTTTCGTGTCTGTTATACTACTCTATATCCAATTCTTGCTAAAAATGTATAAAGAGCAATCTACGACTAGAGCTCTCGTGTGTAAATAATGTAAGAGGGCTGTTTTTTTTTCAACCGCGGTTCATGCTTGGGAACAGTCACGCGAGCGGTGGGAGATGGGGATGCTCAGAAGGTGACTGTGCATCTCCTTTACTATAATATTCTGCCACTTGCAACGTCATTACGCCATTTTTAGCTGAGTTGCAGGTACATAAACATGGCAGCTGATTCTCCCACTCAGTGCGAGTTGCGTAGTATAATTCGATTCCTTCAAGCAGAAGGGAATAGTGCAGTTGAAATTCATCCAAGAATGAGCCGAGTATACGGCGCAAACTTTATGGCAGATGGTGTAGGAAGTTTAAAGAAACTCGTGCCTATGTTCAGGATGAATGGGGGACAAGGACGCAAGTCTGTCGCATCAAAAGACATTGTTCAACGAGTAGACAATGGTTCGAGAAAAACGGAGATTTACCATCAGTAAGTTCAAGATCAATTGTGTACACAGTTGTAACGGAACACCTACGCTACAAAAAACTGTGCGCTCGATGAGTCCCAAAGATGTTGTCTGATGACCACAAAGTTGCCGAATGGGATCAACGCTGACGTTTCTCACCCGTTATGAGGTTGAGGATGAAGATTTTTTGAAATCAATTGTGACTGGAGATAAGACTTGGGTTCAATACCGCACTCCCAAAACAAAGCAACAGTCACAGCAATGAATGCACTCAACTTACTGGCGACAGCATTCTATGCAGAGGGGATTGGAAGGCTCGTCCATAGATATGACAAGTGCATCAATTTTCACGGTGATTATGTAGAAAAGTAACCATGTTTGTACATAACTTTTGGTAGTAAATTTATTGTTATTTACACTTGTCTTGTTTTTATTAGCTGCCGAAGGTTGGAAAAAAGCAGCCCTCGTATTTGAGGACGGAGAATACGAGGAATATCGGTAACATACCTTTATTTGACTCTTAGTGAACATTTATGAAATTAATGTCAATAAATTTACGTTTTTTAAAAAGTTTTTACTACACGTGGATATAATACACACAATAATTTTTTTCTCCCATTTATAAGATCTTTAAACAAAGGCCTTTGAGTAATTCATAAACCAAACATGAAGATTGTGATAAAATATTGCTAAACCAAATTATTGCTGATAAATAAATATCAAATACACAGCTTTTCTTTTATCAACGAATTAAAGATGTAAGGTCATATGCGTACTCTAAAACTACATAAATGTAATTTATATTTAAGGAATTTGTAAGGATTCCATAGTTGAGCGCTGCAATATTTGATTTTGGTAATTTCCACTTTACACTTACCTTAATTAGGTAATTAGTTATTGAATTTTCAATTAGAAAGATGTCAAAACTTTGACGGTAGCACCATTAGTATCACGTATACACTAATTAAATTAGGATATTTATTTTTAGCGTTTCCTTCCTATTTCATCTTTGTCACTCCGTGAATTTATGCATCTCGACAAGATTACATTTTCCTTCCAGAAATTTCCCGATGATCAAAAACATACGGAGAGAAAGTTCATGCACTACAAGACGCGGATTCGTTATGTGGAATTTCCTGTCGTGCCAGTAAATAGTTGCCAAACTGCATTGGCAATATAGTTATATACATACGTATTATATGTGCCGTATAAGTAGGTATCAGACCGGTTACATCTTCGTGATGTTCTGAGTACGACGATCACCCGCACCTCAATTTCTCAGAACGGTGATATCATCCCCAGAGTAATGTTATAAAAATCTGGAAGGTAATATAGAAACTATACTACCTGAAACAAAGTATCCACAGTCTGTGGAAGAAATTCTAGGTAAATGCTGAAATTATACTAAATTAGAAAGGAAGTGGTTCGGTACGTGAGTGTACTAAATATTAGAAACCTAAAAGTTGATTCAAGGACAACTACAGGATGCAAATATTTTCTTTCTTATGAGGACCATCTTTGTGGTATTAACTCTAAATCTAGGAAGTCAATGTGTATATAATAATGTGATTATAAAAACAAGTAGTACTTTGTTGATAAACTCGGTTTAAGTGGATAGTTCTCTAAAAGTTAGAAAGTTTAACTTAATTAACACTTTATAATTCGATGGATTTAATACAATTAAATGTTTATTACATACACAAATAATTTCGTACATTTAATCTATTGCTGCTGCGATTTTTTGGTGGTGGAATGGAATTGTATATTCGAGCGAAGGCAAATCAACTGTAATCCGATGACATTGAGAAATTTTGTTTAATATAAAAAAGGTTCTTCTGACGGTTGTAGATCCGGCAGTATCGTCGAGGTACTCGGCTGTTTAAAAAGGAACACTCAAAATCTAACGTTGAGGAGCTCACGCGTCACGTGTTATATGCTTTGTGGTGCACAGCGCGCTAGGCAGTGCACCACCAGTTCCGAGACCGAATTTGCGAAACTATAATAAAAACAATACATGCATGTTTGTAGGAAAACGTTACATTAGAGACATTTAAGACTTAAGAGAGTGGGGAGCTTATGGCCATAAAAGCCGCGGAAGAATTGACGGGGAAGTTGTCGAATTGCATTTTGCTGAGGGTTATTCAATATGGCGTTAATGACAGTGACTTTTCATTAAGTAATTTTTAAAACAACACAATGCCACTTTGTCCAATTATTTGGGTACTGTACCATTTTATTGTCGTTAAATTAAGGCAAGCTTTTTGTTCCCGTGTAGATTACTTCAAAAAGCATCCGGCGGAACCTATCAGTAGTAAAATATCAGAGAAAGGGATGGATTGGGTCAAAAATATCAAAAGCACTTATGACTATTTGTAACCAACATCTATTTGTGTCAGATTACATCAACTTCTGTTAGACGCATGATGGCGCTGGCGCGTATAACATTTCACGCCATGTTTTCAGTAATAAGCATAATGTTAGACAGATAGCGCCGACTGCTTGGTGCACTTGACTTTAATCGTAAATACCTTTTGAGTGTCGTTGCGTCACGTCATTAGTATATTCTAGACCTCCAAGTGACTTAAAGGGAAACGAGCAACGGTCGATTCGTCTGTCCTCAAATACGTTCATTTTTACGAAAATGGATTTGATTGTTGCATAAAGTGACTCATTTGTATTAAGTGTTAGTTCTAATACATTCTTTTTAGCATTATCCTAAGAACGCGTCTTTTGGAAAAGTACTGTCGGCAATGTATTTAATAATTGAACTTGTTACTGAGCTATTGACCGTTATTAAGTTGAATTGTCAAAGAACGTAATACTTCTTTCGCTATATCGAAGTTTTAATAAATCGCTGGTAGAAAGCCTGCGAAACTAACATTTTGGTGTAACTTTTCTAAAAGATTACGCCACACAAAACTTCTGTATATATTTATTGCATTACTTTCGCATTTGGTGGCAAATAAAGAGCTACTTCGCTTATTTTTTGGAAGCTGTAAATAAACTATGAATTCCTAATAATATAACATTGTTCCCAGATAGATTAATCAAACAATAATATGTTGTTCATATCATGCATCTCAAAAGTCGAAGTAGAATGGTATAAACTCTTAAAGGTACATCGCGTCCTAGTTAACATAGAAACCTACTTTATATCAGTACCAAGAGAAAAATGCTACTTAACTCAATACACTTATCCTTAGATCTGGTTTTAAAGACGAGCCAGAGCATACTACTGACAATGAGGGACCTTTGAAAGTTTAGTAATTTCACTTGCGAAATGTAAAAAAGAAATAACAACTATCAGAGACCTGAGCTTACTACAATTTTTAAAAATTGTATTTTAAGCTAAAGACTGTAAATATGACGTATATCTTTCCAAAGATGTCAGAATTGGTTTGGTGAATGTTTGATTGCGCCAATTCGAAAAGCAAAGGTCGCATCGTCCGGTATCTCGTAACCGCCTACATAAATTGGAAATAAAATCCAACTTTTCCGAGAAACCGATCGATGTCCGATTTAATTGCAGATGTGGAATTAATTAAAGTTAAAGTGGAAACTTTACGTCTGTCCGATCACGTACACCTATGACATTCTATCGTCCAATTTACGATTGCGGTTAGGAGAAAGGAATCTATCCCTCCGAGGAGATTTCGCTCGTAAAAGAATTAATTGGAGTAATCGGAACGCATAGATTTAATGATTACAACGCTATTAACGTAGAACGTTTATAGATTTTCGTATCGCGAATTTGTAACTAAATTACGTACTTAAGTGAAAGATGAGCTTCTACTCTATAAGTTAATTTATGTTTACGTTTAAATATTCATATTTCCAACGATTACAAATATTAATTCATATAATACATTAAATATTTGACAATAGCAGTACCGAAGTTTAAGTATTAACATATTATGGATAAGTAAAAAGCCGTTACCATCACCAAATTACGACAAATAAAAAGATAATACGGTCTAATACGGATAATACGGATAATATCGCAAATTTTCTGAATAAGTCGCTTCATCTTTTTAACAGGATCACTCCTACCACTACACTCAATGGCTTTTTTATAATATAGCGCCGGACAAAAAAAATTTTGATGCTCTAAAATCTCATATTTCCTCTAACGTTGAGTGATTCTTCAAATTAACTTTTTAAATTGCTTTGATCCCACGTAATTACGTTGAATTACGCTCATCAATTGGGTGAGAGGTGCTCGGACACCGAGATGAGGAAAGGAAGCTCAATGGCATCGTGTTTAATTTTTACGCCGTCGGTATTATTTTCCTTCTCGTAGAGAGGCGAGCGAAATATCTTCCTTCGAAAGCGAAAAAGATAGGAGAAGATTAATTATTTAACGAAAGGGGATGAACTTAAATTGCCGTCACCTTTAGAGGATGTAAACACCGATAGGAAAGTTAGATACGGGGAAGGAAGTGCTCTTTGTAGTATTAATAAAGCAGATGCTACAGACGATCCAAGGCGGGTTAGTTGCAAAAGTAGGGGTTTGATTTCTTCTTCTTGCTTAGCGACTGAAATTTGACTATTTGCTCGCATTAGAACAGGTACTGAAAAAGGGGAAGATGCAATGGAAATTTTTTCTTTTCATATTGTACCACATTTGCTACTATTTTTACAACACTCGTCATTACAAGAAGCGTCTGCACTAACGTCTTCGATTGATCATGCCTCTGTACTGTCGTTAGATTCCAAAAAACTCTCTTATATTAAAGGGAGTCCCTTTAATATAAGAGACTAAACTTATAAACTTTACAGGGTTTCTTGAGTTTTTTCTTTATGCGAATTGCCAAAAAAGGCTTTCTCAACGGAATTCAAGAAACATCTAAAAGGCATCAAAACGAAAGTATAAATTTGGATTAGTTTCAACAGTGCCCTTTCAATGACGTAAAAGGATAATTTAAAATGATGTAGATTGTAAAAATGATTTATTGTACTTTAGGTCCTTAGTTTATATTCATCTGAAGATAATTTATTTAATCTTTAACTTTATTTTCTCCTCAAGATAGGTAGAAGTAATTAATTGACGAACATAGATTTGTAAAATATTTAGAATTTGTATCGAAATCTCTGAAGGCGAGAAGCAGAAAACAATATTCAAAGAGCAACAGCTACTGACAATTGGAAACAGCAATATAATGCATAATAATAATAGGGCTTAGCAAATATGTAGATGTCTGTAGAGAGTATTGAGCGTATTTTTTAATAAGGTTTATTAAGCATTTTACACTTGCCCAACATTTTAATTAGTATTAATTCCAGTTATTACAGTAAAATAAGGAAAAATTTCCCTGAAACCTGCCTTATGGGTGAAGTTACATGCGAGCATAAGCGAATAATTCGAGTAAACCTTCAATTTAATCTCCCTACAAAATGTATTTACTTTTCGTTTACAAGCGCATATCACATACCTAAACACAAATGATAAACGGTTCTGGTTCGTGACAAAAGTAGAATATAAAGATAAGGCACACAAAAAATGGACGCTGATATCAGAAAATTCAAACAAACATAGGAAACCTGTTGCTATTGTTGGCAGCGGAAACTGGAACGAAGTTTCTTCTCCGAAGCCGTTTTCTACGAACCTGAGCTACCCAAAGTGCGCTTCTTTCTTATTTAAAACGCTGAGACGAAACGCCTTTGAGTACAATACGCTGAAAATTTACAATTTTTATGCTCGTTTTGATGTCTGATACCGGTGAAACATTTCACCGCTACAGAAAAAGTATCATGATCCGAGGACGTTTCCATCTTTGGTCGTAAATCGTGGATGCAGAAAGGCGATGGGAATTTCCCTTTTTATTAAAATAGGAATAAAAGTAAAAGACGGTAGGTTTTATTTTGTTCGTAAATGGATAGGCGAACGGTGTATGGAACTAGATCTTGCTGTTTTATGAAAGAAATATTGCTTTTGTAATCTACGCGGCGTTTCTACTATCTGCTTATTTCATGCATTTATTCAAGAAATGTATGTTGTTAGATTGTATTATTGGATAGCTCGCAGTTCATAATTAAAGATGCGGCGAGTGGGTTTTGAATGACTTACATGCATACGAAAAGCAGATGCGCCACACAATTGATGTTTGTAAGTGCTCTTTAAACTTCAAAGTGAGTGGGAGTGGGAGTCACATAGATAGAGAATTGTGTATAACATTGGAAATCTTTTTTTTTATTTATAACGGTATTGCTTCTTCTGTTTTTTGGAAATTTCTTCAAACGCTACCTAATAATTTTTAAATATCTTGAAATCCGTTAGAAATAGGTACATGAAAGTATATTCTACTGATTTATCTCTAAATAGAGAAACGAAAAAAGGAGTGAAAGTGTCATTTGATTTAATCGATTTAGTAACCTATGGATGGAGAAAAATAATCGCGAAAATAAACAAACTTTCCACAACGACGACTTCCTCGAGAGAAGTTTAAAATGAAATATTTTAATGGGATCTTCTTTGCTAACGCTCAGAAATACCATTTGGACCTTCTATTAAACAAAATTTCATCACTTACGGATTTGGGATCACTGCAGGAAGGATTTGGATAAATCCAACCCGAATCCGTAAGAATTTCGAGATTGGGAAGAATTTCTGGATGTGGATTTGAAGAGAGAGCAGAACAGGTGCCGATTAAAATTATATACATTTTTTGAAAAGAGGAGTTTCTAAAATGTACTATTCGATTAAAAAAAAATAGCTATCGATTGGAGGTTTTAATAGGATTTTGTATTTATTTAATCTAAAATAAACTTGTGAGGAGAATGCAATTTAAAACTTCCAGAATAAAAATAGTATCTCGCACACACATAAATTGTTTAATTAAATCATTTTTTCAATTTGCAAAAAACAGGTAGATTCGATAGGCTTTGAAAACAACCACCTTGGCAAGATCCTCATAGTAACTAGTGGATTTAGGATAGTCGGTACATAATATCAAACATGTACTTTCAAAAGCAGAAGTTGAATATTATACATAGTTTTTCCTTTTAAAATAACGTCAATTTTATTCAGTTTGGTTTACAATAAAGTTTTTAGAAATAATTGCTTTGAATGTAAAAGCAAGTTTTAACACAGTCGAAATGTGGTGACATTTCGCTATAAATATTACTAAGCCGAACATTATTATAAACGACACGTATGCAATGATGAAATAAATTTCGATATTCATTGTACAACTCGTGCACCGTTTATTGTTGACTAACTGCCATTGCCATAATTAAATACATGAATTGAATAGGCATTTCTCCAATATTACAATTCCAATATGATCCTTCCCTTTTAACAAAAGTATATACAGGATAAGTTATCTCCGCGAGCCCGAAGGTTTATGAATGAAGATTTTTCAAAATGGTATTTTCTTTATTATTAGGTCTGAATGTGAGCGTGCTTTAAAATTATTTTAAGTGCTTTTGCACACTTACGTCCCTTGCAACATAAATGACTGAAGTTCGTTATAGGCGAATAACTGATGTTATTATCATATCAGCAATCTCTCTAATTTTTATTCGGCAGTCTAATAATACGATTCACAAACATTATTGATCATGTCGTCCGTCACCTCTGGCTGCTCCTCATCATACGCTTAATTTTATTCAACCAGTATCTGATGGTAGTCATCGAAAGTGCATGATTCCTATAAACTGTATGTTACTTTATTTTGATTTCTGCACACACAATAAATCGCTAATGGGTTGTTCTTTTTCCGTGATTCTACAAATATATAAACTTGCTCACTTTCAACAAATCCCACTCAAACACTATTTGATGAATTTCTCTGAAATCAGACGTCTACTAAAGAATACTACTTATCGTCAGTACTGCAGATTTTGATACAATGATCCATCTGCCTCCATACACTTTGCTCCAGGCTTTAGTGGTGATTTCATAAATACAATAATATATAGCATGTTCTCTAACGAAACGTAATTTTAAACCATGCCCACAATCATGCCACATGACCAGAAAGAAATTATTTTGAAAGATCTCCATTCACATTCCCATAATCTTCGCGGAGATGTCTCACCCTGTATATATATATATAGCTGTAATATTCGACGATAGAGCGAATAATATAATAGAATTTATACTTTGAAATTTGCCAAACGAGAAGGAAGCAAAACCGAAAACGGAACGAAAAAGAAGAATTAACATTCAACAACGAACAATGCAATATAAATTACTATTTAAGATCTGAGCCAATCGAAAAATACAGTATCTAATTTCACGCTCGGCTGCCGTGTCAGCTGTTTTCCTCTCTACCGAAGGAATATTCTTTCTTATTCGTTCTTAAATAGACAGTTCACAGAGCCAATCCGTTCGGCACGGCAGTGGTATTACGAAATCACCGGGAGTCTGCATGGAATATCTTATTCTATGCCTGTAACTCTAAACCGTTGAGAATTTAAGATATAAGTGCAGATGGAAAAGGAGCGAGAAATGGAGCAATTGCGCGCAAGATGAAGATAGAGCCGAGTAAATGAAATAGCGAACGGACGCAGGAGCCTTGGCTTTTTTACGCATACTGAAATTAGATTTGGTTGTTCTGTAATGCTATACTACTACATTCTTGCTAATGCACATTTGCATCGAGAATATTTCTTATTTGTTACTGTTAAAGTATGTATTGTGATCCTTTGTCTGGTATAATAGGGAAAATCATTCGAATTTTTAGTTTAGTCTCTAGAGCTTCTAGAGCTTAGCTCTTAGATTTTTTATTAACTACGATTTTAAGCTTACAGGAATAGAACCGTAAAGGAAACAAATGAATTGTTTACTGTTACAATAGATTTAACGATCTAAAGTTTAACAATAAGATGTAAAAAGGAGATTGATGCTTTTTAAATTGTTTTTTAATGCGTTACTTCTACTCGGCCGGAAAGGGAAAACGTGGATCGTAAGTATTGGGCAATGTTTGAATTCTATAGACTGGGGCAATTAGTAGTAGAAAAACTACTTTTCTCAATAAGCGGAAGACTTGTAATGTAGGGCTGCCTAGTTGTGAAGGAAAGTGCTCTCCAATATGCAGAGGATGCGTAATGGGTAGGCCCATATTGAAGCCTAAATACTATGAGATCTATTTCACTTTCTCGGTGTCGATAACATAACAACGAGACAGTTATGATTCTGCTGATGATTATAACACATATAAGAAAGAAGATTCGTACATTTGCCTTGGGAATAAACTTGGTACCACCAAATATTTTTGGGATTGTACATATAGAGATAATTTGTTGGAAAAGGCAAAGAACGAATTTGTATTATTCAATTGTTCAACATTTAATTACATTTCAGTTCTAAATATACAAAATTCAATATTTGCGAGAAGAACAGTGAGTCATGATGTAAATCTCTCTTACGAGAATTCCCACGGTCGTTTATTGCTAATGGATAATGTAAAAGGCAAGAAAAGAAGCTCCTAAACTTGTTCTAACAAGCAAATCTATTAATGGCAACCGTTATATGTAAATTTGCGAACACGAATATGTATAGCATCCCACGTAGATATTTATTGAGAACCCAATAATTTACGAAATGGATTCTGTTTGCTTTTCCTTATTAATATGGCTAATGAGCACCAAATGACTTTATGATGTTTTCTTTTTTATTAACTTCTAACATTATGCAGTAGCATAAGTTATGAAACCTGTTTCAATAGAGTAATGATGCGCGAAAATTGGGACAAACTAGTTAACGGGTTTGTTTAGTTATGTTTTTGTATCCATTCCCAAACTTTAAATAAAATAAATATTAACTCGCACGTACATAATTTGCTTAATTTTCTGTTTTCAATTTGCAAAGAAACAAATAGGACCCCTCGATTCAAGTTCTTTATTCATTTTTAAAAAAGAGTCTCATTGTAATATATTATCGAAATGTTAAATACGCCTCTTTTCTTTCCTTCTACTCACGGCTCCAAAATCACGACGAAGTACTCATTTCTAATTATATACACCATATATATTTAATAAAATTCATATCGGTTAAATTATATTTCCCTTTTACAAGCTCTCCATGGATTTAATTTAAAATTCGCACGAATTCCAACCCCGAAATATTATACAGAGCCCTTCGTAGGGATATATGAGTAACAAACTTCGTGGAATATTTTGCATAACTTAAACGACGGCTTTTTTTCCTCCAGGTGAAGAAAGTGCCTGGTTGTCGATTTTTTTCGGTATGCTAGAGAAGTTCCTAATAAACTTCCATCTGTTGAGGAATTAGAATTGTTGAAAACTTCGCGACTTTTTCCAGGAGAACCGCGTAACCTGTGAAAGCTATAGAAAAAAGGATGTATTTACGCGTCATACCATATATCATGATTTCACCCAAACGTCTCGTAAATTTCCTCAAATAACCGCAAACCGCAACCGCTTGGTAACAATTTCATATTTATGGTATGCGCCCTAAGTACCTGTTATGATTTGACCATTCGTAAGCTGAAGCTGATCGAATAACATATGTTCGGAAATACATCTTTTCCAAAGAAGAATGATGTTTTTTTTTTTGAATGAAAATAAGCCTCAAATTCTAGGATGCTCAAATAAATGAACTGAAACTATCGTGAAAAAACACGGTGCGTGAAGTTTCCGAAAAGCCCTTAAGTAATTTATTTTTGTAGGAAAAAACAAAAAACAAATAATCTGTAAACAACGCTGAAAACATAACAATAAATCATATTATTACTCTATTAAAGAAATGTCAGTAGGGTGTATCTAATAAGTTGCATGTCAATGTTTTCTTAAATCTATGTTACGGTAAACTTTTGAATTCAAGGGGGATGTACCTGTGGTTCGGTAGATGAATATCTCATATGATGTTACTTTGTAATACCTGGCAGTAGAATACGTTAGGATTTGTTTTTTTTTTTTCTTCAAACCATTTACTGTGGATTCTAACAAGAAGACGCATGCGTTACACTAGTGTATACTATTCCGCTTATATCGCATCGATTCTAGTGGGATTAATTATGATCGACAATGCACATTTGGATGACATCCCTGCATAATCCCTAGAAGCTTTCCAGTGTAAGATATCAAACCGTATTTATTTATATTGCTTCGATAGTGGATATAACATTTTCAGAAGTTTCCATCAACTCTTTTATTGATGCTATAAATTGTAACATATAATTTTAAATATTCGACCCGTTCCACGCGAATTGCAAAAGTTCCGTTAACGAGCTATTGAAATTGTAAATTCTAACCGCCTCTCCGCGCAAATATTACAGAGCGCGAAAAAACTTTTAATCGCCCTCCATTAAAAATTCATATTCATTCGATCGCTGTTCGCCCTGATCCCGGAATGGATGCGGAATTAAAAGTTAGCTTCCTCTAATAATAAATCCCGCCGCCTATACATAAACGGCGACGGGAATGGGCCATCGCAACGCTTTGTTTTGCCACCCCCGTGCGCGTTAAACGAAATTCCTAACAGCCCCTTCGCCCGATCCCCTTGTCAGGATCCGTGGATTACGTATTCCGTACGGATGCCGCCCCACCATAAGTGTCTGCTGTACAAGCAAACAATAAATTGCATTCGAGTCGCAAATGCGGCCGCCTAAATCATACTAATGTGACACGCTCAACTATAGCGGCGCCTATTCCTTCTTAGGCGAAGGAATGTGAATGTGTGAATTTCGATTAAATTTTCTTTGGGAAATGGAACGAAGAAGATACGTTTCACGGATGGTTGTTTATTGAATTTTTCGTCCGCAGTCATGAATAATATGGCCACTTATCCGGATACGTCGTTGGTCGTTTATAGATTTATCCGTGTTATTTAAGAATTGTAAGTACTACAACAACGTACCTACAGTCTCTTTTCCATTGATTCTCGAGAACTGTTATAATTGATGTTATTCCTCTGAATGAAGACTATGGCAATTTGTCCTAAAAACTTTAAGCAATTTATGAATACGATCACGATTAAATTCATTAAACTAATGATTACGGTGACCCTGTACGGAGCTTCAATAGCGAAACTCGGAGTAAGTTGACAGATACACTGTTGTTCGTATAATCTACGTCTACAATCGTAAAAAGTCATCGCACGCTCATGCTCATTCCTTTTTTGGATTGTGGATTTTCGAAACATTCTTCAGATTCACATTCATAATATGCACGGTACCGTAACGAATTGGATATACGCACAACAAACAACAAGCGAATCGGCTTGATCTTCAAAGTGAAAAATCCATGCAATAGCCCTCGAATAACACGCGCAGAACAAGGTCAAAGAGGCTCATTATTAAATTCTCTAAAAATTTCAAACCGGCCCTCCGAAGGCATTCTGTGGTCAATAATCACTGAACTGGATTTCAGCTGCTAATCGACGCGGCGGCATCTCTATGCCACATTGCGTAAAACCCTCGTCAAAAGCATCCAGAAGAATTATAAGATTGTCCCGGATTCTCCGCGCCATTAGATATGTTAAAGTTCGCCTTGATTTCAATCTAAACGCTACTCTAGCAATTAACCGAGCGCATGCTAACCCCTCTTAATCCCCTTTAATAGAAGAGCCATGAACTAGATACATATATGCATGTAGACGTACTTACGCATAATGTGAGCATAATAATACTTGCCTTTCATGCTGATCCACTTTTCCTGTTTCATATAAAACCTGCAATTCATATAGTATTTATAATCACTGCAGAAATGCAACAATGCGAGATTTGAGGTCATAGTCATGTGGTTGGGAATAAATGCTAAATTTCTTGAAAGTTTCTACACCATAGTTAATGTTAAATGGTGGCAAATTCATTACAAAATTTCCCGTACTTGCTACGTTGTTCGTAAGATAATAACGTCGATTATAACATTTCCCACGTTATAAATGCTGTTGCAGCAACACGTTGGGATTGTGTTTTTCTTTTATGGAAACTTTGCTACAAGAGAAAATGACATTATTGTAGCTACTATTACGGTACAAGGATAATAAAGATGAAATTCTACCGCAGGTAGATATAATAATTGAAAGGGGTAATTGTTTTTACGAGCACTCTAAACAAAATCGTTGAAAATGTTGTTAGAAGCCTCGTTTCTAAGCAATTGTAAAATTAGTGTGGATGGCGATTACAAGTGCGCAGCACGAATCATGCAGTTTTAGAATTATAAATTTGGAAAACTGTTACTTCTGTTCCGAACGATTTTGGCAGTTCGGGTAATAGAGCAAGCATATTCTACGGTACTGTACTGTTTTGCCAATTGACTGGTGCTGTAAACATGCGTGTGCAACCATAGTGAGAAGCTATTGCCTATCACTACGCTCACATAGAATACTATGTTTGTAGGGATTTATACTCACATCTGATAACAAAAAAAAATTATAGCTTACAGCCAGTGGAACTTGCATTGCAAGAACGGGCCGCAAATAAACGTCCGCGAGGAAGGCAATCTGCATGCTGGAGAGACGCCGAGAGCGAGCGCGATCCTTCCTCCTACCCATGTAGGCGGTACAGTTAGTCCTAACTAAGCCTCCAGAAACGAGTACACTTTCCGTGCGCTTCACGAAATTAGCAGAGACTAGACAGACTCGTGTTTTGCTGACTCTCGGGGAAACCAGTAGGCAACACAAACCCATTACATGAGACGAATAAACACGAGTCTGTCTAGTCTCTGCTGATTTCGTGAAGCCCAACTCGTTTCTGCAGGTTTGGTCCGTACACTGTGGGAGCCTCGCCGTGAAATTTCGTTGAACATTGCGCGAGGCGAGCGATGTACAGCTTTGACGTGAAGAACATCGCGAATCTGAAACATTTCGACAAACGCGACCGCCGAAGCGCGTCACCAGGATAGTATTCACGATTCTCCAAGTCCACGTCGAACTTGAACTAATTGAAATATACAAATGTTGATATCCGTTTCTTCAAAAGTGGCATAAGCTATCCTCCGTAAACGGGTTTTGAAAAAACGGTAGTTCGTTCTCCAGTAGATATATGAAGAAAGGAAGTAGAATGTTAACTTGAAAGTTGTTGGTGGTTTTCGAGACAGTACATATTGTTTCATTATAGCAACTATCGATGTGAATGTGCGACATAGATTGTTTACTTGATGCCCTTAAATTATCGGCAATAACCGCGAACATCGCTTTCAGACAGCCCCTGTATACGCCAGAGGCAAACATCTCCACGCATTACATGCAACGTATGTATATACCTACCGCAGAATGCATACATAGAACGTTTACACAAAGGTCGATACTATCTCGGCGTCTGTAATGAGTCCGCATTATAACCTACACTGCAAGCCAAAAGGAACAATTTGATGTCAATTATAGATACAGTTCGTCAGCGGTGACTGCGATGACGACGAACGGTATAGGACGCTCCTCTCTCGACGCTTGAATTGTTGAACTACATCCGATAATAATGACACACGACGCTGAAGGCTGACAACGGGCGCCCGGAACTGGCCAACCCGCTCTATACCCAGTCGCTCAATCTACGTCTCGTCGTTTATGTAACATACACGTGTATACGGTGGGTACTCTACCACAAAACCAGAGCGCCGCGGTGCATTCGTTTGTCATCGCGCTAGCCGTGAAAATGTGAATCAAATACCGTGAGACAAAGCGCGGTAGATAGAGCGGCGACCGCATAGACAAGGGCGCATACTTTACGTGTCGCTAGTTGGTTACCGGGAATGAAAGGAGGGAGTGATATAAATAAAACTCGTTAAAAAGTCGTCTCTCTGACTATCAAAACGAATAATTCAACGTCGAGATAAAGCGGAGCGAAAAAATTTAGCAATCTCGTTACGTATTCCTGCATTTTTTTTTAATTTCAGTACGTCAAGGATACGCCGTGTCATCGCAAACGCAGGAAATTTTCAATTTATCTTTCTTTTGTATTGCAAAATGCCTTCTTGTGGAAGTAAAACCGTATGCACGTATGTATAAAGAGAGCAGATATTTAATTATTAATTTCACACATCGATGTAAATATATTAGAAAAATATTACACTGAGAAAAATCCTTTAATTACATAAACTGTATTGCTAATACAAGTTTATTTACCGTAAATACGGCAGCGTTATGATTTATTACATCAAGTTTAAGTGTCACTAACGCCAGGTATGAGTTCGTTCAACGTCAAAATGTGTGGGTGGGTATAAGCTCGTTTTCAGTAACTTCAACTTCTTTTATCTCCTACTATCTAGGTAGTGGACGAGTTAGTGGAATGTATTAAGTGTAGTCAACAGATACAGATAGAACAGATAAATAACTTGTCTTCTGTTCAATTTCCTCATATCCTAAATCTTTGGATACAATATAATATTTTCCTACAGCAATTTCAGTCGTATCTCAGTTGTAATCCCGTAAATTAAATATCATAAGTCAAATAATCAACTTATTTATGAGTAAAATTTAATGTTGTACAGTTGTTAGTGGTGTCACATGTCTTAGAATACTATAGAATCAGGCTTTCAGATGCATCCCTGCACCACATGCCTTTCGCTATTTATAAAAATAAGAGTATCTATTTGAAATTAATTGTTAGAATATAAGGCACAAAGATCAAAATTAGCCGTGAAAAACCATTGCTGTCGCGATTAAAGGAAGGAGTGAGAACACGCTAATTAATTTCTGATTTTCAGCTTAATATTCATCCAGATAACATATGTTTGGTTGTGTTCTAATTTTCTAATTATTGACCGTTTGAATTCTATCATTAATTCGTTAAATTAATATATATTATATAATTAAGTTATAGTTAAATGCGTGGTCTGGAATAAGCTGGGTTCCAGTGCGTAACATATAAACATACAGCTCATATTGGAAGGTCACTTGGTTAGTTTCCCGATTAAAATTTGAATACTCGTGAAATTTCAGTTATTGTTATCTATTTTAATTTAAATTGCCCAAAAAACGTTCTAAAAACACCCCGAATTCTATAAATCCTAAATATAATTAATTAATTTCGAAAAATCATTTATTTTCTAATTAATTTCTCGAATAAATCATTACAGTACATTAATTTGTAACCATTAAGCTCTTGTTGCAACCACAAATGAACACAGTTTGCTGTAAATGTGTTGCGGTGCCAAGCAAATTAATTTGCTATCGTTATGAAATAATACCAAATAATACCAGGCGCAAGTAACTGGAATTCTGCCCACTTCCTACTATCCCCCTTTCAGTTTTGACTTGTTTAATTACGCTGCTCCGCCATTGTGGCCTCAACATTTGCACGTCATAGTTCCAGCAGAGTTAGTAAAATAATACAACGATGTGGCCTGGCAATATATATGCACATATTTGAAAATAAGTATAAATTTGCATCAGCTACATTTTCATTGGGGGACGCTCTTTCTTTTGGAATAAGTTTTGACACTTTTTCCATTTGATAGTTTAATCGTAAGTGTCGGATACGCTCTATAATGTTTTCAAAACATTTATACGGGTTATTAGCATGCTCTACGGTAACAGTTCCTTGCGGTGCGGTATTTTTGATTCCCTTGTATATAAGTATTCAAAGCTATTTATCTACACATGCAATGATCTACACAAAGATATTTCTGCGGACCATTTTCCTAACTAGATAGTACATTTAAATTAATTTGCATTGAGTTTACTAAATGGTTTTGGTACAAAACGACTTTGTTGTACTGGTTCTGAGTGCATTGCACTGTTAGCATATCTTTAATTCAATTTCTGTTGCACATTAAGACTGCTTTGTTGCTTATTACGAAACCATCTTAGTTGCGAAAACAGTTAATCTACGTAATTGATTTATTATGTAAACATCACTCACTGTAATTTGAAACTGAAATAGTAACTTGGAACACAATATTTCCATTATAATGGTGGCTTTGAGGCGTAAATTATATTGAATTGTATGTAGATATATTGATTTTATTATTTTATATAATTACGTCTTGATTTTTTAATTTTAAAAAATCAAAAGTTATTTTCAGGAATTTTTTTTTTTGTCAAAGAACACCCGAAAACCTTTAACACATCAACATCTATAACGTTATCATAGAGAAAAATTTTAGAGCAGCAAACCTTTGTATTTTTAAAATAAGAAAAATGTATACCAATAGAAAATTTTCATCTATGTAGAGCAGTTTATCTCCAGTATATATTGCTGCTACTAGTATCCGCCCTCTTAAATAATGTAGTCTACTTACCTCAGATGCTGAGTGGCAAGATTCATTGTTTCCTTACGTTCTGATAAATAAAGAGTTCATTTGTCCCTTATGTTATTAAAGCTTTTACTTGCAGTTATCAAATAAATCTTTTTCTTGTTGTAGCAGACCAAGTAAAGCTTACATTCCACCGACTCAACACTTCTCCAGGTATCCGTAATTCTCGTAGGACGAGAGTATGAAGAGCTTCTCATCTTTCTTTTTCCTTTTAACCGGTTTTGTTTTATATGTAATTTTTTTATTTTAAATTAAATATTATTAAACAATAACTAGTCAATTAATTTTATAGATAAGAATATTGAAACAAGAATAACACAAATTTCATATAAGGGAACGTTTAATAATCAAGATAAAGATAATTGCAAAATATATTGCTATACCATATATATACCATACATAACAACTATCCGACAATCTGCAAAAAATTTCGAAATAATATAAAATGAAAGTATCTAATAAATCAATCATTCCGAATTATTTTTCACAAAAACCAGACAACCAGAAACCAATAAACAAGCAAATAATCTATAAAATCAACTGTTAGGACTATGAGGGTGTCTATCAAAGTAGTGCATATAAATATAGCATGAGCGCACACGTTTAATGTAGCATGCGATACATAACAGCCATAAATTCAATTTTTATGAGACAAACATATTAAGTTTTGAACATATTTACAAAAAGAGATTATACAGAGAAATATGACAAATTTAACATTAACAAGACGCAATAAATGACTAAAATGATGTAAACAATTTAAAATTATTTATTAATAAAAAAATTGTGTAACAAAAGGAATGTTTGAACAAGAGTTTATACACCGTATAATATACCTAATGCTTGTAATATATATTAGGATATATACGACTTTCAAAATAATCATTGATTTTGTGAAAAGGAAAAGAAACAAAGAAAAGAAGTTGTTCATAAAGATGATACTATGAATTTTGGACAAATATTAAAAGATTTAAAATATAGAAACGCCTTCGTATTGTGTATTGTGTTTGTCTGTGAACAATGTTCATTTTTACAATTAAATTTCTAAATTTTAAACCTACGAAAAATGTACGAAAGGAAACGAAAAAAATCTCAATATTTGAATTGATACACATCGTACTGGCGCGAGTAAATGTAAACATATTTTTTGCAAAATCAAAAGTAAATAAATTTAAAGATAATATAAATCACTAACATGGAAATGAAACATTTCTGTTGCAAGCTCATTGTTATAATTTTGAAAAGGGAATAAAAACCAATTCCGGAATGTACTTATAATTTTTAATTTAAAATTAAAGAAAGAGAAAACGGGCATACCCAAAAATTAGTACAAATGACATAATTTATACACATGAATCGGCAATTCCTATTCTTAATACTGAAAAATCGAAAACAGAGTACATACTACGCACTACGATATTGGCGCGCCACCGGAAAATTATAATCCTACTAATCACAAGGAAAATACATAAGATAGTTACAACCGGAAGTTTCGAAAAGGAGAAATTGCAAATTAAAGAAACTTATTTTGTAACCTTTATTTTCCGTTATTTGGTGAAGTCGTACTTCCATAAACTCCTCTTAATGGCAAGAAAAGTGACTTGCATTTAATTCTTCGGCACATATTTCCTGGGGGAAAAATTAATTAGAAAACAATGGCCAGCTTCAATATTGCGCAATCACAATGCTGCCAGCAGCAACCTCATCGATCTCCTCCCGTAGAAATAGATAAGTACAATTTCCAGTACAATATATGATACATCCAAATTGGTTTTCGACCAACTTCGCTCACCGACAACTTAATGAAAATTGAAGATTTTCAAAGAAACGGGCGACCGTCCTTATCTATCTTCGATTTCTTTTCGTTTACTTCGTCTTATCTCTAATTTATACCAGACAGATTAAGGATCATTGTTTTCGCTGACAATAAGGTTTTTACGCGCTTGAAATGCGAATGACAATAAATATCAAGGATTGAAGGCCCCAGCAGATATTTTGAACTTTATTGTTTGTCGACTTAAGAGGTTGATCCGATTTGGTAGGGGATAATATCGCTCTGGATCATCGAAGTTTTATTGGTTTCTTTTTTCTTTTAGGGGGTGGAGACATTTAATAAAATTCCATTTTCACATTAAGCGGTGCTTATATATTCTATCAGAAATATATATCTGGTAGCACTGTCTTTACATAATATTACACTACGCCAAGTGACGAACGTTTTATTGAAACGACTAGTTCCGTGGCCTGCGGAACTTCGGACCGTATGTCTAAGTCTTTAGATAGGAAGTTAATAATATTACTCAAGAAGATGAGTTGAGTTTTATTTATTCTTCTAGAAACAGACGTAGCATAAAACTGACCCGCACAGTGACAGACAAAAAAAATGATATCCGTGTGTTTCTGAACACAATGGGAATTCCATGTTTCTAATCGTCATTTAATGCATCTCATTCAAAGATCCATTTATCAAATCAAATTAAAAATTTAAATTGTCAGAAGCGTGTTTTAGAGATGCTACCAAATTTGACGACCCTACATTTCATCTAAATAAAGCATAAACATTTTTCCCCACGTAAAAGCAATACGTATGTTATTAATAACATGTTACTGGGTATGTCGTTAAGATCATCTACACAAGAAAAGCTGAGCTAAATCTGAATTTGAAGTTGGATAATTTAGAAATGATTCTGATTATACCTGGAAATATAGCCTAACATATCTATTATATTATAGCTAAAACTCTAGCAAAATTTCGACAGCTAAATAGAACTACAGCACCATATGATAATTGGTATGATAAAAAAACTAGATGCATTAGGAAAACTCATTTTTAGCATAGGCTTCTCTATCCCTGTAAAAAGGAAAATGCCTTTTCAACGGTTTGCCAAATAATCAATTTACTTCTCGTTTACTAATAAATAGATTTCGTAACTGACTTCGAGATGTTATTTAGAAAAATTGTAGCCTCCTAACAGAAAATCTATCATATTCCAATATCGCTAATGTAATCAATAACTTATTATATATAGTGCACACGCAATATTAAGGTGCTCCGAACACATCAGGTGTTGGGTATATTTATCAAAGTGCAATTACGATATTGTACCAAGATTCAATTCTAGTTTATTGCACGATATCAGCGATTTATTAACACTATTCTTTTGATATTGTAGAAATTAAAACAACGCTATCAGTCAATTAATTGCTTACAAACATTTTTTTTCAAAATCGTTACAATCTTTAGGTAAGAGATATGACCTTTAGGACGTTTGAAAAAATAGGGCTTGAAATATAAAAAAATGTGCCGTTTAAAATTGCCAGATTAATGTAAGTTATATAGTTAAAATTTGATTTCATTATATGGAAATAAAGATGGCGC
Source organism: Marronus borbonicus (assembly GCA_902655005.2). NCBI lineage: Eukaryota > Metazoa > Arthropoda > Insecta > Coleoptera > Scarabaeidae > Marronus > Marronus borbonicus. The sequence continues at coordinate 10,193,868 of LR737386.1, forward strand.
TGCAGACGAAATAAGCTGCACTTGATAGAAAATTGGAATCAATGTAATTTGCGGTACTTACCTACATGTATAGGTTATGAATATGAAATAGTTTAGAGACTGCGCGAACTGAGGAAGAAAATGAAAACATTTAGGTCAATTTTTACGGCTTATATTGTGCATAAACGCGTTGCTTTAATTTCTATGACAGGAACAATAGTCACTTACAATTAGTTTATTTCGACGAGTTATTCTTGTTCGCTTTTAACTACCGATAAAAAATTTGGTAAAAGTGGTTAAAAGCATGAGTGTACAAGGATCAGTGAACTTGGATGCTAGACTCATAGATGTGTCACTGAAAATGGGAATAATATCTTTATTGTGTTTTGTAAAAATTTATATTTTTTAGTTTTTCTTTATTTCAAATACCAATATTTCAAAACCTGTTGTTTTTGCAATTTGTATAAACGATTAAACGGCTCGGTAGTCCAGTGGTAAGAGGGTCTGCGCTTGCCTTTGACAGAGCTAGACACTGCACCAAATCAAGTGGTAGACTTTTCTGGTAGGTCCGATACAGATCCGATTCACCACTTGCATGTTGAGGACGCTTTTTCACAAACAATTTCCTATTTACACTATTTACTGAGAGCGGGTGCATAGCAACAAAGCCTTCAACAACACTTTACACGCACCACTTATGTACGTATATTCTAAAAGGATACCGAGGTTATGACTAGTTTTGAACAGAAAGAAGCAAAATAATGACTTCTGTTATTTGAAAATGCGTTTATATTACAGCGTTATTTATCATTTTATTCGTAAATTAAGACCAGTTCAGTCAAGAGCTTTTAAAAAAAATGTAAAATAATCTATCATTAAATATATAGAAATATATTAAGCGACTTTTATTTCGACGACTGTTTGTTAGAAACACTCCCTAAAGCTCAAAGCTGATTTTTCGCCGTATTTATGTTTGCCATGTGTTCTCAGAATTGTTTCGCTTCATTTCTGTTTCGTCGTTTCCAAGGAACTTCAAATAAAGCGTTTAAAAGTGTAGGAAATTGTTTACACGAAACTACTTACTACAAACAATGGGATGTTTTGAACAGTTATAACTCACTTCAACAAAGCGCAGGGTTCTAAATATGGGTGTGGGACATGTAACGTCGAATCGAATAGTTGCTTAGCTTGTGGGCGCTTGGTCTAATTGGGAGGATGTAATTTCCATGTAAAGCCGTTCGGGTGTCAGAAAATCTAACAACTTAATTGATGGTAATATATTTCTTTAGTATTTGAAAGCTAAGGAATAGATTCTGTCATAAATTATTGTATATTTCTGTCATAAATAATTTTGCTAAAAATACGCTTATTTTTTAAAAAGAACACGTATCAATTTCTTCCAAATTGAATAACGTCACAAGAATTTTTCTAAATATGCAATAATAGGTGTTCTATTGGGAATTTGAAACTAACGGACGACAGCAGTTTTGGGCTCAGTTACAAAGGACATTCTATTAAATAAGGTATTATTGAATTCCTGGTTACATAATAAAACAAAATCATACAAAAACCCTTTGTTTCTACTTGTTTATTAGTGGATTTGCTTTAGGAATTACCATCAATTAAGACAAGGTTAGCCAACTGCCTGGCGAAGTCTATTCTTCAAAGATAAAAATTATGTGGACGTATACAGAGTGTCGCGCGAGAAACTAGTATTCGGATTCAAAATTTTTTTATTGTAATTACATTTCATTTATATTTAAAGGTACATTATAAATGGGCCATCTATACATATCAAATTTTAATTTCATCTTTGTTTAGGGAATAGATGGACTTTGCCAAACCTTTGATTCATTCGTTCAAAAATAAAGTGTTCGTTTTTAGTCTCCGGCATATTCGAAGATCCATTTTGTGTTAATTTATAGCTTAACAACGCAACGTGTTTTTCTTATTATTTCTTCAGGAAAGTTCAGTACCTCATATTATTAATATGACAGAGTAATTTACTTCGTTCTCCAGTGCTTGAGTTAGTTTTAACTTCTTTAATCTTTATAATGTAACCATACATAAGCTCATGTAGCAAAACAATGTTTGAGAATAAAATGTTTCAAAGATATTAAAGCTTACGTTAGAACATCTACCACAAACTAAAATAACTTACATAGCTATGCATAAATACACGTATACGTACGTTAACATGGGGGAAAGAAATTTTGGAGGAAACGCCTGAGAAAATAAACCAGGACGATACTACGATATGCGGCAAACATCCAGAGGGGATTATTGTATATAAAGAAGCTAATATCGCACGCTTACATCTACCTGCGTTTGTATGTATGTACGTGAAGTTGTTATAAACTGAAACAATTTTGCCGCTCTTGCCTGCGATGTTTGTTCAATTCATTATCAAAGTAAAGTTATCTAAGTTCAAATACTTACATTGGCACATATACAATATTCGTAAGTACCGCTCATGCGAAGGATACATTTTATTAAATTTAAATTATTCATTCTCGAAGTCGTGAAACTGTATTCAGCCTAAGTGAAATTATTGTTTCGGTACACAAACTCTTCGCTAATTAATGCGCGCATTATATTCTGCTGCCGCCGCCGCCACCATCCAAGAGTTAAAACTGTGTAGCGTGCGAGTTCTTTAGGTTGTAAATCCGCGCTTTATATGTAAACAGCTTTACGCAATAAACACAAATTTTAACGCAACAACGAAGTACGGTCATAATAGCAAAAATTACACAACACTCATCCGAACTTGTACAACCCCTGTACGTGCAAAATAACCGTTTGATACACATAAATACGGGAGTATATTTTAAAACCTTATAAATCTGCACATTTACCAAACAACATTAGCAACTTTTTTGTCGTTGTTGTTATTGTATAAGTAGAATCGGTTGCATTTGCAGATTAAGAACCTCATTTTCTATTTGAAATATTGTAGGGGGCATATAAAAACTTGTACATACTGGTTTAAAAACCAGAGTTGTCCAAATTATTTAAGAAAAAGTGCAGGTACTAGAGGATCATTAGCACCCTCCCGAACTTATGTTAATTAAATTGGCAATGACACTAATAAATAAAACAAAAATGCACTTGAGCTTAAATTTGGTTGGAGATCTAACTTTACGTTTCAAAGTGGAATGCATGCTTTCTTATGCCGTACTTGTCTCCGACTATTTTTTATTTGAAACCTTTTTTCTCTACGTTGCTCAGGAAAAGAATTACCTTTCGTCCATGTACACGCAGTGTAAGCATTATTTACATCTAAACATAAGCAATTGGTGTAGGAAGATTTACCCGGAGCAGACGGCTAGCGGCACTGTTTTTCAAACCAGGAGAACGTAACATTTGTTTTGATGGCAACAGTTCTTTTGTATAATGTTGTAACATTACGGATCGGAGTGGGTGGAACTGTTGAAAATAATAGGATGCAGCTTCCAATCTTGTTCTCCATCGAGTTTAAGTTCGCCGTGGGCGTTCAGGGATATTAGGAGACATGAAGTTATCGAATTCGTTTGGGAGTACTGAAAGAATTTGATTTTTTTCCCGAGTTTTCCCCAGGCACATTTTTAATAAGTGCGTGCGAAAAGCTCGTGAGGTCTTCGAAGAAAATAAATATAAATGCAGCTTCAGATGTTTTAATCCTGGCTTAGTCCGATATCAGTTAATTGAAAGTAGTACAACATAACATAAAAAAATACACAGATAAATATGTGGAGTTAGATCTGACACCGTTTTAACACCGTCGCGTGATAAGCCGAGTTGAATAAAAGCAAAAACTTTCGGCATTTCATATGTTCCGCTGCGGATAAATAATTTCTCGATTTCCGTGTCAAGAACTTATCGCGACGGCTAATCTCCTTTTAGGTGTGAAAAAATTCTCCTTTCCGGTGTCAACATGTTTCCGTCACTGTAAAAAATTACCCTGCTTCGGTGATAAATTCCCAGTGGTGCAAAAGTTCTGCGTTTTAATTTCTTTCACAGCGAAAAAGTCCCCGTACCTGTGCTAGAATTTTTCCTATGTGGTGTTATTATGTTCTTACAAGAGTACCAGTGCAAATGTTGTTTCACTATATGAATGTATTCGTCGGTCCTTTTTCTTATTTTGAGCGGTCCAAAAACAACAATAAAAGGCAGATGGTAATCACCTTAACCCATTCCTTCCTATTTTGATAGGTGTTTTACTCTGACCAATAACTTGGTATCATGCATTTCATTTCATTAGTTTCTGTAGATGGCTCAATGGAAACTATAAACCGTATTACTACACCCTTCCTGCACTATTACATTCCTACAACGCAGTTCTGCTCAGAAGAAAAGCCGGCAAATGTCTGATAGAATTACAATTAACAACGGAATGGTGCTATTTTAACTTTGTTTAGGTGAATTTCTAATGTTAACTACACAAAGTATAAAAAAACTCAGATTTATAGATACAAAATTGCATCCTTTGCGATGTTAAAACCATATTGAGTTCTTGGCGGGAAACTAAACATTCACCGTTTGGGACACTAAATGGATGACGATGTTGCTTCCATTTTACTTCGAGAAATTTTTATCAGTGTATATTGGATTTTACAATGAGCAGTGAATTGTATTTGATGTCATGAACCTAAAATTCACCAAAGTTTAAATTTCGTTATCCTCACTTTGTTGGGAAAAAGTTTATACGTATTGCAATAGAATTTATCCAGATCTTACCTTACTTGAATTAAAAGTTTGTTTTTCACCTGCTTTTCCGAAGGTAACCACATCCAGATACCTTAGCATCTGTTAGTTCAAATATATAGCGTTGTTTTTTCTATCAACGCTAAAAACTTTTCGTTCAATCTCCTTTAGAAAACGGTATCCCGGAAACTGCCTGAATTGTTCTCAGTAGCACGCTTAAATGCTATGAATAAACCGCATAACGAAGGGAGCTCTCGAAAGGTAAACGAATCCTTGGCGGCGGCTAGAAACCATTAGAGTTTAGAAACGGAGAGCTTCTATCCGTAGTATCGAGTTTTGGGTTTATTTTACGGGTTGCCCATTCGGCCGATCGTTTGCACTAACTGCTCCTGACCGAATCGATGACACTTGCGAAAAACGAAAACGAAATCGTTTCGTAAACAGAAAACTAAATGTGTTTTATTTTAAGTAGAACGAAAAAGGGGACCTGTATAGTGAAAGAGACATTAGGAATACTTAATGACGAATATCGAATATTCAATGATTTATACACGTTTCTGGAATTATAAATAAACGGCCCATTTTTGAAAATGCCCCTTAAAACTGAACATATTGACATTTCGATGGAAATTCTAAATTCCATTAACATTAGAAATTTTAGTTCTTTATGACATATGAGATCGAAGGAAGGTTGAGGATTGCAGCCAAACTGAACTGAAGGAGTAAATAAAATTCTCTTTTAGAGTGCTCTAAGTTTTCCGTTCTTTATCAGAAAGGGACGATTCTACTATATCATAAACAAGATTATAAACATTGTAAAAAAATAATACTGAGTAGGTGTACCCACATAAGAATATGAAACTGTATTAATAAACTATTAAACATCATTGGTGAAAAAGAATTTTTATAATTCTCCAAACACATAAAATTGTCGGTTAAAATATTATTTGTTAAAATTCGAGAGCCTATATTCTTGTCGGAAATTATAAAATAAAAGTGCACAACCAAAGCTCGAAAATCGGAGCTAGTGTGAAGGAAACTGGACAGAAAACAACTAGACAATGGAAGTATCTGTAATATTGTCTCTTCGATCCTAAACTCTGCATAGTCAGTACCCCTTCTCAGTTTTAAATTTGTTTTGTCGCTGTACAGTTGGTGTAGTGCTAAAAAAAATGCTTCGAGTACGTAGACGTGCTTATTTCTGTTCAGATGTCAGAACGAAAGAGAGAAGATGTTCAAATGTTCAGAACGGAAGTAATTGTTGGGTTTAGATAAGCTAGAATATCCGTTGCGAAAACAATAAGAACGGTCCATCTTAGCTGCAGTTGCTGTTGTTGAACGGGCCATCGGTAGTTGCGGCAAGAAGAACGACAGTACATGCTGTGATATTCTGCTTTAAGGGACAGAATTACCAGCATCAATCGTTTCGTTGATGTTGATGGTTTGTTAATTAGGCAGATTAATTTATATACCAATCGTACATCCTAGAATTATGTAATTAGTTTAATGCCTCAAGAATTGAACATCATCATCAGCGTTTGCAATGGTTCATGGACTGACGCGCTACGAGATCGCCCGGATCGAGAATAGAATCCTGTTACTTATGTTCTCCTGTTACATACTTTTAAAAAGTGATGCACTTTCAATGAATAAGCAATATACAAGTTAACGGTGAACAAGAGCTACGACACCTAATAAAATACACGATAACATAAAAATTTAAACAGTGTATATTTCAATTATTCGAACTTGTGGATGCTAACAGAATTTCTTTTTACTAACGTAAACGCCATTAACTATTAACAATACTTGAATTAAAAGTTATTTTTTTCCACGTATGGAACAATACATGCCACATAGAGAGTGTATTTTTATCGCATTGCTTCAACTAAATATTTTGAACATTCCAAGAACATATTTAGCAATTAATTTTCATTCACGTGATTTCTTGAAAACAACCAATAAATAAGGTAAGTAAATAAATTTGAGGAAGCGATGGAATTTGTTTTGGTATTTTCATGTTTCCATTTTATTAATTGGATTATTATTGGGCAGGGCACGTATTCGTTAAAAAAAAAACAAGCAAGCACTCGCAAGTATTATTATCGACGCTGAAAATATATAACGTAATAATCGGATTAAATAAAATTGTGGATTTCGAGGTTTAGTGCTTAGCAAGATGTAAGTATAACGTTTTGTATAAAAAGCATTTTACATTGTAATTGAATTACTAATGATGCTTTTTAATAGATCAGCTCTTAACTAGAGCACTTGATTGTAAAGCGACGGTCAGCAAGGATACGGATATAAGGAATGAATGGAGCAACGTTTCCGACTTTAGCAGCCATGCTGGTTCGATAATCCAGTAAGTAATAAATAATTGTTAGAAGCTGAGGAACAATTAGCCGCCCTTCACCCCCTACGGGGAGGAGGTGACAGCTACAAAGCTTTGGAATACTTTATAAACACTATTGATGTATTAAAAGCTTCTGCAATTAGGACAAGCTTAATAACTCGTTATTCTCGATACCGCAAAGGTTTCTTTGTAACCACCTCACTTTAACATTTTCTGTTCTCAATCACACGCGTATACATCTTCAAGTGAAAAAGTTCGATGTCGAAAGCCTTGTGCTATTATATTTTCTTATATTTTTATAGATTTCCGGTTAACAGTATTCAAAATGATGTAATGTGCTCTGTTTAAATGCTAACGTGCATATACTTGATAGGTTTCAATGGATACCATGTTCACCGTAGTATTTTAAATACTGTGACACGATCACTAAAATACACAGTCCATTTAATTAAATTTTAATTAAAAGAAATAATGTTTTCCGATGCTGAATTTAATATTTAATTCAATAATAAGGACAAACGAATAATCTGGGGGAAAATCGAGAGAAGGGGTCAGCAGCACTGTTTCGTCTCGCAATCTTGCAAGCATAAACAGTTAAAAATGAATACAACCTTAATTTGAAATATAAATTAATTTGAGTAGATACACATTTGAATAACAATATGTTTCATACCTTTCTTGCTGTTATTTAGATCTGTAGAAGCGTGTGTCCACGTACCTGCTCGATATATCCTTTTATTTAATGTTTATCTACTTGGTTAGGTCGGCATGGAACGTGCGTGAATGTTCTGAGCGTCGGGTATTTGCTGCAGAGCCACTCATCGGCTTCATTCGTCTCTTTTCCTTGCAAGTACTCGCACGAGCAAGACTGTTTCTTCGTAATGGACCGACCTTTCTGTTTTTGTTGTCGACCATAGGCAGTAAATTGTGCATAGTGGGTGTGTAGTAGAATCAGGCGAAGTAAGCCTTTCTGCCCTAATAAGAAGATTACGCTCTGCGAATAGGGAGCTCGCAACGAAGTAGGACGGGAGAAAGCTACCTTCCTCTCTTTATTGTCGATAGTCGCTTGATAAATATTCAAACGGTATGCCTAAGACGATTTAATAATAGGCGCTCATTCACCATCAGCATTATCATCGCTATCTCACACACCTCTTCTATATCCTTTCGCAACAAGATTGAATGCGACCCCATACCATGGCGCGAGGCACCTTCTCGTCTTCGCTTACCCGAAATCTCCTAAATCATTTTTGTATATTCGCGCGGCTAATTGGGCTTTTGGATTGCCGTAATTAAATTTAGGGAATTAAGCGAGCGAATTCGGTGAGGATTTTGGCGCGCCTCCGGGATTTTTGCGATTCGCGTGTACTTCTTTTCGGATAATTAACCCTTTGACGCTGTTGCGTTTCACCTTCTGTTTTTCTATGACCAGGTAGATATAAATATGAATTGAAAGGTTGTATGAATAACGCCATCTGCCTTGAATTAAGCATTCATTACGAGTTAAGGAGAAATTGTGTGAATACAGAACACTCATCTTTCGAAGTTACTTTCCCTATTCAATGAAGTAGGCTCCATTATGTGTAACTTGGCAGAAATATAAACGTAATGCAGATACAAACATCTTATTATATTTAAAGAAATTAGCTATTTGTGTGAGTTATTTACAGTTTATAATCCTTTTGTACCTCAGAAAGTACAGCTCGAAATAATTAGTGGAATACTTATTTTCATCTTAATAACCTTTTTAGTTATAAGATGTCTCATATAGATAATCTTAAAACGTGACGTTTTGTTCCAATAAATTTGAAGAAATTTATTTTATTTATAATTTTTGAGATAATAATAACCATTCAAAAAAAAAACAAGAAAAGTGAATAATAAACAATTTGTTTCTATAAGGAAAGGTTTCTTTGAAGAATAACGTGTGTGTCTTCCATTACCATGAGTTATTACTTGACACCTTCGAGGAATGCTTCGCTGGAGTTTACGAATGTCTTCTTGGGCTATATTCCTCGATTAGGACATTGGGTGCCTCCAAACACGTCTGTCTAGCAAATCCCAGAGATGTTCAATGGGGTTCATATCGGAACTTAGTGAAGGTTTGAATTCCGTGGAATTGGAAGAAGTTTTTGATGATGGCCGCGGCACGCAGCCTTTTGTATTAACACTAAATTTAGATCTATACCATAAACGGCTAGTGTAACATAATCTTCCAGAATGAGATTAACGTATCATTGAGCGACTAAATTCCTCTGAATTACCACGAAATTTGCTGATGTGGAATTAGTCTTTTATCAAGACCTGGGGGGCCTCATTTGGATGTAACTGGTACTAGCTTTATGATGGACTATCAATATTTATTACTGTTCCATACCATACAACATTTTTAATCTACGTTTTGGTCGTTTGATTCGGTGGTTTTCTGAATTGGGTCTGTTTTCTCAAAAATTATATAACAAATTTACACTGTTTTTGCAAATTTATTCCAACAAAGTGCGATTTGTAGTTGTTTCTTTTTTACTAGCTAAACAACTGCATTACAATAACAACATTAACACACGCTACGACAAATGACCGAAAGGACACTGACAATCAAACGTTAGCTGTGGTGGACGATAGACGTATTTAAAAGTAAGCAAAGGCTGCTCAACATCAGATTTATATAGGTGAGGTACTGAAATAGGGAGAGCGTATTAAACATCAAAGTTAATCGTTGGTAATATTTTATATGTTTTAATTTATTTATTTCACCTGCCGAAGGAATATCAAATTAATATGCTTGCATCGACAATATATCTACGAAAAAAGTATCTAGTTCATAGTATCAAATTATCAAATATAACATTACATATGTATTTGAATGAAGTATTTATATGTAAGTTTATATTTCGGCACCATTATTTATCGCAAACACATTCCTTTAAAACTCCAGGAGGAGGGAGTAAACCATGAAAAAAAAAACTTTCTACAACATCCTTATCTTGCACGAATAAATCTCATACGACAATGTCACATCAAAACACCGAGCTCATAATCAATTGTTATACAAATTGTTCAACGTACGCGTCAACAGCCTACACTACAACGTCGCTCAGGATGACAGTCGACGCAAACTTAGGCGCGACAAGAATTCATGTTAAAATTTGCACAGTCTTAGGATGTGCGGCGTCGACGAAGGGATTCAGGAAGAAACTTTTAACATTTTTCAAGCGCGTATCTGCTTTTGACATTCCCATTTTCATACTCGCAAACTTAAATTGTTTTCTCGCCACGGTAAAAAAATGAGATAAGAGGAAGACGCTTAACGTCCGTATCCCTGGTTAACTATAGGATGTATTGTATGTTCGACAGGAATCGCGCTAACTATTAAAGTAAACTGAATGAAGTAGAAAGAAAAAATAAATTGTGTTCGATTGACACCTTTTCCTCTTGTCATTTAGGGTTTAAACCTTTACGTATAGCCTGGTGGCTTCCATGTAAGTTCACACGCACTTTCAAATTGTAAATATTAAAAGTTGAAGTCAATCTGTTGTTAGTAGAAAACCAAATTGCTTTGGAAAGATTCAAAGTAAGAACAAAAAAAGGGAATTTGTTGCAAAACAGAACATTAAACTTTTCCTTAGAAAAGAAACGAGAGATTTTGGTTTGAATCGCTTGGATGTTCAACGCCGGTTTGAGTCGGGAACATTTTTAGCGCAGCAGTGGCGGGCGAATAGTGCGTGTGCGCTTTTGTAGCTACCGGCCTTTAACACCTGAGCATTCGAACCATATTTACTTTTCTTTTTTTGAATTGTCTTTCATTAACATATTTATAGATATTAACGTACTAATAAACATTATTCTGCAAAAATTTCTTTTGGTGGTGCATTTTCAATTGGGATCAGTGTATTAATTCTTTGCGAAGGTTTTTTTATTTGAAAACTTTTTCTCTAAATTACTGAGAAAAAAAACTGTTTCGCTCACGCACTAGGTAGATACGCTGTATATGAAAAGCATTTGTTCAGATTGCTTCATATACAAGTAAGTAATAACATTCGAGTAGATATATGCAGATATATATGTATATTCTCAAATAGCTAACGATATTCCAATTCAATATCCGCCTGATTTCAGCATGTAACAAAGTAGCTGCTGATGTAAATAGACTTTTTTCTGTGTTCTTATTTAAAGCGCCATGTACGTGTGTCGTCGCGCTCGTCAATTCGTACACAAATCCCATCGGGCAGAACGAGGTCTCCTTTCCTGCGAGAAATAAGGAAACGCACGATTATTTAGCCCAAGGGGTTCGACGGAGCATGGGGATTCCAGAATTACATTTAAATTTTTCTATACAGCGGCGGCGTGTATACGAAAATAAGGGGTCGCCGCTGGCTGCAATACGGCTTCGTCATCGCGAAAGCCGAATTTTTTGCCACATCCTCTCGCTTATACGCAAAGAAAGGCCGGCGTATAACTAAGTTTGCTTCCGAGCATTTTTTACCCCCTTTCCATCAATACTGGCTACGATATCATCTTTTGTATCTAAAAATCTCACGGGAGATGATTTTTTAATGGATTCGATGAGGTGTTTCCATCTTCTTCCCTTTGGAAATGTCTATTCGGAAATTCGCAATATTTCGGTACGGCACTCTCATTAAACATGTAAAGGCATTGATATTTTTCGAAAACATACAGCCGTGATATGTGAAAAAAGAACTTCAACGAACATTCAAACAGTTTGCTCGGTATTACAGGTATGTTTCAAGATTATTACGAAACGTTGAATGCTTTTGTCTACTTTTTAATTGAAAGTTTATTTGTAACTGGTGTTACATCCGTTAAAGTAGATCGGATACTGATCCTCAACTCAAATAATTCATAAAAACAATAAAAGTGGTTTGATTACTTCTTCTCGGGAATCCTTGTGAAGTAGTGTTTTTCGGCTTTTGTCCCATTTATTGCATTTTGTAACGGGACGCCCAATTTTAATCATTGTTTTAATTCATATTTATTTATTTTTGTATAATAGGATTGGTTTCACTTATTTAACTTCCTGAATGTATTTATTTTGTATAATTACGCGTGGCCAACATCTAAGTATAGATGGTTGGCTGAAATGAATCAGAATTGCTCAAGAAGTCGAGTAAAGAGTTCTCATGGAGGGAGATATAATATAGCGTTCCATCGGGGCTATAAGAACGACGGGCAAAGAATACAAAATATTCCACGGTGTTGCACCATAGTTATAACCAGAGTGGCGACGTTGCGTGCAGTTTGTCATTGCCGTTACGTTCGGTGGGAGGCCCGATCGGCGTTTGGCTGACTAACCCTCGCTAGCAAACTGCACCGAATGCCCTCACTCTAGTTATAACCGACATAGGTACGCTAGGTGCACTACGGAGCCAGGGCGTTAATCACAGCCAAAATGGAGGTTTCAGTGAATTACATAATTGTATAAAGTGAAGCGGTCAGCAACGTCAGGAGAGCCGCGAGCCTGGGCCAGAAGGAGACCCCCAGTGAGACGTCGTCCGTTTTCCCCCACGAGACGCACTCATCTGTCAATTATTTACTATCGTATACTATAAATATTAACCTTACCTCCTATCTGTAATTTTATACGATTATCTTTAAAGAACGGCATAAGGATGACCTTACCTGAAACAAAATGAATCTCGTTAGTAGTCTTGCATGAATACATGTTGCAGAAAAGATATGGGGAGTTCTCTTATTTTGCATTTCAAGAAGTAGAACCTGTACAATAATAAACAGTTACAGTTAATTAATCAGCAATTTAATAATATTACCTCTAAATAGAATATTACAAACTACAGCCCTTCAGATTACTTATTTCACCATACAATGTTAACGAAAACTGCTCAACAAGTTAAGAACCATGTATAATTTATACAAAAAACAGCTGCCCTTGTTATACGAAGGCGTGTACCTGCCTCCTACGTAATCATGAAAGCGATAATAACGGAAAGCTAGCATGTCTTGCACTATAATTAGGTACCTTTTGTACCATATAATCTGACATTATTATGTCTTTAGGCTACATTGCGTAACATTTATTACGTTAATCGGATGAAAATGATTATTTATTGCAATTTTGCCTAGAATTCCTCGAAAATATTTTCACGCATGACTTCTTACATATACAATACAATAAGTAGGTAAACTTAAACACGCCGCCCAAAGTTTAATAATTAAATTAAACACAATCAGAAGAAGTTTAAACGCACTCAGAAGAAAGCAGAATTAAAGAGAATCTTACACTAGAGACTTCATCAAACCACCAAGAACAATTATAAAAAAAGGGAAGGGGACTTAACCAAGAATTTTACAAATACTTATTTATACTATTTAAAGTAAGTTTTTTAATATATTTATATTTATGTAAACTATATTTCCTTTTTATTACCTGTACCAGCTGTTTAGGTATCCCAAAGAATTAAGCACTTAATTTTTGCACGGATTTTTTAAGTCATCCTCGTATTTACTAATCCGACTCAATTTACGTCAGTAAGATAGTGTATATATGGATGTATATTGTTGCCCATTGTCTGACGAAACCATAGTTTCTTTTTGTAAAAAATAAATTAAATTTCAAACTCCTTGAAACGTAGTAATTAGCACAAAAATATATAAAAATAAGTAGTTTTAATTACTTCAAGCAATGTGTATACGTCTGTAGGTATGGAATTTATAATTACAAATATTTACAACGACCATGCTGTTAATATCATCATCAGCGTGCAAGGAAAATCGCGAAACCATAACACATAAATATTTGTTATAATATGACAAGAACCAGACAGCGCTGTGTTAGTTCATTATTTAAATATACACAACAAAGGCTAAAAAAATAAAATATGTATTACGTATTGCGCTCATTTCCCGCTCACCATCGCCATAAACAAGAGAGATAAATGGCGGTAAATGTAATTTGCTTATTTGAGGGGAAAACATATCTTTCGCTTCTTGTTCGTTTTTTCTTTATATTGTATCGTCCTTTCTTTTCTCGTATATTTCTCTCGTGTATCTGTATTTTCTCCTTATTTTACCAGAACAAAGGATATCCAACATTCTGCAATTCTGACCCTTGTATTTTTCTTTCGAGACATGTTTGCCTCCTGTAGCACTGCTTACTTTAACCCATTCATTCGTCGTGTTTGCTTTCAGAACCGCATCTTACATCACGTAAATTAAAACGAGAAGTTCGCTAAGAAAACGGAAAGAAGGAAAGGTTTGAAGTAAATAATTACTTATTAAATAATTGCAGGGTTCACATGTTACATCAGAAAAATTAAATTAACGAATTTCTTTTATTATGGCTGAATGTGAGGTCGGGCTCGTTCCCGCTTCATTTATTTAACGAAAGGAAACCTTTCCCTGTTACATTCTATTCACGTCCAGGTCGTAGCTGACAGACGTTTCGTCTGTACGTCGGGGTTCATTTGCAATAAGTAATAAACTATAAGCGAACATTAGCGTGATGAAAGATCGGATAACATCATACTGGGATGATAAATCAGCAAAAAAGACTGCTGTTCCCGCTGGCAGTGAGCCAAGATGAGATTTTAGTATTTTTTTTGTACATGTAGTATAATATCGAAATTAATTCTTTATTCAGGATAGTTGATTTGATTGGAGTACAGCTTCTAGCTCTAGCAGGTCTAAGTAGTAAAACTGCAAATAGTAAATAAAGATAATAAAAGTAGTAAATTGTTCCAACTTTTTTAAACCAACAAAATAATAGATTTTATCGAACTCTGCAAAATAAGCTTCTGCTGAAGTGCTTGAAGCTTTCCGCCAAGCCATTTCTTCAATTTTGGAAAAATAAAGAAGTCGCAGGGGGCCAAATCATGCGAATACAGTGGATAGAGCACCAATTGGTACTAGTCTTACTATCGAAAGTTATCACGATTGCAAAGAATTTATTTCATTATTTGGGGCCTTTTTCTCTTTCGATCACCGTCGAATCGGTTCAATAAATTGGCATAGTACTGTCCTCTGATTATCCTTCCATTCTCCAGAAAGCTGTCGCCATAACTTCTCTGATGGAATTATCTTCTTTGGCGTAAATTCGCCGGGAAAAATCCATTTTGCCGTCTGGCGGGTAGTGATGTTTCCATGTCTCATCTACAGTTGCGTGACACCGGAGAAACTCACCGGTATTGCGCTTAAACATCCTCAAATATTGTTTTGAAGTTATCACGTAATTCCGTGAGTTGAAATGATTTTGAACCTCGAAAGGATTGATTCAGACAGCCAGTACGCGATATGTGCATTTTTGTTCATTATTGCGTTACATTATTTTCATGTTTATATTACACTCCTGGTCCATTCCTGCGGATTCACCCTGTATAAACGAATTGAGGAAATACATGTTATTATTAGGCAAATATGTGTATATAAGGAGATGGTAGGAATGGAAAAGCAAAAATTTAAAATTTCATAAAGAAAAAAGGAAAGGCGAAAATAAAGGAACACATAAAAGTACGAAATGCATCTGTAACAAGTAGCCCTTGAAGTATGGGATTATATAAATTATCGATTTACACATCTTGCTCATTTATTAGCGATATTATATGCATACGTAATAGATATTCGAGTATCCTATATTGCACATTCGCCTCAAATGAATGATCGATTGTTGGCAACTAAGGAATTAAAATTAAAGGGGATGTGAAGAACTATACGAGATAGTAATGATACGCAGTACCGCCAACTGGAAATGGATCTCTGAAGTGAATTGCACCGAACTTTTCGCAAAAAAAATAATCCTTCCTTTATTACATGTAAAAGAACAAGCTTACTTTTATCGAAAATTTGGTCCAACATCATCTTTATATTCCGTCAAGCCATGACAAAATATGTATTAGATAGGTTTCCAGCATATATGCAAGGAATTGTATAGAACCGATTGTGAATACCAGAAAATACACGTGACGGTTTATGACTGCCGCGTTGGTGCCAGTGTGTGGTGCTGAAATATACACATGGCAGCTAAAGTGTTTTAAGAAGAGCGCAGTTCTTTACATCCGATGGTTCAAAAGTTTTCGTTGCAGTCGCAAAGGAAAAACATACCAAAATAATGTTATCGTAGATTTTCTTGATACCAGAGCTTATCTATTTTTTATTAATTTTTATATTTTATTCTTGATTTTGCCGGAAGAAGATTTAGTGTAGCTGTTTTGGTTTCCTGTGTAACAGCTTGGGTAATTTCTGATTCACTGTCGGAAAACATTTTTTATACTAATTGGCGTTTATAAATCTCAAAAATAGATCATCCTGAATACTATTTGGCAATTTGAAATAATAGCACTCACTTAGCTGTGAATTTGGTAGTATGTGAGCAAATAATCATATAGTATACTTTCTTGAGCTCAGTAATAATTGTAGAAAGAAAAATTGTCATAAAAGTGCAAAAACCTACATATTATGACTCTCGAGTGAAATGCAATTTCGTTTCATGTATTATTACTGCCCTTGCTACGCTCGGGAAGGCAATAATTCCTGGGAGGAAGTCATACACCTTCCCCGTTTGCGATACAAATAGCTATTATTTCCGGTTGAAATGGCGTTCTGAATTCTTTTAAAATTGCGTATGTAGATTAAGCAATTTTCTTTTCTGTCTGACAAAACAAGCCTGTAATTTTACATTTGTCCTATTGCGAGTATGCGATTTTGTTATACCAATCAATCCATACATATTCTTGGATACTCTCGTTGATGGTATTTAGTTATAATTATAAATCGTATTGTTTCCCAACTCTTTGGGAAGACCTAGGTTAGATAATCCTCCTACAGAAGGTAAATCTCCAATACCCTGGAATAAATAAATCATATGTGCACGATCACTAGCAAAACCTTCGTATGCCTCTGAAGGAGTGCCTATGTATCAGTGAACACGGCAAAAGTTTTGAAACTACTCCAACCGGTTATCTAGAAAAATATTTTTCCGAATGAGGGTGTTACGAGGCGGCTGCACAAAGCGAACCCCGAGGTATTTTACTGCACCACAAAGGCTCGCCTCGGATCTTTGCTGCAACGAAGAAAGATCCGACATGGCGCGTCGATAAAGGAACACTTTTGTTGGCACGGTTAGCTCGTTCGACGTTTTCGTCTTCCTTCCATTTTATCTGAACGAATGGAACGGCGTACCCGACGAAGCTATTACTGTTTACTTTTTATTAGCTGCGAGAAATGGAACCTTAACCGTACAGTCGACGGATTATTTTTCCAATAACACGCGTCTGCACGGTGCAGAGGTAATCGCCATTATTAAATTAGGAATAAAAGTGGATCGATTTTCAGCGAGATAAGGAATTTCCTTTGTTGGCTTTTTATTGATATGGCTACTACGTATTGGTCGTATAGTATTTAGCGAGCTTTAGAAGTTTTAAAGCTTGATATCATTTATTAATAAAATCGTTCCGAAAGAATTTAGTTTCCAAGTGGATTTCTTTTTTTGTTTGCGCAATTGTAATCTACTAGTTTCTATTCTGATAAATTGAAAAGATATAAATAAATAGTGTATTTTATAAATCACTTTGCTATGGAAGAATACCGAAAAGAAGTAGTCTCCATTTATTCGACTACCAATATTACCACCTTCAATAATAAAATGAATGGTACGCTTAGAAAAGAAAAGAATGATCAAATTCTAACAACTTCTATCTACCTAAGCACTACCGATTGAGTTGCCAAAACCTTACTTAATAACGAAAAGCTCCAACCCACTTCTGTGACAATCAACGGTAAATTTTCTCACTCGATCCGAAAGAATTTTTCCCCACCACGGACTAATAGCTTTTCCCAAACATTGATTCGATTGATAGTGTGCAGAAGGCAGCATGAACTTGAGAAGAAAGCTCGACTCTCTCTTTCGTAAATAGGCGAGAGCGGAAAAGAAAAAGCCTGAATAACGTTTCGTTTTCTTTTATGCCGCGTTATTTATGGACATGCGGAGTTCCCGGATTGATCCTGACGAGTTTTATATTCTTCGACGGCAAAATTAGGGAAATCAAGCGAACGCTAATATTAGTTTCAATATATATTCGGGGCGGGCAAGGCGAACGTGCGGAAAACGACGATAAAAGCCTAAGTGGATGCAATAAATGTATCAAATAAATGTTTATGAATGTATCAGGCGGAGGAGCTTCCGTTTATATGAAAAATGGAAGGAGAGTTATTGACTGGAATTTTCCTCTCAGCGTATACTTATCTTTGTTTGCCATATTCGATTAGCTGAGGAGTTTCTTCATTTCAAAAAATGTGTTTTAGTACATGATCTAAGTACTAATAAATTTTGCATAAACTCACCATAATATGTAATTGTAAGTAACTGAGCAAATAACAACAAAAATAAATTAATAAGGTACTTCTGCACGGATCTGATGATTGTAGCATTATTGTATGTGAAAGATATGAATATTGTCTTCACAAGCTTTTCTGAATGATGTTGCAACCCTAAACAGGCTATTAACCATAAAAAACAGCAGCCACGGAATTTTATTGCAAATTAAAGAGAAAACGCTTTTTCGATAATTTTGAGTTTAATAATTAAATCATTTGCACCCTTAAGCAATTGGATAGTTTTTTTGATTCCAATATTGCCTGAGATTTTTTAATAATTGCTCTCAAAGACGTGTTGTCAACGGAGGCACTATTAAATTTTATATTATGCAAGTGTGTGGCATGATTCTCAACAATATTCTTGTCCCAAGACAAGCAAAAGATGCTTTTTTACTTAAAAAACAAATAAAACTGTTGAGTAGTTTTCTAAACAGCATGAAACTATTCTGTTCTATCCTAACTGGAATAAAAAAAAAAGGCAAAATGAAATTCTGTTTACAAAATTCAAATTTGAATGTTTCCAAGCAACTTTGTATAAATATAAGAAGTTTAAATATACGCGGAAAAAAGATGCGCTCGTTACGTTTAACAGGTAACAGGCAGTCTCAAATACGTTTACTGATATATTTCACTTAAAAACGTGATACCACGTAACATACATTTATGTATGCATTTCCTCCCCCATCTATACATTTGCCACAATGGAGCAATCTGTTATTATGGAATTATCGGGTATGCTCCAGACCCTATTTGCGCGTCACCAGAAAAACCTTTTTAAGCTCACGCTCATTACGACAAAGCTCAATACTGCAGTTCGTTGTTCAAGAGGGTGTATACTTCCCGTTCCATTACTCGAAGCGGAAAACATGGGGTGACGAAACGTCCTCACAGCGGTTTTGTAAGAAAATGAATTATTACCATTGCATTTCCTTCTTGGAGTCGGTCTTATAACCGTTCAGCACATATTACGGTAAGCGCGGAAGCTTTAGAACAAGTGTTAATGCAGTCGGGCGTTGAATCCGTAATGATCCCTTCCTGAATAATGGTTTGGTTTGCGCTATAGTGCAAAGTGTAGTACGTACTTAACAATAACAGAATTTTATCAATAACACTTAGATGTCAAGTAAAAGAAGAGGTTCTGGCATGTCGAGTTATATATGATCAAATACAAATAAGCGGTGTAATAGTAGGAAATATTAAAAAAATAAACAAACATAACACAAATACATAGTACAAATAGAAGACATACATGGACATATTGTAATAATGCGTTCAAAGAACCAAATTTGTAATTTTATACGCGATGAAAGAAATTAATTTGGCGAAATGAACTAATTAACATTACGATCGTATTAAATACGACTTACCCTCGACTGCTTACGTTTCAAAACAATTTCAATTTGAAAAGAGAAAGCTACCTTCAAAGCAAATTCAAAACACGCGTATTTTGAATTTGCCACACTTGACTCTAGCTTCGTAATTAACGTTGAGTTTTATCGCTACACACTTGTAAAGGAATACTTAGATAAACACCTGTAATTATTTGCCACAAATCGTTGATTGAAAATTATGAGTCCCTTACCTCCTTTGTTCGCGATAGCGATTGTTCTACCATAGCTGATTAATATATGCATTTATTACTTTAATTTGGTATTCAATTCGAATTAAGCTTAAAGACTGACTCTATGACTTGTGACGTTATCAGCAACCTTCGAATATTAAATTTTACCAACGGACATAGCAATTCCTTTAAAAGGAATATGTAGTTTACAATATTAGGACAAAGATACGTCTGAATTTATTTTTGAAATTGTCGTAGGTAGAAAGTAACGTATTTAATTGGAAGATTTGGGATACGAAGAAATTATACAGAAGACAAGTTATTTATCCGTTTCACTAAAATCATCCTTGTAGTAAGAAAACAGTTCCTAACACCCCCATCTCATAGATAGTAGATATAATAGGACTGGAGACACCGAAAAAGAAGCCAGAGGGATTCTGGTAATTGAGCACCTAGTGCTGCGTTCGTGATCTATTTCGTATTTCTTAAAAATATCATTATACAAATGTCGATGATTGTATGATGTATGTATTAGGCATACATCATACAATCAAACATAGATGATAAGATAAGTAAGATCTTTTCTAAATACTGGTTTGCATGAATCCCTAGGTTTTATTTGGTAGACGGCATTTTGTAATACGAAAGCTCTAGTGGGATCTGTTGCATTTGCCAGAATATTATTCCGTATTGTGGCCGGGATTTAACACACATTTAACGCAATACTTATCTATTTACTTCTTATAGTGATTATGTAATGTAATGTTATAAAATTGTAAATTTGTTTATCGATGTTTAAAACATAATTTTCTCGTTCTCATAGATCTGGGAGCGTCACCGCTTAGACACTGTTTCGGCAGTATAGAAAAGCTATATTACAAAATAATAACTTAAAGAAAAATTGATAGGTCCTTTTAAATGACGGAACTTAAACTAATCTTGGTCTTGAAATAAACTTCTAGCACTACAAATACGTCTTCTCCCAAAGACGAACTATACAATGTACCCTGTGTACTGGCGTCTCCTTGCTTCGTTGTTACCGTCCAATTACGGTACACGTTTCATATAGAAAATGTTTTACGTTCCTACAATTTAATTTTTAACAATATCGTATTACAATCTGCAATACGCCATAAGAGTTCGGAGATCTAATGTCTAACGAATTGACATTAGTGAGCATCGGCAACCGTAAAATGTGGACAGTTCCTACCGTACTTGACGACTTATTTCCATGTGATATTTAATTTGCGAATAGATTGTAAAGGTACACTATAATTTGTTCTCTATGTGTTTGCAGAAAGAACGTACATTAAAAACGAACATTTATAATCCAGCAAAAAGAAGTTATTTAGCCGTTCTCACGGAGTTATTGTTGTCTGGAGATATTACTTAATAAAACGCCGGCGACAAAGAGAGGGGACCAGAGGTTATATAGCGAAAGCCGAAAAATTAGTTAAAACGGCTTAACGGCGACATTTCACCAATATAAGTTCAATATTGTTGCATTTGTTTCAATTTAGTTTTTACAATTTGCCATATTTTCCCACTTCAGTCGAATTAATTAGGGAGAAATGTAAACGTTTTTCATTCTTTAAATAGATACTATCTCACGCCTATTAGCATAAAAACTGTATATTTACCGCTATATGAATTTATCAAATTGAACAAGAGCGCTTAATTGTTTATACTCGCGTTATCCTCCGTGTCATTAGGATGAAAATATGAATATACATGGAATAGGATTTCATCGGATAACAATTCATAACCGAACGGTTCGCAAATCGATAGGTATTCGGAGCAAATGGGTATCAGCAATATTTGTTATTCAACCAGAAATATTAAAGCCAATATCGTACCCCATCAATTCTCTAAACAACGCAGCAGGCGCACCATTTTAATTTTCGCTAATAATTAATGAGAGAACAGCAAAATAAATATATCCGATGCTCTGTTCCTCTTACCGTTCGCTGTAGCGCGTTTAGTGGATATACCTTCACAACAGCGGGGTGCGCAAAATTCGGATCGAACAACAACACAACAATAACAGGAGGTACAGTACAGAGCACTGAATCGTCGTAAACATAAACAAAATAATAGTACGGACATGGTCTATATGTGTTCGGGCAAACAAATGATTATCGGTTGCCGCTCATTTGTTTTCAAAACGCAGATATGTTTACGGGAGAAGGACGATACGCGGATATTAATTTGCGCAATTTTACCGGGGTTTCCCGAACGGAATGTGTCATAACGAAGACCACGCGCTGTTAGTTTGTAAATTCTCATCGTGCCGTATACCTTCTGCGGACGATAGGGGTGGATTTTGATTCTCAATCCGATTTATTTATATTCACGTCCCTCACTTTTTGCTCGACAGTTTCCTGGCGGCATTTGGCTGTTGGTAATACCTAGGCGAAATGAAAAATTTTCCAACGGATTTATTTCTCGTTGAATTACGTGGATCGTTAAAGATCTCAAATTTTGCGATAGCAATTATTTTCCTTTTCTCGAATTGATTGCTGTAGTAGTGAGTACCAGATAAATAAAATAAATTGCATTAGTGATTAGGGAGCTGGTGGCAATTTTAACTATATGATTTCATCGTTGATAGTAACATGTAATATAGTTCACATCTGGGTAGTTTATAAAAATGTTGTTTTTTTAAACAATTTTGAAATTGCAAAAAAAAACAACTGCCGTTTTATTATTACCCTGTCTCCCTTTGATATGTTTTCTTAAAATGCATGGAAGGCAGTCGTCATTTAAAAATTTGTTATCAGCTCTGTAACTGCAAGCTGTGAATAATTTTGGTTCCCTTTGAAACATATTAAAAACTTTATATAAATAAAAACTTGTAGAGATTTATGAGACGTTTAGATTGTTGTTGTACGTACTATTTTCTCAAAAGTAGTTTTTACAGAAGTGCGCATTATACGGATACGATTTTTGTAGCTGGACTAGTCATAAAAAGACCTAATTTAAAACACATGCGCTTATATAATTCTGAACTGCTGGTAATAATGTGTTACGTCCACATAACATATTTTTGTAAAAAAGTTATTTTCTTTATAGAACATCCTGTATATTAGCTTTGCTTTTGACAAAATTCGAAACATAGAAATGCTAAAATAATGATTGCAAAGACTTTGAGGCAGTATGGCAAATAATACTAAAGTGTCGGGATGCTTCTCATCATACAACTTGAATTAATTAATCCTGATACGATTAAAGATTAGAATCGGCGCATTCCAAAAAAACTGTTCCGCATTAATTAATTCAACTTGTGTGTTGCGGAGTATACCGTTGCTTTAGTGTTGTTTGCCATAAAAATGCCAACATGTGTTTACAAATGAATGGAACGTCCCATTAAATAA
Source organism: Marronus borbonicus (assembly GCA_902655005.2). NCBI lineage: Eukaryota > Metazoa > Arthropoda > Insecta > Coleoptera > Scarabaeidae > Marronus > Marronus borbonicus. Next base: position 10,217,164 of record LR737386.1, read on the forward strand.
CCTTCTTTTTCCGGTTTAACATTTTATTTCTTATTCTTTTCATATTTGTTGCAATTGGTGTATGTATACTTATAACTTATTAAACATTTAAAATATTCATTCCTTGTGTGCTATGTGAAAATCGAGAATTACTAAAAATTGAGATATTAATTAGGAAGTAGTTGTATTTGACTTCGCAAAGAATTAGCTATATTCTCTATTTAAAAAATTTTCCCCCGTTTTGTATGTTCAATTTATAACGAAAAGGATGCTACAATTCACGGTAGAATGCCCACATATTCATCAATATCTTGCATCAGCTTACTGTAACATTACAGCGAACATAAACGTAAGCGTATTCTAAAAGGCATATAATCATCCAAATCCAATTTTTCACTGTCTTTGAATTCTCTTTCCTATACAGATTCGTTCGTGTCAGACGTGTTGGAAACACAGGTGGTTCCATTTCCAGTTTATTATCTCAGTTCGTAAATATCTGCCACCAACCGCTAGCATCACACACGAGCAAGTTTCGCACTCCCCCTTCTCCAACCTCCTCGCCGTGCAAAAAAAACCTTGATTTCATTCCTGGAACATATCGGCGTCCGGATCTCTTTTTCGGGGAGTTTTTCGGTATTCTGATTCAGGAAAAAATTTTATTAAAAGGAACCGGTTAACTCGGCGCGATATTGAAAATGTGCTGAAATAGATTTTTTTCCCGAAGGCGACGCCAGACCGTAGGGGAGAAGCGAAAAAGAATTCATTGCTGAGAAGGCTTGTTAAACTGTTACAATCGTAAGAATAGCTGGTTCCAATAAAAAGGAAAATAGATGCTCAGAGTTAATTAGTAATTAGGGAAAGGTTTGTGCTGTAAATAAAGCACGGATTTTTATGGCAAAACATTGATTATTAAATGATTATGTAGGAAGCGTACAGCGGATAATAAAGCTCTTTCATTTCGAGTAATTGCCAATTTTATGGTTTCAATTTTCTTAACTCTATTTCATTTCGCATCTTTGGTTTTTTGGGAATTGTATATAGCAATTCCACCGACTCTTACAAAATCAAATTAAGCTGTAATTAGAAAAAGGTTAATCCGTACTATTGATCGGTGACATTTCAATGCTAGTTATTCAATATAACTACCAATATAAATCAAATACGACCAAAAGTCACTAACTCTTTGGTAAATATTAATCATTAAGTAAAGCGCATACATGAATGTAGATAGATATTTTCTTGGATTGGATACCTAAAAAACAATTAGCCATATTGACTTCCTCTGGAAAGAATTCTGAATATATTTGCTTGTGGTTTCGTTTTGCACAATTTCATCAAGGTGCTTAATGATCGATTTTCGAGTAAAGATTGATGTTAACTTTAATAGAAGAACGTGGTTAATATTTTGTCCTTTTTCAGTAGATGGGAAAGGTAACATTGGCTTTGAACGAAAGAGAATACTAATTCGCATTCTACTGTTTAAAATATATGGAGGAGAAGGAATAACTAACGGAAAAAATTACTGTAACATGTAAATTTAAATATTTTGTAATTATTTAATTTTCACTACGTTCAAAATACATTTTTTTCTTCTTTTAATGAACACAGTACACTTTATCATTGTCGATAGTGCTTTCAGTTGCCTCATATTTTATTCTCTTTGTACGTTTACCTTCACTTTGTGTAGCAGCCGCAGTATTTATATTTTGATATGCCCGATGCAAAAAGGTTAATAGAAAATGAACTTTCATTTCGTTGCAGTATACTGCACCAAAATTATTATATTGTTTTTACATAATGTTTGATGTGCAAAATAACGCAGTGGCTGGTTCTGTCGACAACGACTAAATTAAATTTCTTTACTTTATCAGTTATGAGTTTTTCCACTACCTTTATGGTTTGTGGTAATTGTGATAAATCATGGATAATAAGAAATTAGCAAAAAACTTGATTTTCAATTTCCGACTACAAATTTGCATTGTATGTATTGAAATGTCGCAACTAACGTCTCAGAGATTAGGCGTCATCAGCGCCTCCCACACATCTCGTCTAGTGACTTCCGTTTGTCTACCTATCCGAAAGTAAAGGTCCCTCTAGTGGCTGGAGCATGGGTGCGAGAAGGATATTATAAGTCCAGCCAACGACGGAAATGGTGAAATGGAACATTATCCCCTTTTATTTTCCGTCGTGCCATTCTCCAAATTAATGTAAAATCTTTTTACAACAAGACTCAGTGTAAATTTGGCCATGTCAAAATGTAATTTAATCAATTTAATAATCGTTCGATTAATCTCCATCAAAATTCTCAGTAAAATTTCACGTTGTAGAGTTGTATGTGGTGCGAAATGTCATCGAAAAGCATATAATCTATGCTGTAGTTGCGTCCCTGCATCGCTTATGCAATGTTACATGAAAAATAGATTGGCAACAATCCCTTTACCGTTTTTCAAAATATTCGCCTTTTTTGATTTTTGCATGCGCTCGAATCAATTCTTCAAACATTTTTTCCACTCTAAAGGTGGTACTTCAGATTTTGATCAATTGTTTTCTTCTCCAAACAATTGTTAGATATGCTGCGTAAGAGCTGGCATGATGTAGGATGATACGTCGTTATGGATTGTTTTTCCTAATTTCATCGATGATCTCTGGTTGCATATTAATCAGCATTAGTTGTTCTTCGCATAAAGCAACAAGCGTGATTTTTAAAAGAAGATTAAGACTTATAAATGCATTTTCTTTGCGAAGTTGTTGCTGTGTTCTTTCCATTTAGAGTATTGTCGATGTTTATTCCTACAATTCTTCATTTACATATGTTGTTGTTTCTCTGTCGAGGGTGAAATATCATACATTTACTTTTTTTCAGGCATAACGACAATTTGTTAAATGCCACTTGGAGTTTGTTTTCAAACTTACCATGTGCTTTTTATATGCTACAACTTTTACAGCTTTTCTTATCAAAAAATAATTTCTATTTGTAGCTTTCTATATAATTACATCTATCTTCTTATGTCGAAGTTACATGTAATTATATATGTTATACACATGCATATATAAAGTTAAGTCTGGTGTATTTCATTAGTGTTTTCTTATCGTCGGAAGATACTAAAATATTTATGTAAATTTGCATAATTTAGTCTGAAGTTTGAAAATAGAAGTATTATTTATTAAAATGGAACACAGCGACAAACGACAACACTTTTTCTACCTTACTCATCAGTAGTAATATTCAGCCACACCTACTGATGATATAATATTTCAATGTCACGATATACAGTAATTTTATTTACCACTGTAATATTAGTAGCAATTATCCTTCCATATTCTAAACTAATAGAAAATCAATAAAATTATTTATATTGATTTGAATTAGGTTTATACACAAGAAATAGTTTATTCTAGAGAGAGTATAACTCGCTCAAGGTGTATTATATTTGATACAAAGACGTATATAGCAGTATAATATTACCCTATCAATTTTAATAACATATGCAAATCTCAAGTAACAACATTATATTTGTTACAAGGTAACATCGATAACCTGAAAATTCAGATTTCGATGAAACTCTAGAGACTGAAAGAGTACCTTGGCATAAGAACAACACAATCCTTTTTAGCGGCTGAATCGCTCCATGCCGGGGAACGGCTCCTTTTGAAGATTTTCACGATTTTACAATTCTTTAGGAATACCTCGGAAACTACAATGGGTATAATTGTCTCTTAGAACATAATTTGAAGTATATTACGTATTAGTGATTATATTAATTATTGTATATTATGAAATTAGGTATGAAAGAAGGAGGAGAGGAAGACGTTAGTTTTAAAAGGTGAATGAAAGAGGACGCGCTTTATGAATCGCATGTATTTTATGAGATTTTTATGCATCTATACGTTGAGGAAGTACTAAAGAAAAAGCCCCGAAGTAAGTGTTTCATTTAATCTCCTTTGATCGATCCTCCAATATTATTTTTATTCTTTTGTATTTTGGTTCAAAGAAAACATGGTTATAATTGCTATTTATGCATCATTTAACCAACAAAATACATCCTGGAAACCGATAACTGTTTCACTCAGGCCTCTCCGAATTACAAGAAATAGGTAATTGCATCTAATAAGTAAAACTCGTGACCGTTTAATCTTGCATTAACGAACGCAAACAGAATCGGAAAGCAAATAAAACGTCTTATACTGTTCCAATTAACCGGGACCGAGTGTACCGTTATACACCATCGGTGAAGTGAGAGAGAGGTAAATAATGTTCAACTTTAACACGGTTTTAACGGCAACGTAACAGGATGCAAATTGATTCAGTTCGTGATCTCATTTTTATGAATGCTAGTGTAATGTGGTAGAAAGAACGTCAACGTTATCGTTTAATTTTGATGTTAATAAAGATAGGCAGAAAGAAGCTGTTTCGCAAAAGCAAACCGTAAAAAGAATTTTATGGCTGCAATTTTGAACTGAGATTCTCCAAGCTGTTTTCATTTTTAAAGCTTCTAGCGAGAAGAAAAAAAATGGAGGGCACAAATAAAGTCTATTATAAGGATTTACTGAAGTACCTTGTATGCTTTGTTATGCTTCTCAAATTTATTTATATATCTTCATATGCTTACGCGGATTACACTGGTAGGCATAGCAATGAATATAACGTGCCACCGCCCATTTTATTAGAGAATTATTTAAATGTTCCAACAACCCTTAAATCTAAGTTAGCAGAAAGGTTAATTAATTCCTTAAATACACCACGAAATTTGAATTTTTTTTTTAAATTTTTCGCTGCTATCCTGATCTCTAAGAACCAGACCAAAAGCACAACAAAATTTTGTTTTTAACATGCCGGCTGATAGGAAACAACCGGAACGCTGTGGTTGAATGGTACACTGTGAGACTGCCACATGCAGAAAGACAGGATTATTTTAACTAGTGATTGATTGAATTGGAGTTTTTATTAATTTCTAAAAGGCATTGTTGATTTTTGTCTGTTGTTGTAAACTTGTTTATTTATTGAACCTGAGAATTATAATTATAATGTTACTGCTAAAGTGACTAATTACAAAGCAAATGCCTATAGTCTTTCCCAACTTTCTCGTTATCATCAACAAGGTAGGTAGGTAGGTATATGTACTATCAGATTTACAGTATATGAACACAAATTTCATATTTGGCTAATACGGTAAATTCCTAGAATTGTTTAACTGGCCAAAATTCGCGAGCAATACTGTCCGATGCACCTAACTTCGTAATAACGGCGAGCAACTGGTTTACAAAATTCCTCGTTCAGTTGCGTAATTATAATACGTTATTCGGTCAAACGCAAGTTAATGCGATCTAATTCGACCACGTAATTACATTACCCGTAATACAGGGACGGTGGTGAACCGTACAGCCACCCCTCACAGTGGATATAATTAAGACATAATCATAATTACCAAGTTGGAACCAGCCATTGAGTCTTCGATTCCAACTCGAGTGTTCTCCTGTTTATCCATTCGACTAACGTTGACGCTTTGTTTGGGTAATTCCATGCAGAAATTAGGTATCAATAACTGTGTGACAATTTCAGTCACAATTTCTAGCACAAAAGGGATAATGATCTATATTTCTTCAAGACTTATCACTTACAAAAAAAATTTAAACAATTTGTAAAGTTATATATAAAGAAAGCGACATATTTTATTGTTAATTTGTTACGTAGGAATTGATTTTGTTGCTCTAGCCGTTCTCGAAAAACAAGAGCTGGCTTTAAACGAATAAAAAGGAACGTATCAGGTAGTTGTAAATATGTTCTTCGGTTCCCTTATCTTGCCGATCACTTATATTAATTCAAGTTTCTAATTATTATTGTTTTTCTGGTTGTAATCTCTGTAATTATTTTAAAAGCAAAAAAAAAATAATGGAACTAGTTTTCTCTTACTTCTCTTAAATTCAATCCTTTCTTTTCATTTTTATTAAAGTCGCAAACATATATTTATCCGCCTTCAACCAAAAAGTAGATAAAAATCAACAAGAAATATTATTTATAGAACACAAAGAAAACTTTCTTTTCTTACTGAGAGATCATCTTGTCAACATTGTATTGTAACTTTAACAACACGCTTTAGAATTACATCGAAACACTGCAGCAAAGAAACCAGGGATCTGTCGACGAAGAAAGCGCAGACGAAAAGAACCTTGCAAATATTCCCGGCGCATCCTCCAATCTCGAACAACGCCGTGAAAGTCGAAACTGAAAAGAAGTTAAACTTTCCGGAATCGGATTGACTCGAAGGAAAAAGTTATCTCTCGTAGTTGCGCGACCCGCTCCGGCGGTAACTATTTTGAAAAAGGTGACGTCTTGAAGACGGGCGAAATTGTCGTGACTTAAGCGGGCCCGCAGACTGTGCGAACTGAACGGTGAGGAAAAGTAGCGGAAAGCAAGTTCAAATATTATTGCTTCTTTTTCACTCTTGATAGAAAACGTTAAGAGCCTCTAACCGTTATTCCTACAATCCTAAGGAAGCTTAATGCAAATTGTCGTGAACGAAATCAGATAAAAACAGTTTGCTTTAGAATCGCTGGAAGGGCATTTAAACTGAGTGATTGTGACGTCCCTTTCAATTCGGGTTATATGAAATGGCCTGAGGTTGCGTCTGAATTTTATATTTATATTTTATATTATTATTTTATTTATTTATTTTTAGTTATTCAATTTGAATACTTTCGGTAAGTACAAGTTATAAATAGTACACATCCTGACTTCTTATTTTATTAAATTGTAAAGACTGAGTTGTAAATTTAGCTTCTTAGGGATAACGTTTTAAAAATTATTTAATGTATGGGATCTGTCTTAATTTTATTTTGCAAAGAGAAATGAATAGAAATTAAATAATTGCCAGATTTTGCAGACTTTGTATTACGTAATTTCGTTTATTATGCTCCATGAGTAGCTACATTGAAAATACTTATCAATGTACGAATCTTCAACCTATATATATATATAAAATACAATATTGCTTTCGGCCCTCTGTCCTCGTCTCAAGATGAACAGATTTTGATCTCGTATCGGACTGTCGGTATCGAGGGCGTTTTGACTTCTATTTCATTCCTATTGTATCTTTTGTTGTTGAAACATTTGTTTAATTTAATGTTTATATTGTATATAACTTTTTGTTTGTTTAGGCAGTGTATTATGCTGTGTTTTAGTGTCTGCATTATATGCATGTATAATGCAGAAACAAGGTCATAATATCATGATTGTTTCAATTCGAACGGTAGCCTTATTATTTCTAATAGACACTGGACATGGAATGGCCTAGATGCATGTTTTCTCTTCACAGATAAAGCATAATATGCGGCGTTAATGTCAGTAAATATGTTGTACCATTTATTTTACTTATATTTGCGTAAGATTTAAATGTTATTTTATTCGTGGTTCAGGAATTGAGCCGCTTTTATTAAGCAGTTAAAATTACAAATTATTGCCGCTCGTTCACCTGGATTAATGTGTAATACACGTAAAACGACTTAACGGCAGTGGAACAGCTTAAACCAGTTTGACCTCGATTTATTTTGAAATTCAACACGACTAAATATCATAAAATTAGATCAAACGGTGAAATTTAGTATCGTTACTTTCCGACAGTAACTATTGGCTAATGCACGTTATTGCTAGAAGTAGGGCTGGTAGGGATGAGTTGCGGTTATTCAGCGAACTTGAGAGGGTTAAATTTACAGCAGAATTTGTCTAAAACTCGCTCGCACACTAATGGCGTCGGTAGCGCAAGATACACACACAAACATCCCTTCTTTGCATATTGTATAAACAAATTTATAACTATTACGGAATCAGTTTAAAATATACATGAACGTGTAGGTAATGTGTGCATGTCCGTAATATGAACATGTCTGTAATGATGTGTGTAGTGCGCCAAAACGGTTTAAAGTTTGAAGTATTTACGTTTTGCTAGTCCGCAAGCACAGAGTCCTTTAATTAGCTTGAATCTTTCTAAGGTTCTTGGCTCTCACTCCGAGTAACGTGAACGCTAAGTAAATAACTAATGTGTGTACTTCGAGCTTCAAGTTTGGACGTATCCTCGGCCTTCAGTTTTGTTAGAAATGAATTAGAAATGAAGTATCCACAAGATGTTTACACAGATTGACTTTTGTATTCGGTTTCCGCCAAGTTATTCCTACAGTTTTTCTTTCAAACAGAGGATGGTGCAATTGCTTTCCTTTCCTTATGTAGTAAGAAATTATGAAACTTCTAGCTTGAATTGAATGCGGAAAGGAACAGTGAATAACGTTAAAGGTAACATTGAAATATTTCACTAAAATCCTTACTACAACAATTGACCTACGTTTTGATAGCTAAACTACCATCTTTGACAGCAAAACTGAGCGAGGAGAGTTGAAACATGGTGGGCATTATAATCGTCTTAACAAATGAGCTTCTTTCTACTTGTTCAGGGTTCATTGACTTTCGAGTATTTTCAGAACTCTATCCATCATCCATCTTTATTGTTAAAGATGAATGACTATTCTATGTTAAATTTAGTAGAGGACGGATCATAATATCTAAACAACATAATCAATCGACACTAACTTTATTAAGATGCTATAAGACAGTTACATATTCGCTAATTGTGACCATTTCTCGTGGTCGAAGGAGTCATTTCTTTGTAAATGTGCAAGTTAACCCATTTAGACTTGTTTCAGATATAGAGCTTAAATTATTGTTTAGTCCAAGTAAAGTAGAAGTCCATTGATTGAAAGCAGTGGACATAGATAGTACTGCTAACATATGTAATAATGTGTTCATATTTGACAGAACGCTTTCTTCACAATGTCCTAGAGCACTCAATGGATCATTCACTCGCTAGTCTCTGCAACTCTGAAGTTTTAATTCATCAACTGTTCCATGTAAATAATTTTGATAAGAGGAAACTAAATATTCAAATTGGCTCAATTTTTTTAGAGGGTTCGCTTGAATCTGCTGGTTTTCGGCAGCAGTGTTTGAAAACCTGTTAACATAAAGCGATATTTCGAAAATCTTTGTTCCAAGTTGTTTAAGATGGAATGTCACTGCGTTAGAACATAGGTCTTCAAGAGCATGGATGTTATGTTCAAAAATAATGTAGCACTGTGCATCCCCCGTACTAGGGATACCCCAAAACAATCACCGAGAATACCGAGAAATGTCGGCTAAGTTAATATATTCCATGTATCGATCCAGTCCACATAACGACTCCTAAAGAAGTTCTAATTCAATTTTGTTCGGAAGAATAAAGATATCCTAGAACATGTTAAACAAATGTGAAAATGTGAAGCTGCTAAATTTTAAAGGTATTTACATACGTGCAAAGTAATATATAATATTTTTAAAGCATGGGACTTGCCAGGTTATAAATTATTCAGCCTTAATATAGGTACACTGGTGATTCCTCAATGTGGGACAAATTTATTACCGGTCCCTTTGCAATAAGTCAGAATTTCCCCTTCAAGATATGTACCTTCCAACATCCACCGAACATGTAAGGCAAATATATTATTCCCAAGAGATACTCCATTATTATAATAATTTTGCAGCATTAGCGTACGATACGTAGGTAAGATTCTACCACTTGGAACTAAGTAATTGTAAGTCTAGTAGCTATAATGTTCTAATATGAATGCATTATGAAAATGGAAGACTAAATTATAAATTGATCGCTTGCGTGTGATGTTTTAAATTTTCTGTTTTTTAATTCTGCGCATAATTGGAACTAAAACGATAGATCACACTAAATTTATTGCAGACGCGGAAATTACCCTAACAGTTTGAAACTGGCGGATACAGGTAACCTCCTATAATGCGGCACCTCTTCTTTGTTTTTATTTAACCTTGGTATGTAGGCTATTAACCACAATATAATTAATTAGATATAACAAACGACTTAAAACCCTAACAACACCGGGGAACATGGTACCTTTATTTCATTCCAGAATTGAGAAAAAACAAATTTGAAATTAGGACGATACGAAGTAAGAGTTTTTAACTGCACCAGATATCACAGTAGCCATTTGTTATTTCAGCTTCTATTGAGTGAATTTCAAAATTTGATTCTTTTCCTTTTACTGGATTAAAAATTTTCGAGTGCGTATTATTCAACCTTAAAGCTTAAAGAGTTGAACAGCAAGTAAAGAAACTTGGGAAACTACTGATTTATTTGAAATGAGGTTTTCTAAATTTACACCAAGTGTGAAAAACTACTTCAGACAGAAAAAGAGTTTAAAGTTTTGCTAATATTGAATAAAGCACCTAGCTATCCGATGGAATCAAGTTACAAATACAACATCTTGACTTCAACCATTAGATCAGGGAATTCTAGCTATATTTAAAAGAGACATGGAAAGTTTCTATAATTTTGGACGCTATTGATCTCATAAATCCATCCTTTCAAGAAATAAAACCTACGATATTATATACTTGTTGAAAAAACGTATGGCAGAAGTTAATTCCAATTGAAAATCTAATCCAGCAGACGGAAAACAGAATAGAGCCCGCTTTCTCTAGGAGGGGAAAGTTTAAGAATTACGGATGGAAGAAAAACTTGATGAAGCAAATTTGGTACAAATGAAAGCGAAAAAATTGAACATTTTACTCTAAAAAACGTAAAAATAAACATAGATTTTGCCAAACAGTTATAGCTACATTCCCTAAATGAAGATCTTTCATTTGAAAGAAACATGAAGTTTAAGAGAGATCTCCACAAGTGATTAGCACCATATAACCAAATTTATAAAGATCTCTCAGCTAAATGCAAGCATTCTGAAACAACGGATTTTTGGAAAAAGTTAAGGTAGTGTTGAAGAAACTTCAGCGAATGGGGATAACTTATTAGAAAGAAAATGCTTTAATTAACGCTGCTTAGTAATGTAATACCTAAGCAATATATTTTTTTTTACTTTAAATCCGTTGAATATTTTTGGAGGCGCATGTATATGCGCTTTTTTTATTTTACCTGGGATACCGGTATCGCGTTTACAAGCTGACGGGAGATTCAAGTCGAGTTAGCGATTATCGTTAGCGTTATTCAAGTCGAGTTAGCGAACATCACTCGGTTGATGTGGCTTCGCGTTACGCATGTCTTACCTTGCCACGTATGAATTTGTTCTCTTCGATTCCCGTATCGTCAATGCCAATATGATTTTGGGAATATGATCGATATGCATTAGAAATGTTGAATTTTCGTGTGGTGGGGCCGGTTAGTCCTTCCCCTTCCCTTTTCCGGAATCGTAATAGTTCCTAGTTGGATGTAGTAGAAAATAGACGTGAATTTTTCTAATCTACAATCACCTTTTTTGCGAATAATTACTCTTTATACTAGTGCTATTATTTATTTGCTTTGAAGCAGTTGGAGCCTAATTAAAGTTTTCGGCATTAACATACCAATTACCAAGCCTGGGATTTGTTCCTACTTCCGCGAGATAACAATGTTTTTTTCTTTCTCTCCATTTCGCATTAATTTAATGTTTGTATAATAGTTTTCTTTTCCTTACCTTATTTCTTGTACCTTTTTCCTCATTTTTCCGCGTTGTGATTCTAGTGCCTACTTAGGATTTCGCTGGAGTTGCGAGAGCATAGGATTTCACTATGGGTTAGCGAGTGCTTAGAAATTTGCCGAGCAAGAGATAAAGAGTTTATGAAATTAACTAATGGTCGCAGAACCACGATTCCTGACCACCATACCAAGCGATTGCTTGCAATTTAGAACGATCGCGAAGATGGTTAACCCTGTAGCCGAGTGTAAAGACGGGAACCGAAAAGAGAGAGAGAGAGAAAGAGCTTCAGACGTCGACGTTCGATAAGTACCTTATTTACTCACCAGTTAACCAGAAACACTTAACGAAAAGCATCTGTTTGTTTTTTGTGTGATTATTTCTTTTCCTTAGTACAAATAATTTGGAATTTTATCTGCCTTCAGCGTTATGATATTAATTTATTTAGAGATAAATAAATTATCTCTAGATAAATATGTATATATATAATACGTAGGTTATTATGAACAGAAATTAATTTCTGGAGATCTCCTTAATTGAATATATATATACTCACATTGTCACCAAATAAGCGTATGTATAACGTACGTTACGAATAATTTTTTTTTTTTGATAAGGCATCTGCAACATAGAATACTTTAGCCTGTCACACAGGTGAACGCCTGTAATTATTAATGTCATTTTCTTTTTTCGTCTTAGTAAACGTAGTTTCGAATTTAATTATCTTGTTTTGTTCGTGGCTGTACACCTGCACGCAAAGAAAAAGTTTTACAAACTGAGGTTGATAATATACCTTTCTCCTGTTATAAACGACCTAGCACCCGAAACCATTATTTTGTTATTCATAAGTTAAGAGAGACTTGACCCTCCTCGTTTTTACGTTGGCGGCCCCCAAATTGGATGTAGCAATTTACAATAATATCCGGTAGTATACGTTTGTTTACTTCGTGTAGATACTATAAAAATCGTTTTGCTGAGGAGGATGATTGTGAATAAGAGGCAGAGAAGAAACGTTACACATATTTTCGTCCTCTCCAAAAAGGTTATGTTTGTTTTATCACATACGACATAGTAAGTTCAAGATCAGCAACCTAATCATTGGATGAATGGATAACATGGATGATTTACAATCTAAAGTTGAAGTGCATCAGTTTCGTTACTTCTAAATAAAAGAGGGGTTTCTTTCAATATGTAATTTGGTTCACATTAATTTTTAGTTTCAGCATAAAATTTTTTTCTGTGGTTAGGTTGAAGATTGAGCTTTTTAATACTTGGATTTTATTTTGGTTTTAGATTTAGATTCAGTAACCAAATTCAAGACGGTTATTAAAATTTTTCTTGTAATTTCGAAATTATAATCATTGTTATACTTACTCTTGGTGTATGTTTAATAATTTATTAAGCTATAATTTTATTCGGCCCACAATGAACGCTAAATAGTAATATTTATTTTAACATAATGGTCTGGACGATTCCAACGCATATCTCGGTAACTCGTCTTGCTTTTTTATCCGAAAGAACTGCTATACTACTAATAAACAGTAAGTAGTAAATGGATACCGATATCGAATAAAATCTTAATTTAGCAATTGTCAGTATTTTGGCTATGTTAGAGCTATATAAATTGCATTGGATTTTAGTTAAATACGCATTAAATATAAAATACAAATCATTCTGTTGTATCCGAACAATGTATTCAAATTAGTTCTTTAATACTTGTTCATCTGACTTAGCATCGCATCAGTAACTGGAGCAATTCTCAACGTCTTCTCGATATTTCCGTTTGAATAATTACGGTAAATTTTTTTTACTGCAAACTAAAGATCGACTAAAAATCTCGAAATCTTCTCTTAATTCAGGATGGACGCGGTGTAATTGCGCAACGTTCTTCTCCGCCTTAACGATCTGAAACTTATTGTTTCAACCCGGCTGGCATGAGAAGTCAATTGTGAATCGGCGACGAGTAGAAGTCAGCGGTAATCCCTGAGAAAATCTTTTTATTGTTTCATTGGAATTGTAAAGAGGCCAGCGCCGTTTCCAGTAAGAGAGCGAGAGCTAGTTCCCGCGCGACAAACAGCAGCGCCCCGATTCCAGTTGTGATTCCTCTAAATACCCCAATTAATGATGCATTTTCACACGAGCAATTAATTTCTAAAACGGGCGGGAATCTCGAAATAAAAAGTAAACGAGCGCTTTTGTGCAGATTGTCTGCGAAAAGGGTATATTGTCACTTAAAAGGCATCGTATAACAAATTCAAAGAGACGCTAAAATTATATTAGAGAAAACAAGTGTGAGGTGTAGCATGCCATATAATAATTGCTCTTTCATACGCCTTTATTTTTCGAAAGGTTTAAAATAACTTAGAAATGCTGCGAACCATTCACGTCATAACGAAGTAGAAAAACTTCAATTAAATATTAAACGGTTGGAAATGAATGTCTTCGGCAAGCGTAAATTAACAGGCTGTTGAGTTCTTAATAGTGCATTATTATTCTGGAAATTGGATTATTAAGCTGCCACGCTTGCTGAGTAATTTATAGGATTTCTAGCAATGTAGGCGCTATTTTTCTTAGGTAGTTGTAGGTAAATATACATTTATTTTGATAGTTTTATAAATGAATGGAGTGAATTTTATTATTTCGTGGAAGTAGATCATTTGCGATAAAATATATGTGCATGAGTGGGCAGTAGTGAAAAATTCGTTGATAACTTGCAGGAAAATTTTGTCACGAACGTGTACACTTTCCGGAAATAACGATTTTAAATATTTTGCCACCCACAAACACTCGTGATAAGAAACCGTTCTCGCATTTGGTCACGTACAAAAAGTGTGTAACAGGATTTTACAAACAAATAAAAACTTGCCTGGTTGCGGGGGTGATCTCTCGTTTATGGTTGTTAACTAGGTCTGCTCGAACTCTCATTTAAATAATTGGTCTAGCCTGTGGATGTGACCTTAGTTGAAATACCCTTCACCGTCAAAAAGCTAATTCGAATTTTATTTTAGAGTATATTTAATAATGAGTTAGAGATGATAGTAAATGACTTTTTTTTATAGCTAGCACGCGATTAGTTGTTTTATGTGCAAACAAAACAGGTTGATTTCTATTTTCTGTGATCTTGTTGATGTCTTATCGGCAGATCAACTGCAACTGTGGTGTCACCGGAAGGAGACCTTTAAAGTGCGGCCAGCGTGTTTTGAACCTAAATTCGTGTAAAAAGGTGAGATTTATGTCCTAAGAAGGTTGTGTAATATTTTCTTTGTGTGATACGACGTGGTGGTAGGGTAGTATAATTGTATGTATAAAGTTATGACAGTGAGATCGTTGAAATGTGAAATATCATAATTGGAAAAGAAAGTTACAGGTTTGAGTTGCTCGCACCTAGTAAATACCCACTGTCCCAAGGCGTTTATTAACTACGGGTACCATATATTGTATATGTTTTCATATTTTAGTAGAACATAACATCCCGATTTCAAAAATGTAAAGTTTTCCATACTTTCTATTGTAACGCCCTCAAAACTCTATTAGCAGCCGGCTAGGCAACAGTGAAGACGGACCGGGTTATTAATCATAAAAGTTCTAAATAATCAAGAATCGAAATGGGCGTCACGTAATTTGTTAAATGAATAACATGGACTACTAGCATCAAATTACGAAAATGCAAAGATGCACACAATTAAGGGTGCACATGGTTGTAAGTTAAATAAATACTTACCATGGGCATCAAACTACATTTAATTATGTGCCTTGGGCTACCCTGTATGCTACGAAGGCTAAATAAAACTTTAATGGCTGAAAATACAACAAAAGCGGAATAAACTACGAAGGCTGAGTAAATTCTGTTCGTATGGTTTTATGCTTTTCTTTCTTTATCAGGTTACTTCACTTTGATACCAAAAATTAAAGACAACATGTAGTAGAAATGTCTTTCGGGTGATGTCGCGTAGTTAATATTTTACTTGACGTTTCGCTGACCAAGCGGTTAGCTTCTTCAGAAGATTTCTAAAGACTGGTGTTGTTGTCTCTTGCTCCTCGTTATATATCCGTCTTCTCGATTGAAGACGGATACAAGATCAGCAACACGTGGAAGTTAGCACTACGGAGTCGTCATACAACGAACGACCCGATTCAGCGGAACGGAACGATTATGGATCAGCAAAGCGGAACAGAAATGGGATATATCACGACGAGCACGAGACAACAACACCAGTCTTTAGAAATCTTCTGAAGAAGCTGACAGCATCAGCGAAACGTCAAGTCAAACATCAAATACGCGACAACACCCGAAAGACATTCTACTATGGATTACGGTCGTGAAAGGTTACACTCAACTATAAGACAACATGTATTACAATTCCAAGAACTATTGTTTGAGCGATAATTTAACAGGTGAAACCTATTTGAATCCTTAAAAATGCACATTATTGCCGTCTTAATACATAAGGGACAGTTACTAGATGCTACACGATTTTAGCATGCTGGAGCTGCACCCCAACATGCATTAGAAGTATGACAACTACTAGATGCCCCCAAAAGTAAATCAGTCGAATAAGTACCATTGAATCGCCTACCAAATCTTCGGATCGTAATTCACTAGATTATTTCTTGTGGGGCTATCTGAAATCAAAAGTTTATTCCATACCGCTTAGTACTTGGAATAAGTGCATAAGGATCACGCAGATACTATTTCAAACATCATTGAAGAATTTCATCACACCTTAGCCTACCATCATCTGATGCATTAATGTTCTTGTGCCCTACCAGAGTACAAAAAATATACAGGTTATTTCATTTAAAATTTCAAAGTCGATCGAAGCTGACACCAAATCAGTTAACTAAATACTGAATTTCATAGCAATATCTGCAATATTATTGCAAGTCACCGTATGTTTTAGTACGCGATACGAATCTGATGGTGACCGAGTGACCAATCGGGATCCTGTGTTAGCCACGGTAATGACACTAACATCGTAATTTTTTTTTACAGATTTTTTAATATCTCATTATTCTGGGTATTTTGTATAGCGGCAACTCTATAACAAAACTTCGAAAGTTAATAGTCACTGTGGTGGTCACCTAATTTCTAATAGTATACTTGATGCTAAAATTGTTTATTTACTTTCTTTAGTTTATCACCATGAACGAGTGCAATTATCATGCAGTAAAACTTGATTATAAGCGTTGATCAGAGAATATCCGGAAGGAAGCAATATCCAATTAATAACCCAGAGGTCGTTACCCTCGCATCTAATTATATTAATTATCGTTATTGCCGTTATCCAAATACTCTGCCGCTTTCTAGACCTTGACGATAGATTTTTGCGCCGTGATCTTATCATCGCAGACCCGTGCCAATATTAGCCGGTTTACCGCCGTCTCCCGTACAGCCTTTATGCCCGCTTCTCCCCGTTGTTCATCGTCGCCGTAGCCGCAGCCACGTGAAAATTAATTAATAATTTATTACGACATCATTAGTGCGCGAATTTGCTCTGCGGAACTTTGTCATCAAGGATCCACCATTTTGAATGGCGCAGCCTGCGCTCGACAACAGAGTTAGCGACTTGTATGACAAAGTGATTACTGAAATGTGGAGCATGTAAACTAAAGCCACATTGTTAGCGTCAGAAAACGACGATTGTTCCGTGTATAGCCCGGGTCGAAGTTCAAATGTACGCGGGACCGTATAGTGAAGTGAATTATTCACTCGCTACTTACGAACGAGGTAATTGTACTATGGCCATAGGTCTACTACTTGTTAACCTGAAGTCCCACAGACCAACATCCATCGAGTGTTTATCGATGGATGTTGATCTTTAGTAAAATTAGAGTTTGCGTAAAATAATGGCATCTGGTAGCGTTCATCGTTTATCACCGAGTATCCATGAGTTTATAATTTCGAACACCTCCGAAATTTCATGGATGATTTTCGACTACGCGTGATGACACTTTTGTAGGGTTTCATTTATAATCCAGGAATTATAATGTTGATACAGCAGATTACATGATGCTGGATCAAATATAAAAAAGACTTCTGCTTTAGAGTGTTCAAGATTAAGCGGAGAGCACAGCCAGTGGGTGTCAGGAGTGGAGAAAGCGATCAGCGAGCCTCGTCAGTTCCATCGGTCAGCTTAATACGGCAGGCGATGCCCGAGAAGCAGATGCATCCGTCAATTGGGTAACTCGTTATTATTAAGTTTCTCGCCCATGACGGCGTGAAACCGATTGAAATTCTTCGGAAACTGACGACATAGTTCTAGAATTAAACACTGTCGAGGTCTTGCGTATTTGCCAGACATAAGGAATTCATGGTAGGCCGCGGAGGAATCAAAAACGAAAGCCATGAACGTCGCCTACGAACGAGCATTACGGAACAGAACATAAACGCCATTCGTGATCTGTCTTCGACAGTTTTCGGAATTTGTTCTAAGGAGACGTATTTTTAAAGCACATCATGTGATAAAACTTGCATGCAGCACTACATGCCCGAATTGAAATAAGTCAGCATGGAGTGAAAAAAGAGGATGAGACAGCCTCCGTGAAAGCCAAGATTCGGCTGTCAACTAGCAAAGTGGTTACGACTGTTTTTCGGAAAGAGCGCGGTATTTTGGGGGACTATATGAGAATATAGTGAGAACTGATTGTTTCATGGTCCTTTGCTACAGCTATCACTTGTGCAGAATTGAATGAAAGGATGGCAAACCATCTGAAAATATAGCCTTGATTTACCGTTCTGCTATTTCCATCTCTTTTAACCATAGAAAGAATCTCTAGAAGCCCAACGATCCAAAAACAAAGACAGAGTGGAAGCGCAACTGACTGCTGACACAACCTACTTCATTTTACGATGACTGTATAAAGGGTTCATCGATCCCCTGGGAAAAATCCATATCTAAAGCAGAAAATATGTTGAAAAATGTGTACTTAGTTTTCTTTGTTTTTGCAAATAAAAACAAATGGAAGTTTCGATTATATTTGGTTCACTCTCATAATTACAATCACTGAAAATAAGATGCTTGTGTTATATATAATAATATATCTGGACGAGTTTGGGGTTATGTTGACAAGGTTAATTTTCCCTCAGTAAGTGGTTCGTACAAATTTAATAGGCGGGATTTTTTTATATGAATTGATGATTATCGATGGCGCTCAATTGCTGTGTATTCTGTGAGGCCGCAGCTTTAATGAGGTAGAACCACGAATATAAACAAAACGCTTAAGAAATTAGGCAATTGGCGAATGTTTTGACGATCGCGGGCACACGCAGTATTCGAATGACAAAAGAGCGCACATCGAGACGAATAAACAATACGCCGACAATAAAATATGATTCATAGATCCTCTCTACCGGAGCATAAACGTTCAATTCGATTTATCGTTTATTGTTTTACGGCCGTTCGCTATTTATACCTTAAACCAGAAATACCTCGCTTAAAATCCCATTTATGTCACATTGTTCAATTACTTTTACACGAAACCTTTTGTTTATCGCTGATAACTGGTATTCTTAAATGAATTGGAATGATGTTACTTCTATACACAGGTTTTTGTAATGGAAAAACCATTTTATGGATTATAAATTTCATTAAACGTAGTATAAGAGATTCAAGCAGTTCGAAGGCTATGAAGTAGATGTGAATAAAACCAAATTTTTTTAAGATTTTTACTTATTCGCAACGTACACCACTGTGTAACAGTAACAATTCGAATTACTATTATTTACCAGACATGCCTTTCATGTACAGAGCATGTGTAGCATAATGTAGAGATTACTTGGGTTTGATTCTTATTATCGTAATTCCAAATTTTTCTTGCAGTCAATTCCTTGAGCATCTCCACAATCTTCGATATTAAAAACACAAGGGGTAAAATTATATATTTCTTTGTGCGAAATTTTTATTTCCTTCAATTTCATGGAAATCTGGCTTTTTGGCTCTGAAACTAGTGAAACACGAAAGTAACCGGAGTTTGCAAAATTGGATAATGCTGTTATAGATTTTAGCTTTTATTACAGAGATGGCATAAGCCCTCATCTGAAAACTTTTATCAGGCGATTCTGTCTTTAAGACGAATTAAACCGGTATCTGGTTGTTATCGAAACTGCACGGTTCTTATAAATTGTATTCAATTTCTCTTTAATTGCTGCACACGTTTTCACCTCAAAAAAAGAAGTCGGTGCTGTCTTTTTTCAATGATTCCACAATTACATAAGCTTGCTCACTTTCAACAGCTGCTTGAGCAACTCTACTCGATGAATATCTCTGAAATTTTGGCAGACGTCAATACTCCCAGTTGATAATGCAGATTTCTACACAAAGCGCCATTTGCCTTCAAATACGGGTACTTCTTATACTACCCTCGTATATACATATTTGTAATTTGATCACATCCCGTTATGCATGCGTTATGTCTGTTGGAAATCTGTATTCATTTTAACAATTCCCATGTTCAAACATACCAGTTACAATGTTTAGAAACCATTCCAAATGGTAATACATATACGAATGTGTCGGATTCCGAGATTACTTGAGATCTAGAACATGCAAAACTAAAGCCGCGCATTGTTAGCGTGTAGCAAAATCCGCCTGTCTGCCGTTCTCTTTATCGCTAACCGAGCCAGAAGTCCGGGGCCGACACCAATTTCGCAAACCGGAATCTTTCTATTTGTCGCTGGGCGACCATTTAAGTTGTTCGGTATCTATTATACCGGCTCCATTCCACTATGGAAAGAGTAATTAAACGAGTATCCGAGTTTATAAAGCGAAACACCGATAGGTCCTCGCAACGAGAGCCACTATAGTTTCCAGCTTTTTCTCGATTCATTGTCTGATAGTTGATCTTCCGCCAGGATAGCTGGTGTCTTGTTCAAGATTTAATACTAGGAGCGCTCGCATCAGAAGCACTGAAAACAAAAAAGTTTAACTTTGTTTTCCTATTGACACGTAGATTAAAGTTCAAAGCTACGGCTAAAATAAACAAGGCGCGCGCTAGGCTTAAAAAAACGCGAAAAACTGCACTTAAGCACTTCCCGAAGGTAGCAAAACTAGCACACATACATAACTTGGATAAGCGTTCGCCGTGTATTTTTAATGAAAAACTCGCTTTGCAGAGGGAGTCCTAAAACTACAAAGGCGCCGTAGGTTTAATGAACGATAATAAAACTTAAACACAGGATTAGAGCAAAAAAAGAGTTTGGAACATTCCAGCGCCTGAAATTAAATAGCTTAGAGTCCATTTCATCTATTTTACGTTCGTTTTACTGCTGATGCTGTGATGTGGATGTTAAACTTTTCTTTCTTGTTTTCTTTACTTGGATGTTTTATGCTATTTATTTATTGCAAAGTTGTTAGCATTTAATGGCAATATGGTAGATAGTTGCACATTCTTGCGACCATACGCCAATTGACGACAATAAGGAATAACGTAAGAAATTGTACAGGTTGTAACATGTAGAGATGAAAAATGCTCTCATTAAATGTTTCTAGTCGAACTAAATGCTAAACCGCTTAGCGCATGCTAGTATCCAATTCATGTAAATACCACAAATATATGAAGTGCCACTACCTTCCTCATAGACACATTGATGAGCCCTAGAAGGATAAACGCGTCTGTATATGGCAACTTACTCTTTTGTATTGACTTTAAACCAACGTAACCTAACTACATCGTGAATATCAATAATTGCTCTTGTAATGTGCGAAGTTGCACAAAAACGTTGTAAGTGTGACGTGCTTATTAGCAGCCTCTGGTAAGAAAACAAGTTGATACAAGGCCCTGACAGAGTCAAAGTTTAAGAGTTTCGTACTGCGTTAATTCATAATTGTTAACGGTCGCATTAATTTGCATTATGAAAACACCTTAATTCTTCCACTAATTTCGCACTAGCAAATGTGAACACCATTTTACAATTTTTACACTACTTTTATATTATCCTCTATGAACGCAGCATCGATGTTAGCCTCTTGTAGGGTTTGTAGCTTTAAGGAAGTAATATAATTTGAGGCTACTTCAAGCAAATTCAACGGTACTTTAGGGGCAGGAACAGCAGCAAATTATAAATTATATGGTAAATGGATGCGGAAATCTGGAGCTTAACCTAGAAAAAGTAAGTGTAACTTGAGTGCACTTACTGGATCGATAAAATAAATAAAGAATAAAGAAACGTGTATTTTCACTAAAATCTCATCCAAATCTCGAACGTTCGTGTTTCAGTTACTTTTTAATCTGCTGACTTTTTCAGTTTTCTAAACGAATTCAGCTCCAATATTCCCCGGTTTCCATTATTTACCGAATAATTTCCTCGGAACCTCTGCCAATTGTTCGATAATCTACCAAGATCCCGCAACTATGTCAGTATGCATAGAGCGAAGAGTATTATATTTAAATACATTGTGGCTCGATTTACGGCGGCACTCAAACATTTTACGACTTTGCTAACATTGTAAACCGTGACATACTCAAATAAAAATTGAAACAAGTCACACTCAATACTTTTAACGGTAAAACAAATCTTTCAGAAGTGCAGCTGTTTCACTTCTCCTGGGCTGAGATTGCAAGTTGAAGTTGTTGTTGGTTAGCATTGTTACAACGATTTATAATACCTGTAAACCATAAAACTATTTTATACTTAATCGAACTAAATTTCAAGCGAGCGGAAATAATTTTAATTTATCAGAAGTTCTATAGAAGTTATTACTTAACTTCCAGTAGAAGATTAATAGTACCAAATATTTATCAAATCTAGAAAGTTTTAAATTCCAATTAAGGATTATTGATTAATTTCTTTAACTTGTCAAAGTTTAACATCATTTGGAAGAAAGGTACCTAGTGAAGTGTTTATGATCTCTTTTAGTTGTTCATCTTATGTCTTTTTAATAGTTACAATGTATATTTGTTGATTTTTAAAATGCCATAACTATGCCTCGAATGATTTAAAACGAAATAGAAAATATTATAATATATAATAGCGCAGTTTAATTAGTTGCCAATTTTAAATACCGATAGTTATTACTGATAGTTACCGATACAATTTGAAGTTTTTGCGTCTAATAAAGCTACATCAAAACCATAATGTCAAATAAAGAAGTACTAATTTTTATCAATTCAATGCTAAACTAAAAAGAACGTGCAATTGCGGGTAAATTATCAGAAAATAAGAAGTGGGAAAACAAATGTCGGAAGTTAGTTGATGCAACTAACGTGTTGATGCACTAAACGGAAGATATTCTTGTTACTAGTATACGGAATCAACTAGCACAAATAAAAAAAGTCTATTTCGACGATGGGACAGTAAACATTGACTTTATTACGAAACACTCAAATAAGCACTTCGGGTAAAATTCTCACATGTAACAAGAAATCCAATTTCCAAAAGATAAATTGCCAAAATACATTGGAGGAAGGGATCAGAGTCCTGAGTACTTTGGGGTTTTATCACATCCCTGTCTGCATGTCTGTCAAAGCAATATCTCTGTTAGTTATACGACGACGTCCGGAGTTCCATGTTTCAAATTTAGGACTCCCCCATATTTTACATCAACCACTGAAAGCAGCTCTGGAAAGTGTATGATGAAGTAGAAGAGTTTGAGAGCAACTGGCTACTGACAAAATGGCCATGTAAAGCAGATTATATTGAAAAATGATGTGCTTGGTTTTTTTATTGTTGTAAATAAGAGAAATTAAATGAAAGGGTCTCGTTTATATGTGATTCACACTCGCAAAAGAAACTGACCTTCAAACTCTGATGTTTACGCATCCCCTCTCTGCTAGCGCACTACTTAAGAAACCCACTGGTGTTGTCCGGACCCGATTCAAACTTAAATTTGAAATTAAATTTAAACATAAAAGCACAGATAGACACGTCTTCTCTTAATTAACTCGAAAAAAAGGCCTGGTTGTCGTGGCGTCTCTTCACCCATCTGTTACCGATGCACGCAACAAAATTATATTTCACTTAATTTCTTTTTATTTTAAAGCATTTGTACTAGAATTCGCGAGCGGAGCCATCTATTAATTGATCAAGAATTTGAGATAATTTTTTGATTTACTTTCAAAACGTTAATACTTAATATCTGATGGGATACACATGCAGATACCTATGTACGTGACGTTTGCTCCGTGCTTTATATATGTAAAATACAAGCGTACTGGAAATAGAGTTTCTTAAGGAAAGATCTCGGATAGACGAAACACGGGAAGTAGATTAGCAAATGCATTTAGGGAGTTCGGTTACTGCACTCCTTATCTTCGCATCTACTTACTTTACATTTCGCGAAAGTCTCAAAGCGCGCTGTGGAATGTCAGGTAGAGAATTTCGCAAAAACAGAGGAAATGATATCAGAAGAGGCGAAACATCAATATGCTCTCGCGTTATTGTCGGGGGAAAGCGAAGAAAATAATATCAAAGTCTGCTTGAGGTGGAAAAATACAAGTTCCCAAATGCAATGGCACGTGTTTGATAACGTAACAATTTTGTTACGTTTCTATGTGTATGTATACTTACGTATCTACTACCGTGCCTTACCAGGAAAATGATTAAAAACACACACCACAATGCAATGTGTTTTGCCATAAACGTATTTTTTGAAAATACGCCATTGCTCTTACTTATACCTTTTCTTTAAGTACTTATTAATTTGTAAAAACCAAGGTATCGGGACACTCCGCACCGTACAAAATATGTAATTATTCGCAACGTATGTTTCAGGAATTCCTGGATCCCCCCAAATTAAATGTTGGCGTGCCTCAATGAAATTTTTCTTGGACCTAATATTTTCACAAAACATGCTAATTGAATGCAAAACTGTTCAGTATCCTGCTGAAATCCTAGGAAAATTCACTGAATTAGCTCTCTAAAGATGTAATAACATCGTTTTTGTCATTACCTTGAACGTATGGAGCTAGCCAAATTAGTGAGCCAAAAGTGCCGGTTTTCTAATGTTTAATAGATGTAGTAACCTATATTTAAAAATAGTGTGAATTATACTATTATTATTGCACAGAAATTATTAGCAAATTAAGTAGGTTTATTGTTATTACTATTATAGTAGAGACATCATGTAAATTATGATTAACGGTAACTGTTACATTGAAAATATAAGGAGTGAAGCAGGACAAACAAATTTGAACATTTTGATCATAAATTTAGACTTAAATTATATATCCGGAAATGCGCACCTACCTTTCACAATTCATGCCTTTTAAAAGCACCTTTTTGGAAGGTTTTTTTAAACTTTAACTTGTTTTCAACGTTGTTGCATTACATTGATAAACTACTAAAAAGTTTCGCCATCTGCAACGTTACCTTAACTATAACACTACAAGCAGGAGATAAAGCTAGAAGTATCTTTGGATTGCGCTAGAGCGAACGAATTGTGAGAACAGTGACCGTGAAGGTTTCAAAGGAGCCGAACTTAAATTAAAATCCTTCTGGATGAAAATCTATTATACCGATTGTTGGCGAACAGCACTTTGTCTCCTCTGCTGAATTATTCAAAGTATTTGGACCGGCAAAAACGCTTTTCTTAAGGGCTGCTAGCGCTGTTTCTTTTATCCCTTTTACGCGAACCTAACTGCTCAAAGCTTAAGCGACTCTATCAGAATTATTTCGAAGGATTGAGTGACAAATAAAAATACAAAGATAATCCATTTTTGTAAAATTCTCTTATGAATTCTGAAGATCTCGAAGAGGCCAATAATTTTAGAGATTTGTGATGATTTTACTTTCGTATTAAATGATAAAGATTTTTAAAAATTTGTTGCTTTGGATCAAATTAAAATAATTTTTAATTATATCTTTGTTAAAAATAATTAAGCAGGATCGTTTAACATTTTACCCTCTTTCATCCGGCAGTTAACAGTAGGAGTTCTTGCAGCTTCAACTGCCGTGTTTAAAATAGACCATTTGGTATTGGAACGAAAAATTACTTAACTCAACCAACCTGGTTTATTAAATATACTCAACACTTCATATGGTTTTAAACAACAGCATATAATTGGTTCAACCTTTTGAATTGGATCGACTTTAAAATAAAAGCAAAACTTACATGACCATATTAAACGAATTTCTGCACACTCTTCTAAGTATAGAAGTAAACTTTTCATATTTAGCGAAGCGAACAAATCAGATGGAATGGTAACGAGCAAATGATCTTCAACATATGTTTCAAGAAAATTAATCAAACAATTCTGTAAATATACCCGTGAGTAACTTTTCCTAAAATAAATTGCATGCGGTGCATTAAGTACGTCATTTCTCGGCATTAATCGTCACGATTTCGTTTTTATTAGAGAACGTTAAACAAGAACACGCGAAAGTAGATACCTAAGCGATACTGTATAGATATAGGCTGCTTTCACGTATACTACGAGCAAAAGTCAGGCATATGCCTAAGTACACTGGCAACATGCACGGACATCCATTCTCCCGATCAACAAATACCAGTTCAGCTCGCTACAAATCGAAATTTACTACAAATACGAATAAGGCACCGACAATAAACGAAAGAAAATCCTTCTTTTCCATGCAGTGCATTCTTAACAACGTATAGGTTTTCCTGTGACTTCAAGTTGTTTGTAGGTTCACCTTTGTACGCAGACAATACATGAAAATACGTGCATACACTAAGCAGTAGTAGCCATGTTTCATTTATTAATAGAACTAGTACAGATATGTATGCTCAATATAAAAATACAAGATGATTCTGTTTTTATATTGATATATATATATATATATGTATCGGTTTCCACGTTCAGACAGAGCTTCTAACATGTATGTACATCGTTGAATCTCTAAATTCACAAGGCTGGCTATCTACTTTAACTTATTGTAATTTAATTATCACATTATATGACTATGTGAACAGAGCTATAAGAAGATTATGGTGAAAAATACATTTTGCTAAATGCAAACACAGGTAATCAGACCATCCTCGTATGTTATTGTAAAATAAAATGCTTTTTCAAAAATCTTTCTAGGTTGTATCTTAATTATAAAATGGGTAGGTACTACTTAGCGGACACTCGCATCACATAAGCAGCTTCTTCAAAACCGAAAAGTAGTGAATCAGGTAAAGCTATTCATTGTACTGATCATTTCTTATTTTAACAGAATTTATCCGCTAACTTTTATTTGAAGTATATATAGTCGCTTCATCAATTTTTTACGGTCCTTGGGAAAAAATATAAATAAATGTCGCGTGGCAGAGAGCATGTTTTTGTTGAATCACGTTGACGTTATTTTTTCCATTGTTCTTGTTATTCGCGATTAGACCTGAAAAATGAACAACAAGCAGCATTTAAAAAGCACGTAGTAAAGCGTAAACCCCGCAATCAATAGATTTGTATTAACGTCAGACATCGATAACGCCGACCACTATATAACCTATTGTTAGTTACAATTTCGCATTGTTAAAAATCGTGTAAACGTAATTTTGCTATTTATTTATAGAACTTAAGGCAGGAAGTGTTCGGCTTTTTTGTGCCGAGACAAAAATATAAACTCTTCGCCTAATTTTATCATAAAAATCAACACAGTAGGAGGCTAGCAGCGAAACTGCTTTGAACAAAAAGCGAGCGACACTGCTAAATTCCGAATAATGGTAACGCTGCGGTTTGTTTAA
This sequence comes from Marronus borbonicus, assembly GCA_902655005.2. Taxonomy (NCBI): domain Eukaryota; kingdom Metazoa; phylum Arthropoda; class Insecta; order Coleoptera; family Scarabaeidae; genus Marronus; species Marronus borbonicus. The sequence continues at coordinate 10,244,280 of LR737386.1, forward strand.
TATACATATGCGTCTTATCCTTGACGTGTGTGTGTAATATCTAAAGCTAGACTGCAGGATATGATGTCAGAAACAAGCAAACGTAACGGTTTTATAAACTTCAAGTGGAGGTGCTAAGAGCAATAACATTAACGTTATTGTACACAAATACTCGAAATACTACATCCCGTACGATGTGCGGCGATTGTATAGTCAACATACTGTATTCTGTGACATATTAATATAATTCTTGTACGTCTTCTATTACATTACTGGGACAGAAATGATTACAACAGGAGCGCTAATCACATAAGGAGCTCTCTGGATTCTGGATTACGACTTTGAAGTATGATCGGCTTACGCCTTTGAATTGAAATATACGCTTCATTTCGTATTGCATGGAAAGACATTCTTACCTAAAACAAAGAAATATACTATAATTAAAAATTAATATTCTCAGCACATTTTTATATACAGCGTGTCTACCTAGTACGTGAGAGAAAGAGAATTTCTTGTTCGAGCAATTTAAGGAAAAGTTTTCGAATAGAAAATACTTCTGCACGACATAATATTATGCCAAGGCATGCAGAATTTAAAGGTTCAGTTTCTTTAATGAAACATCTGTATAACGTTACGCTTTTGGATGATTCTCTTCGATTAATGCAATCTATCTCAGTGTTTGAGGTAATTGAGAAAATTTGAGATTTTTACGAAATCCCGCTGTTTCTTTAACGGCAGATATCTACAACGCCTCACCTGCTTGGTAATTTCAAATTTAATTTTAGTGGGTCTTGGAGTTTTCGATCTTTTCCAACGACTAAATTCTACAAAATGATCACTGGTATCACTGCCAAGAATTTAATAAAGAAGTTTTTCGATAATATTTCTATAGACATTTTTCTACACCTAAAATGTTTTCTGTTTTCTGTAAATTAAATACCAACCGATGTACACTGCCATTCAGCGAAGTTCGGTCGTACAATAAAACGTGTGAACGTGTGTTGGTGTGCATCTGTCGTTTTTGCGCGAATGTTTTAAGAAAATTTACTTCAAAATGGCACATGGCAAGCCTACCAGTATAGAAAAACATTCACGCATTATTACGCTGTTTGAAGAAGGATATTTGGGTCGACAAATTGCTGAAAAAATAAATATGAGTTCAACAGTAAATGACATCATAAAGCGATATCGTACAACTGGAACTATAGAAAATCGTGTTCGTCCCGGAGCATCTAGGCAAACAACAAAAGCTGAAGATTTGAGAATTGTATTATTAAGCAAAAGCAATAGAAAAAATAGCAGCCGAAGTCAATCGCAGCCGTGAAGAACAAGTTTGGGCGAGTACGGTAAAATGTCGACTTCAACAAGCGGACCTTCATGGGCGCATTGCCATTCAAAAACCCTTATTACGTCGGGGCAACAGAGCAAAACGGCTACAGTGGGCCCGTTCTCATCTAGATTGGTCGTTAGATGATTGGAAACACGTGATTTGGAGTGACGAGTTAAAGTTTGAGGTTTTTGGGCAAAATCGACGAGTTTATGTCCGAAGATCTAAAACCGAAAAAATGATCCCGGACTGCATTGTGCCAACAGTGAAGCAAGGGCGTAGTTCTATGTTAGTGTGGGAATGTTTCTCCTTTGCTGCGGCGGGAGATTTATGCAGAGTGCAGGGTGTAATGAGAAAGGAAAATAATTTTGCAATACTCCAGAATCATGCAGTGCCATCAGGATTGCGTATAATAGGCCGTAACTTTACATTCATGCATGACAACGACCCAAAACACACTGCGTTAGTGTGTAAGAACTATCTAAAGGAGTAAGAAGAACAGCACACCCTGAAAGTAATGACATGGCCCTCACAAAGCCTACATTTGAACCCTATAGAGTTGTTGTGGGATGAACTGGACAGGAGGATCCGAAAAATACGCCCAACTTCACAAGAACATTTACGGAATATTCTGCAACATGAATGGATTAATATTCCACAATCCGTTTTAACAAAACTTATCGAAAGAATGCCTAAAATAGTTCGAGCGGTGATTAACAGAAAAGAAGGTTTTTTCGATGAAAAAAAAAATAATGTTCAGTATGTTATATTATGCCAGAATAACTTTTTATTTATTTATTTTTGTCTTTTTTACCTGTACATACAATAAAATTGCATTTTGTTTTTAGTTTCGTTTGTTTCTGTAACCTTTTCATGTTTTTTACCAACCGACCGAACTTCTCTGAACGGCAGTGTAAATAAGTTAGTTTTTCGTTCAATAGCACGGAGCTACAAAGGCAATTACACCTAAATGAGGTAACCATAATATCCCTCCCTACATTGTTCAGCAGCTTAATAAGCACGTATAAATAAAATAAACAAGACGAATGTTGATTAGAATTCCACATAACAAAATAAACAGATTCCTTTATTTAAAACATCGCACGCTTTTTTAGCAAGGATATACTGAAAGTGGTTTAATAAGAGATTTCGCAATTTAACTAAACAGAAATGTTTATGAAAAAACTTTCTGGACAAACTTCTTAAGATAGTACCTAATGTAGATATTATACAAGATATTACTGCCAAAATGTTAGTGCAATGTTCAAGAAGATAGATACAAGAAATTATTACAGTTTGTGTGAAGGGAAATAGTATGCATTAATTAAATTTCACAGATTATTTTTGATGAATATCTTTAAGAAATCAACAGTTTGTGTTTGCATATTTCCATATTTAATTTCCTAAAGAAGGACGTCTTTTAGATATAGCTAAACGTTTATAAATAGTTAGAAGAGCTCCTCTATTAGATTTTGGCAAAACACGTAGGATGATCCATTTAAAAATGTTGAAATAGTATGAATCGAGCACGAAAACAATATCGCTGGGCATCTTGTAGACGAAACAACTGTATTTCTTGAAGACCAAATTATCTCAAAACCTAAGGCAAATAGGGCGTATTAATGAACGTTGGCATCTAAAAACGTGATAATATACGTTGTTCCGTTTGAAAAAGCCAAACCTGTATAGTGTGCTGTGGTAACTGAACACCTTGTATACTAGAACATAAAGAACGTTGAAAGGTTTTTTAATACGTTTTGAAAAACGTATTAAATACAGGCTGAAGAATACTACAGATGAGCAATAAAAATGACAAACATTATGATATTAGTACGTTTTAATAATGATAAACATCCTTTTATTTATGTGAGTTAAGAATATTTTACTTCCCAATCCTCAAACTTGTGTTTCTTTCCTTTCTCATTGTTATTATATATTATGGAGAACGTTAGCTATGGTTAAAAGCTCCTTGTCCTTTGAGCAAAGAAATGCATTTTATATTCAAATGATAACATTAAAATGCGAACAACAAAATCTGATATAAATTGTTGTATAATACTTGTCCGTTATTTAAAAATCATAACGTTATATAAAAATGAAAGGTCATCCAGTCTCAATGACATTTTATTATGAACTACAGTCCACCTGTCCTCAAACGCTGCTCCCTCTACGGTGAAATGTCAGGCTTTGGTGAACTCTCATATACCAGAACGTTTACACACAGCGGACCGGACATTTTTCGCTGCAAGTTTATAAATAACGTGCAAAGTTTCGAATTTAGGATATATTCAAATCATATATTGTTATGCGATGCCTAAAAACATCTTCGAATGTTAGAGATTTCACGTTCCAGGGGAGAATCGAAGAGTTAATTTAAAAGAAAGTGCTAATGTCAACGTCATCAACTCGATAAAGGAGTTATTTAAAATATAATTTTGATGAAATAAGTGTCAGCAATTTAATTTTATTTGTATCATTATACGATTTCTGAAAGACTTTCAGTTTTACACAATGTCTCAATAAGATGGTTTTCGGTTACGAAGTTCCTAGTTTAAAGAAAATAGCTCTCTTCATTTCTTTTTGGTTTAATATTGGAATTTGGGGTTTTAGGAAGGAAAACAATTCCTTTCTTATTCTTGGATTACTTTGTTACGCTTCATCGCTAATGCCTGTCGACTTTCTCAAGCAATCCGCTTGTTTCTTTTTGGCATCTAGTTCGTTAGCAATTGCTATTGCCATTATTTTCATTTCCATATTTTTGATTTTTCTTATTATTTTTCTTTTTTGTGAACTTCCTGGTTAACAATTCCTCGTGGAGGATTAAACATTTTTTTTTAATATTCAACGGTAAATGACAGATGCGTTTAACGTACAAGACATACTTGTTTTGTTTGTCTTGAATGTTAAACGTGTCTGTCATTTACCGTTAAATCTATTTTTTTTTATTTTTTAATATTCCACGGCAGAATTGTTAATGAAAAAGTTCTCGAATGGAAAAAAAAATGACAAGTTAGAATGAGAAGAGGAAAGTGGAAATAATAACAATACCAATTTATTGTAAAATATATGGCAAGAGGAAACAAATTGATTGCATGAAAAAGTCGGCAATCATTAGCGACGAAACGTAGCAAAGTAAAGGAAGAGCAAAAAAGAGGAACGTTTTCTTTCCAAAGACCTCAAATCCCAGCAAGCGCCTGTAAATCATAAAACATACTGACCTGTAATAATAACGTTTTATAACGTTCATCTACTTATTTCAACGTAGATCTGCGTTCAGTTTTCAGTGAACTACCTGGTATACTCACCAATGGAAAGGAAAATATGCACGCCTACAACGTTTCCATGACATACCCATTATCACCCACCATATATAATTCTTAATAACATCATCCGCTCAAAATGACGGTTGATGCATCGCTAAATTTGCAGGTGTACCTAGCTGTATTCTCTGCCAGTGCGTTACGGATTATAGTGGGTGTTAGAGCGGAATCATACTGCCGTGTAAAAGAATTATACGCATCAGTTCTTTGTTAACCATCCAATACATATCAACTGTTCTACCTACAATATTAACTAGATCCTATCGTTTCTAGATTTGGAAAAATAATAATCGACAGAATTGTTAGATGTATTTCAGATGTTTGGCAACCTCACCTGCCATAAAAATTGTTTTTGAAATTAGACTAACATACACAACTTTATTTTAAAGCCGATTTTAAGCAGTTTGAAACTGTTGGTAAGGCTGTGACATGATTTGCTATAGAAATAATTATAATAGCTATAAAGCAATTTTAAAGTTAAAGCTCTGTTAAATGTTTGTACCTAACTAACAATTAGGTAATAGAATGGATAAACTACTCAAATGGCACTCTAAAGAAGCTATAAAAATGTACGGGGTAAGATGTATATAGAAGCTTTAATTTAAACAGGAGGGAATCCACCACTCCCGTTTTATGCTCAATATCATCAGCGCATTTAAAACTAGCACTACTTTAAAGGCCCTTTTAATAACTTTAAATCCTGCTTTATAGTAGAAAAAGCAATTCAATCAATCATTCATACAAACTAGCTGGATGTTATATTATTTGCTATAACTTACAATATTCACAATATTAGGCATCATTATTATAGTATATTGTCATTTGAAGGCGTTATGTTCCATTTTATCTTGGAAGGAGTTGTTTTAGGTGTAGGAAACAAAAAAGAATATGTGGATTAAAAGCCAGATGAAAAAACTTGGTAGTTTCAGGCACCTTAACGGTACTATCGACGTTTTATCGCACCGAGCTAACCAATTACGTAGTGTGATTCGTTATGAAAACTTGGCTGTTGTGGTGATTGGAGTCAGATGTAACGTTTAGTACACCGGGGTTCATATTTGGATGATAGCATTAGTACTATTTTCAATTTTTCTTATTCTTCTTTATTCTTATACGTGTTAATTCTAGGATCAGTTGTGTTAGGAACTGACAAATGAGTCTGAGTTAGACGTTTTCAAAGATGACTACGTCAAAAAAGTTATTTTTCCTTAACAAAAATGTAAATTAGTTAGATTCACTAGGAAGAAAATTATCTCTAATTAAAGACTTTGGTATAAACCTGGACACAAAATTATCATTTCTGAATCACATATGTACAATAGCTAAGAGTACCTTCATATAAATGTTAGGTTTCATCATTCGCACATCTTACGTATTTACTAATAAAAATTGTGTACACCACTTATGTAAATCATTGGCTGCAGGGAGTGTGGCTGCATTATTTAGGGTTCTCTGTACGACATTTATGCAGATAGAATTGAAAGAATGCATAATGTGTGTTGATTTTAAATTTCTGTTGCCCCTAAAAACAGAAGAAAGAAAGATAAATGTAAAATGGTAAAAATTTGTTTACATTGTACCCAATTGTATATTTCTTGGTAAGATAGGATTTAATGTACCACATGTTCAGATGTTACAGATTTACAATAAGGATATTGATGACTATAGTTATGGGCAATGGGAATGGAAAGTGTGATAGATCTCATAGCATTGGGGCAATAATAGGTCCGTTATGCATCCACTCTATGCCGGAAAGCCGTTTACGTCGACAAATAGCCCACTGCTTTGGCATAGATTAGAACGTTGCTCGGGAGAGACGCCCTAATGGTGGCAATATTGGACTGGGTAACAATCGGCTAGTCACCCAGCACGGCCCTTTTGATTGACGTCAGCGCCTGGCGCTTGCAGAGGAAATATTCCAAATGTCACTTTCAGCTTAGCAGTCCCTACATGACAGGACCTCGGCTAATCCCATCATGTGAAGGTACCCCTTTAGCTGGCAATGTTCAGTTAGAATCCCAATAGCCATACGAAGGCTGGACAATCTCAGGTATCTTAGCGTTGTTCGTCTGATCGGTTACGTCAAAGTGACCTTAGAGGTCAGAAATTAATTTCATCTTATCCTTCCAAGAACTTTTCATGGGTGATAGCTCTGGCCTTTCACACACTTATTGTCCAGCATTCAGCTTTCAGAGTCTAAGGATAGAGCTCTGTGGCAGGTTAGTAGCAGATTCGACGTTATTGGTCGCTCCAGTGACGATACTGTTTGTTTGCTGTCTAACAATATGTTTAATTTAAATTTAAGATAGTATCGAAGTTGTTTTGGGTAATTACTGAAGAATTGTAAACTTCAGCCTTGTAACAGAATTTCACCATTCAAATGTATTTCTAATTAAACTTCCCTCTTGTCAAAAGAAATTAATAACATCTGACAGGAGGAGAAATACTTACCGTCTACTATTTAAATTCTTTAATTTTTTAGAGAAGTCTGTACATGACGGTGACTTACATCGTGTAATCGATGTAGTATATGTCTACGGTTTCGTTTATCGTAAAAAAACGCATATATTTACATCCGACGAGGTAGGTAAGTGGCACATACACTAGGAAACCATTTCCCGAATGATAAAAGATAATTCGTTTTTATAGAAGGGCTATAAAGGCGGTAGAACTTTGAAGTATGTAGTAGCAGAATTATTATCATTACACGCGACTCAATTAAAATGTTTCCTGGTATAAAAATTAAGTGCTATCGCGATAGAAGAAATTAATTCAAGTCGGTACATATTTAACGATTACAAGAGGATTTTGCGTTTTATGATAAAATAAAAATAAATTTTATTATACCATGTGCTGAGTATGTTATTGTGGTTCCCTACAATATGTAATATTCCATTAATTCTAAGTGCCGTCTTAATTATTGTACGTGTACTATTTTAATTGTTGCTGTGGTATCAATTAATGATGACCGATGGCTTAGAAAGAAATCGTTTCCATGGTAACAATTGCATTCATTTTCTTTAGAAATAAAAATACTTCAATTAAAAGTCATACGATTTTTAACTATACGACCTACGTTATATGTTTAGATCCGTGTCAGTAAATGAGAGCGTATTATTGGGATTTCGCAGAAAGCAGAGTTCCGAGAAACCATTGAGATGGAGGAGTGGCAAATTTTGCAATACTTTTCTTGGGAATCGCCATAAAAATTACTAATTGATGAGTAAAACAAGAGAAATCGTGATACAGGTAATTAACGGAAATTCTTAAGATGTAGAGAAATATATATTTTTAATTTGACACTTACCTCTAGCTGGGAAAGATTTCTTAGAAAATGCTTACTTTGTCCAAAGCAATCAAATTCCAAGAATATAAATGCTTAATTGTTTTGTTTAGATCAAGGATGTTAAGGAAGTTGGAAATATCGTAGCCGGTTTAAATCAGGATACACCATGTAAAACCGTTTTGCGAAATCTCCGCAGATTAATTTCAATTTTATCGATGAATACTTTGGAGATTTGCTTTTAATCACACTAAAAAGTTTTTGTAGCGTAAATATTGCATATAACGGAAGTCGAGGATACGGTAACCTTATCTTCTTTTCGAACGCATCTCTCACTAACAGTGATGCTAAAAAAATGTCTGCATCTGAAAGTGTTCTTTCTGACTGATAAACAGACCCATTTCAGATAAGAAAAAAAATGTGCTAATAATTAACATACCTAACCTATCTTACATTTGCATTACTTTCATCGTATTAAGCTCATGTTCGACGCATGATAAATTTAACGCGCATCTGCGGCAGTGAAAACTACATTTTGCTAGCGCGGACTTTACGTCGAAGGTCTATGCAAGTACTACTAACTGATACGAGTATCTCAACCTCTAACGTACATATATGCATGTCAAAGCTGAACCAAGGCCCGAAATATTAAATGAGAGAATTTTCACCGACATCCTTTTGGCTGCGGTACACGTAGTGTTGCCACGTGAGGATGGCGGCGCTATTTTACTTGTGCTTACAAGCAGTATTTCGCTACTGAGTATTGTTGATTTTCGTGTTAGTATAAATCCTTTTATATTGTTCTATATATCGTACCTGCAGTGTAGTCCATATCAGTCCATGTTATTTTTTTATACATATGAGAATTAGCGGACATAGGTGCTATTTGCTTAGTAACTAAAATCAAAGGTCGCCCTGCCGATTAAATAAGCTTGTAACAACGTGGATGTTTCTAGTCGTTGTACATATACAGTAGTGTCTGCAGGATCATGTATTGTATAGTTTATAGGTGTCCAAGCAAGCATCAGAAGATTTGATGCCATGAGAAGGAGCGTACTCTACTTATTTCCAAATCCAGTAAGACACGTTTTCTTTCTTAAATGGTTTACAGCATTATAGTAAAAGGATATCTAGAATTGTTCATAAATTAACCAGATCAAGTCCACAAGATACGTAAAATACGCCAAAAACATTTTAGTTCAGCGCGTTTACATGTCCACACAACCCGTTACTGTAATGAATGTGTAACAGTCCCCACCATAAACATTACAGACCAAGATTCTGTTTAAAGTATAAATAATTATAAGAAAATGTAATGTTCATACATCGTGACGTTTGTGCTGATAACATAGATAGCTACGCTTAAAATATTTTCAAACTTAGCCTTTCAACATTATTGTGCAATAGTTTATATTGTGGAATAATATTGACAGTTTGTGGATGAAATTGAGAATGATTGTACGATATCACTTTGCTGTCTACGTACTTGCTGTCTTATTTTTTTGTGCAATATTATTAATCGACGTTCAAGGCAGCCTTTTAAAAAGTAACGGATGTAATGCCTCGTATGTTAAAATACGTTTCTGTCAAACTATCTATCTTCTTTTAAGTTTTAAGCGTTTACTCTTTTTGATATTCATTCATTGTTTCTTTTTTTTTTGTAATTACTTTAATACCCTGGTCTTTCATAAACTTGCCACACGGAGCAAAATATATACTTATGTGACAGCAATACTTAATTTTAAATCCAACTATAATTTCTGTTAGAGCAACTACATAGTTTATTGGATTAAATAAACGTGTTGTAATTTATTTTTTGTTGTTTGTTATTCATTAATATAACGTTTTCATTATTTTCTGGTACCCTAACCAATACTATTTACAATTCAATATAAAATTAATTTAATCTTTCTGTTATTGTTCCTTAAATTAAACTTTTTCATCTAATACTGTTTCCAATGGCATTTCTCTGGTGTTCACTGGCTCAACGTTAGTCAGTCCCCTTATTTCGTGGCTATTTTTACACCTGATTGTACAACTTTATTTTCTAATTTTTTAAGTTCCAAAGTGCATAGTGCTGTGATTCCAAACTTTACAATTCCTTCGATAAATTTTGTTTCGGATTATATTGTGCAATGTATAACTCCCTCCCAGAAAATCAAGAAATTGGCGCACATAGAAATACATGCTTCTATGTAACATATGTAATAGTATTGTCCGTAATAAATTACACGAGTGCGCTATGGAATTTGCAATCTCAAAACCACAGAAATCTAGCAGCGATTCCAGGTTCAAGAAGAGCGCGAGGAAGATCAAACATGACATGGGAGAAATCAGACTTCAAGTAAATCAGTAAGACAGCATGACAGTAGAGATTGAAAAAAAATAATTGAACTTATACGGATATGTTATACGGATGCATCAATTCAATTTAATATGAAAAATTGCGAATGTTGCTAAATTCTTGCAGTTAAGGAATTACAAGAAAAGGACAAAATAATACTTCCTAGATTTAAGTAAACATGGCAAAATATGAAGTTCTATTATCGATGAAAATATGAAATTTCATAATCCTATTGATGTAGTATGTAGTTATTTCGTAAGAACATGTTTTATATTGGGACGTCCAGGATTTTTGCAATACAAGACCTGTCTTTTTAGTTTTGCATACAATCGTATGTATTAAACTTAAATCCAACGTTTCACCAAGATACGGCAAGTAACTGAAAAATGGAAGTCAGCCGCGCAATATCTTGTGTGCCAACTTATCAGGACCAGGAGGATCAAAGACAAAAGGCCGCTAGCATCATTTGGTGTCGAAAAACTTTTAGCTGGTTCAATAAGAGAAGCTCAAGAAATGTTTATGGTATCGTGCGTGGTGACGGATCATTGATTTATTCCTATGAACTTGAAACCACATATTAATCCGCGACGCGGCTATTTGACGATGAGAAGAACTCAACAAAAGTTATCCGTTCCAGAAGTATCGCGAAGAAAATGATCGCAATGATTGTCTCAATTTCGGATCATGTTACTTCAATTCGTTTAGAAAATCGTAGAACGGTTAATGCGCACTGATACACCACAATTTGCTTACCACAAGTGATTGCCGTGCTGAGAAACACCAACCCACAATGGCAAGTGATCCTCTCCCACGATAATGCGAGTTCGCGTAGAGCTCATAAGACGATCCAGGCTAAGGCTCATCCTATATTAATATTATTGCTATTGCTATTGTGATTGTTACTACTATTATCATTACCATTACTATTGTTGCTACTTGGCTTTGGCAACTGAGATGCAAGCCATTGATCTCAGTTTCTCATAACCTACTCTAAATGTATTCTTTAATATTAACAATTGCTTATATGCATGGAATTGCACAGAAGCATGCTATGTTCATTAGCAGTTTCGGCAGTAACCGTAACATACAAATTCAAAAACAAACGTGGAAAATAATGTTAAACTCCGACGTGTATATAGTTTTGTTTAATTAATTTCACGCTATCAGCTGTAAACATTACTTTACTCTTCTAAACGCTTATCTGAAACTATAATATTCTTACATAATACACATAGCTCATTTACACCGGAAATTCTGGTCTATTCTCCTTCTTCGGGAGCTTACTTTTTTCATGATTCGCAAAGAATTTTATTCTAGCGGAATTCACTTTCATTACTTACAGTTTTAGCATTGCAGTACGAAATTAATTTCCTTTATTTTCCTTAAATTTTGTAAAAGAGCGCAATTTCGCAAATATCCAACCCGCAAGAGAACAAAAAGCTATTGTTTCGCGCAATCGCTTTTGTCAACAACAAAAAGGATTTTTTTGCAGGCAATATTCAGCAATGAGTGAGACGGGGCCCTCGAAAATAGAAGAAAAAAAAACGCTGTATAGAGGTTTGTACAAGTGAAAGTGTGTACCTATAGCCCAGCAATAGATATGTGTTTTAACGCAAAAAAATGAACGAAACTCAACATAAAAACAATATTTTTCTATCGGACCGGCATAATCTTAATGAAACCGCAAACGAATCAATTACATCGGCTGTTTGGGCAAGGAGATAGAACTAAAAAAAATTAAAATCGGATGTTCGTTCATTCAATCGACGTTTTAACCGTATAAAAGGGAAACACAATGGAATGCGCTACATTTTAATTTTTTTACTAGGAAAAAGTAAAAGCGAACAATGTTGGACGTGTGTAACGAGAAAAATAGCGAAAACCGTAAAACAAGTGAAGAAAAAAGCTATTCGTTTAAAACGAAAGGTAACAATTCCATCGGTTTTAATCAAGGTGCGTGCTGTGTTAGAGACCCGTCTGCTAAACACAACCTACAGTGCATAAATACAATATGTACTCGCACGAAGGAATACATTTTTATAGCTACACAACAACTGAGATGAAAGAAATGCAATTTTTGCTGCAACTCAGTTGTCGACGAAATCACAGCTAGAAAAATTTAGATGTTCAGCGAGCTTTGTCACAATATTCATATACACCATGCTATTGTGTAGCGCGTAGGTACATATGTATTAATATGTATTCCTGGTAAATTCACATCTGTGCGAAGATTGCAGGAAACTTGTAATGCAGGTGAATTACGAAATTGTTTTTTTTTATTTGTTGGTTTATTGAATAGTCTCTGACAAAAATACGTACAGGGGTCTTCACTTCACTTATGTAACATGTTTCCGTTACTTTTGCAGATGCAAAGAAAATGTTCAAACAAAAATTGTAGTGCTTTACGTCTACTGGATAAAACTTAACTACCAGAACTGCATATGGAGGACATACCCAACAAAATATAGTTTTGTTTTTTTCTTAAATTAACATCTTCCTTTTTTTTTGAATAGCCAAATTCCAAATATATATTACATAAGACTGTTTTAAGTAATTAGTAACTTCTTTTAGGGACTGGTGGCGCAGTATCTAACGCGTTGTGCTAGCAGTCTCGGCGTGCCGAATTCGAATCTGAGCTCGTCACTCTCAGAGTAAGTTTTTCCATAGTTTTCCTTGCTCCAAATTTGGCAAATGCTTAGGGTAATAATTTATGACCGGCCGATGGCCTCTGTACTACTCTCGGAACCACGCTGATGACGCCGGGTAGGCAGGAACATATTCGTGGGTATTGTAGTTTTTCTCTCCTTGTATTGCGTTTGCCGTGAATAATTCCATCAATACCATTAGGAAGCTATTTTAGCATTATTTTTTTGGTTATTGTTTCTAGGCATTTTCTGATGTGTTCTGTCATATACATCATGGTAAGTAAGCCTGTACTACGAGTAAGCATTACTTGCGCCGCCATCTCGTCGTTAAGCAGTTCGAGAGATGCTCGAAGGATTTACAAAGCAGGAACATAATTATGTCGCTGCTTTGTAAATGACAGGTATGTGTTTCTTGACACTAGAGGCCGCCAAGAAATGTCTAGTTTGTCATTTTGAAATGTGGCATTAATTGTAAGGCAACAGCGACACAAGGTAGAGTTAAAAATACTCTCGGAACTACGCTGATCACGCCGGGTAGGCAGAAACATGTCCGTAGGTAGGTGTATTTTTTCTTGCCGGGAATAATTCGATCAATGCCAGAAGGAAGCTACTTTGGCACTATTTTGTTTTTTACCCTTATACTATAAAAAGTTTTGTTAATATTATCCTATCACTAGTTTTTCCTTTCCATTACTGATTATAGTCGGGAGTGTAAATTTTCAAGCTTATTTTAGCTATTCGCTATTCGCTCCTACATCCATAGTGATCTAGATAAAATTTGGTGACCTTCTTTTCTTCCTCTACATATACATAGGGCGGTAGATAAATAACCCTGAACAACCTGAAGATGAGGTAGTGAAGAAACTCAGTTAATTGCTTCTACAATTATTTTTTCTAATGATTCATCAATTCTTAGAATATCCATTGATAACGGAAGAAGAAAAACTAAACAAATCTTCTACTCTCCAAATGTATATTTATTAATTTCATTATATTATTTCCATACAGGCAAGAAAAGAACGATGTCGCAAATACGAAACAATTTCATGATAAAAGACATTTTATATGAAGCAAGACATAATTTATGTTTCTCTAACTCCGGTACGAAATGAGGGTGGCAACCGGCATAATAAGCCTAAAAATATATGCGAAGAAGGGAAAAAGCCTACCACAGAAGGAAACGCTAATATGCAAAAATAATTTTTCTTTAGCGGAAAAGTTATTAAGCTGACAACTCAAGGTTTTCTTACATTTACAAAGCACGTTATACTCACACATAGCTCGGCTAAATATTTTTCATATGTTGCGAAATCTAAGAAAGTCAAATGAAAATATCTACAATTATTTTAGCTGTTAAATATCAAGCAAGTCCTAAATTATTCAATAGTACAGAGTAGGAGTTTATTATTACGGATTACACAGTTCATGTTCTGTTTTGCGTTAGGTTTGGTATGTATGACTTCAAATCCGCGTGGTAACTTACGTAATTAAATGCATATTTTTTCTCGTTCATTATTTATTTGTAGCGCATGCACACTGAGAAAATTAATTTAGTAAATTGTGTTTGTTGACTTCGTTTTGTTAAAGCAAGAAGAAATATTCTTTTAACTCATTTTATTTTTTTAGTGTGGTAACGGCCCAATGGGTAAAGTGTTCATGGCCTTGTTTCTACCACCCCCTCGCCGCAAGTGGTGAAGCGCAGTTAATTGCGCACCAACTGGGAATGGTAACTGAGGGGTATATCGGGACACTAAGAGAATTTAATCCTAGCGGGACTTGAACACACAGCGCCTATCTCTGCCCAGTCAAGCACAGGTACTCTTACTACTGGGTCACCGTGCCGTTTAATAAATCCGTTCTATATATCAATAAATCCGCTTATTGTATATAATGTAAATACGAAAGTATGTGTTTATGGATTTAATAAATTTATTAAAAAGAAAAGCTCGTTCCTTAAACCAATTTTATTAAAATAAATACAACAAATATAAATCTTTATTAAAATATTTTCAATATTTACATACAACTACTACAACTAATTACTGCATCAATGTAATCCTTAAAGAGCACGTACTTAATGCATTGCAGTTGCTACTAGTTTATGTTCTAATTAATAACATACCAACAATATAAGCTACAGGAATTCATCGAATGTAATTGGCGCAGTACTTTCCATCACGTTTTTCATATTTTTTGTCTAGAGCGTTATGATCAAATGTTTTTGGAAATAAATTGTAGCTTTGCTTCCGTTTTTCATTAAGTAAATGGTATTTCATTAAGTAAATGGTAATAATCAATTTGATCTCCATGACGGTCGTAGGCGTAGCTACATCCTTACCTTTATCGTCAGTACCCGGACTGGCGCTTTTCTTGGGCAAATAAGTATTGTTGAAATTTCTTAAACTAAGAACATCTGTTCTCTTTACTTTTTGTCTTCTAACATCAAAAGCAATAAAATAAGAAACAAAGATAATTCCATTATAAAAGATAAACAGATATTTCTGTGGCATTCTCGAAAGATCTGCAATAAGTCTATGTGGTGCGTCCAACCTAGTGTGTGGGTACAAGTTCGTAAACGGGCAGAAAATCCAAATGATTTTAGCTTTTGAAGAAGCACACAACGATAATTTGATAGAACGCCGTTTGGCCCTTTTCAGCCAAAGCTTCACACACAAACTGTGAAAAGCAGACAAGGTTTGTCGGCCTTTTAGGCCACATTTTGGGAGAATTTACTTATAATTAGTTACCATAAACAGCGTTACTCTAACCAATGAAAGTTATATACTCGACAGAAAATGAACGGTATTATGCGCTGTTGCTGAACGATTAATCGCACTCCGTCTAACTTTGAGTAAATAATTTAATTGCAACGCCTGTGCTGCTACGAAACTAATTCTGTACATACTCAGATATAACACGTTCGATTTGTACAATAAGAATCGGTTGTTCTATTTGCGAAATCCGAGAGATTATGTCCGAATAAATTTAATTGAGATCGACAACGCTGTTAGCAGTGTAATTGACCGCATCAAGAACGTACTTGAAAGTTAAGGATAAGCTCCTATAAATGTACAATGGCGAAATAATTAGGTTTGTTGAAGATTTGAATAAGTACGATGTTTTTTACCCTTAGTTAGTCCGCTGGTTTCTCCGTATAGATTCGACGCGAATTTTAAGAATTCAACTTAAGTAAATAAGATGTTGATGGCATTTTTTCAGGTAATTTAGGGTTTCAAAAAGTACAATCTTCGATCCAGAAAATTAATATTTGTTATTCTTCTGAAATAATTTAATTTGAAGTGATTTTTCAATTTTATTAATTCTTCTCATTAGTTAATGGTACAATTATTCTTGTCAGTGAAGGTAAAGATATAAATGTCTTTATATATAATTTTTCTTTTCGAAATATAATTTATATAGGCTGAGCGCAATTGCACTCAGTAAATCAATCAAAACTTCATTTCCCATGGTAAGTCTTAATTAACTTATTCCTAACCGTTCATAAATATTAATGGTGCGTATCACGAAAAAGTAACGTAAGTAAATTTATTTCATAAAGATATTAGCTGGAAAATATTATTCGAAAAATTGAAAGACTTTGAGTTGTATTAAACTAAGGTTCTCAATATCTTTCACCAACTTAGATATAAAGCTGCCTTCAATTAGAGTAGTGTGAAATTAGTGTAAAAAATCAGTGCCAAATTAGTACAATATTTCTAACTAATTTGACAACTGACACCAATAATTTCCCTTGCCTAACGTAACCAAAAGTTACCGGTTCTTCTACTGTAATGTACGGAATTACATAGGAACACTATACGGTCAGTTTCTGTAGTAATTGTGACGTAAAGGCAGTATCAAAGTTTTACGTTTGTATAATTTTGCACTACACTGATTCTTAATTCTGCACTATAACACCAACAGTCGTATTAATTTACATTGTGTAAACCTCTGCATTACACTTTAATTCTTGCACGCCATTTTACAATTGTCGGGATTTCGTGGAAAAGAAAAAGTGTTATCTGCAATTTGTTCATCCAACACCTAAATCGACCCTTGCAACGTTTTCGTGTTCACACCATCCGCCAGGTAAAAGTTCTAAGTATAAAAATATATAGAGAAGATCCAATTCTATGAGAGGATAATCAAAGGCCTCAAGATATTTTTTCTTTGTCGATTTCGATTTTTGTTAATCCATAAAAAGACAAATTCTTGTCTCTTGTGTCTTGTTCTCTAGCAAAACTCAAACAACAACTGAATTCCAGTTACAAACGTACTGCATAACAGGCTGCACCCATCAAGTATCAAAATACGGTTCGATATAGTAAGTTTCAGCAAAAAGAACAATTTGAAACATTGAAATATTTCATCAAATTCGAATGACATTAGATATTATGATGTACACCTTTCTTGAGCTTATTATCAATTTATTAAAATTGTTATTGTTTATTAGAATACGTACGTATCTATTTAACATTGAACCTGTTCAAATTTGCACAATGAATACCAATGAAGCTATAACAATTTCGTACTCGCTTGTTTGGAAACCGTTCAGTATTACCAACATTTTGCATGATAATTCTAGCTCCTAAAAATAACAAAAACATATTGCTCATAATGATTGCGAGAGCGAACAAATATACCGGGAAAGTGACGCAAATTACAGAGAAGCTAATTTTGACTGGATCTATCAATTACAGGCTCACAAAAGAAACCTGAGCAGATAAAATATTCAGACCAATCGGAACGCATAGAGTACAATCAATGCGACAGAATTGTGTTGTACTAAAACACGAAGATTAATAGGTCTACGTTAGTACGGTCTGGTTTAAGGCAATTTACGTTCCTTTAGTATGTCGAAATAGGTAATTACGGCGACCGTGATAAACTCGGCTTCTATAAAATCTCCAAAATATCGCGAGTATTTCAAGCCGGCAGATTTCTTTGTTCGCCGAGAAAAAATCAGTAACATACACTCGTCAAACGCACATAAGATCCCAACTAGTAGAAGCCCGCCGGATATATTGGCCGCTACATGACCTCAGAGTGGGACAAACCGAGATGCCTAACCCTCTTACCGTGCCACGGTCGACCGGTAAGCGGGTCCATCGTCGCTTTTTCATCTCTATTTCTCGAAAGCAGCATCGCGACCGGAATGAAACGAGCGGCACCAATGAGGAGAGAAGAGGACGAGGCGACATCTTCTGAAAGCGCGCTGCAATCGCAGAAGGATGGGGAAGGGAGGAGGAAGCAGATTCTCGAAATGAGTCCTCATTACCTTGACTAGAATGTCTGGATTTAAGAAATCGTCCGGTGTCTTATTACCGTTGATGTAGAAGACGCCCAAAAATATTTTGTTGAATATTTCCTTTGTTTGTCTTCGACTACACAACATCTCGCAACCACGCACGCCGATTTTTTTTTTAGTTGAGTTGTCAGAGTACGAGCAAAACAAACAATTTCGTTTTCATCGCCTTACCACGGTTGATTGTTTAGCACAGATAAATTCAGATCTAGAAATTCGCGTCAAACTAGAACTTGTTTTGGCATGCTTGCAGATTGTTTCTTTTTGCATCATATTTTATTGTCATACTAACCGGGTCACTACACATTTACTTGAAATACATAGTAATAATTAAATGGAAATAATAAATGAAATGAACTACATACTGCTGCAGTTACTATCGTTTCTGTAACAGCATCAATATGCATAAAATAATGCTAATAAGGTAATGTCGGGAGAGATAGCGCAGTTGTCTCAAAAATCTGTTTTTTGCAGAGGTTAAAAGATCAATTTGTACCTCACAAACCTCCAGGAAATATTCTTCTCCATTTTCTCCATTTTCCGGGACGGGTATTCTACCATTTAATCCAGAGGCCATTCCCAGTTATGCCTTTCTAAATCGAGAGGCTCCGTAAAGCTTCTTCTTCCCCTATTAATGTAGTGTAATGCTTTTCATGGGGGAAAATAGAGAAAATTTCAAAATTTTTCGGAAATTATTTAGATAAAATTTAGGGCTGTAAAATGCAGGAGTGTCCCTAAAACACCCTATCGGCAATTTAAAATTGATAACTGAGATGTAGAAATGTAAGTGACAACTAACCTAATTATCGAAATTCCGCTTCATAAACGCTATGTTTATGTGTTTCAGTCGAACCTCAGCATCTCATAACATATATAAGTAACTACAGACGAATCAGTACCAAATTTTTAAATTTATTTTCATATCGCCAAGCATTCATTTTACTTTGCCTGAAGTCCTTGATATATTCGCCCACGTCTTTCACCGAATCTCATTCGTATTTTTCCTACCTAAATTAAAAAAGCACTTCCCTCTATTGATAGATCGGAGGTAATTTTGATTTACGGAAAAGCTCTTGAAGAAATAAGTAACCAACTTGAAACATCGCCATAAATCCTTCTCAATAATGATATAAGTCGAGGTAATATTTTTAAATGAAAATATACAAGCTTTTGAAAGAAACCGTGGATGAAACTCCTTTAACGTGACAAAACTACTACTATTAAAAAATGCAAATCACAGTTGCCAACTTTAACTAGAGAGAACTACAGCAAGTAGTACTGTTCGCAAAAGCAATTCTCATTAGAATAAACAATGCGAACCGTAATTCATAACAACTTGAAGTAAACTTTATTCTCGAGGGGTGCATTGCAACTGTAATAATTTAAATAAGCGATACAAACCTAAGTTCACTTGGAGAAAAATAAAACAGTGGAAATGGTTGTAACTCGTTAAAAAAACTTTTAATCTGCGTATACATTTACTTTGTAACTCGACAAGAGTGCACAATACCTTTTTCAAAGATTTGCAGTATTAAATTTTGCGGGCATTTATTGCAGAAATAAAAAAGCTTTCGCTTTACTGGTTCTTGGATGAGTTAGCGTTGTATAGAAGGTTATATGCTACTTAATTTATAGATGAATAATTAAAAATGTTGGGCACAGGGCTGAAGCTTTTTTAATTTCGAATATTAAATATTTGATTATAAGACTTATCAATCCTTAAGCTTTATAACGCATCAGATTAATTTTTGAACTGCTCAAATCGTAGTTGCAAAACATTGAGCATATAACTGTATTCGCATTACCACTGGGATCCTGACTGGACATTGCCGGCGAAAGAACTGTTGCTGACAACCTATTCGAACATATAGCAATCTAATCGAGTAAAATTTGTTCGAATACGAAATAAATAGACAGCCGATTGAATAACTCTGGTCCTACAAAATTAATCCTCCATAACGCGTGTGTTATTCCAATTAACACTGTTGTTTCA
This sequence comes from Marronus borbonicus, assembly GCA_902655005.2. Taxonomy (NCBI): domain Eukaryota; kingdom Metazoa; phylum Arthropoda; class Insecta; order Coleoptera; family Scarabaeidae; genus Marronus; species Marronus borbonicus. The sequence continues at coordinate 10,264,476 of LR737386.1, forward strand.
TAAAGTACAAACACAAATCGTTAAAGTTTGAATTTCCCGTTATTATAAATTTTGCCTAACAATATCAGCGTTATAGGTGATCTCAGTAAACAATAGAGAATACAAGTAAATAAAAAACTGGTTAAAAATTGGTTTCCAAATTAATCCAAAATGGCGTCTAAGTTCGTCACATTAAGGAAGCTATTGATTGATTTTTTTTTAGCTCGAAAGCTGTTTCTGCCGATTCTATACGCTATAGTAATTAAAAGAACTACATTCTCGCGTTATTAACGCAGAAAGCATTAAACGATCAAGATAAGCGTTCCATGCCGTCCCTTATCAGGAAAATCGAATGAATTCCTCTTCACGTCGAAATTATTCCGGTGCAGCACTATAATTCCGTTGCATTCCGGGTTATTACCCTTCCTGGCAATTACGGTGACGCAATAATTTCCCTAGTTAAAACCGTATTATCATGTTTTGTTTCTGGGAATGGCTATTAATTTGCACTTATATTAGTTCCGCCTTTGTATATTCAGTCGCAGAGCAGTTGTACAATTGGCATGTTACAATAGGCTGTCATTATATTATCTTTCAAAGGACACGTTCGGGATCTGTTATGAGCCGGACAGAGTATCTGGTTATCTGGTTAGGGAGATCCTGGTATTTTGTAAGCTTGTAGCTCCAACGGTATTACCATAAGCTGGTTGTGCATAGTTGACGGCTGTAGAATTTTAAGCGATTTGATAACCGCTCGTAGTAAGTGTAAAATACGATGAATTTCCTCGTAAACACCAATCCCATTCTCTTATTTATTCGGTCAATTTAATACGACAATAATTTACATCGTGTCGCGCTGTTCCCCCTTTCATCCAAGACAATCGGCCGGTCTTTTCTCGGACTAACTGTATCAAGAGCACAGAGAACCTTCTTCGTGGTCGATGGCATAATTTCTTTGCTGGTTTTAGTAAATTTTGTTTCAGTTGGTAATTCACTATTTCACTTTAATGAATTGGTAAGAATTTTTTGTGCTTAAAGCTGGCGATTTTCTTTGTTTTCACATGTGAGTAATGTTTGTATTTTTTTGCTCTTTCATCCCAGTTATCTATATTATCAAACCGTAACGATTCTAATATGCTGTAGCCGTGCAGTCATACACACTGCCTTTTTCGTCGTTGTTAATAACGTAAATTGATTGGTCATTCGTCTTCTCCTTCTCCTCGCGGTATTCGAGAACACCATTCGCCTCGTGTTCCATACTGAAATTACTGTTTACGCTAACATTGTTGTCTTCAACTTCAAGGATTTACAACTTCTTCATCACGGACAATCTTATTCCATAAGGTGTGTAATCGCGTCTGCTCGTTTCCATAGGACACAATTCTCAAATAAGCCTATTTACAATTTTTATTTATTATTTGTTATATTTCCCACTCACTAAATACTACCTTCTGGCGTTTACAACAAAAGAAAATCTTTACAACTAATAAATCTGTCTCCTTCGACACGTGTTCGATAATATTATCTACGAGAATTAAACCTGGACATATTTTGAATCGAAAACTAAATTGAATGTATTACTCCGTACATCTGAAACCAGCTATTAAATAAAACTTTGATGCCCTACAAATGTTTATATTTTCATACTATGGCGTGAATTTTAAACGTAGAAAGTTTGTTTTAAATCTGATCTAAAATATATCGTATAACGCAAGTATTATATTGAGATATCTGCAAAGCTCACAGTAAGTTTTCAAATTCGTATTCAAGTTGATTTTATACAATTAAAGAATGTCAACTGCCTAATAGGACTGTAAGTGTTCAATTCTAGAAACAAGTACAACAGAAAGAAAATAATAATTATCTCAATTATTTCCAGAATGTACTTGGGAGACAAATATGGCATATCCCTACAATAGTAATACTTCGTATTCTTCAGGATATTCTTTGTTTCTAGATTGTTAACACGGTCACACGCCATCCCTTGAACCATGAATTTTATTACGCATACCACTTTATCGTTGTAACTGTTGTGTTCTTATCTTTTCCTTTCGTTCTTTATGTGTCATTAGTAGTAAATGAGAGAAGACTATTAGTGTCCGTAATAACAATAATTTGTGGTACGTTGATGATACATTACAAAGGACACTCAGCTGTGCTTACCGAAGTGAAAACACACGGAACCACCGCGTAAAGTTTAGATTTCAATAGAATCGGTTCGGTAAACTAACTTCGTTAAATGTTTATGAATAGGAAAGCCGTTTGATTAATGCATCGTCCGCCAATGGTTCAAATACTCGACATACAGTACATGAAAGGGTTGCTGTTAGTTGTTACACAGATTACGTTATAATTGGTGTGGACAAGTTAGTATAAAGCACTCCACATATCTATACTAAATGGTAGTATACAGCCCTTGACAAATTGCAAAAGCTCAGTGTACACGTACATCATCTCAGAGATTTCTTAGTATTAAATATAAACTATGAAAACAATTCAATTGTTGGATGCAGGTCGCTTCTCGTTGTAATTATTAAGGCAGTGACATTTCTTGGGAGCATTATAAGGAGGATAAGATCTAAAAAAAGGTTGAAATAAAATTTTAGAGAGAGAGCGGTCTACCATTTCCATTCGCCGGATCGCCGCCCTACTAACTACGCCACCGAGTCTCTACAGAAACGAGTTCTTTTAGTACCTACATTCGCTTCTACAATAATAAAGAGCGCAAACGTTTTTGATATATTACTTTGAAATAAATTAAATAATACCTTATCTTGAATTGCCGAGAAATGTCCTAGCTCTATTGATACTTAAATAAGTGGACTGCATTTGTTAAAAGTTATAGGAGGACACTTGTTTTCGATAAAATTTGAAAAGAATCAAAAACATTTTTATTGGTTGCTTTTCATAAAAGAATTGTATACGTATACGTATGTATATAAGAAATGTATACGGTTGACATTAATAACAAATCATGTGGTGAAGCTGGATGTCTATCCGCGACCAAACAATTACGTAACTTTTTCATATGCCTCTTTTTCACCGTTCTATCTGGCTATCCGGAGCGTCAGATTGGACGCAAAAAGCTTTCTAATGTTCTCACACGAAGTGCCGCTGCCCTCAAACGGAAAAAGGGCGCTCGCCGAAAAAAAAGACAAAAGAAGTGGGTGCGACTGATTTTCCTTTGTTTTATTGTCTACAATACAAGGTATCCAATAAATTAGCGGTAACATATTACGCAAAAGGTTTACTCAACGCCATGTTCTCCACGTCCGATACCCAGTCACAGTGCCCCTTTACGTATTTAATAAATTATTAACGCATAAACGGCCAACATCGTGGATAAGGGACGTCACAGCTGTGTTCCGCCCGCAAATACATATACAACACATTCTGAACGGGAAAACAACTTTGTCGCCGATAACTGGGCGCGCGCTTACGCGGTGATGAATGGAAAAGCGCGGCGCCGACTTGCGGACAACTTGTGAAATTCTATATCGAAAAATTCGAAATGCCGAACGAATTCGTTCTGTACTTAACAGTTCTAACAAAGAGACTAGTTCGGAGGGAAAGGAAGGTAATTGTTGTCGATTAGAATGCACACGTGCCCGAACGAGTTATGCAACAATGAAATGCGAATGAATAATCCATTAGTGCGGCGCAGCGCCGTTTGTACGGTTGGAGAGTAGTTTTTAAAGACTCCTTGGCTGGTTGGTTGATTGGTTGGTCGGCAAAGCGTTATTACGAAATTGTGCAGTCGTTACAGAGACAAATAAAGAAAACGTTTGCCTATGCACTGTCGTGTCGTAAATTACAAAGCAAGATATTATGTAATGCATTGAAGTAGATGGTGAGTGATTGGCGTTTTGTTTAATCTAGAATCATACCGATGCGTTCGCGACATTTTGTAACTATTAGGGTTAACAAGATTATTCAGTGGAGATTAACACAATCTTATGGGGTAGGGCTACTAAGAATCTTTTTTTTCTGATTAATAACATTAAAGTCTCAAAAATCAAATAAAAAAAACGTTCCATAACCCGTAGAACTCCGAAAGAGGTAGTTATCGGAAGCTTTGCCGCTGCGTGTTTTGTTTCGTTTGTTTTTATTTTCTTTTGTCTTAACTCCATTCAACTCTTCACCAACAATCACGTATGCCCAACTTCAAGTGCAAATTATTTACTACTGATTGTCACTTGCATAGAGAAACTGGTGCATAAATATAGCGCCATAGATATGAGTAATTTTCTAATTTTTCGTTTCTACCGCCGCTCTTCTTAGTACCCATTTATGAAAACCTGTTTTTTTAGCTAGAACCCAAAGATAAATTTGTAGGTTTTCAATCACACCAAACTTAATTGTAAGATATTTAAATTCACATGCCGGGAACGGTAGTAAGTGAAATGGGAGGAATAATCGTGGAAAACTCGAAACGACAAATGGGCACCGCTGAAGAATTGTCTACTATTCAGCGTCAAAGCTACTAACTATTACCAAATACCAACTGAAAAGAAGATGTAGCTTGGATCTCTAATGTGAAATCATTTTGTAAGTTTTAACGATTGCCTAACCTAAAGATATGGAGCATTTTTATCTAGACACACATACTAAGTTAAGGCCCTCCTACTGCGATACGAACATAAAAACGACTTTAAAAATTTAGAACGTCCGCGTGATAAATTCTTACCATAGAGCGCGAACGGCACCGTAGTAACACTACACCCTTTATTGCGCATAAATCTCGGCTAATACGCCGTTATCTGGCGCGTTCATTTCACTCAGAAGTCGCTTTTTTCACGCGAGACAAAAAGAGAGAAAGCGGTACACACCTGCAATTGTGTGAGGCGCTTCCATGTCGTTTTTCAAGTTAATGCACACTGTACATCAGAGCCAGGGAACGGAGACCCGCTTTTAAACTGCCGTGTACATCCCGTCCAGGCGGGATGTAAGAGGAGAAATGTCACCGAGACCCCCGATATGTCGGCCGGATTTGTTGCTGTCTCCTTTTTTGTCTAGGCAAAGCCACCCTACCATGTCCGATAGGGAGGACGTTTTTTCCTGTTTTATTTAGTGACCGGCTTGGATACGGATTATACCCTCTGTTAAAGGATGAATAGTGGTCCCTTAAAATAGATAAAATATTCTATCGTATAGATGAAAAGTTTGTTCTATCGAAAGAGTAACTTCCAACAAGGTTCCCTCTGCACATCTGTTCATTTTAAGAAGCCCAGATTATTGCATTCTTGGTATTGTACGTATAAGCGCTAAGAATGCAATAATCTGAGCTTCTTAAAATGAATGGATAATAATTTAATTTAATTCTGCAATTGCAATTATATATACGCATTTAATTGTTGCCAATTACTTAACAAAAAAAATATGTTTAATAAATGATATTCAATTTCTTAACTGCAAACGGTTTGTTTTGAATTCGAGGAACGGAATAGTTAAATTTCTTTTTCTTCTTCAAATACAAACAAAATATTTATCTTGTTCGAAATAACCGCGCATCGTTTTCTGATGGCAGTATTCACTTAAGTCGATTGCAAAGTTTCGTGCCACCAGAAATTGAAATTATGCAAATGAAGTATATACCCGTTTAATTAATTTATACCGTCTGTGCTTAGTAAAAAGTTTGCGCTGGCCGCTGTAGCGCTACCGGTTTACCAATTGAGTTTATTTTCGAACTATGGTACAAATATACGTCCTAGTTAATATTTAAATAGGAAGGAAGCACAAGGGAGTCAAGCCACGTTTTAAAATAAGGTTTCTTTGCTCGTCTAAAAAAAAAGTATAACGATTTAATTTAAATAAATTAAAATTAAAATATGTAATAATGTAAAAAGTGTGGATAACATGAATATAACATTAAACGTAATTTAAAACTTGTCGAGGTTTTTCTGAAAAATACTTAATTATATCCTCTTTTAATCATTCCACTCTTTTTATGCTAATGTTGTGCTATACGTAGGAGAAACTGAAATAAAGTTTACCAAGGGTCGAATGCTTAATACATCATTTCGAAAAAGGTTCAAGTTATAACATACTTATATAGATCAGATCGCTGACAGCGACGCCAGTCTCATTAATTTACTGTCACGCCTCGTATATTAACGACGGAAAAACTTAACAGTGGTAATAGCAGCAGTTAATGGGAAATTAGGACGTTGTGTGTACGGGAAATAAGTAGTCATCCTGGAACGAAAAGGATATTCTTGCGCTGTATAGCTTAGAAACCGATAAAAGGGAGACCTTTATTTCGAGATCGGCTGCAGTCTTCATTATTGCTCTTCATTCTCTACCGTTGTTCTAACATGTACAGCCAGTACTCCCGTTGCACTTAACATTACTTTAATTAAACATGGTAACAAAGGATACGTCCGTTAAAGAAGTACGCAAAATTTATTTGATTCCCGCCTGACTGGATGCCCGCACCATCCGTATATGTTATTGTTGGTACACACACTTATAAGAATCGCCATTAAAACTTATAGGAAATTTTAGAAAAACCACCATCCAACCAAAATATATTTACAAAAGTAGGAAATGATTACACAAGTAATCTGTTTCTTTTCTGGAAAGCCGATTGCGTTTTCCCAAGTCTTCTGGGAAAAATCTAGTTATTTGCCTTGAAGTTACTTTAGAATAAACACTCATAATTTGCTCAGGTACCATTCCTCTGACGATGACTTCTTCTTAAACCTCTAGTTTCATTTCAAGAGAAGGTACTAACTGCTGTACTTTGGCCATCATCACATTTAAATAACAATGAATCTTTATTAGTTTGCAAGAGTATATCAAAAATGGCAGCATCCGATGTAACTATCGAAGACATCTATTTATAGGACTTATTGGATTAATATATAAAACGAGCACAGCTTTAAAACAAACTATTAGGAGCTTCAATTTCTTCTTGTGAATACATTTTCTAAGTAGGTTGATTGACCTATATTTTAAACACTGTGCAGACACGTACAGGCAATTTACACCAAAGAACACCTTTGTCTGCAGATCCTCCGTTATACGAAAGGGTGATAAAACGCTATAAACAATTTTCTCCTACGTGACAGTATTGATGATACATGGCAAAAAAGTGCGAAAACATCCTCGACTGCCCTATTTTTTCTTCTCATACCCCACTTTCGGCTTGCTCAGTTTCCTCTCTCGTTCTTGAGGTCGCTTCAAGGTACCTTTACCCGTAATGACATCATCCATCAATTTGATAAATTACCCGGCTCACTAGATGCGACCATACGCACCGAGCTTGCCGGCTGAACATTTTGTCACCCTCGACACTACATCTAATTCACCTACTCTGTTTCGACGACTTACTGGAAAATTATTTCCTGTTTTCGCACCTTTTTATCTCGAGTGAGTAGATCCCTTTTCGGATTAAACGTCATCAACGATAAGACGGAAATAATTAATTCTATTGCCATGAAATTTATTCGCAACGTGATTTAGTACCTAATGAAGTAAAATCTAGGAGGTGTTATACATATAATACACGCTCTGTGAGATTTTGCGAGTTACTGCTTTTCGATCGTGTCAACAAATTTTCGCGCATGATACTAGTCATAACGGATAGAAGATTAGGGAAACCGTTTATACCGCCCCAATGCTATAATATACGCCAAAGCTAAGATTTGTTACAGTAAGTGGTTACGCTAAGTAGAATTACGTGTCTACTGTTGTAATTTAAACGCTTTCCGAGCAAGCGGCCTAGACGTGAGTATAGTTAAAGCAAAGTGGAAAGATTACACGGTATCTTACGGCACGCATGCGAAACTCCAATATTCGCTCGCAGCTTCAAGATGCTTTTATATGATATACATTATCGCCTCATCGTATGTTGTTGCCAGACACGGCTTCGCATTGTTCTCTACACTATGTATAGGGAACGAGGTATGCCCAAATTGCATGCTGTGGCGGTGAGACGTAGAACGCCATGCCTTGTCATGCCACTCTGCGCGAATATCTATACCACGGTTAAACGATGGTGGATGCTTTCAGTAGAATTTCAACGTCAACTCTACCCGCCTATCACCCAGCTCTAAATGGTTCATGTAACAGGAATGCGCATCTGCATGTATGTACACTAAACTTAAAAGGGACCTGTTTACGAGAGCAAAACTACACACACACTTAATTTCTAACAGTAAACTGTTTAGACGTTGTGTCCCACGTCTAACCAATATTTAATTTGCACAGTAGCATCCCTTTCTACTTGGCTTTCATACTCCGTAACATCGTAATTGTTATATAATATATTCACGCGCGGTAACGTAATTTGTTTGTGTTTTACGGATGCCTCTTGGACAAGCGTTTAGAACTCTGATGTATGCTTCTGTTCGTCTTTAACACGTCCACTATTAGCCATAAATCCCGTTGATTCCCTTGCAGACCGAAGCTGTACTTTTAGAACTAAATATGGAATTTTTGAGCGATTTTTGTACAGATGCTTTGTATTTGGGAGTTAGACTAGGCACTTGAACCACTATATGTTATGACCTTAAAAATATTAGAGACTAGGGACCACTTTAGCGCTACTTGCTTTGTTGAATTACCTTTTCTGTTTCGTCCTAAATTATTAGTTTTGGCTTTTTGGGACAGTAACTACTCAGTAAGACTCTCAATGGCATAAAAGTTATCCATATACAGAGTGCGACACTGTCCTAAATAATCTTGTATTAACTTCCTTACTACACAGTATGAATGTGTTGAAGTGTCCCTTTTCTTACATATACAATTTAAAATGAATCTATTATGTCCCCTGTTGCGTATATATTGGCGAAGAACTAGCCTTCCGCGAAATAGAATCACCACTTAATTAATTGCTAAATGTTATCCTAGGTAGCGTGTTTTCTATGTTTTCAGTAATCTTGTCAAGTATAGGATATAACTATCGTTTGTGCTAACATTTTCATGCTTTATCAGTTTTAACATTCGCAAGATTCTTGTGAAGCGATCGTATTAACAAATGTAAGATGGATAATACAGTGGATTTTGTAACGAGACGCCCCTGTCCAGTATTATATTTCATGTACATATATGTACTGGTATCAAACAGAATTGATTTCCAGTATCCGTCTATTTGTTACCAGAAATACCGTGGATTGCCTTGTCAACATATTCAATTTTTCGTCTTTTTTCATCTTTTACTTTAGCGTCGGAAAACCTTCGTCAGCAATAGAACTATCACTGGAAAATGCATTGTTACTTAAGTCACTGTTACCGTCAATATCGGAAAGATATTTATGTGCTCCTTTCTCAAGTTTAGTACCGATTAAAGGGCGTCTGTACTGAAAGTCTGAGTTTTCCCTTTTGTTTCCGAATCGCTCTATAAAATAATTGATTTATCATTCATGAACGCAACACACAGACTTAGTATTTATATTTCGCAGTACAAACTTTTTCGGTAAATTAATACCACTTTTCCGGACATACACGCTATAACCTTAAATTTCAAACCTCTACATTCTACACGATCATTACTTAGCAAAATACACCATTCATAAACCAAAGAACTATTAGTGAACGACAAAGGCCACTAGAAGGTAACGAACGTGTTATAACAACGCAAAACAACTAGAAACAAAGAGTTGAAAAGTTATACGTACTCTATATATAACTCACATTTAATCTTGTAATTTGGCGTTTATCGCGCTCTCTCGTAGGGCGCTTAATCCAGGTAATAGTGCACATTTATTTCTATTCTGTAATATATAGGGTCTGCCGTTTAACTTCACCGCTGACTGTTATCGGTGCATATGTGTAGCCCTGAAATGTACACGTTCTCTCGTGTTTAGTGGGTAAAGTTACTTTAAATGTGAAAATCGGAAATCGAAAGGATGTGCTGTTGAGATGAGTTATAGTTCAGTCTTCACAGAATTACTCTTGGCTATGGCTATACTCACATAAATACCACTTTTCATGTATTTAATCGACTAGTTCTTTTATATGGTGGTTCTAATTGAATGGCTAAATGGCGTAAACTGGTGCTTACGATATTATTTTTATATACACTTTTTTATGGGGTCGCAGGATGTAGGTGTCGGCGTTTCCATCAGATTTTCCATAAAAAAATACCTCGTAAATATGTAAGCATATATGTATGTATAAATGGAAACAGGTGGCGTTGTATTATATATTCGAAAATTTTGATGGGTAAACATATTGTACCACAGGATTACGGGTCAATTAACAAGACAGCGCAGGGAGTAAAGAGCGGTGTTATTCCAGGCTAAGATCGCATGAACGCTCTCCGAAATAGGCGCTACGTCGATATGCGGAACGATGATGGAATGGGGATGTAAAGGTCGTCAATATATCGAATCGCTCTCTTCCGAGTTCGTCGCTTGTGTATTGCCGATGCTGCTTCGTTTAAGCAGAATCCTGTAATGTCAGTCGTACGCGGTGTTGGCAAATTATTTGCCTTAGTAGGTACGTTTCGGTGTAGCTACACGTTTGAGACGTGTCTCATAGATAATTCCGGATATTGCGAATGATTAACTGTTAGCTTTACTGAGAAGGAAACGTACTGTTGACGTTTATACTAAATATGCTGTCAGGTTCCTCTCGAACGAAACGGTGGAAAATAATATCCCAGATGTTTTACTGTGAAATATGATCGAAATTATGAAGACTGAAAATCGAAAACTCATTAACCAAATTATTTATTACATTTAAGAATAATTTAATTATTGTTATTAATATCTGCTGTAGAGAAAACAATCGCTATCGCGATTAAATAAAAAAGTAAGGTAACGCTAATTAAAGTTCTGACTTTGAGTCCAATTGTCATCCAGGTAATTCGGTTTGCCTGTGTCTTCAATTTTAAAGTATTTATCATTTGAATTTTAATTGTAATTAGAAGTTGGAGTCACGTGTGGTAGACCGAAAAAGCCGAGTCCCAGTAAGGAAGAAATAAACATAGTGTTTCGTTAAAAGTTCATTTATCGAACTTAAATTGCCATTCGGCATTAACTATTCTTCGATCCGCTAAACCAATGCTTGCCACATGCTCAGTACACTGAAATAACCAATCATTTTCTTGGAAGCGTTTCATGAACGAGCAGCGTTTAATGGATTCGGTTCATCTTAGAACACCCAAACAGTTGATTGTTGCTTGGTTCTTAGCTTGTTCGAATATATCCATTTATAAGTTCCCTCTTTCGAATATTTTAAGCATATTGTTACGCTAACTGACGCGGGTATTTTTTTGTGTCTGCATATTTTCACGCGAAATGTTCAAGCAATGCAATTCATATAACGCAGTTTACACAATGTAAGGTAATCATCCAATGTATTGCTGCCTTCCCCACATACTGAAGGATGTCTCTATCTCATGGTAAGTGACATGCCGATTCTCTTCGATCATGTCGCGCACAGCATCCATCTGTTTTGAAACAGCAACTGATTTTGGCCGATCATCACAAAATTCATCAGGGACCTCCACTGTACTAGGCCATTACCTAAAATCATAAAATATCATCCAAAGCACGTTCACGGATATATCGGTAAGACGCTGTCCTGGTATTGTTAATATTATCGCGATACCGATGAATGTCCTGCGCAAGAAACTAATCTTTACTCGAGAATATTTAATATGCGAGCTGTATGTTTATTTACAATCTTTGTTTAGGAAAATTGAATTATATCAATAATACGAAATGACATTGAATATTACAGAATATATCAAAGAGAAAAGCAAAAACAATAGTTAAAAAAAAATTATCAAACAACACAGAAAATAACTGCGGACAAGCGTTCTGGGTTTGCTAGTGTTCATCAGCGAGGAAAGGGTAAGACACAACCTTGGAATAATTTGAGGACATACGGTAAAACACGGCAAAGGGCAACGCCACAACCAACTCTATTTACTCAGGACAATACATAAATCAACAAGAGCCCTCGAATAAAATGAATTGAATTTAAATATTACCTATTGTCAGGGATATAAGCAGCACAAGTTTAATTATTTTTCGCATACTGTGAGAGAAAATATTTATTAATACCCAACGTTTGCCATTCTATTCTATGGCAACATATCCAATGCTTGTATAGGATTCATATTTAATTGCAAATGAAATGAGGTTACCCTGAACAATATGGATAACAATAGTGTGCTATGTAATGATTTCATGGAATTTTTAATATCATCAACAAATATTAATGAGATAAATGGAGAATGGTTTTGTATATGCCTTCGTGATTACAAATACATATTAGCTATCGTAGCAAATAGAAAATAGCAAACCAGGCCTAATATACCTTGATTATTTGTCACTAGATGCGGACAACGTAGTTACGTTCTTTTTTAAATGTCTATGTACGAGAGTGATATGATAAATATATGTGTTAAGGAAGACAACTCAATTGTCTTGCATCTAATAAATATATTTCTCGTCATAGCGCTATCGGCAGGAATGTGTTGTACAAGCGAGAATAATGTAAAAAACTCGTATGTTCTTATGCAGTTTTTGCAGCAAAAAACTTGAATCTTAAATCTCTTTAGATTTTTCTTGGCCAATTAGTTGAGTCGCCACGTATGTGGCTGCATTGCCCAAATATGCCTGAAAAGCTAGTCTGGAGATAAGTAGGTTGAAATGCTTCCTTTTGACAATATTAATAGGCACATGCATATAATACCTAACGACGAAGGTGTGAAGGTGAACAAAGGTATTTTTTCTGTGAATACATCGTTTGTTCTGTCAGGAATAATGCTCGTTATTTTTTCGATAACTCGATGACGAAAGATCCTTTGTGCGAACAAATACGTAGTTCTATTTTAGTTTGACTAATTGCAAGAGGTTTGAATAATATCAAAATCAGAGATCAGGTCAAAATGTTAACCTTTAAGCAGAGTAAAAATTCGATTTGTGGCGTTTTCCAAATACCATTTTTTAAATACATGAAAATTTATACCATAATACATAACATATTTATGTACTATTCTTAATTGTTCCATCTTAACAGCAAACTAAATCTCTATTTTTCTACGCATATATATTGACAAGCGAACACAAATTACAACATTAAATAGTTAATAGATAACTAAACAGCTTAGCGTTTGCGGTTTTGTACATCGAGAGAAACTCACTTGACAAGTAGTATTCACAAACGAATCGAAATAGAGCAAGTGACGTTTATAGGTAGCTTAGAAGATTCGTTCAGAATGCATCTCGACACGAGTGCGCATCCTTTAGACAGGTTGAATCTACACATGAATATATACACGTACACATCGAGAAGACTTACGTATAAGGTATAGATTTCCAAGGCAGCCGTATTGTATTTGACGGCGTGATCGCTTCTGCATTCTCGTTTAGGCGAAAAGAGAATATTTTACGCTATCTTGTATTTTTCGTCGTTTTAGACGTAACGAGAACGTCTCGGATGTCAAAACGCTGTATACTGACGTGAACATGAAAATCCAACGTTGTTCCTTTCGGGAAATATAGGGAAATTGTATTGTAGCGCTTACCTATTACCTATTAAACAATAGAGTTTTCTAAGTGAATTTTATCTAATTGTAAAACACTTTAGTGTTCAAATGTCCAAATAGGTATAGGAATGGGAACTATTACATCATATACATACACACATAGATTTTATCGTTAAAAGAGTAGTCGCTTACTCAACGTAAGTATTAACGGAGAAAAGGGAATTGTGAAGATTGCGAAGGAATCAACGCGTTGAACTTGATAACTTGACAAAGTACTAAAACAACGAATACATTTACGCAAATAGGACACCTGAGCCAAGGTAGGACATTAAATTAATGATATCAAATGAAGGTGGTATGTGTACGTCGATTCAAAGTAGAAATGTCTTTCGGGTGTTGTCGCGTAGTTAATATTTTACTTGACGTTTCGCTGATCATGCTGTCAGCTTCTTCAGAAGATTTCTAAAGACTGGTTATCTCTTGCATCTCGTTTATATCCCATTTCTGTTCCGCTTTGTTGATCCATAACCGTTCCGCTTTGTTGATCCATAACCGTTCCGCTTTGCTGATGCATAACCGTTCTGTTCCGCTGTATCGCGTCGTTCGTAGTATGACGACTCCGTAGTGCTAACCTCCACGTGTTGCTGATCTTGTATCCGTCTTCGCGATTGAAGTTGTTGGTGTTCTTCATTATTTCTATCAATTCGCGTATTATCCTCGGGTAGTAGTGGCTGGTCCTGGCTAATACTTTAACGTCGCTGTAGGTTATGCGGTGGTCTCCCTGTTGGTGCAGGTGTTCTGCTACTGCAGATTTTTCAATATGCCTAAGGCGTGCGTCTCTCTCGTGTTCTTTCACTCTGCACTGAATACTCCGTCGTGTTTGACCGATGTAGCTTTTTGCACATTGGCATTTCAGTTCGTATATGCCTTTTGCTCGCAGTTTCGGTAACACGTCCTTGTTGGGAGGGAGTAGCTGGTCGATTTTGGTCACTGGGTTGAATCGTGTGGTGATGTTTTTTTGCCCTAGGGTCTTCTTTAGCCTGTCGGTGACTCCGGCTGTGTACGGAAAGTATGCGTATCCTGCTGGTTGTTGTTGGTCGTGTCCGCCGTGAGGAGAATATCTTCCTGTATAAAAAAAAACGATCGCTCTACATTTAGTGATGTTATATTTGCATAATTAAAAGAATCTTTGAAACAACTTTACACATCTGTAGATGAACCTTTAAAAATATGTCTAAGTGTGGCAAAATCTGAATCTCCTAAATCTAAAACACTTTAGAACACCCTCTTTTTTTGCGTCTTCTACTGAACAAAGCCGTACGTGTACATCTTTCACAATTTGCAGTGATTTCTCTAACGACAGTGAACAATTTTGTAATTTTTCACTTTTATCACTTTTAACCTGACTATCTTCAAATTTTTTCTGACTTGTTTTGATAGCTGCACATTCTTTCGGATTGAATAATAGAACCACCTTTTTTATACTCTCAAAATATTCACGATAGTAAAATCCCGCTTATAACCATGTTCCCCAACGTGTAAGGATCGGTTGTGGTGGTTCAAGGGTAGGAGAACACAGTCTGTGAAATTCGCGAATACGTTTTGGGGATTTCAGAAACACTGCTTTTGTACTCGCAATTAGCGACAATATTAAAAACAGAACACAGAGTACTTCGCTGCTACTATTACGTACGCTCCAGGCGGCAGCGAACTAGATACTGACTAGTGTTTCGCATGCGAGAGTCCATTCGTTAGCTGCACCGATGGTGCGTACCCGAATTTGCCTACTCTAGTAATAATCAAATAGACAAGACACCTGTTTAAAAATTTCATAAGCTTATTGAGGCATAGGTAAATACCTTAACTGTAATAAACTGTATCAGAAAATATTTTCATTGTCATGGAAGTTATTTACATAAACAAACTGTACTGCAACAATTGCACTTAAATTGAAATGACTATTAGTACATTAATTCTTTCCCTTTACTTTTACTGAATTTCCTCAGATTTCAACTCATTTTACTTCATGCATGAATAAATCGGTAAACATTGCGTTGCATAATATAGTGCATTAGACGCTTACAGCCTCTCGGCTTGACGAGATCTACATTATTTTTCTCTGATTCATTTCCTGCATCCTTGCTTAATGCATTTGTCCTCTAACTAACATACTTTCAAAACCAGTTCACAGAATGCATTACGTACCTTTAAAAAATAGAAAGTGCAGCTGTATAATCGGAACAGACTCAATACTAGAACGTCATAAAAATGCAAATTCGCGTCGCTAAATTTATTCATTTAATGTTTGTACATATCTCGTTGATTTTTGTACATCAGAGTGCGTACACCTATCTTGACTCATGCCAAATCTAAATTATCTCCAGCCAGTTACACAGCATTCCGTATCTCTCTCTGCCGGTCCACTGTTATGGAAGTGTACGCGGACGTGAAACTTGTCACTGGCTTGAATTTATGGTCATTCTCAACCGTCACAATATACGAACACAACTATCTATACAGTACAAGTATTCAGTCTGGTATACCTACCTAAGTTTATGTGCAGACCACTCGGTATTAATTTATCCTAACGTAGAACGTCTAGGCGATCTAGCTCAATAAGTTATTATATGCGGTAAGAGAACAAATACAATTATAAGGCAAACGGGAATATAGTGTTTATTAGAAATCTTGACGTTATAAATTATAGAATTTCTATTCTCCGTAGTTAGGCATAAAGGTGGATTCTCACAATGCGTCCCGTCTCCGTTCCATACCAGTTCCGCAAAATAGATTGATTCTCACTGTACGTTCCGTAATCAATACGTATACGTTCTTTTAATTGTTAACAATGTAATAAGCTACTAACATTCATCATGCACAGATACGCGTTTTGCCATTTACGGCCTGTCAGCGTACCTTGTGAAGTAATTAAAATTGTGAAGTAAGTAGCTACATGTATAGATGAGAATATCTATTTAAATTGTTGTTTACTCACATTTTCCGAACTTGATGTGACAAAATGTGATCCGATGAAAACTTAATACTAGGCGCTGTTTATTTGATGAAGAAGCTGTGGTAAAAGAAAAAAGACGACGATTCTGGGTGCACAATATGTCAAAGAAAAGAGGACACTATTTATAGAAGTGGCGGAAGACGAAACTAAATTTTTCCATGTCGAAATATAAATTTCACGAATTTTGGACTATTTGAAAATGTCCAAGTTGTTTTTGGAGCTCATAGCTCATGGAGAACGCATAGCCATACGAGCTTTAACTAATTCCGACTCTTTATTAAAATATTTAATTACAAAAAAAATCCTTTTCGATTGCTCGTCTCGCTGGTCGATACGTAGTACTGTTGATATCGGGCAATATGGGAAAAAAACAACAACTGAGGTACTTTTGCGCCCTCAAATTTAAGTAGTGCTTTAGGACAAAATGACCAAAAATGGCCTAAATAACTCCAATGTAATAGAACGTTCCGCTTAAGCTTTCACCTTGAAACCAAACATATTAAAACCATATTCTTTTGCTCAATAACGAGACGATGGAACAAAAAAAAAATAATTACAAATTATCACGTGTGCAAAGATGTTGCGAAAACGCCTTTCCCGTTTTGGGCCAAAAATTTGTTATATGTTATAACAGAAGATTGAAATCTGCACCAGAATATACAGATAAAATTGTCCTCAATTTTCTTATAGGAACTGTCGAGTGGCCAAATGAGAGCAATTTAAAACATTTAGCTATTAAATATTACATTACATTTGGATTTGTTGGGCTTATGTTCCGTTTCATGTGTTTTGTTAGAACGTGATTGGTTTCATTTCTTTTCTTGGGGGAATTCAAAACACAGCAATCTGCTTTGAGTTCGTACTGACAGTACGTAGTTCCGGGCTTGTTGGCCGTGGTCTTGAGCTGGTGTATGTCGACGTTACATACACCAGCTCAAGACTACGGCCAAGAAATACGTACTGTCAGTACGAACTCAAACTCCGGCCGGGAAAGCCTACCGCACAATTGGTAGAAAACAATATGTCCCTAATCTTCCTTGAATTATTAAAATAAAATGTTTCTCATATTTTATTAACCATCCATTTCAACGCGTATATTGAAACGCTGCCAAATGCATGTTTTTTTCAAATAGTTCAGGTGTTTTGTCGAGTGCAGTACAAAGTCATAATTTTTTACACATCCTATATACGCGGAAAAAAAATTAATCACTTTCATACAGCATACGTACAGTACTAAAGTTGACTAAATTTTTCGGATACTTTCCTACAATGATACGGGTGCATACCTTTGTGGAAAAAAATATAAATATTTGCGATTTTTTTGCCAAACATCATTTAAATGGCCATCAATACGTTAAATAAGTATTGCGAATCGACATTGTGTGTATATTCAACGAGAGTCTGTTTACGTTTTCGGAAAAGTAATGCTCGTTGTGCACTCGAATCAGATAATTTTAAATCACAACTTATAAATATTCATACTATTTACTCTACTTGTATTTTCCAAGTTTATATTCGAATTCCCGTAGAAATGTTTAGCTTGAATGAGGAAGGCAACTGCACGGCTATTTTAGATACCGATCAATCTTCCAGGAAGCGTTTGTCGCTGTTTTAACTAATTCCTGCAGATTCATTATAAATGTCAGTTAAAGAAGAGAACACGAGATAATGGCTCTATAGAAGTAAAAAAAAATGTTAATTAATTCGCTAGCAAGGTAAATATTTACGATTTAAATAATTCGTCTTAGTTTTTTTGTTGGAGGAATTTTCCAGGACTCTGTAGTGGTTCGTTTAACTGTAACTATTTTTGTACTTAATAGCGCAATATTTATTTTATCTTCACGAATTGTGTTAACATTAACCTGCTGCATACACTGAAAAAAATAATTCAATAAATCGTATTCTTTGACTTCGTTTTGTTAAAACAACAAAAAAGAATATGCTCTTGGTTTGGAGGTTGAGAACAAACACTGTGCCACACTGTCCAAAACTGTTGGCTCACTATCGCTAATTTTGCAATTTTGGGCCAACTATATATTTTGTTTGAAACAAAACATGATATTTGTTTATTTGTATCCAAAACAAAGATTTTAGTTGAATCACCTATAATTTGATTAAATCGAATGAGCTCCTCAGTGCAGTATGTAAACTGTTAATTTAAATTAGGAAAGATCAGAAGTGTTTGACACAAGAATTTGATTATAGATTTCAATTATGCGATGTGGTAAATAACTTTGAAATAAATACTTGCAGAGAAGTGCAATAGCTCAGCTGAAAATGCTAATATGAATAAGAACAATGAAATACACGACTGTACCAGCTATAATCTTTTCATTTAGAATTCATTTGATCCTCACTTCTTTCTCGCAGTGTTTCCAATTAGAAGGAGGATGT
The DNA here is from genome assembly GCA_902655005.2 of Marronus borbonicus. NCBI lineage: Eukaryota > Metazoa > Arthropoda > Insecta > Coleoptera > Scarabaeidae > Marronus > Marronus borbonicus. Next base: position 10,283,309 of record LR737386.1, read on the forward strand.
ATCACCATAATTTCAAATTATCTGTAAATTTCGTTAGAATATGGCGTTTAAAGTTAGCTAAGTAAAAAGTATTTTTGAGTGACATGAGTTGGAACTATTAATTTATGGGGTTATAAACCTAGAGAACAACGGAGGAACTGGTGAAAAGCACAATAAAATTTTCACAGCTGCAGCCGCGTGCGCCTCTGAACTCAAATATAATCCACGGAGATTACTCCGCATTACATTCACATAAAGCAACCCACAACAGCACGTGCAACGTTAATAAAATCCAATTATTCAGACACCATAAATTAGATTATTTTGCAGCCAACTTTCCGGTAAGCGGCGTCACTCACTGTTCTTTATACATGTACGTATACCGCTCCGAACGTCATTCCCATCCTGACTGACGCCCCTTTTCCTTGCTTGAGTTACAGCTACGCGTTCCCGTCCTCTTAATTCCCAGCGTGGATAATGAAAAATAGTTTGGAATTCCGCAGGGAACGGCAGTCACACGTCGGACGCCTGAATAAATTCGATTGGTTTAAGCGCCCGGTTCAGTCAAAAATAATTGAATTTTGTCGCAACAATAGGCTATGCATTGGTTATCGGGGGTTGATATTGTTAAAAAGGCTAACGTGTATTTTAGAGAAATATATTGGCTAAATGGGGCATAAGTGCAAATACTGTAATTTCAGTAATATTCGGAGCTTTCGTTAATTAAGAATCTTTAGCTGTTGCTCAGCTATGATTGTACTTGTATCCAGATGCATAACAAGACACGGAAAACGATTGACTCAAACGTTTTTTTCACTTCTCTGGACCAAAAAGAGACAAAGGGAATTGGGAATCCATTCTAGAGAAAGGTCAATATTGATTACTTCGATGTAGGTGATGAACTTGGAGCACTCTAAGTGCATTCATTGGAAATCCGGTCAAGATAAATCGACTTGCTCTTCTCTGCCGAAGTTGCGAACATTGCATTACATTAGCGAAGCAGTCATACTTCTGATTCGATCGCACAATCGATATTATCTGAACAAAAGGTATCTCTTGGAAACAATCAGTTACGTATTATTAACTATATGGTGTCTTTGTTTGTAAAGACGCAACTGCATTATCCTACCAAGATTTCCGATTCGGCTTCTAGGAGTAACGGAATGCACACAAGTGTATTATTGCATATTAAGTTTAGTACACTATAAATTCATTTGTTAGTGAACTGGTTTCTTATTTCATTGCCATCAAATTAACTATCCATGAACTTATGATTATATGGATTTACGTAGAGGAACACACAATTAATGACGCGCAAAACAATTATTAAGCGGTTGATGTGGCAGATTTTAATGGTGCATGCCAGGAAATCGCCACCTCTTGTATCACACTGGAGCCAGTATATCGAAGAATATGTGATGTTTCCCACGAAAATAAGAATAGTAAACAAAACAATCGAAATCATGGAAGTTAAAATGTATTTTGAGAAGATGGCTAAAATTCATACTAATACGGTCAAGTGAAAATCAATTGCAGCAAAAGTTATAGTTCAAACCTTAATACAAGTGAACTGACCTGTATAGCCGAGCTTTTAGTATAAATAGTAAAAAAATGTTAATACTGTTCAACATAAATAAAAGTTACACACGATTTGTTCAGAGAAGTCCACATTAATAATGTTAAAAGTTGAACACTATTTTTGTGTAATGCCTAATACAAACCTAGCACTACATAGCGCTTCATTCTAATGCATTTCTCGATACGAACTTATAACATTACCACTGTGTTGAAGGTTTACTGGTTTTGCATTACATACATCGACTAACAAATCTACAACTTCAACTTTATTATTTTGTTGTCCTTGTAATAACTCAAAACACTTGGTCACTATAACAGCACAACACAGAATGCAAGCGTTGGATCTAATTACGTATTTTTACGTTTCCGGAAAGGAAATCGGAAGGCAAATCCAACGATACCGCATATGTTGTACTTAAGAAATACGACGATATGCTGAAATAAAGGCTTCGGCCACTTTTTTGTCACGGTTTTTGTTGATACGTGATAAGTTATATTATATTATGGCCCCACAAGAACCAAATTGTTTCTCGTGGGGCCCCACAATTGATTCAAAGCGCTTGTTGGAAAGTAACAGCCAAACCGGCAAATTTTAACAAATTATTTTTATTGTTTATTCGTATTCTTTGCATTATCCAACTTTATTGCAATTAATGAATTATAATTAGTTTGTTTTATTTGTTAATTTTTGACAGACACAATGTCTATTTTTCTATTCTTTATGATGGCGTTAACGTGAACCATGCAAAAGTGCAAAATCAACCTTAATATTAAGTAAATCTGGCAGAAACTTATTTGCCTTGGTTTGCGCAACAAATTGTACAACAATTTAAATTCTATTATCTTGTATTAAAGCAATTCGCGTAGATTTTGTCCCATTTATTCTAACTTGCTTAGCGCACAATTCAAAATTTCCGGCTATACAAGGGCAGTGTTAATTATTTTTCACTTTATCATAATTCACTGAAAATTAGGTAAATGAAGTTCATCTTAGGTGGTTCATGTGGAGGCCATTGTAATATCTATAACATAAAAAACTGATACTTAAGCACATTGTCTATCAAAAACTAACGAACTAAACAATCCTATTATAATTAATTAAATCACGTACTCGAATAGTGTAGCACTGAAACACTGAACTGTTCAGTTCCGTTTGCTGCTGAAGATGATAGCTTAGCTATCGAAACGTACGTTCAATGTCAGTGAAGTGTTTGTGGTAGAGGGTAATAGTGAAGTGTTTCAGTATAACTAATTAATTGCAATAATGTTTGATAAAGTAAAGAAGAAACAACAAAACGGGTTAAAATGAAATAAAACAAAATAATAAGAAGTGTTTTTGATTCTACGTTAGGCGACATTAAAAATTTTACACGTACACTATGATATGTAATAATAGTGATATGTTGAAATGTGAATTGTGAATTGTGAAGAAAGCGTTGGAAACTAATTACTGTTCACATAAGCTTATTATTACACCAATTTATGATTAGCATGCATAAGACGAAGAAGTTCAAATCATCACTATGAGAGTTTGATCTTTCCTAATAAGTATCTAAATTAAAAGAATACATTTGTAACAAGGTCAGCGATATGTTAAATTATGCCTCAGCGACAGACGCTATCTGCAGGTAATTCTTTCACCTCAAAGTTACAAAGCAAACTCGACTATTCGAACACATACCATCTTAATCGCCGAAGCTGAATGCCTACCGTTTAAAATAAACCGAATCTGTACGTGTTTTTCCGTTGAAAGGAGTATATTTATTTTATGTTCACAGTAAGTGACGGTGCACATTGCACTTTTGTTTATGACCCAAGCTCCAGTTACCTCAAGCTGGTAATGCAGCGAGTTCATTCTTTATCTGTTGGCGTACAGAAAGAAAAAGAATTTTCCGTATTACAAACTTTATACATCCAGTAAGATTCGTTTAGATAAAGGAAAACACGCTATAGTTTCATATTCCAGTTTTATACCAAGTGAATATGGTCGTTTGTTCTATCTGTCCGATCTGAAATATATCTACCAGAAAAATTTCTCTATTTGAATATTTGCGAATGATTTAGAGCAAGCGAGAAACTTCACTACGTTCAAAAACTCAGAGGTCGATAGCAAAATGTTCCAGCGAACGCTGTTATTACTTGCATTATGAAAGAGGTACGGTATTTCTCTCGAGATCGCATTAAGACAAAGTAGCAGTACTTTCTACTCTTTAATGACCGTTCACCGCTGAGAGGAACTAATTAACCATGACGGAGAACTTCGCCATTTTGAACTGGATACCTTTAATGAAATTAAATCAGCGAGATCGCGCAGTATTCCGACAAACAATATAGCTTTGTTTAAGCGTCAGAATACAAGGATAGTAGACGTTACAACGATTGTTAAATCCGGCTGATTTGCTGCTCAAGATCAAGTTACCTGTGACATTATCTGCATTACGTTTTCAGAACTTTTACAATTAGATTGAAAAATACGGAGATAATAAACAAAATAATTTACAGTAACAGATCAGTCCTGTATGTGGTTATTTACCGAAAATACAAGCCATTTAAATAAATAAAATAAAAATCAAAGTAAAAGCATGTTTTTGAAATGGATACAGGTTACCACCACCGCTACAGATAAAGTACAAAATTTCGATATCTTAAGAAATGCAGTACTGACACTTGCCCGCGCTGAACTTTACACATATTTACATATTTTTGCGCTCTGGAATGGATTAAACTATTTGTTGCTCATCGCTTCACTGGGTTTATCGTCCGAATAGTCGCATTTTGGCAGCTACCAATTTCAGACCAAGAGTACGATATGTTATTGAAATCAGCTACGTATGTAGGATCCAAAATTCGTTTTAACGTAAACACGTAAACCAAAGGTATCGACTGGAAATGTAATGGCTGTTCCATTTTCGATACCCTTATACATCAGAAACAAAATTGACTTTTTTAGATGGAAAATCCTGTATGGCCATTTATTATTCTCTTCACTCTTCATTAGATACAAGTAACTTTTCACATAAAAAAAGTTAATTTCGTAGTTTTAGTTCTAAAATTAGCTGCAATTTATGTGGTGAGTCACCAAGCTTGGTTTGCAAGCCACTAAACTTGTCATCAGCGCAGGAGCGTAATATGTGAATATGGATTACTGTAACTCGAGATTGTACCGGACCCATCAAAGAACCAGGAATAAACAAATTAAGCTGATTATTGAAATTTGAGCACACTTGTATTCAAAGTTGAACATGACAGATGCAGAAAGTTACATCATTGACATCGTTACAGTAACCCATCAACACTTGTGTTAGTGAACTGTGTCTTTCTTTGAGTAATAATGAATAGCAAAATGGGTTAAAGAGGCACTTTACAGAAGTAATATAAAAGCTCATATCATAATCGCAAGAGCCCCTTTAGAAGCGCAGAAACTACTTGTTGTACTCTGCTTTCAAAAAGAAATCTTTAATTGGGCGCTCTAATTATTGGAAACACGAAAATTCAGCGCAACTTTGGAGGATGGCTAATTAAAAACCGGGAGATTACGTACGCAGCAAGCTCTACTTAGGTCAGATTTCTCGAGTTAGGATACTCTGCTTGGGAAAAGAGAATCGTCACATGTTTCGGTTCGATTAGCGTTCTCTAATTGGTTGTTAATAAATACTCCTCAAAATTATTAACTGCCGTTACATGGGAATAAATAACTGCTTTATAACTTGATGTTCAAGCTAAGACAATCGTGCGTAGGTAAGTAACAGGTGCCATATCCCAGACATTTGGCGCTTAAACATACAAAAGGATATAGATCCATGTGTTGAATAAATAAATACGTGTTACCACAAACAGGTATTTACGGCAGCAAAGAGAACTCCTTCCCCACGTCAAACGAGTGAATCAGCAGAAAGATCACAACCTTGTTTTTTTTTGCAACAGACGGTTTCCGAGAAGTTCCTCCAAAAAAAGCTTTCAACGGTAAGATTCTATGAATCTTAGAGCTCCTCGTACTTTCTATTTTACATTATTGAGCGGCCTGTTCTTTCTATAAAATGCCAAGTTAACTTTAAATTATGCGGGATGCATAATTAATATTATCAACAAACTTATTCAAGGGATGACTAATTACACATTTATCTATAGCAATCTTATCAAAAATAAAATTATAAGACGATTAACAACTGTCTAATTGTAATTATTCCTTAAGATATATATAGGGCGACGTTTCGTGCCTTCATGCTTTTAGAATATTTATTGGAGCAGGTGTTCAGCGCGACACTTCCGCTCTACCTACGTGTACTAACCTCATATTAACTTTGAAAACTGAAATCTCTGTCAACCTGTAATACTTAAGCCAGAAAAGGTGATTGATGGAATACTTTAGATATGGAAAAAGTTAAATAATTAGTAAATTCTGTATGTGAGGCCTACTTTAATATCCGCAATTAATTAATAAACTTAGACAGAAGTTAATAATGCAATGAAAACCATTGTTGTACTAAACTTTTTTAATTACATAATATCTTCAAACAATTAATTACTGCGGCGCTAAATAAAGCTTTTTCTAAAGGTGGTTAATCGCATGCAACAAATGATTTTCTTATTCTGTAGGCTGCAGAGAATCTTTGGAGTTGGTTAGAGATAATCTGGAGCGTTGTTTAGAGTTTGTAACAGTGTTCGGCTAATTTGATAATTAGATAGATTTTAATATTACCAATAAGCATTAATGCGTTAGAAGTGATATTACTATCTCAGTCAGTAACTCATACAAATGAGAATAGGAACGACCTCCAGATTAGATCCTTAGGATGTACTCTACGCAATAATCTAATTATTAGAATTATAGCCATAGTATACTGTTGAGGCACTGGTTTAATCGGCAACTGCTGGCATTGCAAAAGGTATTCTAGCAATTATCATTGTACGTTTGCGTTTATTTTCCAATGTAAATATTTATTAAAGCTTTAGGTATAGTGCTTGTCTTTTGTCTTCTATCATTTAAAATTACAATGCGAAATACCCCATCAATTGACACTAGTTTTTGTTTACTTTTCGAAGAAGTCAGATATGTTTTCCTTTATTGTTCTGAACATCCGAAAACGGAAATCACCCACACCTTCCTTTCCAAACAGGAAATGATATGTCGTTACTTCATTTTATTCTTCCTGTAATTTCAAAAGTGTAACTGACTAGGTTATTGACTTAATTTCCTATTATGTACCTACATCGTTGTCATGCATGTATGGAATAAGTGCACCAAAACTATTGAGCTTAATTTTTGCATAAAACGGATTATATTGTTAACGCTTAATAGCTTTAACTGCCAAACAAAGTACTAGTTAGATCGTGTTACCTGTTTTAGCGTATAAAACAGGTATTATAACTCTCCCATAAAGGAACTTCTAGAAGACTTCTATTAGAAGTAGTACGCGGAAAATTGGGTATGCGGATAGTAACAACCGAGCAGTATAAGTAGTATTACATGATACCAGCGCTATACCTGTTGTTACAAACTTCGTCGTAAACGCGAAAGATGTAACTTTATATATACATTAAATACCGTCCGATGACGATAAAAACTTTCAAAATCAATTCGTTAAAACTAACGTATTGCATGGGAAATATCTCTCTGTACTTTATATGATAACAAAAGGGTGAAACACGAGAGCAATTCATACTTCTGCTCGCTGGAGCCAGAGGCGTAATACGTGTATTCTCGTCTCTTACATTTGAGAAGTAAACGAATGGCCATGATATTCATGAGCGCACCGACAACTTTCCAAATCTAGAACATAATAATGCAGTAGTTTGATTGTACTGTGTGCAGTATAAAGCGAGTGTCAGCAAAAGTGCACAATAGAATTGAGTTTAAAATGTACATAAAACTCAAAAATAAAACATTGCAAACCTACGTCCCTATGTATGTATGTATAAGCTAGCAGATGGTAATGTATTCTCTAGATCTAACCTATAAAACTTTGTTTTAATTTTGAGAAGGTTCATCATCAAGCTGGATACTATCCTAAGAAGTTAGTAGTACAACATTCAAGTTTAATTTAATTATTTTTATTGCCGTAACTGGTTTACAAAATCTTTTAAGTAACTGCACAATACACAGATAAATACTTCTTGGTGTAAAAAGCGACGGGGCGTTTTCCCCGTAACAATATAAATGTACCTAAGTTTTGTAACAAAATATCCTTATGTGGGTTAGAATAGCTGGAGGCTTGTAATAAACCTTAGTACTATACTAGAATCTCCTCTCATCAGTTCAGTAGATATAAGCAATGGTCTACTGACGTGTTGATCTCGTATGCGACTGATGGTAGCATATTTGCGTAGAATGTGGTTTGTTGTCTCCAGATCTTCTTGGCAAAGATTTAATCTTCACCTTTTCCTTTTTTTAGGGCAACATGATCTGTCAAGAATCTCATTAGTTATCTAAAGTCACCTTTGCCGAGCAGTAACTCTATTTCTTCCGTCTTTGGCGAGTCTGATATGAGTGCGTTTGTCTTTTTTTTTGTCCTAAAACATCTTTCCCGCACGAGGTCTTTTGATTGTCCCATTTGGAGACCACAAAAGGGATTAGGATCAATGAAAAGCATGTTCGCTGCTTCTTTGTCCAGCTTATATACCTTTTTATTTCCTTCGATTCCTTGGTGGCTTAGTATCCATCGCGAAATAACGTAGTTATTGAGCTCTAATTGCCTTAGATTGCCGTTTTAATTTTTGGTAATTACTAATATTGTATCTCTAAAATAATTCTTGACACTTAACTTTAAAAACCGGTTTCTTTAAAAATGTTATTCATAAATAAGCCTAAATACTTTAAACTTTCATACAAAGGGCTCGAAAGACGAAAATTTGAAAACGCTTATATCTGGTTTCCAGTTTAAGTCGAATTTATCGATATTTTCTAATTTTACCCATATCCATTTCAAAGTATTCTCATTGCTTATTGTTCGTTAAATTTAGCTCTCGACATTTGATATGGCAATGATTTCAATTTAAAAACATGAATACTATAATGACGAAGCTCCCGAGAAAGTTTTAATACCGCGATACAATGAATATAACAAGTCATTAAAATTAACAGTATCAGTTTGTTTGCACTATTGTAACTGGAAATTTAGCCAGTAAAATTACAAAGTATTAATAACGACAATAATCGTCTTAATAGCGCCGTATTCTCGCAGTAATCAGAGAGCACTTTTGTCTACTTTTCGTTGAATACGTTGAGTATTTCCTTCCGATTGAATGCTGGCTTTCTTCGAGGTTAGAGATATCGCTGGCTTGGAGCGTAAGGTTAAAATTAATCGTATTAAAATAAACTTGGATACGTAGCCCGGAAAGCTTCCGTCTGGTTCTTTAACGAAGTGAATTGAATCTAGAGATACAGAATAAATATCCTTAATTAGGTTTCGGAAACAGGTATTATTTTTTGTCGATATAAGCACAAAGGCTTTACGGGTTCCATTCTTATTGGATTGAAAATTTCAGGTAATTTTACCGATGAATAGCATGAAAAGATTGCTTGGCAGAACCGGAGTCGTTTAATGGAATGGGTAAGGCTTCATTTGTGCGAAAACGATATTAATGCGATCTATAGAAAAAGAGAATACGAAGGCAGCATTCATATAAATTCCAACAGAAACCAGTTTTTAAGCGATTTTTTTTAATCTTAATTTATACGAATTAAAAACATATTTCTATATATTAAAAAAAGGAAATGGGCGAGTTTCGCTATCACATGCAGAAAAAATGTATATTGAATCAAGCCCCAATGAAATAAGCGTCGTTAGTGTACTTCAACCAAACGTTAGAAACTACACAGACAACTGAAAAAAATAAATGGTTATTTTTAGGAACGATGGACATAAATATAATGAATGAAATGGTATCGCCGATGAATGTAGATTTTTTACGGATACGAATAAAGCTCTCAGCAGTAATTTAAATGAATTCAAAAATAAACGATATATTCTATTTGCGGCTGAAATATGACGAGTTCTATTTTTATTTGTTGTGAGACATTTGACTAATATCATCTGTTCTTTTTTTAATGAGAACTCTTCATATGTTCAGTTTGGCTTTGCTCCAAAATTACAAAACTTTATCCATGACATTGTACTAAGCTTTACAAGTGTATCTACGGATATTTTAGTATTGTATTTTACTACTGTATCTAACTCTAAGATCACACCATCAAAAAGAAATTAATGACAACATTAATACTGAAATTGTACCATTTCGTGGAAAGAACCTTTTATGTTTAGTAATAGAAAGGTTGTTGGTAGATATACGTATATGGATTTTATTTTAGATAGCCAGATTTTGCTTGCTAACACACTAGTGCTATATGTGAATAAAGCTACAGGCTCTTCACTTTTTTTCGGTAGTTAATTTCTGTTTTTAATATTTTTACATTGCTAACATTGTAAGAGCGACCCAGGTTACGTGGATGCTGTGCTAGTGGAGACGGGTTATTATTTTTAGTTCTCTTGTTATAATTATGAGCGCACATTTTTTTATGTAAATGTTGTTGGGTTTGTTCTGTACACGTATGTGCTATATTCTCTATCTTTTGCTTAGTTCCGGTAAAAAGAATCTTATTGTCATTTTTATATAATTTGCGGGTAATAGTTAAATTGAAATATTTTGGGACATTCTGAATTACTTCTGACAGCTCTAGGTTTTACTTGAGTCTAATATCGTTTTGTCTCCGGAGTTCCGTTTTCACAAGCATTTTGTATTGAGTTTTTAATTTTACATAACCTTGTCTTTACCTGTTTCTTAATAAACGTTGTCGGATAGTTGTTTTTTATTAGCATTTCCTTGATTTTTCCTAGATTTTTTTTTGAAAACCTTTCCTTTTGGAGAAAGCATAACACCAATCAACAAAATTGTTTACAATGCTAATTTTCTTTTAAAGGTACAATAGAATTACAATTTAAATAATTTTCCGAAGTTTTAAAAAGCCAATGTATGAATAGTTTGGTTTCTGCTAGTTACTAGAACAACAGAACAACAGTGAATTGCAATCTTGGGGGTGGAATGAGTTAAAAGCATATACGATATCCTTTTTTTCTAATGACTTTCTTAATATACAAGATGCAGTCATAAACATTTTTTTTTATTGCCAGACTAGCAACTTCAGCCGAAAGGGGTGAGTCCATAGCAAGTAAGTTGTATCAAGACATAGTTCCTGTGCTTTTATAAATTATTTTAAGTTTAGGGTAGGGTGATACTTTAAGTCATTTTACCTCCCTTTCTTACATTTCATAACTAAATCTGTTGAAACATTAGTATATTAATGCTATTACTTCTAAGTTTAGTAGTTTGTAGTTTTTCGGTATTTGATTCTTGGTTTTAATCAATCTTATTTGTTTTGAGTATTTAGAAAATAGTCCACAGAACACTTAATTTCAAAAACAATGAAAGTAAAATAGTAGATACTTAAAAATGTTGAGACCTTGCATTGACTATCATTAGTAATGCTACTACGTTAAAAATGCCTACGTCCTCTTCATTTTGTTAAGTAACATAAGGAAGTAGAATCCACGTAAGATTTAAAATTTTATAAGCATTTACTTGCGTTGTGTCTATCTATCCGGTTGTCTGCTTGTCGTATATACTTTGTGTTTAATTAGATAATTAACTTTTAAAACATTTTTGTATGCAATGGGTCGAAGAACTTAAAAAATAATTAAGTAAATGTTGCGATACAGTAAATATAAGAAATAGAAAAAAGGTTTTGCTGTCTTCTAGTAAAGACCAAAAATCAAAAAAAATAGGAGCAATTAATACTCAAATAATTATATCAACGTCAACAAAAAGAAAAGCAATGTCAACGGGGGAATGTTAGTAGCTGCAGTCTCCCAAACGCAGGTATAAAAATATTTATGATAAAAAAAATAAATGTCACTAACTGATGATTAAGCCAAGAGAAAATATTGTCAATTGTTATCACCATACTGCAGTGCAGAGGTTAGGTGCCATCTATGGGGGTTTAATGGTCGCAAACTGTTGCTGTATTCCTAACGTACAAAGGTAATGGAGTAATTATCCTACACAAATGCTTTTCTTCTACGGTTCTTCTTTATCTCAATCTCTCAACGGCAGCAATAGACCTGATTGGCAAATCTGATATGCTAATCCCTTGATAAACTACCTTTTTCTTTTTGCTAAAAATGTTAGGAAAAGTCACTGTTATTTTCAAAGTAACTTTAATTTAATTTCTCCTTTCCATGAGTTATATGGAAAAATACAGAGTGTCTGTTTACTAGCGATATGGTAAATCCACAGAAGACACTAAGGTAAAGTTTGTTTACAAAAATCACGATATAACACAGGGAAATCAAATCATAAAACGAAACAAAAAGTTTTGTTCAAGTCCACAATACTAATCGTATGTGTCACAGAAAATTACTCTGTAAGGTAATTAAAAATTGATATCTTAATTACTTTTAAATAGAATGTGTGTGTATATACAGAGATAGTAGCTGACGTGAACGTGTAGGTGTCCTATTTTATGTACACCAGATATTTTAATTAATCAATCTTTAACTGTAACATATGAATACTGAATATATGTAATGCACTTGGAGCGTAACATAAAATGAGACTCAGTGACTTGAGTAGGCTCGAATATTAAATATAGAGTAAAGGGAAAAACGCTTGGGGCAAGGTAACAAATAGAAAGAAATATTTGTTCGTATGAAACATAGAAACGTTGAAATGTACTTCTACGTTTGTATATTCATCAGCGGTTGTAATTAACTTCGTTTTCGCAAAACCCAACCAATAGCCTAATTTTCCATTGCATTTAACTTAAACTAATACAGAATTTGTTGCATGTGTCAGTGCTTTGGTATTATAACAAATTAACACTGTAACCTATATGACCCTGTTGTTAGTTGCAATGTGCTCAAAATTAGTCTTCTACTTATACACTTATTTGTTCATATTTCACATTTCCTATCAGAAAAATTGTAATACGAACAATTCTTAAATTTCTTTTGCTTAACATAAATGCAAGTTTATATATAAGTTTAAATGCAGTAAAAAAGGGGATTTGACATTTTGTATATGTTTAAATATCGCTGGAATACCTGGTGCACAGTTCTTGTTAAGCTAAAAAAAACGCGTTGGATGTTTTTAATACTACAGGCATCCCGTTATATGCTACGTAAATTTAGATTTTTCAATTGATTGCCAAAGCCTTTAACAGTCACAATATTTACTTGATGTTTGTATATTTTAGAAATCAACTTTTTTCAACATCCACGATTGTTACTTGATGTACAACGCAACACTATTCGGAATAATAACCCAATGCCCGCATTGATTTGTGTGCGGATCAAACAACGTGTTCCAGAAATTAAATTTCAAAATAAACTAAAAATTCTGATGTTACAGTGTTGTTTTGTTTTAACATCTACATCTACCAAACAGAATCTGTAAGCTGTTAAACCGATGTAAACTGAAAATAACGTGTGGTATTTTAATTGATACGCCGCACTTCTACAGCACTTACTCGTTTTCTTAAGTCGAAACATAATAAAGAGGGAAGGCTTCACGGAACAAGAAAGGAAAATGGTGTTGATGTATAAACATATACATTTAGGTGTAGAATTAATATTATCTTAACTTGTGCTTGCAAATAAAATTATAGGGGAGATGTATGAGGCGTGATAAGTAACTTTTTCACCTTTCAAGCTGATAACAATAACTACAGTTCCCTGTGTCAGGTACTTAATTAATTAATCGACGGTGTGTTTCCGAAATTTTGGGGCTGTTCTGTCGATCGTCCCCTGCCAAAAGTTAATAAGATGCGGGAATGTAAGGATTTAAGACGTGTTATTCTTCTACCTGTTATATTCAGACCTGATGCCCTTGCCTCGAAAGATATATGTACTATCAATAAAGTGTTCGATACTGTTAAGCATACTGCAGTTTTTGTAGTTCTTGATTATATTTTGATCAAACAGCAATTTTCTTATTCGGAAGTCATTTCGATATACTCAGACAGTTGATTGAAATCAGTGGTAACAGCTCTCGATCACTCGAAATAATACAGGACATCCTGCAGACGTCTCATTTCTTCGCAATGTACATGCTCAACCTTGACACTGAAACATTGTAGCACACATGTCTATGTAGATGATACTCAACTTTTCACCCCTCTAATAATTTTGTTAAAGTAACCGCCTTATATTTATTTCACACTTACGACAGATGTACTTATGGCATAGGCATTTATTAATTTGAATGTGTTACATAATTTCTCTACACAATTCTACCATTTCTTTGCAAATTAATTAGTAAGACAGGAGTAATATTTGGTTTGGGATATAAGTGCCATTGTTACCCTGCCACCACAGAATCTCAATTAGCCACTAATCGAATATTTGGATCATGTATCAAGAATTAAAGCAGTGACAGAATATTATAAACTTGTAACCAGTCTATCAAGCTGGCTGCTATTAAAGTTAGTATAACAAGTCCTTTCCCTGTTATCGTGGAAACGTGTCCAAGATTCCATTGCCTTAATTTTCAATCTTCATCTGTGTGACGGCCACTTTAACAACGGCTTTAGTACTTCAAGCGAAGATTGTTGCTTTCTTAGACATTAACTAACATAGTTAAACTTACGCAGCACCACGTACTTCGACGTTTAGTAGTAATGCAAATATTGAAAAAGAGACCCTCAACTAAACTAGCAAACTAATGAGATTTTTCGTCAGTTATATAAAATGATTTTGCAACAAGTATGGACAAATGCTTGCCACCCAAGTTAATTTAAGGAGGGTAGAGGTGATCAATAAAATTGAATAGCATTTGAGATTCTTATTTCTAATATGGAAACATGTCATGGGAATACTAAACGTCCAAGTGTTTGCCATATCACTTCACAGTTAAAATTATTACTTTATTCTCAGACAGAAGACTGTGGAAAGTCATGACACAAATACTAAAATATTAGTTTAAATTAAGTAAATCACTTTACAAAACAGTAAAGAGTCTACGCAACTATACGTTAAAGTTCTGTTGTTAACCTGCCTTAGTCTTTCTTAGAAAAAATAAGCTGGCGAGGATGCACGCTAATTTCGCCAATATAGACCCGACATTCTTAAAGTGTTCTGCAACTGTTTTCCAATTATAGCCCAGAAAGGTCGATGGTATTAGCAGCAGCATGCCGAATTTAGGGAACACGCTACCCCAAAAGTAGATTCAAACCGTATATTAAATATCAGTGTGTATTTTTGCCAAATTTGTTGAAACCTTTTAACTTATTAGCAAAACTTTGTACAATTATTTAAATTCTATATTCAGAATTGTGTTTTCATAAATTCATCACTAGGGTTTAGCAGAAATGTTTTTTTTATACTGCTCCCATATATTAAGTTACAAAGATGACATAATTCTAAAAAACCTTCAATGTTAGTCAGTTAACCTTCCCTAACGGATGGAAGAGTGTGGCACTCTCTAGGAAAAAAAATACAAAGTCCCAGGAATTCCTACAAAAACGCTTTGTTCCCAAAATCCAAGAGGAATACTTAGGATTTTTCTGTAATGAAACATTACATTAATTAAAAATGTGTTATTAAAGGATGTTATAAACAGAAGCGAAAGTTAAACCACTCTGATTTAGTGACGAACTTTTCGAAAGTTAGAAACGATAAGGAAGATGAAGACAAAGAGGAAAACAAAAATGTGGAAAGGTCCGGGCTCAAGGAGGGACGCTCTTTTACCGAAGTACATTTTCTTCCCTGTTCCTCGAGGCGTCTGACGAAGTTATTTTCAAACATTCAAACCGAGTTAGCGGTAATTACCACCTTAAAATGCTTTCAAAAAGAATTGGGTTAAGTTCCCTCTTCTTATTTTTATTGTTATTGTTTTGTTCTACTTCCCTTCTCAACGGCGAAACGACAATTTCCACTTCAGGATTCGTTTGAGAAAACGATGCAAAAATCCATAGTAAAATAATCCCGTTAGGGTTATAAATACCATGCGATTACGGCTGAAATACTCACCTATTCCGAGCGATACTAGCAGAAAAATCCTTGTACGAAAGCGTATACGAACATCCATTGTGCTGGTGAGAAATCTTAACAGTCCACACAGGAATGTAGAAATAATAAAAGGCAATAAAACAATCCAAAGTGGCGGCAACCAAGGCACAAAAACAACACTCAAACAGTCATAATATCTCAAAGATGCGAAAAGTTCAGTTTATTGAGGGGTTTCTCAAAAAGAAAACTTTCAACACTACACATACAAATACGGAAACTTTCTTCTACATCTTTCGAACTTTTTCTCTCGTAAAAAAATTGCACATATTCAAGAATTCGAAGCAGGAATAAGAGCACTATGTTGCACTGGTGAACACTTTAGTTCGTCCGGGGGAGTTTTAAGTTTCCCTCTCTCTCTCTAAAATAGATCACACGGCAAACAGCGCGCAAAGCTGCACAGGTTCGAATTACATCCGAACCTCGCTAAGTTCCAAAACGGAATGTGCGCCCGACTTTGTTTCTGGTAAGCGTACGCTGCGTGGCGCTACGCTCGCTGCGTTGAGATAGCGCGCGTCCGGATCTCGAATGCGCGAGCGAGACGAAGGCATCTCACCGGACGAGAACCGGTTCCAGAGACTCTCGGCGCGATGTTTTTTCTTCTTGTTTCGCCTCTCTTTTGTCAATTCTGTCGACGACGGGGTTACAAATGCAAAGAAATCGCTTAATATCGGCCGAATTAAACGGCTAGAAGAGTTCGCGACCGCGTCGACGACTTGTTTATGGCGAAAAAAGTCCGTTGGGAGGCCAAGTTTCGAATTCGGCGGTTCCGCGTCGGCCTCAGGCGGATTTTTAGCGTCATGAAACAACGGTTTTCCTTAAAAGCTGAGGAATAATAGTCGTCTGTATTCTTCTCTATTATAGTTTATCTTCAAAAATGAATGAGGGTAGATAGTACACATAAGAAACGTTAATTATTGTTTGCTATAGCAAAATAATAAAGAACAATAATAGTTTATTGATAACTCATTGTAACAGAATAATAAAAATTTACTACAATAGACACGCGTAACACACGAAGAATTGTTGACAACACATGGTACATGTGCTTATTTTTTTTAGAAGACATGCAAAAAATGAATAATTAATATTATGTCATTCCACTCTCCAAGAATTAAACGCACCAAAATATTCATTTCAATTTCCTTCTGTTGTTCTATCAACGACTCTTTAAGAAAAACATTTAAAGAGCATAACATAATCTTAGTTAATAAATCCCATATAGCTTAGAACGGTACTGATAAAATTCAATGTAACGACTGTGATGTATTTTACATGGGTCCATATTAAAAAGGTAAAATTCACACAAATTAGGCAGAAGTTCCGTCCCTTGCGGGAGAAAACAAAAAAGTTTTAGTTAAGCTAAAACATCAGCAGCATCACCCAGAGTGAACTATGTGCGCACAGCATGTGGAAAATACAGAATAATCGTTGAATACTTCTTACGCATATTTGTGGTGTTACTGTATACAGTGCATCGAGATCAGTTGTGATCGCCAATGTGTCATGATCTCATAATTTCAATGATAAACGAGTTATAAGTGCACATACTTTAATCCAAAAAGCAAGTAAAGGAGCTGTGGCCAGGATGACTAACCACGACACCAATGAACTAGCAAATTTTTGGTTTAAATAGATAAAATAAGCTGCTCCTCTAAATATATTTATCAAAAATAATGCGTAAAAGTAAGTGTAAAGTCCTGTTTACGTTCACCACACTAGCACTACGACTGCTAGCATCTCCAAAAGTATTAAACGACCGGAATACGTTGGTGGTTGAGTTTTACTACAATACCACCAAAAATACCATATTTCTCCTGAATCACATGTACGCGACCATAAACTTCCATACATATATAAACTACGCTATTTACGACAATAATTGAAAAGATCCAACAGTACACAGAATGAAAATTCCATTGCTTAGTAGCGAACGCGTAAAATAGATTAGATACGTTTCTCAAGGCGCAACTTTATTGCCGCCACTCGTTCGTACGACGAAATTCCCGATGAAATTCGTTGTATTAACGTTGTATACTTCGTAGAATAAATTCCGTCGAACTATAAAAATTGTTATCGAACAGTATAAGATGAAATATGCATGTATGTATTAAGGTAAATTTTCATGACTTTACAGACGCAGCAGCAGTCCGTCGGGTCGCCTTTAAAAATGCGATACGGTTTTGTGCAGAGGTGAATTATGACCCCATTTTACGATACTCGCTCGTATTATTATAACTTTCTGTGCTGTATACATTTTTTGGCCTATTCGCGAGAGATGTATTGTGATTTTTCTTATATCGTTTGATTAAGCGTCGCAGCTACTGCTATAATATCTGCAATATATTACTTTTCGTATGCATGTGCGATATGCTTTGGATATGCAGGAATGTAATTCTTACCTCTCTAAACTGCACCGCATTATTCTTCGAATATCTAGTAAATTTGTACATGTCAAGTAACTAAATATTACGTAAAGCGACCCCAATACTCTAGAAGAGAAGTACTATACCCAACTAAACAGTGTATTAAAATTTTACTAAAACTACCCTAGAATTATGCGTTCCGATACATACAACCACACCAAATTTGACTATTACTTTCGTTGTTGACTGGACTTATGTTTATCTCCAAACCTCCCCGCTACCTAAATGGTAAAGAAGAGTTTGAGGCCTGAGAAAGAAGTCAGAGGAAATTTGATATTGAACTGGTGGACATGCTGAACGTACTGTACGTGGTACCAATGGGAGTTACGTTCGATGTTGCAAATTGTAGCATTCATGTATATAATATTTAAAGAAACGTTTGAAGAATAGCAAAACAATAATTTCTAGTTTAGCTAATTTTTGGCTTTTTGATTACTTCTCGAGGTATACTTTGTGACGAACTCATTTGTTACATTAAAGTTGCATCTACTTTTGAATTCATGAACATACAAATTCAAAATCTTTAACGATAAGATACGTATGGTACTCTGGCAGAGAACCATTCCAGGAACTTGGAGAGCATTCTGAACCTAGCAATGAGAACCATCACGGGCGTACCTTGGTACATTAGCAACCAGCAACTTCGAGTTGATTTGCAGTTATCATCAATGCGTACAATTCTGAAAGGCACAGTTGCGAAAACCTGGGAGCGAGCAACAGAATCCAGCTATCCACTGGCAACCTGAGTTGTAGAGTCTCAGGATCAACCGCCGCCCAGAGTGATGATCCGTCGCGTCCCTGAAATCAGAAGAGAGTCAAAGCCCATTGAACGAGTGACTAACATTGAAAACAAATAACAGTAGAACTTCGACAGCGTGATTGTGCTGTGAACTAAAGGATGAAGAAGCAAAGGGCACACACAGCTTCGTATCAGATTGAAGGTCCTAGTGACATAGGTAGAGTGTACCGCGCTTCTCTGGTAAGACGCGTCGTCATTGCCGTTGACAATCCATCGATTAACTTCGTAACCCGCGTCATCTCCGAGATATGCCGGCTATCAACCTGTGACATTTACCTTAACCACGTTCATTAATTGAGAGATTAATTATCCTCTTTGACATAGTCATTATTACCGTTGACGTGCCATTAACCGTTTAATAAACTGATCTTTGAATTGATCCCGCGAAAAAAGATATTGCCAGCCCCAGTTTACAGTTTTTGCGAATATATTTTTCCCCGTAAAGCAAATGAAGTTAATCTACAAGGTAGTTAGTACTACCTCCCACGTGCCAGGTTCATTTACTTGTCTTTTATATTACACTTTCCTTTACGGAACTGTTGTATATATTTCCATTTATGATATTTGATTTTCTTTGCTTTTTGAACTTGAATATTGCTTATTGATTTTTTCTTATTTCAAATAAGTTTAAAAGCTCACACCATTAGGAGTAGTTTGAGGTTAAAAATAAGTCCCAGGTTCTTTCCTTTATTGTAAGCAAGATACCCGTGTATCCAAAAAAATAGGATTAAATTCTGAGGAAAGCACGTGACAACTTTCCAACTTTAAGTATTTTTTGTTCAGATTGCAAACAAAGCAAACATTTACTCGGTATTGGCTTGCTATAAGGAAACCTTTGTAATTCTTTATTTTCATATAATATTCTCATTTCTATACTTGCTGAGGATGTATAAGCCAGGACTCAAAATCTGTTGAGTCTCTCCTAATCGCGATTTTTATTACTTGTTTGTTTAACGTACTGCGCATAAGAAGTTCGAGAGTGGGACACAATATCGGATTATATACCGCACTCTAAACCAGGGATACGTTGGAGAATAGAAAACTTGGAGTTAAAGTTACTTTTGGGGATGAAAATAGCGAAGTTGCGGGTTAAATATGCTCGTTACTGCAGTATGAAGTTTTCGAACGTGTTCGGCTTCAAAGCATGGGAAATATTACTCCATATACACAGTGAGGCAGTTTACTAATTATAGCTTGTGGGTTATCTTTTGTCTTTGACCTTCAGTCTCCATTATCTATAAGAATGTTGTATTTGTTTTTGTGGATTAATAAACAACTTTGTAGAAGTCTCAGTAAAAGTACCAATTTTGTAAATGTTTTCTTACTCTTGGAACTACATCATGGTAATTAGTGGGCACATATACCGATGTGAGGACTCTGTAACTTGTTTCATAAGAGAAGTTATCTCGACTATAGTAGAAATGTCTTTCGGGTGATGTCGTGTAGTTAATATGTTACTTGACGTTTCGCTGACCACGCTGTCAGCTTCTTCAGAAGATTTCTAAAGACTGCTGTTGTTGTCTCTTGCTCCTCGTTATATATCCTATTTCTGTTCCGCTTTGCTGATCCATAACCGTTCCGCGGAACAGAAATAGGATATATAACTAGGAGCAAAAGACAACAACACCAGTCTTTAGAAATCTTCTGTAGAAGCTGACAGCATGGTCAGCGAAACGTCAAGTAAAATATTAACTACACGACATCACCCGAAAGACATTTCTACTATGGATTACGGTAGTGAAAGCCTACACTCAATTATCTAGACTATATGGAAAAATTTTTCGCAGCCCTTTTACTTGTCATTTTAGGAGGATGCAAAACAATTGGCCAATATTTATGTACCAATTGTGTGAGGGTTTCACTTGTGATGTTGAATCTAGAAGGCATAAATGGCGAAGAGAGAAGGGCATAGTATTGGTTCTGAGGTGCACCATGAGATTCTACATAGGACAGCGAAATGTATTTTGTGACTCATATTTCTTTTTGAATGAATACGTCGAGTTTTTAAAATAAAGCAGTTTATTTTAAGACAAATACCTATTATGGAATGGTTTACCACCATTTAAAAGAATTATTTCTTAGCTCAATGCGTACCTCTTTGATTTGACGAAATCTTTCTCTCTGTGCTAGGTAGGAATGGAGAAGAAAATTTAGATTCCGCTAGAACACGCTGAGAATAAGAGACACAAAGGAACAAAGCAAACCAACAGCATACAAAACATTCAATAAGATTATGACAAAGACAAATAGCTTTTTAAATTGTAACGGTATTTCATTGTTCATTCATCCAACCGAATATATTCCAGGAATTCACAATCGACCAATTTGGCGAAATAGCCGTACACGTATTTTTTTATCTGTTATGAAAGGGTGTTAGTGGGCCTTCATTTTCTCGCTTTTGCCCTCATACCACATATGTCGCCGAAAAAAAACCCGGACACTGTTTTAGCAATTTCCACACATGAATTCTAAATCTACGTGCGATATCGTTGACTCTAATGCCAAGGTCCATTTGTGTAAAACCGTATAAAAAGGGTTAAATTGAAAGGGCGGGCGCTGTACATGATCCTTTAACGGTTTGAATATTTTAATTTATCTGCTATTTATTTACGACCGGAGAGGATGATTTTTCACAGTGTCAAGCCGTTGTTTTGTAATAATCCTCTATGTGCAACATTGACGTCGTACACGTTCGAAGCAAATACGTCGTTAGTAAAACCAAGGTTTTTAGAGCGTATAGCTTAACGTGTCGCCGCGGAAAATTTATATTGAATCGAATAAAAAGAAAGAGCATTACTTGCATGCATAGTTCGTGTAAGCGTGGAATTTTGCTGAAATCCGCCCTATTGAAACATTACCACGTACGTTAGTTAGCTATTTGTTGAAAATGATGAAAGGATGCTGACTTTTTTATTATTATTGTGGAGTTTATCAAATGCGCTGATAAATGCGCGTGTGAAATGGAAGTTAATTAGTTCCTTTGAAAAACCATTCAACCGAGAAATTGTCGCTTTTTGAGCGAAAATATCCATCAATTAGGGTATCACAAAGACTCTTTGTAATTGCACGCCATATGTATGCATGTTTTTTTGTGACGCAAAACATTTTTAGCGAATTGCTCTGGCCTTTGGACAAGTACGTAGCAGTTAAGCAAACAGATGTAATTCAAATTGTGAACTTACAGGAAGGGAGCAACTCGTTAAAAAGATTAAAGGCAAAATACTCCCAGTACGGCAGCAATATTCGAAGAACAATAATTACTACATTGCTTATGGGTGGTATAATAACCTCAGCTGCACTTATCTCTTTTCATGATTACCAGTCACATGTCTTTGATAAACATGGAAAAAGAAGAAAGTAATTGAAAGCCTTCCGCAACGAGTAGAGCGTGTGGCGAATGATTGGCTTTTGTCTTTAACAATGGTTCCAAAAGAAAACTCTTGGCAAGCGCACTGCTCACTATCCAAGTTTTTTTTTTTTACAAATAATTGTATACTGTATACATCAATACGATAGCACATACATACCTCGATCATGAGAAATTACCCTTTCTCGAGCAGCAACAGCTTTTGCTAGAACTAACTGCAGAAATTGATGTTATTCACTATACACACTTTATTAGGCAGCTCATTATAAAGTTATTTCTAATCCAAAATTAAACTTAAATCCAAATTTAAATTCGGAATTTGGAATATTATGTTTTTAGGTTGAATCCACAAAAATTGGCAATAAATCCTGACAGTGTGGATGGTGCACTACATTCTGTACTTTAGATTGTTAATAATAACGAAGTACATAATAATCAAATTTTTGAAAATTGTTATACATAGGTCCCTCTACCTCCCACACATTTCTCCATCCTATTACGCACTGTAGATTTTAGGTATCGTTGCTGATACGGTTTATCTGAGGATGATGTAAGTCTGCATAACGCTGTCGTTTTAAAACACCCCATAAGAAAAAGTCCATCGGTGTAAGATCAAGAGATCTAACAGGAAAAAAGTGCATTGCACAATAATCATTCCGTTTTAGGATCGATTTTACATCGAATATAAACTTCCTCACTGTGTTTCACGTTGTAAATTTTTAATTTAAATGTATTACAACAAGTGGGTTAAGTTAGCGAATTAATGCTCACTTAACAAGGGTTACCGCCTGTACTTATACCTGTATTAGCGTTCTTAAAAGGCAAAACGGCAATTCTGCAGTAATAAACTTCAGTTACAAATTACGCCCGCCTATACAGCACGTCCTGAAAAAACACTAACTTAACGCCGGCTATCCTTAGGGGTTAACGGAAATGCATAAATACCGCACTTGAGCATAAATTCGCCGTTTCTTAGAATTATCGGCCTATTACGGCACAATTAACCCGCATGGCGCCATCGCCGTAAGGTGTTCAGCTATTCTTCATTCGTTTATCGCTCATCCGGCCTATACCTTCTAACGCCTCGCTCCTTACGTGTGTCTTGTATTGATAAATTTCGTGAACTCGGTCGTAAAGCTTAAGGGACCCAAACGTTATCTTGTAAAATTCGGCAGGTAAAATTAAAGGAGACCTTCTATCTACATTCCAAAACGGATAGAATGGCCTAGGCGCCGGGGTTTCAAATGTAAATTGAGTTAACACCCACTTAATCTAAAAGCGCGTTGTCAAAATTCTGTCTCAAAGGAAAGACATTCCTATTTACGGCTTCTTCGGAGGAATATTCAGTTAATCCGAAAATAGCGTTAAATCATTTGCTTATTAATACTTTCAAAATGAATACGCTTCTTTTTTCGCTTGAAATAATTTGGACAATTTTTTATGCGGATACAGTGGATTTCTAGTTGCTGTGTTTACTAGCAAAAATGGGAAAAGAAAATTCTCATTAAAAGATATGCACTTTGATGGCAGGCTTTGGTTTGTTTCTTTGATCATAGAAAATATTCCACCTTGGTGGTTTTACATTAAGTTGCATCAAGTTTGAGTCAGCACAGCTCATCGGTGTATTGAAAAACTGGTTACGAGCGATTTCCACATAAACTGTCCATATTTTTGCATCCAAGGCTAATTGTTTGAATTGTCAAATGATTATGCAGAAGTTGTATCTTTTCCTTTTTAATCGGTTCTTCGCTCAGTTTAATTCCAATAAATATTATAATGAAACTCTTCTAATCCAGGCTTGCCTTTTTGAAAGAAATTTGGCGATTGTGTAGATTTCATAATGATATGTTGCTTTCTAAAAGCTACATTTAATTAAAAAGGTGATATCCGTGCCCTGTAGACAAGCAGTTCTTTATTAGTTACACCTTACTTCATTACAGAACGTTGTATTCGCAACAATAAGGTGGAACAAGAGCTTTTTCTGTTTTTGAATTGGTAGGCTGTATAAATTCAGTCAAAGGCGAAAGTAAAATAGTTACCATTATTAACGCTACATCATTGTTGTATGTGTGAATTGTAAGATTTGAGGAGTTTTATTTATTAGAACTAATTGTTATCTCGAGATTTTATTCATATATTGTGTGCTTTTGTTGGACTTAAAATGTGCAACGCAAATAAAGAAATTTTGCGTCGTTATTGGAAATTAAACACAAGCGTGCGGCTCGTATACTCCATTAAGTTGAAAGACGAGATGCTATCTGAGATCGAACTGCGTAAAACTGCTGCACGGCGTTCAGAAATGGTCAAACAGAATGCAGAAGAACAACACTTGGGGAGGCCTTCTAACGTTGAATGAGAAGTTCTTTGTTAGAGAATTAAGGCCACTCTGGCTTTTAATATGCGACAATTGTTACAAGGGATCGTCGCCTTCATAAATTCGGGAAGGTGAACTGATGATACAGAGAAATGCCTCATGAATTAATGGTAGAACCGGCACAGCGACGAGTGTATCAACATTTTGCGAATCCACACGATCCCCATTTCGGTCAACTAACTATAGCCCTCATAATCGGTGGTTCTTAACCGGTGGTCCGCGGCAATCTTCAGGTGTTCCGCGAGATTAAGTACAATAATTATTAAAAGGTTAGAGGAAGGAATGGTCAGGTATGTGATTGCTGAAAAGATTACTTTGAACATATTTAAAATATAAAATTCTAAAATATATTCATCGTTCTCTCTATTCTTAATAATATCAGCTTGAATCTCGTATTTATTGAAAAGTCCCTCGGGATAAAAAAAAGGGGTGGGAATCTGTTATATAACCCATGTCACATTGATGTACCTGAATGCGTCCGGGTGGATAGCGCTAATCACAGTGATTGCATTGGCTTTATTATAATCCCTACAATACATACTAACACCAGAAAATGTACGTAAAAATTACGATGCTCATAAAATCAACTGCTAGTCTCATATTACAACAGTTAATTCTGACTAAAAAACACCATTTACACCAAATAAGAAAAACTGAATTCCTTCAACTTTCTTGTTTAATTGAATAATCCAACAGTCCTGAAAGTAATGTAAAAATGTTGTAGAAATTTCTTAAGATATAAAGTGAGAATATCAACTCCAGTTAATGAGAAGTTTTTCTATCTAAGTATTCTTTTACAAGCACAAGATTTCTTAGCAAGAACAAACGCATTAATTAAGTTGACAGATCGTTAAGAAAAAGTTATTCTTTTCTTGTTATCGTTTTAAACTGCACTGTGAATAATAATTAGCTTTCCCAAATAAAATGTTCTACGGAAAGTGATAAGTCGGCTTCCAGTGTTATCGAAACTAAATCTGTTTGGAGTGCAACTAATTAGTTTTTCAGTAGCTAACAACTTTTAAAACGGGTTGTAGAGAAGGATAAAATAAAATAGATAGTTGAGTGTAGGCTTTCACGACCGTAATCCATAGTAGAAATGTCTTTCGGGTGATGTCGTGTAGTTAATATTTAACTTGACGTTTCGCTGACTATCCTGTCATCTTCTTCAGAAGATTTCTAAAGACTGCTGTTGTTGTCTTTTGCTGTTCGTTATATATCCTATTTTTGTTCCGCTTTGCTGATCCATAACCGTTCTGCTTTGCTGATCCATAATCGTTCCGTTCCGCTGAATCGCGTCGTTCGTTGTATGATGACTCCGTAGTGCTAACCTCCATGTGTTGCTGATCTTGTATCCATCTTCGCGATTGAAGTTGTTGGTGTTCTTCATTATTTCTATGGATTCGCGTATTATCCTCGGGTAGTAGTGGCTGGTCCTGGCTAATACCTTGACGTCGCTGTAGCTTATGCGGTGGTCTCCTTGTTGGTGCAGGTGTTCTGCTACTGCAGATTTTTCAATATGCCTAAGGCGTGCGTTTCTCTCGTGCTCTTTCACTCTGCACTGAATACTCCGTCCTGTTTGACCGATGTAGCTTTTTCCACATTGGCATTTCAGTTCGTATATGCCTTTTGCTCGCAGTTTTGGTATCACGTCCTTATTTGGAGGGAGTAGCTGGTCGATTTTGGTCACCGTGTTGAAACGTGTGGCGATGTTTTTCTCCCCTAGGGTCTTTTTTAGCCTGTCGGTGACTCCGGCTATGTATGAAAGGTACGCGTATCCTGCTGGTTGTTGTTGGTCTTCGTCTTTTCTCTGCTCTCGTGGCTTCCTTATATCTTTTGTACTGTAGCCGTTTTTCTGCAGGGCGTTTTTGACGTGTTGTATTTCGTTATTCCTGTCATGTTTGTCGCTGATATTTTCCGCTCTTCTTAATAAAGTGTTGATGAGGGATCTTTTCTGTTGAGGATGGTGGTGAGATGTTGCATGCAGGTACCGGTCTGTGTGGGTCTTCTTGCAAGAACAAACAAGAGTGCTAGCCAAAGGACTAAACTTTGCGGTCGCACCAACCAGAATACCTAAAGAAGAAATCATCACTCAAGTGGAATGTGCTATCCGAAGACTGCCAGCCGAAGAAGCAGAAGAAATACGACATAAAACCTGCCGCATCCTCCAGAAAGCTAAACCACCAGCAAGGAATATCTCCAAGGACGAGAAGATACCACTTGAGGATATACGTCGCAATGAGAACCTAATCGTCATACGAGCTGATAAAGGCAACGCAACAGTAGTGATGGATCGCACAGATTACAACATGAAGTTACAAATGCTGCTGGAGCCGGATCACTACAAGAACCTAAACAGGGACCCAACCACTAAGGTAGAAAAACAAACCAGAAACGCTATTAAGGAATCATCAATCCCAAAGGAAGAACAAAGAAGGGTATTACCATCAGAAAGCGGACCTGGCAACCCTCTCAGACCGATCGTCAGTACATGTGGCTCACCTACCTACGAATTAGCCAAATATGTCGCAAAACAACTAGCACAATACTCCGGGAACACCAAAAGCTTTGTGAAGAACTCCGAACATTTCATCGAGATACTACAACAACACGAAATAACAAAAGAAGATTTATTGGTATCTTTCGACGTCGAATCACTCTTCACCAATGTACCAGTGGAAGAAACACTAGAGATCATCAGGCAACAACTAATACCAAAAGGACTACAACCGGATCTGATTAATTTGGCGAGACTCTGCCTTACTTCGACCTACTTCCTGTGGAACGGAGAATTCTACGAACAAGCGAGTGGCGCTGCAATGGGATCTCCTTTGTCACCTGTAATCGCCAACATCTTTATGGAAGCGTTCGAACAAGAAGCCATCGAATCTAGCAGGATGAAACCTAAATGCTGGTACAGATATGTAGATGACACTTTTGTCATATGGCCATATGGACCAAAAACTCTAGAGAAATTCCTGCAACACATCAACAGACAACACGCAAACATTAACTTCACCATGGAAATCGAAGAAGACGGCACCTTACCATTCCTAGATGTCCTAGTGGAGCGCAATGACAGCAGCAAACTAGGCCACAGTGTATACCGCAAGAAGACCCACACAGACCGGTACCTGCATGCAACATCTCACCACCATCCTCAACAGAAAAGATCCCTCATCAACACTTTATTAAGAAGAGCGGAAAAAATCAGCGACAAACATCACAGGAATAACGAAATACAACACGTCAAAAACGCCCTGCAGAAAAACGGCTACAGTACAAAAGATATAAGGAAGCCACGAGAGCAGAGACAAGACGAAGACCAACAACAACCAGCAGGATACGCGTACCTTTCATACATAGCCGGAGTCACCGACAGGCTAAAAAAGACCCTAGGGGAGAAAAACATCGCCACACGTTTCAACACGGTGACCAAAATCGACCAGCTACTCCCTCCAAATAAGGACGTGATACCAAAACTGCGAGCAAAAGGCATATACGAACTGAAATGCCAATGTGGAAAAAGCTACATCGGTCAAACTGGACGGAGTATTCAGTGCAGAGTGAAAGAGCACGAGAGAGACGCACGCCTTAGGCATATTGAAAAATTTGCAGTAGCAGAACACCTGCACCAACAAGGAGACCACCGCATAAGCTACAGCGACGTTAAGGTATTAGCCAGGACCAGCCACTACTACCCGAGGATAATACGCGAATCCATAGAAATAATGAAGAACACCAACAACTTCAATCGCGAAGATGGATACAAGATCAGCAACACGTGGAGGTTAGCACTACGGAGTCGTCATACAACGAACGACGCGATTCAGCGGAACGGAACGGTTATGGATCAGCAAAGCAGAACGGTTATGGATCAGCAAAGCGGAACAAAAATAGGATATATAACGAACAGCAAGACACAAGAACAGCAGTCTCTAGAAATCTTCTGAAGAAGCTGACAGGATAGTCAACGAAACGTCATGTTAAATATTAACTACACGACATCACCCGAAAGACATTTCTAAATAAAATAGATCCTTAATGCTTTTTTAATATAAAAATGTGGAGGAAGGAGCAATTAACATATTCAATTAGGAAAGGGTTTTCTTTTTTAAAATAGCAACACCCAGTGAAGTGGCCTTTAGGCTTACGTAATTGTGCCTTGATAATTGGAATTACAATTAATTTACTTTTCTCCTTGGATCTCTCTCTCCACAGGTCTGGCTCCTGCGAAGGTGCAGCAGAAACAGAGCCAGTCTATCAAAGCCCTAACCGTAATTCGTTACAGGCTCGATTAAGAAAGCACCTACATAGAATGGTTCAAGAGGAGGAATACTGCCTGTGTTTGTAGTCTGCGCAATCAGACCTTCTCTCTTTGGCAGGGCTTTTGTAAGGCTTGGGAGTCTGAAAAATCTGCTAAACATACTTCTGGAATTCCTCACCGAACTTTAAAATTACATTGCCGGCCAAAAATAGACCTTATATAAGTAAATCAATTTTTCTCGAAAAAACAACATTGGTTTTCTGAAATATCACTTGAATTAAGTCTCGTTCTTGATCGATGTATCAAACTTTAACACACGATAATTCTAACAGAGATTTATTGATTTTCCAGAATTTATCCGGTCTTAATCAGATGCATATTTTCCTTGTCTTGAGAAATTAACCTGGTTCAACAAATCCTATACGCGTGTGTGGTTTTCCTTGTATAAGCGTTAGCAAGCCTTCCTAATAACAAAATGATTCACATCCCCTTATTTTACGGTTTCCGATGCTTTTAATGTAATTTGTATCCTGGAGAAAGGGAGGCTGTCATTTAATTAAAAGTAAGAGTAAACTGAAGCAAAGACGCAGCTAGTTCAAAGAGAACCAACCTAAACAGGAGATTAGTTTATTAAGGTGTACGTACAGGAACTCTAAGTTTCCGTATTTTTCAATATTTTGAGCAGCAAATTAAAAGAACTGTTCAAACATGAAGTAGATATAAGTTATGTGATTATCCCATTACCATTTATGGAAATTATAGCACCGTTAAAAACTAATTTTATTGCGTAGAAGTTCTTGCGGTAGATTATCCGAAATATAGTTTTAAAATGATTAAGGGGTGTGTCGCGAATATAATCAATATGCGTCCTCCATATCAATCTCTAATCGAAGATCACGCGGAAGTATTTGACAACAGGATTCCAGGTGACCCCAAATTTTTATGTTGTCAAGGTCTCCTTCGTCGGGTAAATCTGATAGCGGCGCTCTTCTCACTTTTAGTGTTAGGCCTCCACTTTGATAACCATTCCACCAACTGATCAAGCGCTCGTTGCAGTTGTCCGATGATCATACCCTCGCCTCGAGATGATGCTTCGTTCAAGAGAGACAACAATTTCAAAATATGTTAATAATTATATCTTCATAATTTAACTAGCCATGCAAAGGCTTAAGGATGAAGTTGTTATTGCTATCACCCCATTGTTTCATCTCTTTTACGGGCAATTCTTCCTAGTTGTGTTAGAAGATACAGGGATAGATGTATCATTAGCAAAGTTGCTTGTGGCGTTTGTCTCTATTGAATTATGAAGGTCTTTGGCAAAACTAAAAATATGTACAAAAGGCGCCAAAATCCATATCCATATCAAGCTCATCGTTTGCACTCAGATATAGGCGTCTGTTGGTCATGAATGAAGTGCTGAGGGTGTTAACGCTGCCACGGATATCCAAAGCGAAGAGTTTACCACTGCCGTGTGCAGCATGAACTGTGTCAACAGCTCTTCAAAGACCAAAAAATAATTCGCTAACCCAATTCCCTTAGCCTAACTCTGTGTATTTGGTGAACGAAAGCAAACGTAATCGTTTCGGTGGAATTGCTTTCTCCAAAGCGGTATTGATTTGAGAGATATGAGAATCTTAAGAAAAATGCGTCATTGCTTTGTGATAACTTCAAGGTAACAGCGTAATAATAGCCTTAAGCAGATCGTTTAAAAAACGAATTATCCACTCGATTCCAAAACTCAATAAATCGATCATTTTGCTCGAGGTTTTCTTCGAACCAATGTAATTTTTCCATAAATGAACCTAATATGACTTTTACGATTACATTGTATGATTATAGTCCTATTTTAGTTAAATACGGTCGTTACTCCAAAGCGCAAAATTAAGAGTAAGAGCTATTAGTTTTTATTTTATTTCAGGTATCTGGTTTATGTATGTATTGGGGACTATTCTTTGAAAAGAATTTAAAAAATCTAGAATAATCTTTTGATATTACACTTACGCATTCTTCCAGCCTCATAGTAGCCAGCTACGTACAAAACAGCAGACCGTATTTTAGCGAGTATCAAATATTTAGGTAATCGATTGCAAAATTCTAAACAACAGATGTTGAATATCTAAACACTCACTTCATACTCAAGAAGTTCATAATACACATCGATTGTTACTTAACGGCGATAGCGGACACATTTACGACAAACTGTTCCTTTGTATTTCGGTCGAATTGATTGTTTCTTGGTTTTTTATGTTTACATTGCACAATTTAATACGCTTCTCCAAAGGATAAAGCAAGTAGAAACGTTTACGATACCATAATCGTAAATCAACGGATGTGCTTGTGCAGGAACGGAAACAATATCCATCATTTCAAGGCAAAGCATTGATTCCTAAATCATTAAACTGTTAATATCCATACCTGCACATATTCAGGGTATCTTTAGTTTTCGTTTTGTTTATTATCTTAACCGTGAGTAAGGCGGAGGAGTTATTTTATATGTATCTGGGAATGCATTCAATACATAGAGTGAATACTCGTTTATTTGAGTAGGCTGAAGACAGGAGATTTTGTTGTTTAGTCTAGAAAAAGGTTTGTTCCGTAAAGTTCCCATATGACATTATATCTATGCGGGAATAAACAAAAATATCACCTGAATTATAAGTGAGCCTACCTTAAACATATTCAATATTTTATGTGCTACGTGGGGTCCAAAAATACCTAACATTATATGTTGAGAAGCAAGTGCCCTATTATCTACCCTGAACGTTAATAATAAACAGGGAGATTTGTACGTAGAATAGCGCGAACGTAAGGCAGAAATGAAGAAAGTTGGCACCACGTAATTAAATACGATCGTTTCCACAGTAATATACCGCAGAGGTAGGAACTGGTGTACCGCGAAACTATCAAGTTTGCGTCAATTTTTGTGCGGACGTATAGAATAAAAATAGAATGAAAATAGAATCCGAATAGATTAAAAATAAAATGAAAATAGAATCCGTAAAGAATGCGAATAGAATGGAAATAGAAT